>CM060495.1:1754805-2354805 GCA_030544225.1 Skeletonema marinoi
ACTTGAAAACTTAGTTAAATTACAAGTGTAAAATACACTTTGTTTAGTAGGCCTCCGTTCACATCAATGTCGGGTTGGTGCATACCTGCCTTGTTCCCATATTAAGTTCATAAACTAAGACCCTCTCATGCGGCATACCTCTTGACTAAGTAGGTATGTATTCGGTTCGCATGAAGAGAGAAGCGTAATTACCTACACAGGAACAGTAAACACAACCAACACCAACTCAACACATCTTCTAAGTTGTACCTTCAACACAACGGCAACAGTGTGTCCAATGAAGAAACGTACAGAAACAGCACCTGCTGCTGCTACTGCTGCAGATCGGTCTCCTTCGGAATCATCTACTACCAAGGACGATGGCAACATGATGGCTTCAGAGGAGATGGACATCAAGAACGCTGATGCTGCGGCCCCTCAAGCAGCTGCAGCCACTCCTGCTGCTGCCCAAGAAGCAGATGGCCTCAACCTCCTATTTGCCGCCTCTCAATCTCAAGCCGAGACCAAACGCAAAGGCAAAGAATCTGACGCACACGGCGCTAAAGCTGAAGTTCCATCTACCATCACAGTTGGCAGCAACGAGCCCATCGCCGGCGATGAGGATGAATCTGGAGGCAACGAACCCGAGAACGAGAACCTCGCCACCGCTGCCGCTGCCCTCAAGATCCAGGAAGAGAGCTTTCCGCAAGTCCTCCACGAGATCCTCGCCACGCCAGAGTGTCAGTCCATCATTCACTGGCTTCCCAATGGCCTCTCATTCATCATTGCAGACAAGGAACGATTCTCTAGTGAGATTCTTCCCAAATACTTCCGTGGGGCCTTATTAAACAGCGTCATCCGAAAGCTCAATCGTTGGGGATTCCGAAGGGTCAAGAGCCGTCGCAAGGGAGAGGAATCATCATTTGCCCACAGTAACTTTGTCCGTGACAAGCCTTGGTTGTGCTTGAGAATGAAGTGCAAGTCCAAGCCTACTTACCACAAAGTCAAAGTGTCTTCTACTTCTACGAAGAAGAAGAACAAGAACAATAAGAAGGGAAGAAAACAATCTACTTCCGAGGCGTCCAATAGGAACATCCTTGCCAACTCTGCCAATGCCAGCGTTGTGGTGCATGCACCTGCACAAGCTCCTCCTCCCATCTTGGCGGCAAGTGGAATAATGAATAGGACATTTGTTCCTACTCCCACCTACTCACGTGTGACGACGACATCAGAACACGAGCCTCTACCACTCCCCAATCCTATACCTGCCTTCCTTACGGTTACGGCTCCTTCTGTTGCTGCTGCTGACTCTCTTTCCGCCGCCGCCGCCTCAACAATTCAAGAGAGGCAGTACCTCGCCTCCGTTGCCTCCCTTTATCATCAACAACAACGCATCTACCAGGAAAGGCAGATTCTCATCGCCCAAATGCGTCAGCGGCATCAGTTTCAAATGGAGTTGCAGCGTCTCAATGATATGTCTTCACACAATGGAGAGCAAATCGTCAGCAGTCGTAATGGTAGCGTCCAGAATGCCATGATGGCACAGTGTGCACGTGATATGTGGAACGGTAGGAAGATTTATTACAGAGGAGAGAGGAAATGAGTGTGGAAGCAACGAATGCTTGAATTTTGTAAATACAATGTAAATACGTAATCAATTTTGAACATGAATCCCTCCTGCCCCTGTGTCTTTACTATAGTTGTGGTTGCGCTATTGTAGACAAGCTGCAAGAACGATCCCATTACAACTACTTAGACATAGCTGATATTGATGCCGATGCATTAAAAGCTAGTCCTAGTAGTCCTAGATCTATACAGCTGCGTACTTCTATTGCGGAGCCTGAGCTGGGGATTGGCATTTTGACGCGAGCTTGAGATACTGACAGCGTATGTATGTTGGATGTAGTGATATTAAATGTGTACAAGATACAAGATTTCTATTTTCTGTCTGATTCCTGAGCAAAAGCGGTTCCTCCAACGAATACTTCTCCGTCTCCGGAGCCTCTTGACTCCATCGATGAGCTCTCAACTGTGTGCGTGCGGCGAGAAGCAGCCTAGCTCCTCGTGAACTAGATAAAGGTAAAGGGCTGAAGTTTCATCAAAACTGACGAAGTCCAAGTCAAGTCAATCATGGCAGGTCATGGCTGATGGCTGGATGCGTTCGAGTTCGCATAGCATGCAAAACGTCTTCGGAAAAGGAGTACCAGTACCGACTAAAACTTAAGAACCTCTATTAGACTCTATTCTCTGACGTGGACACGTATGTAATCGTCATTCCTGCTCAGCACACAGGTAGATAGCTTAAGGTTAAGGCTTAACCCTTATCCGCGGGAAGCTGCCGAGTTCACCCTTTGACTAAGGAACTATTGTTCGCATGAAGCATGAAGAAAGAATCAATAACAATAAACACAACCAACACCAACTCAACACATCTTTTAAGTACATACCTTCAACACAACGACAACGGAATGTCCAATGAAGAAACGTACAGAAACAGCACCTGCTGCTGCTACTGCTGCAGATCGGTCTCCCTCGGAAACATCTACTACCAAGGACAATGGCAACATGATGGCTTCAGAGGAGATGGACATCAAGAACGCTGATGCTGCGGCCCCTCAAGCAGCTGCAGCCGAAGGCCTCAACCTCCTATTTGCTGCCTCTCAATCTCAAGCCGAAGACAAGGAATCCGACGCACACGGCGCTAAAGCTGAAGTTCCATCTACCATCACAGTTGGCAGCAACGAGCCCATCGCCGGCGATGAGGATGAATCTGGAGGCAACGAACCCGAGAACGAGAACCTCGCCACCGCTGCCCTCAAGAAACAGGAAGAGAGCTTTCCCCAAGTCCTCCACGAGATCCTCGCCACGCCAGAGTGTCAGTCCATCATTCACTGGCTTCCCAATGGCCTCTCATTCATCATTGCAGACAAGGAACGATTCTCTAGTGTGATTCTTCCCAAATACTTCCGTGAGGCCTTATTAAACAGCGTCATCCGAAAGCTCAATCGTTGGGGATTCCGAAGGGTCAAGAGCCGTCGCAAGGGAGAGGAATCATCATTTGCCCACAGTGACTTTGTCCGTGACAAGCCTTGGTTGTGCTTGAGAATGAAGTGCAAGTCCAAGCCTACTTACCACAAAGTCAAAGTGCCTACTTACCACAAAGTCAAAGTGTCTCCTACTTCTACGAAGAAGAAGAACAAGAACAATAAGAAGGGAAGAAAACAATCTACTTCCGAGGCGTCCAATAGGAACATCCTTGCCAACTCTGCCAATGCCAGCGTTGTGGTGCATGCACCTGCACAAGCCCCTCCTCCTCCCTTCTTGGCGGCAAGTGGAATAATGAGTAGGACATTTGTTCCTACTCCCATCTACTCACGTGTGACGACGGCAGCAGAACATGAACAGCTACCAATCTCCAATCCGAAACCCGCCTTCCTTCCTGCTGCTGGCTCTCATGCTGCCACCGTCGCCTCCCTTTATCAACAACAACGAATCTTCCAGGAAAGGCAGATCCTCGTTGCCCAAATGCGTCAGCGGCATCAGTTTCAAATGGAGTTGCAGCGTCTCAATGATATGTCTTCACACATTGGAGAGCAAATCGTCAGCAGTCGTAATGGTAATGGTAATATTCAGAGTGCCATGATGGCACAGTATGCACGTGATATGTGGAACGGTAGGAAGATTTATTACAGAGGAGAGAGGAAGTGATAGTAGAAGCAGCGAATGCTTAAATTTTGTAAATACAATGTAAATACGTAATCATCAATTTTGAACATGAATCCCTCCTGCCCCTGTGTCTTTACTATAGTTATAGTTGTGGTTGCGCTATTGTAGACAAGCTGCAAGAACGATCCCATTACAACTACATAGACATAGACATAGCTGATATTGATGCCAATGCATTAAAAGCTACTCCTAGTAGTCCTAGATCTATACAGCTGCGTACTTCTATTGCGGAGCCTGAGCTGGGGATTGGCATTTTGACGCGAGCTTGAGATACTGACAGCGTATGATATGTATGTTGGATGTAGTGATATTAAAATGTGTACAAGATACAAGATTTCTATTTTCTGTCTGATTCCTGAGCAAAAGCGGTTCCTCCAACCAGTACTTCTCCGTCTCCGGAGCCTCTTGACTCCATCGATGAGCTCTCAACTGTGTGCGTGCGGCGAGAAGCAGCTTAGCTCCTCGTGAACTAAAGGGCTGAAGTTTCATCAAAACTGACGAAGTCCAAGTCAAGTCAATCATGGCAGGTCATGGCTGACGGCTGGATGCGTTCGAGTTCGCATAGCATGCAAAAGAAGCTGCCGAGTTCACCCCTTGACTAACTATTCGGTTCGCATGAAGCATGAAGAAAGAATCAATAACAATAAACACAACCAACACCAACTCAACACATCTTTTAAGTAAGTACCTTCAACACAACGGCAACGGAATGTCCAATGAAGAAACGTACAGAAACAGCACCTGCTGCTAATGCTACTGCTGCAGATCGGTCTCCCTCGGAAACATCTACTACCAAGGACAATGGCAACATGATGGCTTCAGAGGAGATGGACATCAAGAACGCTGATGCTGCGGCCCCCGGCCCCTCAAGCAGCTGCAGCCGAAGGCCTCAACCTCAACGAGCCGTCGCAAGGGAGAGGAATCATCATTTGCCCACAGTAACTTTGTCCGTGACAAGCCTTGGTTGTGCTTGAGAATGAAGTGCAAATCCAAGCCTACTTACCCCAAAGTCAAAGTGTCTCCAACTTCTCTTCGAAGAAGAAGAACAACAAGACGATGGCAAAACAGTCTACTTCCGAGGCGTCCAATAGGAACATCCTTGCCAACGATGCACCTGCACAAGCCCCTCCTCTTCCTCCTCCTCCCTTCTTGGCGGCAAGTGGAATAATGAATAGGACATTTGTTCCTACTCCCACACCTACTCTGCTGCCTCTACCACTCCCCAATCCTATACCTGCCTTCTGTACGGTTACGGCTCCTCCTGTTGCTGCTGCTGACTCTCTTTCCGCCGCCGCCGCCTCAGCCATCCAAGAGAGGCAGTACCTCGCCTCCGTTGCCTCCCTTTATCATCAACAACAACGCATCTACCAGGAAAGGCAGATCCTCATCGCCCAAATGCGTCAGCGGCATCAGTTTCAAATGGAGTTGCAGCGTCTCAATGATATGTCTTCACACATTGGAGAGCAAATCGTCAGCAGTCGTAATGGTAGCGTCCAGAATGCCATGATGGCACAGTATGCACGTGATATGTTGAATAGTAGGAACATTTACTACAGAGGATAGAGGAAGCGAGAGTAGAAGCAACGAATGCTTAAATTTTGTAAATACACTGTAAATACGTAATCATCAATTTTGAAAGAACTTCATCCCTTGTCTTTTGTACAGTGTGCTTTGACTCAACTGTGTTCTTGCTTATGGAACTCAGGTGTGTGTTGAGGAACGTACACATACCGTGGAGAATATCTGTACCAAGTCTAAGTCACCACCTAGTTCATCTTTGCTAATGCTAATGATCATACCAACAGAAGTCATCACTCTCACTCATGACTTGCTGTATGTGCATGTTCGTTGGAACTGGGAAAATTGTATACAACAGTGACTATTGAGAGTATACTAAATTATACGTTATCCTATTTCTCAATTCACATCATTCCTAAAAGCAATGTTCATCATCCCATGATGACCTACACCTGCCAGCTATGCTACATCATTCATTTTAGGCAAACGGGATCAACTCCAAAATTGCCACAATCACATTACGAATAGCCTCCAATATCGCTTCCACCTCAAACCCTTCCAATCCAGCACCAGCCATATCCTCCATTGCCGACCCAGCCAAATCGGTAACAGCATTTTCATCCACCTCCACAGCTTCGGTTGCCTCGGTACCCAATCCCTCTTCGTTAAAGTCATTCAATCTATTCGCCAGACCAGCCAATCCACCCACGATACCATTCACGATTCCAGGGGCATCACTTGACGAATCTGTAAGGATTTGATCCAGTTCGGATGTCATTTCTGTCAACCCATCCACGGCTACATCACCACTCCCTGCAGTTACTGTACTCAAACTATCCATAATTCCGTTCAAACTGTCAAAGCCTGGGTAATTGCCAAACAAGTAGGACGTTGCCGCCGTCAATGCTACTCCGGTAAGAACACGACTTTCCAATCCTTGACTTAATGTAGGTGCTGTTGGGTCAAGACAGGATTGCATAGTGTTGACGTGATCACCTTCATCGTTACGGATGGCTACAAAGACATCGTATAAGGATGTCATGCTCATTCCCGACTTTCGTACTCCATTATTCGTCTCGCCTTCTTCTCCACCACTACCACTACTACTTGCACCATGTCTCGTCTGATATTCACCAAACATAGGATCACTCAATCCAACAGTATAATACTCCACCGCAATCAAACTAGGCGGCAACTCCTTCAACTTACTCTCATTCTCATCCACAAACTGTCCATACGTATCCACCGCATGAGTCTCCAACATTTCACTAAACTTATAACTCAACGAAGGACTTGCCATCCATAATCCACATAATACCAGATAATACACCAATGCTGAATGCTGTGCCATGAACCTCACATAGAACGGCTGATCACCCCCTAATGATTCTTGGATTAACAAATGGTGGAATTCATTCCACTCTTCGGCAAAGTGAATCCGTTTAATATCCGCACTTCGTCGCCAGAAGCCAAGTGTTTCGTATAGGTGAAGCATGGTAATGTAGGAAAAATAAGGCATACGTGCCACTGTTTCGAGGAGGAAGAATCGTTGGAATGGATTCCGTCCCTCGAAGATGAAGTCGAGAAGAAAAGTTAGTACGTAGTACGGGGCCTTGATGATGAATGGTGCGATGAGTGGACCTCGGGATCGTTCTCGTTCCCAAATTGCGGTACTGTTGAGTGTTAATGTGGACAATTGTTGTTGTAGTTCTATTTGTTTGGGGGTTAATTGTTTGTGTTGTTCATCTTGACTGTATTCATTGAACATGGCACGTAGATTTCGTGTGAATTGTTGGGAGCCGAGTGAAAAAATGTTGGATGGTGGTCCATAATCTTGAAATCGTTCATCCAAGTTGGTGGTAGTGTCGTAATTATTGTAGGGGACACGACATCCTTCGCTGCGAGAGATGAATCCATAATCTGCTGCTGCGGCGATTGATGCAGCAATTGACGCTGGTTCTGCTGGTATAGATTTGTTGTTATCGCCATCGTCTTGATCTGATTCAAATATGGAATGTTCATAATTCTCCAAGTCCAAGTTGGCAATTAGATCGAGAGTTTGTTGCACTTCATGTTGTTGTCGATCGAGGAGTTTGGTGAGTGCTTCTTTTGCTACGAGTTTCTTGCGGGCTTCTTCGGCTATTTTTGGTGATGGCGAGCCAATGGTCCACGAAGAAGAAGTAGATAAGGCCGTTGCAGTTGCTGTGGTGGAAGAAGGGCTACTGCCGTTTGTGGTGGTATCATCGTCGTCATCGTTGAGAGCCATTCGCAAGACCAGATGGTCATGATGACGAGAAGGTGCCGATGATGATGAAGTTCGTAGATGCTGAGTAATTGGAATAAAAGCACTCGAGAACGATGCAGCTGACGGTAGGAGGGAGCTGGCGGCAATGGCTGCAGCCGCTGAGAGAGATATCGGTGATGTAGATTTCATCTTTGCTTATTATATTAATGATATGGAAACAAATATGCTGTTAGTGGAGGAAAATAATCATGGTTGGAACTGCCTGGCCGAAGTTCGAAGTTCGGAGTGGCCAAAAAGGATTCTGGATTCATGCATGCATGCGGTTCTAAAATCATCGATGACTGCTTAATTTGTCATGGTCATCGAATTTGTACTAATTCCTACCGGCTGTTTCTACGCAGAACCCAATACGTGTTTGGTGACGCAAGATTGTCCCGAGCTGTCTGACTGATGACGTGTTGTGTGACTCGTCAGAACATTTGAATTTTTTGAATGTTCGTTTGAATGTCCTTCTCCGATTGGCAGCTGCATTGCATGCAACCTTTGTTGGGGAGAAGAACCCAGCCAAGAGGTTCTCAGAAGAATTGAAACAGATGGTTAGTTGCTGCGCAACTGACAGTCAAGGAAAAAAAACGGATGATAAGTCTAGCAAGCACCAGAGATATTAGTGGTCAGATGAGCAGCCAAACTCAAAAAACAAAGCTTGGTGTGACCTTACAAGACTGTTCTATCTTTTATGCTCAATTTCACATATAAGATAACGATACAGTCATATTATTATCAGAAGTAGACTATTATCATATATACCTCATGAAGCATACAAATCTATAGTAAATTAGTACAAGTTGATCTAGCCAATGATATCTCTTACACCAACAAACCCATATCACCTCCATTGTTCTTGGCTAACTTGACCAAATTTGTCTTCAATGTTCTGGGAGCCTCATCCATGAACTCTTCCAATGATATCATACCATCTTTATTCACATCTGCCCTATCAAAGATCGCATTGACCTGCTTCTCCTTGAGCCATTTGAAGCCCAACAATGATAACGCAACTGCTAATTCTTCCTTGTCAATGTAGCCAGAGTTGTCGGCATCGACATATTTGAATAGTTGTTGAAGGACTGTCTGTCCGAAGGCAGAGTCAGATGTGCCCACGAAGGATTTGATGAGGTCGGAATGGATTGAGATTACCTTCGCTCGTACTTTGTTGAGTTGATCTGGGCCAAGGATGGTGCCAGCAACTACAACAATGGGAGAGAAGATTCCTTCTTTGTGCGCGGCGTTTGCCTTCTTCTTTGGTGCAGGCTTCTTTTTGGGTGCAACGGGTGTGGGTGGAATGTCCATGATGAGTTTTGATGCTTCCGATGCTTCAGCGGCGGCTTGTGCCTCGGCGGCAGCTTTTTCGACAGAGGCGGTCACTTCGGCAACTTGTTGGTAGGCATCTGCTATTGTGTTTGTGCTGTCTTCGATTGTAGAGAAGAGTGGTCTGCGGCTGATAGTGCGTGTCGGTGTATTGGTGACAAATGCCGATGAGCCATGTGCTGCGGAGAGGGCCATAATGGCGATGAGTGTAGATTGCTTATTGTTAATCATCTTGTTTGCTTATATTATTATCTTTTGTAGTGCGGAAACGTTGGCAGCTTTAGATAATGTGCGTTTGAATGTTATTTGAATTTATGAGGAACAGGTTGGTCGAGAGTTCCAACGAGGAGGGCAAGCACTCCTCCAGTGCAAGATTGAGTTGGCAAGAGCGAGCGTGTTCGGCATGAACTTGCGGGCTCTTCAAAGCTGCGCGGCAGCTTATTTTGAGAATTTGTGTATGACGTGTTTGGAGTGACGTTTGCATGTCTGCACGGACAAAATTGAGACACCGATCCGTCGCGACTGGTGGCCATGATCATGCAGTAGCATGTCAAACTAAGTAGAACGACAGCAGCTAAAGCCTTCTCCTCGGGGAGACGTGCCCTATCTTTTTTGCATTCTGCTCACTCCAGGCCTTCAATTGTAGTTTGACTCAATGAGATTTACCCTCTCCCAGCTCCTTTAGGGGTAGTTCTCCTCGCTGAACGAGCAGTTTGCAGCTGCTCCTTCTCAATCACTGCTTATAGTAGACTACCTCTACTGCAAGCGGGTCATTATTGTATGTGAAGACAGAAAGTACGTCGGCATATCCTTGTGGATTGGAATCAGGTCTACTGGCTATGCATGATAGAATCATAGTTTTGTACAAAAACGAAGTCAGTGAACAAGCAAATAACCCAAACACAAACTTGCTACCAACAATTGGTGTAGCTTTTACATAGAAGCCCTGCTGTACATTATAGTTTTGCTTAAAGTGTCGGTTCCCTGATCATACTGTTCATTCAAATCAGCTTCTCATCATCTTCTGTGAGATGATTGTTGCAGCACACTGCACTCAGGAAGAAGAGTTCGATGGATTTGCGTTTATAGGAGCGGATGATGGATGCGAAAACGTAGCAGCACCTATGGTACAATGTGTCCTTGCTAGGTTTTGTTGCAAAACTGGTTGTGTTGCTCGTATGACGGAGCAAATTTGTGCTGTAAGACCGAGGAGGAATGATTATGTTTAGACGTTGGCAGAGATGATGATGAAGTTGCTACGATGTCGAAAACCTTTTTATGAAATCAAATAGAGTGTATCGAAATATGTTGTGCATGAACCGATCACTGATCAGTGCGTCTCTTGTATTCTAACATGTTCCGAGCTATTCCACAATCTTGATTAGAGTACTTACTTATTTATATTATATTATGTGAGAATTGCCAGATGAATACTTAACATGTTCGATTTTGTTCTTCTGTGCTCGCTGGTCTTGCTTTTATAGGCGTTACGACAGCCCATAAAGACACACCACCACGCACACTTCTCACTCAGCATCTGCCCGCTCAGAGCACGATTCGTACACCATCAAACACGCTCTTGCCAACTCAATATCAATCCTCTCAATCCTGCATCAGTTGCTCAATCATCGTTGGAACTCTTCCATACAGCTCACAAATTATCCACAAGCATAAAGATCACAACATTTTTTGAAGCAACCTTACAAAAGTCAAACAACTCACCACAAGATGATGAACAATAAGCAAACACTCCTTGCCATTATGGCACTCGCCGCAGCGCACAGCTCATCGGCATTTGTTGTCAACACACAGGCACGCGCTATCTCTAACCGGCCACTTTCCTACAGCACAGGCGACACCATGACCAACGACTATACCGATGTTACCGCCACCACATCTGAACAATCATCCAAACTCATCATGGACATTCCACCCACACCAGTTGCACCCAAAAATAAGCCCGCACCAAAGAAGAAGGCAAACACCGCGCACAAAGAAGGAATCTTCTCTCCCATTGTTGTAGCTGCCGGCACCCTTCTCGGCCCAGATCAGCTCAACAAAGTACGAGCGAAAGCAATCTCTATTCATTCTGACCTCATCAAATCCTTCGTGGGCACTTCCGACTCTGTTATCGGCCAAACTGTCCTTCAGCAATTATTCAAATATGTCGATGCCGACAACTCAGGCTACATTGACAAGGAAGAATTATCAGTGGCATTATCTTTGTTGGGCTTCAAATGGCTCAAGGAGAAGCAGGTCAATGCGATTTTTGATAGGGCAGATAAGAATGGAGATGGCATCATTTCAATGGAGGAGTTTATGGACGAGGCTCCAAGAACATTGAAGACGAACTTGGTGAAGTTGGCTAAGAACAATGGAGGTGATATGGGTCTGCTGGTGTAAAGAGAGCTACCACAATAGTGAGTTGGCTCGAGTGTACATGAATAGACTGAAAGAAGAAGCAAGCTGGGGTCATCGATTCCAAGCCTGCATAGAATAACTTGTATTGATAAAATATAGATTTGATTGTTACATCATTGATTATGTGTCTCCTCCATATCGTTTTCAATACTTTTTAAATGTCTTATCGAGTATCGTAGTCTTATCTGATCTTATCATTATTACCATTGCATTCACATGCTAGCTTGTTCGTTGCGCACTGATTTTGACGCACATTTCTCTGGTGCTTTCTTGCGTCACTGCAATACCTCATTTATTTATTGCCTAAATTTCGTCTATTATTTAATGCCATCTAAGCGATTCATCTGAGGAAGAAGAAGAGCTCATGGGATGCAACTTTGCTTTGCATGCATATTGAATGTGGAAGCCAAGGAATGTAAACAAAGATGACTCATATTCATCTTGAGTACTCAATATATTTTAATATGAATATGTATCCTCCAGCAATCCGGTCAAGCCTCTTGACATCACTACTACATACGTACAGCACTGTTCATCGGATACTGCCTGTTCAAGGGTGATGAAGGAGTCTATCTGAGGCTGCTGGTATGTTCACGGGTAGCGGGTAGTCATTGAAAATGTGAAGTTTGCGTCAGCATCAATCTGACGTGTGCAAACTAGAGAAAAGAAAAATTCCAACACGCATCACGCTTTATTTATTCTCAGCATCTGCACGCCTTCACTTTCAGCATCTGCCGATGGTTCCTTTGAACATTGCAATGCAATCAGCAACCTTGATGTGACCACGTTTTGCCAACTCAACCTTGTTGCATCGGAGGAACATTGCATGCACCAGCAGCGCCAACAATGTGCGCATAAAATATTCTCAAGCACAAACATCACAGCAATATCAGTCACTTCTTACTATCAATCAGATTACAACACCTACCTACAATGATGAACAATAAGCAAACACTCCTTGCCACCATGGCACTTTTCGCAGCACACGGCTCATCGGCATTTGTCACCGCACCATCCAGAACGATCTCTCGCAGTCCGCTCTTCTCCACAGTAGAGAAGAGCAGCACAGATGCCTATCAACAAGTTGCCGAAGTGACCGCTTCTGTCGAGCAAGCTGCCGCCGACGCATCGGAATCGTCTAAACTCATCATGGACCATGGGAACCTGGGGTTGACACTCCTTGTTGAATCTTTCTCCGACTTGTTGGATGGAAAACTTTCGAAAACCTCCAAAGTTTCTCCGAGTTTCTCCGAAGAAGTTTTCGCTTTCATTCGATTTCATCGACGTGACACCCTGCTTCACCGAGCGATCAGTTGTTGATTTCCGCGAACGTATTCCAAGCAGGGTGTCACGTCGATGAAATCGAATGAAAGTCGAAAACTTCTTCGGAGAAACTTCGAAGTTTTCTTGAAGTTTTCGAAGTTTTCCATCCAACAAGTCGGAGAATCGCTCGCTAGCAAAATTCGACGAGTGTCAACCCCAGGTTCCCATGCATGGACATTCCACCAACTCCCGTCGCTCCTAAGAAGATGCCTGCGCCGAAGAAGAAGGCAAACGCCGCCCACAAAGAAGGTGTATTCTCTCCTATCGTTGTAGCGGCTGGTACCATCCTCGGTCCAGAACAGCTCAACAAAGTACGAGCAAAGGCTATCACACTTCATTCTGACCTCATCAAATCCTTCGTGGGTACCTCCGACTCTACCTTCGGCCAGACAGTCCTGCAGCAATCCTTCAAATATGTCGATGCCGACAACTCAGGGTTCATCGACAAAGAAGAGTTATCGGTTGCTTTATCTTTATTGGGTTTCAAGTGGCTTAAGGAGAAGCAGGTCAATGGAATCTTCGACAGGGCTGATAAGAATGGGGATGGCATCATTTCAATGGAGGAGTTCATGGACGAGGCTCCACGAACATTAAAGACGAATTTGGTGAAGTTAGCCAAGAACAATGGAGGTGATATGGGTTTGTTGGTGTAGAAGAGCTGGCTCCAATGTACATGAATAGACTGAAAGATCAAGCTGGTAATCATTTCCAGGCCTGTCTAGATTAGCTTGTATTATTACTATAGATTTGAATGTTACATGTTACATCTTTGATTCTTTTGTCAACAACTTTTTGCTGTGAACACTCTACCATACACATGTTGTCATAGTCTTGTCCGATCATATCATCGTTGTCATTATCATTCATCAAGCATGCTTCAACTCAAACATGCTTGCGCACTGACACATACATCTCTCTGGTGATATTCCGTCACTGCTTTACTGCCTTGAAGTCGTCTATTATTCAGTCAGATAGCGACACATCACGACACTTGCATTAAAGGAAGAAGAAGAGCTCATGAGATACAGCTTGCGTTGCTTGCATATCAAAAGCCGACTATCATAAAAAGAAGACTGATTCTTTGCAACTAGTCTCTTGAACGTATTTAATTCATATACATCATCCCCTGCAGTCCGGGCAAGCCAAGAGGGGCAAGCCTCATGACGACACCTCTCGGGATACACACATCAATGTTCATTGGACACTGCCTGTTCAAGGGTGATGACGGAGTCGAGTTGAATGACCACTTCACTTTTTGTTCACGTGTTCTGGACAAGTGTGCGTCAGCATCCCTCTGACGTGGCAAAAAACTAGAGAATAGAAAAATTCCAACACGCACGCCCACTCAATTCTCGCATCTGCCGATGTGGTTCCTTTGCGTGCAATGTAGCAAGTGTCTGGTGTCTGCATGCCAAGCTAACCACGTTTTGCCAACTCAACCTGCATTGGAGGAACACTGCATGCACCAGCAGCCCAGCAATGTTCATAAAATATTCAAAGGCACGAACATCATAGCACAATCGATCAATTAAACTCAATTACATAACTCAGCACAAGATGATGAACAATAAGCAAACACTCCTTGCCATTTTGGCCCTCTCCGCAGCACAAGGCTCATCGGCATTTGTCACCGCACCATCCAGAACTATCTCTCGCAGTCCACTCTTCTCCACAGTCGGAGAGAGCAGCACAGATGCCGTAGCTGCCGACGCAGCCGTTACCGACTCAGTCGATCAATCTGCCGCCGAAGTGTCGGAATCGGAATCGTCTAAACTAATTATGGATATTCCACCAACACCCGTCGCTCCTAAAAAGAAGAAGCCCGCACCAAAGAAGAAGGCTAACGCTGCCCACAAAGAAGGTGTATTCTCTCCCATTGTTGTAATTGCGGGCACAATCCTCGGCCCAGAGCAGCTCAACAAAGTCCGAGCGAAGGTAATCTCACTTCACTCTGACCTCATCAAGTCCTTCGTGGGCACATCCGACTCTGCCTTTGGTAGAGCTGTCCTTCAGCAGTTATTCAAATATGTCGATGCCGACAACTCAGGGTTCATCGACAAGGAAGAGTTATCAGTTGCACTATCATTGTTGGGCTTCAGATGGCTCAAGGAGAAGCAGGTCAACGGAATCTTCGAGAGGGCTGATAAGAACAAGGACGGTATTATTTCAATGGAGGAGTTCATGGACGAGGCTCCAAGAACATTGAAGACGAATTTGGTCAAGTTAGCCAAGAATAATGGAGGTGATATGGGTTTGTTGGTGTAATGAGCAGGCTATGATTGTCTGTCTAGAAGAAGGGGTGTCTCATCGTGTTGAGCCGAGCTCATGAGTGTACATATATATAAATTGACCGTACTTTAGATTTGTATATTATACAATATTTCATTCTTGTATTATTGGCTGTGCCTTAATTCTCGTAGTGTGTGTCTTAAAGGGTGGTGTACACCCTTATGTACAGGGTTGTTAGACCAAGGCAGCGCACGAGGACAATTGGGAACGAGGAGACTTTGTAGTCGATGGATTAAAATTGATCATTTGAGATTGGATAAGACCTCCACTAGTCGCTACCATGCAGAGTGTTACAGCAGAATAGTTTGGCGACGAAATGAACCAACTAGAAGATATCTAATGAAACTTAAAATCTAAAGCATATCATTGCAATTGATCTAAACAAGCTCAACCGGAACACCACATCTTTGTCATCGCAACGAAATCGGCCCGACGTGGGTTGATCACATGCCCTATGCGTCAACAACATCTTGAGCTTCCTTTTTCGCTTTCATTGCAGCCAAATCTGTTTGAACAGAATACCATACTGACCGGGTATTCAATGGATTGAATCCACAACCATGACGACCAATCCCTCCACGGCATGAGGTCATACTCGTTCCCCAGTTGACCGAGAACGTGTGAGGTTTCTTATCAACTCGTTTGAGACCTTCAAAGTACCATCCACCACCCAACATCATGGGCAAACCAAGCTTATCTTCATTTTCCTCCTCTGCCTTTGCAATGGCAATGGCAAGCTCGCGTACCGTGAATGCCTTGCCATCTGGAGCATAGAACGTCTTTGGAGACTTCAACGCGTATTGTCCCATGTAGACAAGCATGGGGAAAGGATAAGCTAATTGATTGAGCTCACCCTCGGTGAGTGACACTTCCTTCAAATCGCTGGGATCACCTACAAATTTGGAGAGTTTGCTGGAGCCACGCTCCATGTGAAGATCGTTGAAGAATTCTGTGACGTCGTCCATTTTGTCTGTATTATCCTCGTTACACAGACGACAGACGCACGCACCCGTGGGCAATCCATCCTCGACCTTCATCTTGAAGCGAATTTTAGTATGCACCTCGTCGTCGCACATATCTTTGTGCCTGGCCCAGTCCTCCGCTTGACATTTACGGGAGCAGTAGCATACCTCCATGCACCTCGCACATTGCTTCGTAGCACTACGTTCAACCATATTACCTGGCAATGGGCATCCAGGATTGCCACAGCAGCCCATCTTTGGTAAATGCTTGACTTGTTTGTATTTGTCATCCAAGCACGAGCATGGAATATTCTTTTTCAAGAAGCTAACAAGCGTACGAGGATCACGCATGGAAAGATAAAGCTCGATTATTTTCGTCCAGCCAAACGTAGCTTGAGATTTGTCCAACTCCACAGCTATCCATTGCTGCAAAAATTTGGAGTGCATGGCAAATCGAGACGCACGAACCTGATCTCCGTCGAGAAGCATTTGCGTCGCAGCATGTAAAAATGAAGATCAAATCTACTCAGGATGATCCTACTCCTACCAAAATGCTATAAAATTTCTGTTATATACAAGGGGATCGCTCGAACTATACCCCCCGGGGGGTATAAGATTTTTGGCTAGGCTGACTTTGAGGGGGGTATAAGTCAAATTTGGCTCCCAAAACTTCCACATCATCACCACGCACCACATCATATACTTACATCATACTTCACACAAGATCGATCATTGGCTTTGCGTCGATCATTGCTTGTGAGCAGAGCATTGGTTGGGCAGCGACTCTGTTGATGCAGCCCCCGCCCACCCTGTCTCTACGTCTCTCGTCTCTACCTCAAACCTTCCGAGAGGCAAGATAATAATAATAAATTGGCAGCGGTCGAAAAAAATGATAAGTTCGCAAACGCCCGAGGACGATGATGACGGAGCAGACGTGGGAGAGGTCGGCGATGCGCCGGTAGCGGCTAAATCTCGTGCAACTCGTGCACGAAACTGGCATGTTTCAGAAAAGGCTGAGATTTTGGTGCTATGGAATGGAAAGGATGCAGAGGATGGAATGAAAGTGACGCATACAAAAAATAAGTTCTTGAAACACATCGAGAACGAATACACTCGCAACCTCCAGAGAAGCACTTTCAACCAATGGCTGAAGACAGAAGACGATATTATGGCATCTGCAAAGAAGACAAAGGCCGATCGACGATCCCAGTCCATTCCCCGAGAAGCAGCGGGGAAGTATCCCGACATGGAGTGTATTCTTGCAGGTAGGATTCGTGGAATGAGAGATATGGGAATGGTTGTTGAGACGTGGATGGTAAATGCTGAGGCAAGATTTATTTTGCATGAAACTTATCCATCTCAATTTCCTGACCCTAGTCAAGTTTCTGATGATGATGAATATCCATTCAAGTGCAGGCAAGTAAACACGTTGCTTATGTCACATATCTCATTTATTTCATTCTCATCTCACTGCCCTATCTTTTATACACAGTGATGGATGGCGCAGAGGGTTCTTCAATCGACACAATTTCTCTGTCAAATCGATTGGAAAGAAGTTTAATGTGAAGGCAACCTCGGAGGAAAAGATGTGCAGCATCGCTGCTATATTGGCACACGACTGAGAAAAGTTTACGGTTACACTCGGTCTTATTATGTATACTCCCACGACCAAGTGCCTATCGAATTAGAGGACAGCAACGGAGTAGGAGTGTGTAGTTAGATGTGTAGAGCTCTAAATTAACGTGTAATAGAGCCCCTTTTCACTGCCTCACTAAGACCCCTACTGCGAAACCGAGACAAGGGGGTATAAGAACTTGGACCCTTGGCTGAGATTTGGAGGGGGGGTATAGGCAAGTTTGGGGGGTATAGTTCGAGCGATCCCCTTGTATATATATATATTACTGTTCCATTAATCCGACTCCTCTTCATCGCTGTCCGAATAATCGTAGTCGCTATCATCCTCATCATCATTCAATTGTCCATCTGCTCCTGTATTTGACGAGTTCATATTGCGGCGATACTCCTCATGATTTCTGCAACGTGCCTCAAACGCTCCCGATTTTCCAAATGTCAAGTTCTGTAATCCTTCTACAAGGAAATTGTTTACTTTCCTAAGAGAATTTCGTTTCATTTCGTTGTAGACCAATTCAGCAAAATGATTTCCAGCGAAGGCTGTCTTCGCTTCTTCCTCATGTTCAAGATTCAAATTCTTTCTTGCCTCACTATTCTTTTCAACCCTGCTTTCCTCTTCGGCAATATAATCATCGATTGACAACCCAAGACAGTCTTTAGCGATAATAGGCACTTTCTTGTGTTCACAAACTTCCTTGAACAGCCTGCTGTTGATCCTATTGAAACGCATTGTAAAGACAGCATTAACTTGATCGTCTAGCACCAGCCTAAATACAAGTGACAATCCATCATTGACTTCTCTCCTCGATTTAAACGAATCCATGATGACGATCAATCTGCCAACCTTTGCAACACCTAAACTTTTCAATGCGGATTTTTCTTCCCTCAATATCATACAAGATGCAGCTTGACCGCAGTGAGCCCCTTCCTCTGTCAATATTTTTGACAGAGGTTTGTTAGGTGACCACCGCAAAAATAAAACATCGAACTTCATCGCATCTCCAGTAACCACAGACGTTTTATCTTTCAATTTTTTCATCAACACATCCATCTGAAGGCCTTTATCCTTCCGCTGTGCCTCACGAATAGCCTGCTTTACCTTCGTAACCCTTGGTTCATTTTGGAGCTGGGTCGATTTACCAAGCGCCACAGCTTCTTTCAACAGAGTTGCAGCTTCGCCCTCCCCAGCAATCAGCTTCTTCTTCAGTTCACCGGCCTTCTCATCAATTCGCTCCTCTGCCTCCTTCCCCCAATCCTCACGCTTGAGTGACTTCGCCGGATTCACTCTACTTGACGACTTCGACAATTCTCTCCCCCCCAACAAACAACGATAATTTCTTTGAGCCCACCCCATTGGGTCCATCCCACAACATTCTGTAAAAATGACGTGTGTCCTTGGATTTGCTGTTGTAATTTCAGATAGGATTTTCCCTAACTCGTCGGGCTCCGCTGCAAAGCGATCTGGTCTCACTGCGAAAATCAACACATTAAGGTCCGGATCCTTATTTGCTAAGTCCTTGCAAAATGCGATCATGTTTTTGAATGATTTAGATTGCATTGTAGACGGGTCTATGTTTGTATGTCTTCCTCCAGACCCTTCACTCCACCTAGAAATATCTTCATCAGAACCAAAGACAAAATCATGCACTTTAAATTCAAAGCCTTCGGGGAGTTTCCCCCCTTTAGACAATAATTCATGGAGAAGTTTCCAACAGTAATGAATTCTAATCTCTTGAGAGTGATACGTCGTAATAAATACTGTGTATGGTGAGTATCGGACCCAGATAATAATTATCCACCGGTCAGTGACAAGGGCGACTGGTACCAAAGCAGCATATGGAACTGTCCCTACGGGTGGTAAATAATATTGGTACACCATTATGCTAATTTAGAGGAATGATTCCGGTGGTCGATCAATGCAAGAGAAGGCGAGAGCAAGCGGTTGTTATTTTGGTGCTTTGTGGGCCTACCTACGCAACATCCAAAGAGGCTGTCCGTCCGAAAATCGAGCAATTTTGTCTCGGGCGGGAGGAGAAGATGAAGTCAAAGGACAGAGCGAGGAAGGAGATAGAAGGAGGAAGAAGAAGGTTCACAAAGGACAGACCACCAGAAATTTGAATACTACCGCGCACTGCAGCGCACTGCGCTACAAGAACTCTGCCTGGTACAAGGGGATCGCTCGAACTATACCCCCCAAACTTGCCTATACCCCCCATCGAAATCTCAGCCTAGCTGAAATTCTTATACCCCCCCTCTTCAAGATACTAGTGGAAAGCTAGGTGACAACTTCGACTTATACCCCCCTAAAACTCAGCCTAGCCAAAATTCTTATACCCCCCGGGGGGTATAGTTCGAGCGATCCCCTTGTACAGACCCGTGATGTCCACGAACACAGCATGCTACTACTTACTCAATAAGTTGCGGCTGTAATCAAACAATAACACTAATAAAGATGTCATCTCTCCGCAGAGCATTTGCAGAGTCGATAGCGTCCTATCAGCAGGAACAACAGCAACAGCAGGAACAACAGCAACAGAATGAGGGAAATGATTCATTGAATCAATTAAATGAACAACACGATCGTCTTATTGATGACGACTATGGTGATTATTTAGGCGCCGAGACGGTGGAGGTTAAAATGAAGGGAACTACTGGCTGGGTAGCACCTCTTCCTTCTTCTGCTCCCATCTCGTCTTCAATCAAAACACCGCTACCAGCCTCCGCTGACTCACGCTCAACCCCCGCCAAGAAATTTCGTCCAGGAAGTGGTATCTCACATCCCATGGACGATGCTATTGATGAGGATCGTCCACAATCACGACTATCCTCCGCAGCATCCCGTGCCGGTACCGCTTTATCACAAGCTACTACCGCTGTTATCAGGGCTGCAACACCTTTCCGCTTCCTCCTCTGCAAAAGACACCATGCAACAACGACAGTTGTCATCAAAGCACCGCTGCCAAGTCCCCATGTCATTGGCATCAGTCCACACTTGGCGGTACCTAAAACGGCCCGTGTATTTCTACAAGGGACCTATCACGACGGTGAGATGAAAGGTACCTGGGCGGACACTATGGGAAATGAAGGAGAATTGAAGTGGATGTGGAAGATAGGTGATTATGATGGCAAATATATTTGTAAGGGCTGGTTTGAATTGGACGAAGATGGTAATAAAATTCAGATAACGGAAACGCTTCTCGAGTTTACGTTGGAGAAAAATACTGAAGGGGGTTATAACGTCTCGGGGAATGGCTCCAATCAGTTTGGCGAGTACTCATTGTTTGGAGTCATTTATAAAGATCGTGTGACGTTGGAACGAGTGTATCTGCAGGAGAAGAAAGTCCAGTATAAGTGGTGCCATGATCATACTGTGTTGGATGAAGGAGACAGGGTCAGGGTGAAATGGAATGATATGGGGGAGAGTTACATTGGGACTGTTCTCGACTACGATGACATTGATAGAGTGCATCTAATCCGTTATGATGATGGTGTTGAATACCACGAAATTCTTGCTGATACTGGGTACTGTCTTCCAGACGAGGACGATGCAGACGAGGACGATGATTCATCTGAGTTTGGATTGGATTTTTGTTATGATCATACCGTGTTGGATGAAGGAGACAAAGTCTTGGTGCGCAAGGAGGATGATGAGAGTTACACAGGGACTGTTCTTTCCTATAATGCCGGAAAGCATCTAATCCGAAATGATGCCGATGAAGAAGAAGAGCTAGTAGATCTTGCTACTGAAGGGTATATTCTTCTTGAAGAGAGCGACGATTTGGTTGAGGACGAGGACTCCAAGGAGGGTGATGAGGAGGACGAGGACTCTGATTATTCTATCGAGGAAGCCGAGCTTGTTGCTCCATCAACACAGAAGAAAAAGCAGACAACGCAGAAGAAAAAGCAGACAACGCAGAAGAAGAAGCAGACAACGCAGAAGAAGAAGCAGACGCAGACGCAGCCAACAAAAGGAGCTGGACCAGGCAAACCGCCCAAGGGAGTTCGTAGTAGAAATAGAAAGGTGGGGGCGTTTGATGGTCCAGTCATGAGCCAGAATGTTATTATTGCTCGATGCAATTCTAATGTCCACCAGGGAGACAACAAATGCATCTGCGTCAAGTGCAAAACGAATGCAGTTGGTTACGGCAACTCTTTTATACTCCAAAGCACTACAGGCGGTGAGGAGGACAAGTCAGTCAGAATTTACATCCCAATTGTACCATCATTGAGTGATGCATTGGACTTTGATCCAAATTTTCGTGAAAAGTATAACAACCTCGCTGCAATCATGAAAGAAGAGAAAGGAGTGATGTTGCAGTTTGGTGTGAAATGGGTCAGATCCTTTAAGGGACAAACTGTCATTCCAACAAAATACACAGACGCAGCAGAAAAGATTCCGATCATTGTCAATGGTAAACCGTTCAAACACATGCTGCATGCCGAATATAAGGAGTACAAGAAAAAAGCCTGGAAAGAATACAGCGTGGCAAGGAAGAAGTTCCTAAAAAGATTAGTCGCGGAAGGATGTAAAGCTGGGAGGGAGACGAGGGAACTACTCAAACTCATCGATGGATTGGACATCAAGTACAAAAAAAATGGAAATGACTTCAACATTGAGAACAGGCATTTTCAATCTCCGTACACGAACGAAATGGTGGCTGACTACATTGAGCTGTCAACCAAGGAACACAAATCATTATCAGCGAAAGAACTATACAAGAAGCGTTCATTGAGCAGTGACCTACAATATTCCATCGCTTTTGACGCATTGGTTATGTTGATGAAGGCTGCAGTAAATCCAGGAACAAGAGCTGGACAAATCCTCTTGGGGTATTGGAAGCACGAGATCATCGAGAAATATTTCCGCCAACTGACTGCCAGCCTAAAGACACAAAAGGAATGGGAGAGGTTAGAATATTCTCACATGGTGACAGACGAATGGGTTAGAGAAGTGCTTCGGCTGAATTTTGTAAAACCTACTGAATAAATTATGTAAAACCTACTGAACCCTGAACCGTGCTATCTACGAGAAATTGTTGCGAAATGGCAAATACCTTGATCTAGAGTATGCTGCTAAGATTAGACTAAGTGCATTGCTTCCAAAGAAGGAACAAGGAAAAGTTGCACGATACAATCCCCTTCATCTTCACAGAATCATACCACACTGCGGCATATTTGTCAATCATTTCGTTGTTGGTGATATGATAGATCTGATATATGGATTCACCACTACCAATTTCGATCCATGCATTTACAAAATGATTAGCGATTTCTTCTACTTCACTGCTCATCCCATCATAGCCATGGAAGCATTTTCCGTCGGCCATGTCATTGCTACGTTCTTCGCCGCCGCGCGCCGAATTGTTGTTGAGCTGCAGCTGCTGAAACTGCAAATCAAGCGCCCGTTCCTGCTCATTGGCCGCTGCCGCCTTCTTGGCTTTGGCAGCCTCCTTCCTCGCCTTGCTTTTGACCTTCTTCCTACTCTTTGGTGGCATGGTTCAGATCAATTATTCGATGATGCTGCTGCTGCCCAAAACTTTTGAAAGTGTACCGGAATGGATGGGACAAACGAGTGTGTCGATTTAATGAATTGAAATTACATCTCGTGTCTATGTCACACCTACGAAGTGCGTGGTCGAGCAACTCATCACACCTCACCATTCACCATGACACGCCTTTGCTCCGTACGTTGATTGCTTGTGATTCATCGTATGTAGGCATTATCCACATGGCGTGATATGGTAGCAAGCAAAAAAGAGCAAAAGCACTAGTCTACAAACTCCTCTGGGTACCACAATGAAATCTGCTTCAACAATCGTCGCAATCGTTGCATCAGCCGCAAGCGTAGCTGCATTCATCTTACCATCATGCAGATCACATGAGAATCAAACTCATTCTTCGGTCGTTTCCATGTCAGGAAGTGTATCTACCTTAGCCGACGCCCCAGCTGCAATAGTAGCAACCGATGACGAAAACAAGATATTCGATGCTGACGATGACATGATAGAATTTGTATGCAATGATATTGGTGCAGAGTTACGGGAACAACAAGCGGAACTACAACTCCCTAGCGACTATGATACCAAAGAAGACGACATATTAGCGTCACTGTTTGGATCAAACGAGATAAGAAACGATTTCTTTCGTAATATATTTGGACATAGGGTGGCATACTTTCCAAGCAATCGACATCGGCTTCTTAAACCACCAATGTCTGGATTTGACCTCTCGAGTCTATATGATACCAATGAATGGATATCACTACGTAAACGAGGAAGTCAAGATATGTTAGACAAAGAGCAAACATCATATGATGATTTGACTGAATATATAGCAGGGGGTGGATCAGCCATCATTCCTATCATACCTGGTGATTACCTCCACGACGCTAAGGAACAAATCGATCATGCACTTGGAGTGGAAGGAGAATACGGCACGTCTATGAACGTTTACCACAGTGGTCCGTCAGCAGTCGCACTTAACATTCATTATGATGCCTATCCAGTCATCGTGTTGCAGCTGCAAGGTCAGAAGGAATGGATTATACAAAATGACAACTTTGGTCAAAATGTAGGAGTAGATGATATTACAAATTGGAGGAATGTCACCCTTACCGCAGGGGATGTGTTGTACATCCCCAAAGGAGTTCATCATGCCGCAACTGGAGATCCTGAACATGGATCTACTCACGCAACAATAGGTTTGCCATGATACAAAGATGCATTAGCATTTCTTTAGAAGCATATTTATTATCAGCTTAAGAATCACAAGTGTGATACTTCCCATCGTGATGGGTCATTCAATATCTGAGATGAAGCTCCATGCCCTTGTTTCTCTGCTAGCATAAGCCAATATCTTGCCATCTCAAAATCAGATTGAACACCCATGTAGCCCTGTTTGTATGTAACTCCGAGCTCGTGCTGTGCATGAGCCAATCCTCTTTCAGCTGACAATTTCAAGTACATCAATGATTGTTTTTGTAAAGTGTTCTGTTTCTCAGTAGATATGTCGTTCGAGCACGCTTCCTTGAAGAGAAGATTTGATAGACAATATGCTGATAGTCCATGTCCTCTGTCCGACGCCCAAACGTAGTAGTCCTTGGCAAGCTGTACATTTGTATCAACGCCATAAAGACCAGATTGTGAATTGACGGCATACAAAAATGCAGCATGGACGCTTGCACACTCTTCCGCCTCTCGTCTCACCCAAGGTACAGTCTTTGTAACCACACTATCTTCATCCTCCCCAAACCATATGACTAACGAAAATCGTTTCTTCTTCCCACTACGAACATTCACTCCATGTTGGACATCAAATCTATGCAAAACTGCATCCCCCGGAGATGAGAATGGCACACTCTTCCGCGTATTTACATTTGCCCCAGTTTGAACGAATAATCCACCCTCATATTCTGTTGGATCATTCAGTGCAACTACTACCGTTGCATAAGCTGTATTGTCATAATGGGTAGCTAAATCCTGTCGTTCTTCGGCTGGATCGTAAGATCGAATGAGTGCATCAGCCACTCTAAGTGATGGGGTGTTGCACATTTCTCTCGCCCATGGTGCAATTGTCGTGTCAAGTATTGGACGGAGTAGTGAAGCGATAGTTGATGAGGATGATGCATTCCCAGTTGACACAACATCCTTATCTTGATCTTGGTACATTCCATCTTCTATTACAACAGCGCAGCGACTGTCAAATTCTTCAAAAAGACCAGAGGCTTCAGCTGCTATTTGAAGTGATGATGACTCATCTTTAGTCAATAGGGAAGGATGGTAATACAAAGCTCTTCTATTGTGCAAACTGGGCAAGATGCTACTACTATTGGAAGGAGCTTCATCATCGGGTAGTATAGCAGCACGGACAACATCATCGCCACCACCGCCACGTCTTATGACGATGCTAGCATTATCATCTTCATCATCCCACCTTATGGACTCAAAGCCAGATGAAGGTGAAGATACCTCCCCTGCCATCAAAGCTGCAAACTTACTAGGAGTAAATGGTTTTGTTCGTTTTGATTGATCAGCAACCTCACTTGATGTTTTGGATGCCCGCAATAACAATATTTTGCTGTTCACGTGATAGGTTAACCCCCCTGATAAAGGCGAGAAGGCAGTTGCTATCCTTATTCTGCAGACAGAAGTGCAAAGGATACCTGCACTTGCCGTTCCAGCCGCATAGATGATAGATTTGGAGCGCATGATCACGAAATAGAGGGAGGAATGGTAATATTAACAATCAAGGAATGATGATGACGATGATGACATTATTTATGCTGATTATTGATGGATAGTTACATACGCACAATACCGACCAGGCCACACGGGCGATGGGCTATCAGCGCAAAACATTGCTCCAAAATATGATGCAAATAATGAAAGAGGTGCATGTGTCGCAGCAAGATGCACCGGCACCCACTTCCTCAAGTTCAAGTATATGTAAGGGGCAATTGTAATTGTCATAGACTATCGAATAGGCTAAATAGGTACGGTGTGACGTAAGTAAGTTTCTTTCTTCATAATTTTCATCCCTGATTGTACCGTGCAAATGAATTAAAGTCTAATTGAGTGACCATGACCATGATGCACAGAAGGGCACCGACAATATTGTTAGTGACGATATCATGGTGTGGCTTATTTGTGTGGTTTTCAAGCACCCGTTTGAATGGTTATATGCCCCCCAAAAAAGAAAATGATATCAGCAGATTGGCAAGGGGTCAGGCTATGGTGATGTTCACTTGATATCTTCAGCCAACACCTTCTCCGGCGTCCAAATCCAAACTTGCACCCCGGATCAATTACTCTTGATTCAACAACAACTTCCACCGCATGACTGTGAAACCAACAAACGCCAGCCGTGGACTCAACAGTGCTCCTTTTCATATGCCACTCAATGCCCGGATGCCACTTGGATTGAAGATTTTTATCGCAAAAAACACAAGACGAAGAGTTGACACCTACGGCGACTTTGATTTGATTACCCGCGTTATGAACCCCTAAATTCAAAAAGTGAGGGGGGAGGGGGGGTAGAACGCCCCAAATAAGACCGGCGCAAATGAAATGTAACAGGACAGAATTCGTCTTCAAGGCCTTTAGAAACTTCAAACGAAATTTTATTGAATTCGAATGTAGCGCAATCTTGAGGCCTCGAACTCGAATTCTGTCTGTTACATTTCATTTGCGCCGGTCTTAAATGCAGAACGCCTAAATACCCAGTAAGCACTTTATATACCCAACTCGGTACATATTACATCCACCTACCACCGTCTCCAAAAATGAAGTGCAACAATCACCACCATGGTACTCTATACAATACTCCCAGCCTACGATACGCTCAATAACGGCGATAAATAATCATAGCTTTTTTCTGTTGGCCCAGCTTTCGACCGCTAAACCGAAATGTGCAGTCGGAGGTCGCTATCTTTAACGACTAGAGAGACACATCGGCCGCCCCACAGCTGCAGCGATATTTCGTGATCCACGTTAACGTTACAACAACATAGTTTGGGCATCGTGTCGGAGAAGTAATCAATTAAACGCTGACATGACAAAGCCATATCAGCATGGTTATAAGGCGCCAATTAATCGCCGCCGATAGTAAGGAGAATGAGTGATAGCGGCATCAAGGGACTTGTGTGGTGACAAATTGAATACATGAAGAACTTTACAATTATAACAATGTGCAAGCTGCTCTAATATGATGTGGAACTGATGACATCGTCTCCAAAGATCGCATTAGATGAGAACTTGAAATCTGGTTATTACTTAGACTTTTCTCCCGGTGTGCGGACAGATATTGTTTTGGAGCTGGCGTGAAGCCTTCTTGGTCGGAAGCACGTACGCATTTACAGCACTCAATACGGCATGAAAGGTAAGACAAATGAATCAACACGTGAGAGGTGACTGTGGAAAAGTGTCAAGGAGTTAGAGACGCAACAACATGATGTGCTCCTACTGAAGGTAATGGTGGTTCTGCATATTGCTCTTGTTCTGCAACATCTTGAAGCTGGCTCTCAAAATGAGGGGGGGGGGTTCATAACGCGAGTAATCAAATCAAAGTCGCCTACGTCCAGAATTTTGTACATCACGATGGTCCCATTGACTTTTTGAGTATAGATGTCGAAGGATTTGATGTAGACGTCATTCTTGGTGGACCATCTACTCTGAAACGTGTGCATTATTTGGAATTTGAGTATAATTGGATGGGATCGTGGAAACACCAAAAGTTATCGGAGACGATCCGTGTTGGATGAGACCTACAATTTCACATGTTATTGGCCGGGATATGATGGGAATATATGGAGGATTACTGATTGTTGGATGGATTACTATGACCTGCATTTTTGGTCGAATGTGGCGTGTGTGAATCGAGGAGTCGAGCAGATGAAGGATGTGGCGGAGGATATGGAGAGGTTGTTTCTGGAGACTTTGGAGAAGGGGAATGGATTGGTCATGGACTTAGAACATCGGGGTGGGAATTTTCAACGTGCTAAAACGGGTGACTTGCAATGATGTATTGAATGCGACTGACCCCATCGAACGAAAAGTGGACTTGGATGTACAAGATTAGGAAGAGTAGAGTGACAAATGAAAAGTCTTTTCCTGAGGGCCTGCGCCTGCGACTGGAGGCTCGAGGCTCACCTTCCACCTATGGATCTGACGCCAAATGAAGAAACGTGGACTTGTGAGCACAGATGGCTGCGTTGACAGACTACCACGTAGTCCACTGTTCTCATTAACCTCTATAGGGTTCAAATACAAATAGATCTCGTGCACTTTCTGGTTCTGGTTCTGGTTCTTCTTCCACCTCTTGTTCTTGGGATAGAAAGCAGTGCTTCAATTTTGGTTGAGCCATCATTATGCACAACATCTATCCTTCAAATCACCAAACTCACATCAGCTTGCATCGTCGAATCCTTTTCTTGTCAACTTGCACCGTAGCTCCCACAGTGACTGAGGCGATTCCTTTTTCAGACATATTCGGAAAGCACTTTCACTTCCAGAAGTATATAGCTCTGCTTGCTTGTTTCGACGTGTGGCATTTGGCAAGGATGATGAAGAACAGTACGCAAAACATAGAGATACATCATGAGAGAGGCGTTGCCTAGTTGTCGAAGAAGGCTTATGTACGCAAGTGTGAGGAGCAACTCTGTCCTAAAATGTCATTGCTGACTCTGTGTCGAGTGTATCTTCTTCGTACTAATTCCTTCGTGGTTAGTGCCGTCAATCACTCCACCCACTCTTTTCATTTCAACGCACATGTCAAATAATTTTGTACGCCACAACCCACAACACAACCAAAGAAGGCCTTACGCAAACACAACGGTTCCGCAGCAGCAGCAACAACAACAGCTCTTCTTTACCCCAGGCCGCCATTCTTTCTCCCAAAGAATCATCATTAATCATCATTACCGCCACTCAAAGTTCTTCTACAAACACCTATACAAAAATGCTAACCCCCTCTCCATCATCCCACCTCACAAGATCTTCCACAACTAACCGCCTCAGCAACCCCCGAAGATCTCCAATCACCACTCCCACCAACACTACGAAAAAGATCAAGACGGCACTCCTCCTCAAATATGCTTTTCTAGCAATACTAATTCTACTAGTGTACTTTTTACTACGGATTAATTTACAATTGATTCAACGGCTGGATACTAATACTAATGGTGGTGTGACTCAGAATAATGTGGCGACCATTCGAGCAAAGGCTGCCAACAATAATAACAATATCAATCATCAATTGCGTGCAAACTCTATAGATACTACTAGTAACAACATACAAGAAGTGGAAGAGCAAGCGTTGCAGAATCGTCTAGTGACATTGCGAGAGGAAGTAACGACTATGCAGCAAAAGGTGGATGATATGAAACAACGGATGGAGCATGTCAAGAGTATACAGCGGAGCAGTAGTGCCTCTGCCATTTTGGGTGGTGGAAGTGGTGTTCGTTCGAGGTACGTTTCTGTGTTTCATTTATTTGTGTTGCATGTCTTTTTCTGCAATAGATTGTCGAAACCACATCTTTGAAATGGAGCAAACCTCATATTGATATAATCTAAAACTTCTCTCTCATGATATCAATCAACAGCACCAAACAGACAAACAAACAACTCAATCGACACACCTGCACAAAAGACCAAGAAACCCAACAATCCAATCGACTACAAAAGCGTTTTTCCGAATGGTGGTCACATTCCGCTTGTCCGGATCAAGTTTGGATGAATCACATTGACACATTATTCGCCGATGCTACTTCTCCCACCACCACATCACAACCACAACCATATTTGGTATTGGACATTGGATGTAATAAAGGGTACACATCTGCCGACTTTCTCGATGCATTAAGTCCAGGAACGAACATGAATCCACATACACTTGTCACAGCCATACGTGCCATTGCCAAGGAAGATAATACCAAATTTGATCGTGATGGAGGGGTATGCAATGATTCGAAGAAGGCATTGAATAGGGATCGAAGTACGGTGAGGGATGTGGAGGTGCATTGTTTTGAACCTAGTCCGGCCACGTATGAAATGTTGAAGCGGGCTCATACTAAGCTCATGCCAAAGGAGGATGGTGGTGTTGGTGGTGCAAAGTGGATTATCCATAATAAGGGATTGCACAGTACAAATGGAGAAATGGCATGGCATTCAGCATGTGCTCATGCTGTCGGAGATGAATTGTGTACGATTGTCGATGAGGGGACAAGTGATGCGATTACTGTTCCGGTGGTGACTGTTGACAAGTTTTTGGAGGAGACGTACCCATCTTCATCTTCGGAACTGCCACTGGTACACATGCTCAAAATTGACGCAGAGGGACTAGACCCCGCCGTACTCCAGGGTTCCATGAACGTCTTGACTCAAAATCGTGCCATTATGGTCATGTTTGAATTCAACCCCGGCCTTTCTGAAAAGGGAGATCATCCTCATGGAATGTGGGGACGAAAAGGCAACCCTCGCGTGACATTGATTGAAGTTACCAATTGGTTAGACGACATTGGGTATGATTGTTATTTGGATACACATTTACCGGATGAGAATGAGAAAAACAAGGGTGTGTTGGAGGCTCCGGGATTGTATCGTATTACTGGAGATTGTATGTCGAAGGAACCTAGTGTGAGAGGGTGGGCGAATGTTGTTTGCGCTAGTCGGAAGTATGGGAATGTTGCTGAGCGGTTGTTGGAGTTGGCTACTATTGTTCAAACGTAACTTTAATGTTTGTTTCCGTGAGTGTTAGTATAAGTATCTGTAAGCAGAGTTGATACCGAGGGTTTCTTCAGCACGAACAGGTCATGCAGGCTTTTCAAGAGATAGAAACCCATAACTTATCTGGGTTGAGTTTACATAACCGAATAATGATGTACACAAGAGAATAAAGAAAGTAGATAGTTAGCAAATTTGACTTTAGTATCAACTGGTTATAATATTGTCTTCATCTTGTACAAAAAATCTTGCGACTGAAAAGAGTACTCTTGACAGCCATCCCCCCCACCCACATGGGCTTTTCTCAAGCCCAAACATTAAGTAGCTCTTCACTCACTCCCAACCAACAAATTAGTTGGCTCCAACATCACCCTGCGAACGATAAGTATCCTTAACATCCTTATCCACATTTCCCAAAATAAACTCAATCGTCTCCTCAAAATTAGGCACATTCCTCATTTCAAACTTGGCCCCATCCCTCAAAAAGAAGACCATATCCCCATCACCAAACAATCTCTTGACCGTACGTAACTCCACAACATCGGGGTACACAATCTCTGCCATATCCTTACCCTGAATACCAGAAGTGACACGAATACGACGATTGGTAATGTTGTATCGCACCCATGCCTGACGTGCCCATGCCGCAGCAGCGGGAACGATACCCACCACAGTCAAGATGGATATGGTGGGTGCAATAGTCTCAGTAATGGCAGGGGGGCCCTCGTAGAATGTCTCTTCGGGTGCAAGAGTCGCAGCAGCCTTGGCTGTGGATGCGGAAGAAGTGGTGTCACCACCCTTCTTTTTACCGCGCTTTATCTTGGCGGCTCCCTTGCCCATCTTTTCGACTGCGTCGAATGTCTTGTCTTCTTCGGCTACTGGGGCAGCTACGTCGGCTACGAATGCTGATTCGGTTTCACTTTCTGACATGAACATGGCCGAGGAAGGTTGTGGTGTGGCGACATGTGTTCTGCAGGAGGGTGTGACGAAGGCATTTACGCTTGCGGCTGAGGCGGCGATGGCGACGATTGTTGATGTGGCTTTCATTGTGATTTAATAGTTTGTTATATTTGTAGTGGAGGCGATGATAATGCAGATGCAGTGTATAATATTATGGCAATCGCAATGTAATGACGAACCCTTTTTCCTTTGTGGAGGCGTGTTGCTGTGGTGATGAATGGCGCAAATTTCTGACTCTTTTGGTGACCACGTACTCGGAGCGATCTCACGATCAGCTGAAGAGCGCGCGTGAATTAGGATTTTCGATTTTACCTGAGACCTATATTTTTAAAACCTCTAAGTCACTTTCACTTAGGGGCTCATCTAGTTAAATTCAACCCTCTGTGTGTGTCGTAACCACCGATGTCCCAGCACAACCACGTGGTGTCCCTCTGCTACTACCCCATACGAACAACTTAGGCCCCATGGTTGTGCTGGGACATCGCTTGGGTGCCTCTAATCGCTGCTGCAAAATCTCAAATCTCCCCGGATCGGCATCTGTGTAGACACATATTTGTGTCAACGTTGTGTGTGCGGAGACCGTGGCTTCTTTGTCTCCCATCGAGCGCCGAGCGCCTCTCCCCCATTAAATTGACTTCGCGAGAGAACAGGAGAGATAAATTATGGCGGAGAAAGTGTGGAGCAATCAGACCTTTGCCCATTTGAGGGAGGCTAAAACATGTCAATGTATTCTTTCGATACGACCAATTGGAAGGTCCTCTGTCCGACTTCTTCAAAACCAGCAGCACTTTCAATGGCAATAAAATGTTTAATATCACCACAAAACTCCTCCTTTCTGCATTTGAGAAACCCAAGAAGTCCAAGTCGTACGAACTCTACAGCACAATATTTTTTGAGGAAGAAGATTACGCCGATTACTATATTCATGTCGATAAAAAAAATGGGAAAGTTGCTTGCTCTAAATCAGAGAGTATGGAGGACATTCGATCTGTCGACGGCAACGAAGCGAGCAGATGGGAGGGAACGTCCGACTTATACGTATTCGAATGTGCAAAACTGGTCGAGACGCATGAAATGCGGCCTATTCAAACTTGACAACCTCTACATTCCTATAAACCACCAAAACGTTCATTGGTTAACCATGCGTTTCAACTTTAAGGCGAGAGAAATCTCTATTTGGGACTCGGCAGGCATGAACCTGGCATGAACTATACAAATACGCAGTACATTGATGCAGCTCTTCAATACCTTGGAGATGCATGAGAGCTGACGACGAGATTGAAGGTGACGAATTTGACGTGGTGGAATGGATGAAGACTTGGACCTCTGCAGATTTGTCGTTCGAATGCCACATAACAAGATAACGACTCTGATTGCGGTGTCTTCCATCTTCTCAACCTTTGTTTGCTAGTTGAGGGAGAAGCCATCACTGAGGATGCGTACTCACAGACATCCATCAACGCAAAAGATATGAGAAAAACAATCGCATACATCCTTTGGAGGACAAGCTCCAATCGTTCGAGCGGTAGACAAGCGTAACACATGTTCGTTTAGCAGTATGAATTCATTTAGAGGCATAAATTAGATAAGAATGCTTCATGATCGCCGTAGCGGTGCAGAAAATCAGGTCGAAAAATTTAAAATGCCACAGGAGGTCTCACGAAAAGTCGAATGTCTCGATTCACGCGGGAACGCTCATTCTGTTCAGCTGATCGTGAGATCGCTCCTCGTGTGACAGGGGTGAGTGTGTAAGTTTCGTAAAGCGACACTATTATTGGCTCATTTTGAACGAAAGCAAATGTCTGATGGGTACTCACTTCTTTCAATGTTCGTGCGGCTAATGTTCATCAACTATCATGTAGAGCGAGCCCGCAACAGAGAGTTTAGTCAATCAATGCAAAATTAGTTTACGTGAGTATAGTGCAAATGGTTTAATTCACACTCCTAAGGAAACGCTGAGAAGCCAGCTCCTCAGTCGACTTCTTCTTGTCACATTTTGGCTGCTTCTGAGTGCAATCCAAGGAATTCTTGGCACAGCAACTGGGACGGCCATCTTTGTAGCAGTCGAAATCAGGTGCTTGGGTACAGTAGTTCCATCCCCCCATTCCTTCAGGGTGGTTATCACAAATGGTCATTTCCTTCGGGCAGTCCTTGCCATCATTCTTGCTGCAGCATTGAGGACGACCGGACTTGTAGCACTTGTAATCAGGAGAGCGAACACAAATACTTTGTCCTCGAGGTGTAGGCGAAGGCTTCCTGGTTGGCTTGCGTGTAGGCGACCTTGGCTGAGGAGGTTTCTTGTCACATTTTGGCTGCTCACGGGGACAATTCATGGAATTCTTGGCACAGCAGCTGGGACGACCGTCTTTGTAGCACTTGTAATCGGGAGATTGAGTGCAGTAGTTCCATCCCCCCATTCCTTCAGGATGGTTATCACACATGGTCATTTCCTTGGGGCAGTCCTTGCCGTTATTCTTGCTGCAGCATTGAGGACGACCGGACTTGTAGCACTTGTAATCAGGAGAACGAACACAAATACTCTGTCCTCGTGGTGTAGGCGAAGGCTTCTTTGTAGGCTTGCGTGTAGGTGTCCTTGGCTGAGGATCGGACGGCTGAATCTGAAGAGAGTAACAAGTCGTTCCTTGCTTTGTTGTAGTCCTTGCAATATCTCCGCTTCCCTTGTTGCTTCTATCCATGCTATCAAAGCATTTGTCGTACTTGCTGCTCAGGGTATCTTTTTCGTAGAGACAGTAGCAGGTGGCCTTGTCACAATCGTAATCAAATCCAACGAGCTTGTTGGGATTAGGGCGTTGGGAGCTGGAGCATCCTTTCGCTTCGGCACGGCCATAGCCCTTGATGCAAAAGTTGGAGCAACCTCCTCCTTTGGTCGCGATGGAAGGGTAGACTCCCTGAATAGCGCCCCATTCGTACTGTTTCCCCTTGTTATCGACACAGACAGAGTTGTATTGCTCGCGACTAAAGATGTAGTCATTCCCTTTGTAGTTTACCCAAGGAATGGAGGTGGGAAAACATTGCTCCAAAGATGACTGTTGGACGAGTTCAAATGTATCCGTGTCAGCAAAGGAGAGAGTGTCTGCGTCTGCAAATGAAGATGCGGCAGAGAGAAGGATCAAGGATGTGCAAGTTAATTTCATGTTTGTTTTGGATGACTAATGATACTTGATAGTTGTATGAGCGAAGAAGATTAGGCAGAAGTCGAGATGGAGATGGAGAGAAGCAGTAGATTGGAGATGCTAAGGCTAAGAGTTTGAATTGGATGTTGAGATGTTGTTTATGCTTCGTGCTTTTTGGTTTTATGAGCAGTTTAAGAGATGGAGTAATAAGATGGAAAACAAGACACTTTTGCATCGACTGAAACAACAAGATACTTGTTGACTACTCCGTTTGTAACTTGTTGGGAATGAAACCCGACCCCTTTCGCACGAAGCAAGAAGCAAGACAGCCCCACAACTAAAGTTAGCCCCACAACTAAATCCAGGCCTCACCACCACTAAAATCGAAGATGATTTTTTGGTTCATTTTTCGCCTCAAGACACAAGCTGATAGGCTTCAGGAAGACAGCATATCCCAACCATATAGCACGTCAATTCTCACCATGAAGTCAAAGGAAAAACAGGCCAAAAAGGCATCATCCTCAAATGCCAAGATAAAAGCAACCAAGAAATCCGGAGGAGGAGGTCTCGATGAAATAGATTCCCTCTTCGCTCAAAAGAAACAATCCGATAAAGAACTACAGCAACAAATCATACATGAAAAAGAACAGGCAAAGATTGAACGGAAGCGACGGAAAAAGGCGAGGTTGGAAGAAGAGGCGGAGGAGGTGGCATTGCGTGGTGGTGGTGCTTCATCTGCTGCGGCAGCCGCCGGTGAGAAAAAGGGGAGTGCGACATCTGCCCCAGAGACACTTCATTCGAAAGCAATGAAACTTGGCAAATTGAGCTACACTAGATCGGATTTGGAGGAATTAAATGACAAATCGAAATTAGAACGTAAGGATAAATGGGCTTCTGATGGACTTGGAGGAATATTTAATGGGGAAGGATTTACAGGTCGAAAGGATGATGGACATCGTGTTTTCAAGGCACATTTGATGAATAAGGAGGGATTTGGACAGAGTCCTGATTGCCCTTTTGATTGTGACTGTTGCTTCATATGATACATGTAAATTCGGTATTGTGCAAATCATAGGATATGATAATAGTAGGAAAATAAGTGTTGAAGAATCATCTACATATTCAAAAATTTACCTTACATTTCCCCCTTCCCCACTAACAACAAGTAGCAATTATCCGTACTGCCGATCCACTTGGGCAACCCTTTCCATTTGCAATCTACGCCTGGTCAAGCGAGCATGTGCTTCATAAAAGTGCATACTGATCCCATGAGTTTGACGAGCATCCGGTATCTCAGCAAGAGCCCTTGCTCGTGCCAAGTGATGATTCATTTCTCTTTCTCTACCCTGCACTGCGTAAGCACGAGCAGAGCTAAGAAGTCTGTTGAACAAACGGAGCTCGTCACCTGCTCTGATAACTTGCGCTCCATTAGCATCATGCTGACCCAATCCCATCACACCGAAATTTTCAGCGAGCTGATTGACATTCTGCTGCTGCTGCTGGTTGTGCTGCACTTGCGCCTCCTGGACTTGCGCTCCAATAATGGGTGGTGGAAAATGGAATGGCTGTTGAGGGTTTTGCCAAGCAGCGGCAGCAGGAGGATTGGGCACTTCAGCCCTAACGTTAGGGGCTGCTCCAAAGACAAATCCTTGTGGATGATTTCCAGCAACTGGAGGGGCGGCTCTCCGAGGTGCTGGAGCAGCTGCCCCAAACAAACCCCCCTGTTGAGGTGGAGGATTGGGACCAAGCAAATCGTTCTGAGCTCGGAAAGCGGGGTTTCTGCCAGCAGCTGGTGGGTCGGCTCTCTGAGGTGCAGCCGCTCCAAACTCGACCCCCTGCTGAGGTCGAGGGTTGGGACGTAGCAAATCCTCTAGGAGTGCTGCGTTCATCCTGTTTTGGTCTCGGACTGCTGCGTTCATCCAGTTTTGGTCTCGGACTGCTGCGTTTAACCTGTCAACCTGTTCTTGAAGCATTTGACGCCAAGGTGCATCCACCGGACGATGTTGACGAGCTGCAGCAGCTGCTGCCCTCTGATAACCAGCTCCGCCTCCTTGAACTGCGGCAGCAGTATCAACTGATTGATCATCTTCTTCTTCCTCCTCATCAAGTGAACTTAGGATGGCGGCTATTTCCTCCTCATTTGTAATGCCTTGCTCGAGAAGAACTTTTCGACCAGCTTGTTGTCGCTTTTCTCGATCAATTCTCTCCATTTCTTCTGTGCTTGTCCAGAGTTGACAGTTGCCGCAATCGCATCTCATTTTATTGCAAAAGTGAGAGTAATCAGCAATCTTTTCGCCGCATAAATAACATGAAAGCTTTCCACACTTGCATCTAATTTTGTTACACCCGTCACTCTTCATGTAATCCTGACCACAGTGAGGACAAGAGCGTGTACACGCTCGAGACATTGCCTCAGCAGCAAGATGCTTCGGATCTTTTCCAAGCGTCTGCTGCCTTTGGAACTCTTCACACGTGAGACCGGTGTGATTGGCATTGCAACTCGTGCAATACATCACATTGCACTCAGGACAATGAATCCATGTAGGTTTCCCATCAACAAAACCCATGTGTGCACACTTGGGGCACTGCCACAAAGTTCCGTCATCTCCTCCTGCTTTCTTTATCTCTTCCAGAGCCACCATTTCATTTGCTCGTTTCTTGAGCGTTGGACTCAGTACTTGATCGAGAAATGCAAGAGAGTATTCACATGAACACTCTGCAGATACGATGCACTTGAATACTGTGCTTCCGTTGCCGTCAAGCTGCTCGGAGACGTAGCGCTGAATGCAATCTCGGCAAACGTTATGGTTCTCTCCGGCCGAGCACTGTTTCAACGCAGATACTGGGTAGTCACCGAAGCAGCAACCGCACTCCTTCTCCTCCTCCTTTTTTTCATCATCGTCGCTGCTATCGCCCGTAAGATCAATCGCCGGTCCCAACAACTTTTTCGGAGTGGCGGCGCCTTGCTTGGTTGTTGTTCCGCCATCCTTCTGATTCAATGCAGGTATATCATCGAGTTCACCAAGAAGAGTTTCGTCGGTGACTTCTAGCTGCGTCTTTTGGCGATTGTTCTTGATGAAGACTTTCACCTGTTTCGGAATGAGGTCAAATTGACCAGCACCGTTTCCGTTGTTGGTGCGTTGATGGTTTATCAACGAGATGTAGTGGAAGGAACGGGTGAAGTTGTACTTGCACAACCGGAAGAATATATCAATTGCAGCGCATGACACTCGCTGGAAGGTATTTAACAGCAGCTGCCTCGCCTGACGTAGATAAGCAGTGGAAGGCTGTGGTAAATTATCGACCTTTTCTTGATATGTCCTCGCTAGCTCTACCGAGACATCGCTCAGATTCGTAGTTGGCTCCCATGAAGACTCTTCCTCACCGAAGTCAACCCACTTTATAAGGAACTCATCGCGGCCACGGTCAGTGTTGTTTCTGTACCCGATGACTGCCTCCACATCGTATATGTTGTCGGTAGCTGCCATGGTTGTTGAGATTGTGAGAGTGAGAGGAAGTGCTGCCTCTTCAACAACTCTTTCCGCTGAACTTCTTGCCGTTGTGCTTTCACTCGCACACCCCGCCATTTCTACCGTTCGTTCGATTGGCAGATTCTATCTACAGAAATTTGATAGATACACGCAATTTCATTGCACATCATTGCTGGCATATCTTCTCTTACCAAGACAGTTATTGGGAACAAGAAGCGTACTTATCCATGACAGATAATTTTTCTTTGCTGGCCATCACATTATATATTCTCAGTTCATCAGTCGATCAGTTGTTGCGTGGTTGCTGTGTCAGTGCTATCATCATCTTTTTCTGAGTGCACGATATGAACCTCTATGACTATCCATCCGGTTAGCTGTGGGAAGTATAATACGGACCGAGATGTCTGAAACGCCGATGCACATCATGTGTCTCTGCTCTTTACAAATACAGGCCAAGTTATCCAGCCACTACACCTGCAACTGCGAGAAGCGTAGTTTCACTATAATGTAGAGCGCTGTTCAGTAAGCGAGAGAAGATAGTATTCTGGTGCTCTACTATCATCTGCTAATAACCTGTTGCTTTTCATGTCATCGAGGAAGCTGAAAAGAGTGACGTCCGCACTCCGCACGCCAAGTGCAAAATTCAAATTTTATATCCAATACTGGGTATTACACATCTAATTTGGGTCTCAACATGATCATTTCGGCTATTCTCTCACTCGCCTTCCTCATCCCATTTCAAACTTCGCTTCGGCCAAGCAACTGCTGCAACTTTCTAATATCAAGAGACCTGTCATAGGTCGGCAGCGCTAGAGGCAGTAGAGAGGATTCCAATAGGGTTGCGATCGTTGAAGCGCAGAAAATGATATCCATGAGCACAAGATGTGTTCCTCTCCTTTCAGTACTACTGCTACTACTAGCTTTCAGAAATGGAGTTTCCTTCCTCCTTCCGTCGGCATCCTCTCTAACGACATCCTCCAAAAGTAGAGCAGCTGTTACCACTACCCTCCTCAACTATTCTCAACAACGTGACGTATACACAATGGAAGCATGGGCAATCGAAAACGGATATCAAAAAGTTGACGGGGTAGAATTATATTCCGAAGGCGATGATGATTGGTCCATGATGACTAATACGGATATACCCGCAGGGACTACAATCATGTTCATACCATCCAATTTAGTCTTGTCATCGGATGCAATAGTGAAAGAATATGGAAGCAATTTTGATTTGGAACTGACCGAAAATGCTCTCAAACAAATGGAACGAGATCTTGCCAAGCGATTACCACTGTTTCGCCTTTTGGTCAAGATTCTTGCTGAGTATGAAAAGGGAGAGAACTCATTTTATGCTCCTTGGATCAACTCGTTACCAACTCAATACTACAATGGCGTCTCGATGACTGATGCGTGTTTCGCTTGTCTTCCACCATATGCAGCGCTACTATCAATGAATGAGCGGAATGCCTACTCACGCTTTTTGAATGCCATTCGAAAAGGTTTTTTACCATTGAATCCGGATGTTACAAATGATGATTCAGTGATGAAATTTGCTTATAATGTTGCATTGACACGATTTCATGAGGTATTTGAGCCCACGAGACAGAAACTGTGAGTCTCACGTACTCTCTTGTTAGTATTGCTCGTGTTATGTACCACTTCTTTGCTCAAATGTGTACAACTCACGATACTTCTTTGTTCGCTGCACAGGATTGCACCCATGGCAGATATGATCAATCATTCGTCTGAACCAAATGCAGAGATTAGCTTTGACACGACGAATAATTGTTACGTCACGGCAATTGCCGACATATATGCGGGATCTCCATTGAGTGTGTCATTAGGAGATCCAACAGATCCCACACCTTTATTTGCCAAGTATGGCTTCCTTCCAACCGGCTGTAATACTATCTTCTGCAAAGCAATTCATCTTGAACCACAAATTAACGAACTTGGGTATGAATTCAACCAACTACTATTCCAGACTGACACAGGTGAGGTGTATCCCGCAGTATGGGACATTTTCCTGCTGAAGATATTACAAGACTACGATGTAGACCTAGCATCTCAATTTACCATGGCTTGTCAAAACAATGATGAAGCTACGAAAGAGACGTTCCACAGTAATTACTTTGCCTACACTCTGGAAGCGTTGCGTGAACATGTCTATTCAATACTCAACGATGTCGATCAGATGACGATGGAGGCACAATCCTATGATTTAGAGACTCATCCTAGAGTGCCAGTGATTGTGGCACACAACAATTTAGTGAGGGACACCTTTTCTATGACTGCATCTCTTCTTGATTCAATGGGATGAGATTTCTTAGAGAGTAAATATGTATTAAATTTTTATATACTGTAGTTCATGCTTCTGCATATGAGTATTGGAGAAAGTTCAAATGTAAGTATGTACCGAGACCCAGAGGGATCAGTTGGGATGTATGCAGAAATCTTATATTCTGATTGGCCTCTTTTTGGTACTGGTCGGTACTCAGAAGAATTGGCGGACACAAGCTCACAGGAGCTCAATACATAAGTACATATGGTAAACAACTCAAGATCTTTCAATCAACTCTAGAGAGAGAAGGCTTCAGGCACCGCTTTAGCGGAGCCTCTTGACGCGTTGGAAAGCTGGATGGGGGCGGGGAGATTCGCTCGGTACTCAAGATGCGAAAGTAGATTCAAGATGCGAACTGTGAATGTCCGTCAAGGAGTCAAAGAACTCTGAATGTCAAAAAGTACTTTCACCTACGCGAACTCTAAAAGGTTTACACGATTAATTAGTGTGCACCTGTTATTTATTTTGTTCGCGGTGCCTATTGCAGCAGGAGCTGCCCCTTGTTGAGCTAAACTGCAAGTTGGAACTTCTGAATGCATCCCTTGAAGCTCCCTTAGATAACACTTCATGCAGTTTTGCTAAAATCTTGGTGTTCTCTCACGTACGTTTGTACTTTTTTTCAACTCCAGCTTGTTGATTGCTTCCTCACACAGTAAATGCAATACCATTCTTCCTTCTCTGCACTCAAACACAATGAAGCTTTCTCTCCCTCTCTCCTTCCTCCTCTGCCTCTGCCTTCCTGCCATGGCAATGGCTGATAAAAGCACTCTGAAAGGTAAAAACCTTCGGGTTCTCCAAGATAAGTCTAACGAAGTTTTTGAGAGTGGTCAACATCCTCAGAATCAGAAGCGCCGTAAAGCCAAGGCCGGAAAAACTACGCCAAAGGAACCCAAGAAAGGAAGGAAGTAGTGATGTCGATGGATCTTCAGTTGAATGACGGTTCCATACCTCCATTCAGAAGCCTCATATTCATACCTATCTGACTCCTATGCCACCACGTCGACCTCTTCTACACCTATTAGCTGAAGCGTAGCCTATCTTGCCTCTTTTTGTGTGCGAGGAAAAACGCTTGTTTAAAGAACCATTGTTATAAGATAAAGTAACTCTCAACACCTACAAATTATCATTGCCTTATCTACTATGGAGTATATCTTATCTCGGCGTCTCTTGTCGACAACTAGTGTTCAAATATGATACTCTAAGCCATAGTAGACGACGACGGCCAATGTGGCTAGTCGATAGTGCTATCACTTTCCAAAGGATTCCAGCGTAAACAAAGGCGAAAATATCTTGTGTTTTCTAGAAAACGACCGATGCAATCACACAAGAGGAGAGATAGATGTCATCTCGACACATTGCTTTTCTCCATATGCAAGCCCAACCTATCTACCTGAACCGAAACTCATACACCCAAATACCATCCTCCAAATCCTCCTTGACCAACTCATACCCAAACCCCCATTCCACCGCCGTCTCCAACACCAAATCAATACTCACCGGTACCTTCTTCCTCCTTGCATACGCCATGACAAACACTCCACCCTCGTTCTCCAACAGAGTGTGAACCGTTTCCCACAGCGGTTGGACAATTACAGCCGAGTAGATGATATCAGAGGCTAATAGAACATGGTACTTTTGATTGTGGGCAATGTGTTGTAGGAATTTTTGGGAGGAGTCTTTTCCCCAGATTAATTGATTGCATGACACTTTGGAGGTGCTGTCAGTGGTGGTGGTTGGTCGATTTCTCTCGATGTTATCGCGTAAATGGACCAATGCATCGCTATCCCCATCTGTAATACAAACCTCACTTGTTGATTCATCACTACTACTTGATTCTACAACATGACTTTCATCATCCTGCACACAAGCAGTACAACTCAACCGCCAAGCCAAAATGCCATTCAAACCCAACCCCGCACCCAATTCCAACACTCGCTTCTTCTGAAACAACTCTGGATGCTCGACTTGATACTCACATAGATAATGTGAGGCACGCCAGAGAGTCAGGCCGGTAGATTGCCATATTTGTTCGGCGTCTGTTTTGTACCCTCTGATTTGTAGTGAGATTGATCTATTGTTGTGATTGACTTCGTCTTTATTGTCAGCTTCGTCAAGTACTTGTTGCTGATTGTTATTGTTATTGTTGCTGGAGGGCAAGTCAAAGTCAAAATGGAACATTTCAAAAGGGTCCGGATCAGCAAATGGATCGATCAGAAACGATTGTCCATCATCGGATGACTCGTCGCCATCAGCATCGCTCTTATTTTTGATATCAACGTTTAGCCCGCCTTCCCATCGGATCAAGTCGTCTCTCCAGACTACCTCTTCTAGAATGGGTGGTGTGGTGGTGGTAGAGTCAGCGTCTTCTGTCATGGTGATGTATATATTTGTGCGGCTGGAAAATCTCTGAAGGTGATGCGGAGGTGGGTAATTGAGACAGCCATCTCGAAAGCGATCTCGATGCGACACACATGAGCTTGATGTGGGTTTCCCTCTCTTGTTTACCTTTTGCCCTCTCTTCTTGAGCAACAAGCCCGCCCCTTCAAACTAGCAAGCCAGGTGTTCTCATTACTACTGATGGACTAAGTAGGTGGTACGGTCATACCTTGAATGAGATAGATGTTAACTCAGCCCTACAATTACAATTCGAGTCTCCATCTCCATCTTAAAATTGATATTGATCTATCTACTCATCAGATTACATCAAAGTCACCACAATTGTTGGGGAGTTTGCGAGATTTCTGTGTGGTTGCCTCGTGAAAGGGTTCAAGGTCTGGTACCATAGTTCAGGGCAGACTCTTTTCAACAACATCTGGCATCGTGCCACTGCCACTGCAGTGGAGTCCACTACCACGCCCGAGCCCGAGTGTGATGTGAGTGCTTCATATGATAGCTTCATATCCGTAGTTGGAATAGGTTTGTGAGCAGCAATCTTCTCCTCGGCATTCTTCATAGCGGCGAAAGCAATGATGGAGGGCTTGAACTCCACAAGCAGCTGTGGGACAAAGATGACAAGCTCAACTTGATAGCGTGTAGCCTCATAAATGTAGAATTCGTATTCAGTGCATATCTCACGCGAAGGATGAAACTTGTGGAACATGAAGGCAAACTGATGAAGAGTCGGTGGATTTACAGCCCACTCCAGAGCTTGAAGCATATTCATTTCCATATCCAATATTAGCTTCGGCTGTGGTGTGCCGTACAGTATTTTGCTCAGGGCTTGGTTGCGTAACTCTTGAAGATCATCCACCTCACAAGATGTCGCATGGAGCTTGATTGCGACGTAGAGAGCAGCGACGGCCACGGTGTGGTAGGTGCTCAAGGCGTTTTCATTATCGTCGAGAGAAACTGCGTTGATCGAAGTGTAGCGATCAAAGTAGTTCGCGGCCACTCCGACGACCTCTCGATCAAAGTGAAAGTGGTCAACGAAATCATAATACCTGAACACACGCACACACAGAGTGAGATGAGATATTGATATATCAAATAGTCATGAGTGTTTGCAACTGAATAGATTTGAGATAGTTTCATATGCAAAATTCTCCTTACCAATCGCAAATCGCATGTCGCCATCGCAGCGGCGGACTGCACTTCTTATCCTTTCCATTAAGATTCCAAAGAAGAGTAGGTGATATCTGATACTGCGCTGATTGCTCTTTTACCAAGAGACAATCTAGCTCCTCCATCGCTGCTCTTGTTGACGATTGCATGTCTTCCAACCTCTTGTTCGAATAAAAAGTATTTTAGTTATGGTATATGCAGTCGGGATGCGATCCTAATAACGATCTAAACTGCAGAGCAGAATCTGCATACTTACCACTTGATTGAGAGGAATGTTGAATCCTCCGAATTCTTTCCAAGAAAAGGGCCATCGAGCGGTAAATACATATTGAATACATATTGCCCCTGATTTGTCCGACCACAATGCGAAGCCATTGGCTAGTATCACACATGAGTCCTACTTGGTCTAATGCTTCTGAACACATATTGCCCTCTACTCTTGGAGCGAACCGGGTTTCCCCGATAAACCTACATACGCGAACCAGGTTTCCCCGATAAACCTACATACCGACTCTTGTCCTGTACAGCTAGCAGCGAACATAACATGGTGTTCTCATCACACTGATGGATGTTGTTGTTGTACGCTGCAGGTTGTACTGTTCAGCTAGGGCTGCATGCTCATATGTAATTTTTGTATTTGTATCTATGCTGAGAAGCAGATGCCAGGTACGCATATAAAGTTCATCAGGTACAATGAACAACCTATCATATCTTGCCATTCTCCTGGCATCCGCCGCTTTCGGCACTCAGGGTCAATATATATGCTCTTGCTCACCCACAATCTTTAACTTCGTCCTTGACTTCAGCAATGACGATTGCACAGTAGACACAATAACAGGTAATCCTGGTGTAGAAGAAGCCATGTGCTTGCAAGAGGTGGTTGACGCCGTGCCAGGCCAACCAGCTAGCGACGAAGCAATATCCACATCCAAATTTGAACGACTCCGAGATGACGAACATGATCAAGATGAACGACGTGGTCTTCAAACCGCAGACAAAGTTGTTGAGGTGGTGTCCGCCCAATTCTTGGAATTCAGCACCCACGGTGTCGCGACAGTGATTCATTCAGACAATACCTACACAACAACCTCATTAATGGATAGCGAAGCTATGCAATTCTACTCGGTGTCATCCATGCTCAATACTTCTGTTCCACTAGAAGATCAGACGGAAAACCCCGCTTTAGTGCCAGCAGGTGCATCGTTGATTATGTATGGAAAGACTGAAAGTGGCAAGGTGATTAGGAATCGGTTCTTTTGGCTCTATGAAATGACTAACTGCGGAAGAGACAACGAGCCTGTGCAGGTTGGCGATCAGATTGGATGGGTGAAAGTTGTAAGTTCATAGGCTTCAAGTACAAGTCATGATTGATTCATGATGAATTTGCCATGAAAATGACGACTTCTTGTTTTGAACCTGCGAACTCACTTTAGTCAATCGCTCACCTTTGCTTTGTTCCTCAGGAACCCAACCCCCGCGGAGGCGGAGGAGCTTGGCCCGCATTCTGCCCAGCCCGTCAGACGACCTCACCAACCATCTCACCAACCATTTCACAGCGAAGAAACGAACCTACCCGCAGTCCTTCTTCGGCTCCAATTGAACAGATTCCCACATTAACACCTTCGGCCAAACCAGGAACGACAGACGCAACTTCGACGGGCCCATCAGCCAAACCTATACCTGACCCATCTCCAAGGGAAAAGCCCACTCGCTCCAATCCAAACCCCACTCACCATGTGTTTGGTAGTAAGAGTACCAAATCGAAATCACTCAAACCTCCCCACTCTTCTAAATCTTCAAAGTCCAAGTCAGCCAAAAAGTCAAGCTAGAGACTTGTATACATGTTATTGTTATGTAGCTGAAGCGTAGATGTACAGATATAGCCTATCTTGCAACTTTTTGTGTGCGAGGAAAATGCTGAAGAACCACTGTTAAGTATAAGATAAAGTAACTCTCAACACTTACAAAGTCATTGCCTACCTCGATCGGAGCAGGATACTCATCACAATTTACTCCATCTTTTACTTGGTGCTGAATGAACCAAAAGTACTTAGCTAATAAAAGTATGAGTGGTAAATTTGCAGTCTCTGCAGAGCTGATGTGACACACACAGGCCGTCACGATACCAAAAAAGATACAATCACACACACAACAATGAGCAACAAACAACTCTACTCCAATTCCCCAGCCTCCTCTTCACATCATCTCAAAATAATTACCATCATTCAACAATACTCGTATCTGCTCAGAGCTCTGCACCACTTTCCTCTGGTTATTATTTTCATTTAGTGTTGTAAGTATGTATTGTAGGTAAGTAACGTACCTCTAGTGCCCTCTCTCGCTGAGCTCTCTCACTCTTGAGCGAACAAGGATTCCCTTCAAGCTGGCATGCAGGTGTTCTCATGATGCGCTACTTATCAATCCCTGAATGTCATTAGCAGTTAATGTTTCTTACCATAAACCACAACGCTCAACGCCTGCTCAACGCTCATCCCCACACATCTCCCTGAATAGGTCAACGCAGAGCTGCTACTGCTAGCGTCCATTATTTGAATCCTATGCTGAGACGATAGACGACGAGTACAGCAGTTAGAATGAAACACTACCACGTATCATATCTTGCCATTCTCCTGGCATCCGCCGCTGTCGGCACGCAGGCACAAGATATGTGCTCTTGCTCGCCCACCACCTTTAACTTCATCCTTGACTTCAGCAATAACTGTGAAGTAAACACAATCGACGGCAATTTTGGCGTACAGACAGCCATGTGCTTCCAAGAGGTGGTTGACGCCGTGCCAGGCCAACCAGCTAGCGACGAACCCATGAGACGACTACTCCGAGATGGCGAACATGATCAAGATGAACGACGCAGTCTCCAAACCACAGAAGACAAAGTTGTAGAGGTAGTGTCGGTCCAATTCTTGGAATTCGGCACCGACGGTGATATGACAGTGATTCACGAAAATGATACCTACGAAACAACCTCATTATTGGACGGCGGAGCTATGCAATTCGATTCGGTGTCATTCAGGCTCGACACTTCTGTTCCACTGACAGATCAGATGGAAAACCCCGCGTTAGTGCCAGGTGGTGCATCGTTGATTTTGTATGGAAAGACTGAAAGTGGCAAGGTGATTAGGAATCGGTTCTTTTGGCTCTATGAAATGACTAATTGTGGAAGAGAAAACAAGCCTGTGCAAGTTGGCGATCAGATTGGATGGGTGAAAGTTGTAAGTTCATAGGCTTCAAGTACAAGTCATAATTGTTCATGATGAACTTCTTGGAACGGTATTGGCATTATGAAATCACTTTTATCAACCGCTCGCTCACCTTTGCTTTGTTCCCGACATCATCATCATCATCATTCCCGTCAATCAGGAACCCGGCCCCCTCGGTGGAGCTTGGCCAGCATTCTGCCCAGCCTTACCAGACGGCTCACCAACCATTTCACCGCGAACAAAAGAACCTACCCACAATCCTTCTTCAGCTCCCACTCGCATTGAAAAGGTTCCGACAGTCACACCTACAAGCAATACAACAAAGCCCACTCGCTCTGTGTTTGGTAGTAAGAGTACCAAATCGAAATCACTCAAACGCCCACACTCTTCTATATCTTTAAAGTCCAAGTCAGCCAAAAATTCAAGCTAGAGACTTATATACATGTTATTGTTGTATGTATTGTTTTATGTAGCTGAAGCTGAAGCTGAAGCTGAAGCTGAAGCGTAGAGTAGATGTAGATGTACAGATAGATTATCTATAGCCTATCTTGCCTCTTTTGATGTGCGAGGAAAATGCTTGTTTGAAGGTTTGAAGAACCACTGTTAAATATAAGATAAAGTAACTCTCAACGTTTTCAAAAGCATTGCCTACTACCTCGATAGGTGCAGGAGACTATCACAATTAACTCCATCTTTTACTTGGTTGACTAAGTAACTAGCAGAACGTCGACGCAGTCAACACAACCACGGATAGAGATGGGTGTATGCTTACACTCTCATACAAATGAATTGTATATCTTGCCTGTATACAGGCTTATTGACGGAACAGATCCCGGGCTTAATGTTAATGAAGCCATGGTAGGAGAGACAACCCTCTCCCGTGGTTCCGACTGCGACGCTGTTTGGTTCTGCCCTCGGCGTATGAAGACTCCAATTGTTGGTTAAATGATGTCTAGGTAGCTATAATGCATCTACCTAATTTCCTATGTGATATGATATGGTTGACTAAGTAACTAACTGCACAGCGTAGGTGGGAAATTTGAGACGGCAATCTCTGCAAAGATTCTGATGTGACACACACAGGCCATCATCGAGCCAATGAACGTAAAAAAGATCGAAGCGCACACAAACTGAACGAAGGAATGCAATGCATGAGATAAATGGTCAGTTTCAACGTTGATCAAAGCCAATAGAAGAGCCAATAAGTAGGTAGCAGATGATATAAAATGAATGAAGAATTACACAACATATAATCACACAACACAACCACATCAACAATGAAGCAACAAACAACTCTACTCCAATTCCTCAGCCTCCTCTTCACATCATCATCTCACCACCATCATCATTCCACAATACTAGTTTCTGCTCAGAGCTCTGCACCACTTTCCTCTGGCAAAGCTGAAGAACACTGCAGTGTCGATGGCAGTTGCTACTTTGAAGTCCTCAATGATGACTCTTCCGATGATGACGACAGCGGCGATGAAGATGAAGAAAATGAAGAAATTGATGCACACCTCCTAGACAGCCTCTACACCTTCCTCTCCACCTCCACCAACTACCTACCCCTTCAAACACTCGAACGGACCCACCTTCAAAGCACACACCCCACCGCATTAAACTACACTCTCTTTCATTCCGGAAATTATTCGGATAATACGAAAGCAGGGTCATCTCAGTGGATTGGAAGCATTAATGCGCAAATTGCCAAGAGGCCACAATATACCACTTTTGGATCAGTATTGGACATTGTGACTAGTGGTGCAGGCGGTGGAAGGCAGCCTACACTCACATGGTTGTCTAGTTTAGTCTATAGAAAGGAATTGGTGCAATATCACGGAGAAGTGAACAATGAAGACGAAGAGTACATTAAACCATGTCGTATTGATTTATTGGATGATCATGATGAAGATCCCTTTCGGAAACGGTGTATTTTGGGTGTGACGCTTGATGAGTATGTGAGTGTGGTGAGTGATGGATTGAATGGGAATGCAGAGGAGGTGAGGGAGAGAAAGAGGGTATGGGCTTTGGAACAGGTGGAGGGGTTGGGTATGTCGGGGAGGGGGGAGGTGGTAACGTCGTTGAATGAGGTGGAGCAGGGTAAAAAGTTTGATACAGTCATTGTGAATGGGATGCCAATTCATAATACTGAAGAGGTGGATTTGAAATTGGAACATTTGGTGCAAACTTACTTGAAACCTGGTGGAATCATGTATGTGTTTGGTGAGGGTCCATTGATCAATGTGGAACAGAATGAGAATGGTCCTGGAGAACAAGTGTTTGGTGAAATTCTTGGTTTGTTGAATTCGGTCAAGTCGGTAAGTTGCTCGTTAGTTAGTTTGTTTGGAGAGTATGTATTTTCTCTGGTGTTTGTGTCTGTTTTCCATTTCTTACTTACTTTGGATTGAAATGTGCTCAACAACACAACAACAACAATCAAAACACACATTATGCATTCTTCTTTTCTTGCAGCTATTCGGAGTAACTCCAGAAAAACCTCCATCAGCCTCCTTCCTCCATCGTACCATCTCCCGTCTAGGCCTCAACGTGGTAACCTCCACAACCTTTCCTGCATTCTACACCTTTGACGATGTCACCTCCTACCTCGAAGAAGCGGTCGAATGGATCGATGAGATGGATACTACTACACAACAACGAGTATCACAAGAAATGAAGAGGAGCTATTATCAAATGTGTTCGGATTTGTTGTATAGGGTGGAAGATTTGAAGGAGGAGGGGTACGAGGAGGTTTATACGGGTGGGTATGAGTACATGATTGCGGCGCAGCTTCCAAACAACATCAATGATAGTAGTGAGGAGGAACATGCCGTACTACCCACGGTAGACACACCAACACCCTACACACCCAAAGAAAAGTACCGAGCAGATCGAGATCCCAACGTGGAACAACTACAATTCCCACCCCTTGCACCCGGAGTCTTGGAAACGTACAAATGGGCCAATGGCGACCCCTACGATGGTCTAAGTGCACGCATCGGCATCCCACCTCAATTGAAAGACACCATTATTGACTATGCCAAGGGATTGGGTATTTGGGATATCATTTTGAATACAATGGAACCGGAGAATCAAATGAGGCCGGATAGTACGAAAATTTTGACGGTGGCGAGTCCGTATAGTGGGCAGAACTTTACATGGAGTGTGAAGCGGCCGGATAATTTTGAGGGGAGTTCGTCGGATATGCATTGGTTTGATATTGCAGGTGAGTCGTGTTCAGTCGTTTTCTTTTTCTATTAGATGGTGTTCTTCGAATCACTAATTTGCATGTTCCTTTCCCATCTTTCTTTCTCAGATGAGGCAGCACACGAAGAAGCACTTCGAGCACTTGCCAAGGGAGGGTTTGATGAAGTCCTGAATGCTATCGGAACTTACTTGGGACTTGATAATCTTGTCTCATTCAGTATTGGAATATTAGCAGTGACAAAGGCCGACAAGGGCTATGTCCACGTTGACTTTTCAAAGTCTGGTAAAAAAGCAGCCAACTTTCTTGTGAATCTCCAAACTCCAGGTGATGACCCTGAACTCACTGTGATAGAAGAGGATGATGTTGGGAATCGACGCCGTGCCCAGGTCAAGTACTCTAATGAATTTGGAATATTGAATGGAGATGATGCCATGCATGCGACAAATGAATGTAATCATCGTGCCACCGGTGGTGTCCGTATCACAGCATCCATATTCCTCTCTCAATTAGAGGAGGCAAGCTTAAAACAAGTCGCAGAGCACGACAAGTACTACTTTCCCTTTGGAAATATGGACTGGATCTGGTCTCAGAGAGGTCGCCATTGGAATAAGGATGGTACTGCAAGTATGATGAATGACAAGGGTCGACAACCATTTGAACCAGTGGATGCCATTGAAGGGTGCGAGGATAGGGTTGGAGAGAACAAAGAGGAATGCATGGTGCATGGAGAAGTGCGTATGAATTGCTACAAAACATGTGGTTTCTTCAAGGATGACGGTGAATATCGTCCTGGAGAAGAGCGCGTAGCTGTATCTCCTGAACTGCCCTTTTAGGGAGGTGATAGCTCTCTTGCTTGATGGTTTACGTACACGATGCAAACAATATAGGCAGCTCATAGTCATAGAGCCGCAATTTAAGACAGCTCTTGACGAAATATCAGTAGTGTTAAATAACAATAAAGTAATCTTTATTAAAAAGTCATTTCCTATCAAAGTCAAGCAGTGTCTCAATCAATCATCTCAAGCAATCAATTCATCAATTTCAGGAATGGCAGTACAATCAAGCAAGCAATCAAATTATAGTTTGCCTGCAATCTAATGCACATTACTTGTTGGATCGAAGGTATTTCAAGTACTGGGGAGCTCCATCATCACAAGGTGGTTTAGTCTGAGGACAATTCATGAATGCCCCACCAGGTTCAGAGCAGCAGCTAGGCTGTCCAACAGAATTGTTGTAGCATTGTTTGTCTGGAGTATCAAAGCAGTAGTAAAAGTCTGTTTCGCCCTCGGCATGGTTGTCGCACAAGGTAAGGTAGTCGGGACAATTCGCTCTGCCATCCTCCGAGCAGCAAACTGGGTGGCCACTCTTGTAGCAATCGTAATCCGGAGCGTAGGTACAAATGCTGGTTCCTACTGGAGGTGTCGGTGAGGGCGGAGGATTGGTCGATTGGATTCGCAATGAGTAGCACGTTTCACCTTGTCGAGGCTTTGTGCCAGAAACTTGCCCTGTTCCCATGCCTCCAGAGCCCATGCGTCCACCCGTTCCTCCTTTCTTCATCCCAGCTCTTCCCATATGTCCACTCATTCCTCCTTTCTTCATCCCAGCTCCTCCCATGTGGCCTCCCATTCCTCCAGATTTCATTCCTGCACCGCCCATTCGACCTCCCATGCCTCCGCCCATGCCACCTTCTTGCCCACTTCCTTGACTGCCGGTATTGATTTCATCAAAACACTGGCTATACTGATTGCCCAGGGTACCCGCCTCATACAAGCACTTGCAAGTAGCCCTCTCACAATCGTATTGAAAGCCTACGAGCCTGTTGGAAGGTGGAAGCTGATTGCACCCTCGTGCAGGGATTACAGTAGGTCCTTTGACACAGATGTTATTGCAACTTCCTCCATCTTCATTGATGGGAGGGAAAACGACTTCGACGGTACCGTACTCAAACTCTCTTCCTTGAGAGTCAACGCATACAGAGTTGTACTTTTGACGGGTAAAGATGTAGTCTTCACCTTGGTAAGATACCCATGGGATGGCATTTGGGTAGGCAAACTCCAAGTTACTGCATGTGTCAGAGTCGGCTGAAACAGTGTACGTGGCGTAGACTAGAGCGTAGGCAGCGATGATGATTTTCATGTGTTTGTCTCGTTGTGCTGAAGTGAGAGTGAGGTAGAGGTAGGAGAGTCGTCGTTGTTGCTTTGGCTTTGATTTTTGATTTTATGAGCCTAGAGAGCATCCCACAAGGAAAAAGCCCGAGCACGCTGAGTAGTAGTCTTGTTGAGATCGAAATGATGCTCATGCGAGCATCCCCTCAGGTCTGCAAGAAGGTGGATGGGCTGGTATCTTGGCTCTTGTGCTGGGGCATTTAATTTCGTCAGTACCCAGGATTGTAAAAGAGATGGGCATCCGATCGTTGATTGGTACTCTAAGATTTTGGCGCGCTAACACCTTCATTCACCATCCACTCATTTCCCAAAGAACAAAAAGTACCAACCTACCATGGCAACCGCAGTATCAAGCAACATGTCCACCGATAACAACAGCAGCACCCCAGAAGGAGGAGAAGTAGACACAGTCTACAACGAGCTGCTCAACTTTCTAAAGGCTACTCGTGCCGATTTGCGCAAGGCTGCCGCTGATGCAACTCTTGCCACACTTGTGTCCTCCTCTTCCTCATTTTCATCTTCTTCTGATGATGGAGCAGATGAAGCCACATCAACCGCCATCAACAACGAGGCAGCTCAACGTTTGACAACTCTAAACGCTATCCACCCACTTTGTAGAATAGCATCTACCTTTTCACCCGACCACGGGAGCATCTCCGCTCTTGCCGCACTTTCCGTCCTATCCTCACATGATCTCGTTGGAAATCAAAGCATTGAAGATTTCCTCGATGCCAAGGGTGTAGGACGCATGTTGGAAATTGCATTGAGCAGTCCACCTACCCCTGTGAGCACTGCTGCTTCTGTTTCGGCTCTTGCCTCAGATAATAAAGAGGAGCCGTCGAAAGTTGCAGAAGAGTGGAAAGTTTGGAGACAACAAGTGAATTATGCTTGTGCGTTACTTGCAAATGCTACCCGGACAGAACGGGGTGCTATTGATTTTATTGGATTGAGTTTCCCTGATGAGGCTGTTCCTAGTAACTTGAGCAGGAAGACGGATGATGAGAGTAAGGAGGAAGAAAAGGAAGCTGACGGTGACAATGTAGGTGCCTCGGCGTATGGAAAGAGGGAAACCAAACCCACAGCAACACTATTACTGTCTAGATTTCTGAATCCATCCTTTATTGATACATCATCGCCAGCGCACGATAGGGCAGTTGCAAGTATGAGCGCCAAAACGGGAATGGATGACTTGGAAGAATACGATTCGGATGATGACAACAACTTAGATGACGAATCCAACAATAATGAACTTGAACCACAAAAGATGGATCCCATGGGTGAAGAATATTATGATCCTTATCAGCATGTGGCAGCGGTCATTATGAATATTGCACAGCTGGACACAGGTAGAGAGTTTTTGCTTAGGCTGATCCATTCTTCTAAAAAGTCATCGGACAACAAGAAACTTGACAGTATTGATGAAGAAAAGAAGGACAACAATACACAATCTTCATCTCATTTACAATCTCTTCTACCACAACTGACCTCACCCAATCTACATCGTCGACAGGGCATTGCTGGCACACTCAAAAACTGCTGCTTTTCTAGAGATTCCATCTGGTGGCTTCTTAACGTTGTTCAAATGGACAAATCCCTCTTGCTGACACTCGCTGGTCCAGAGGAATTGTCCATTGATGAAAAGGTTGGGCTAGACCCCGACTACTGGCTCCTTGGTCCACAAAAGGTACGAGAGCCAGATTCACTTGTCCGGCTATACGTCACAGAGGCACTGTTGCTCCTCCTAGCATCGGGTCGAAGAGCTCGCGAGACACTACGTGAACGACGAACGTATGTAATAATCAAGCTTGCAGATATGGTAGAGGAGAATGAAGAAGTTAGTGAACGTATGCTGGAATGTGTTCAATATTTGAGGAGAGATGAGGACGGTACAGAGGAGGGAAGTAGTGATAAGAGAGCGTATGAGAAGTATGCCAGGGGATTGTTGGAGAGTAATGCTGCGAAGAATAAGGGTCTGAAGGCATTGCCGATGTCGACGTCTTGTGACGCAGGTGAAGAAGAAGATTATGACAATATTGATTAATAACATACTAAAGAAAGTTTAGATTGGTATTTGCTTGCTGTATGTGATGCTGAATTTCTAAGCCAAGCATACTGATCACAATCTTTGCAACATATCTTCGAAAAGAGGCTGTTTTCGTTTTATCAATCCTTTTCAAGAAATTAACTTGGGTTCCTTTTTACAACATATCTCTATATTTATATTACATTACAACAGGTTATTTGCCATTGGAATTTGCTTTGATGGCGACTAAAAGAAATTCTTACACGACGAACATATCTAATCATCAATCTCCTCCATTTCCCTTCAAGCAGCGGGGAGTTCCTAGTCTGCGTTGTACAAATCATCTGTGTCTTCCGTAGATTGATTGGTAATGGGGCTTTTCGAAATCGCTGCCAAGAGATCTTCAAAAGGAACTCGAGGAACATAATCTGTGCACGACACCCCATGAAGGCTGTCTTTCGCTAGAAGCCCACATCCTACATTCCCTTGCTCTACTCGATCTCCGTAGATGTTTGTCCTGGATGAAAATGTGATGATTGAGAGAAAGGCAGAGATTCTCTTCTTTGCAGAGATGCCTCTGCAATCAGCGCTATCAGCCTCACTCAAGTCGACCTTGATCAAGTGTCCGGGTGGAATCATTTTTTGTTGGAAGATGGTTTAAGAAAGAACGTGAATATGCAGAGTTAGAGTGCGTGGAACCTATGATGGCGTGCTTTTGAGGAATTAGCAGGAGGTGTTGTTTTACTTCTTGTCCAAACAAGTTATGGCATTGGTCTCCTGCCATCTGCTATTAGAACATTGAAAGCAAGCCAAGTGCACAATCATTGCTTTCATCGGAATTTGATGTCTTGGCTGAGCGAGATGGTTGTCAAATTTTTGGCGAACATAAGATACCTATCTTCTTGCCATATCACTTGCGCGATGCGAGCAAGTTGTCTTACTACTTGTGACGCTGCGCCAGCAGGGTCGTCTGTGAAGAAGAACAGGATCGACAATATTGATTAATAACATGCTGAAGAAAGTTTAGATTGGTATTTGTTTGCTGCACGTGATACATAGATTCAATATCCTGAGAAGCATAATACGCACAATCTGTCATCATATCTTTGTAAACGAGGCTGAGCATTCTGTTTTATCAATCCTTTCAGAGAAATAAACCTGGGTTTCTTTTTACAACATATCTATATTTATATTACACTACAATACAACAGGTCCGTTGTCACCGGATTTTGCTTTGATGGCGACCAGAAAGAACTTCTCACACGACGATAATATCTAAACATATAAAATACTCCTCCAATTCTTTCACAAGCAGCGAGGAGTTCCTACTCTGCGTTGGTCACATTATCTGTGTCTTCTGCAGATTGATTGGTAATAAGGGTTTGCAGAATCTCCGCCAAGATATCATAGAGAGGGGCTCGGTGCTCGAGAAGGAACATAATCTGTGTAAGAAATCCCACGAAGGCTGTCTTGCGCTAGAAGCCCACACCCTGCATTCTCTTGTGCTCCAACTCTGGAGATGTTTGACCTGGATGATGTGATGATTGAGAGAAAGGTAGAGATTCTCTGTTTCGCAGAGATGCCTCTGCGATCAGCTCTAGCAGCTTCACTCACGTCGACGTCGATCAAGTGTCTGGGAATTGTCATAGCCATTTTTTGTTGGAAGAAGAAAGAACGTGAGTGACGTGAAGAGGCAGTGTTGGGGTGCGTTGGTACCTATGATGGCGTGCTTGTGTGGGAAGGGAAAGCAGCAGTTATGGTGTTGCTGGCATTGATCTCTGCCTCCGAACATACTTAAGTAGCAAGACCTCCGTGCAATCTCATCAGATTTGTTGTCTTGGAAGTGTCTTGGATTGGATGGCATTACTTATTGTACTGTACCTGGCATCTGGTATTCACCACTGTCAATTTTTTGGCGAGCATAAGACATCTATCTTCTTGCATGCACTTCTCAAGCCGATTTTGTGGAACCCAAGCAAGATCAACAAAATTTCAAGTGCTGTGATGAGCGTGCAAAGTGGTCGTGTGTGTGATACCCTCCTCACGCAGCACTCTCACATACTTTCATAGACCAATAGACACAATCATTTATCAAATCATCATGATGTCTTCCCTCACCACACTTCTCCTCTTCGTCACCGTCCTTACTGCCTCCGCTGGTAATGCTAGGCTTAGAAACTTTCAACTGAAGCAAGAAATCGATCGTATGGAGGAGAGGATCGATATGTTAGAAGAGCAGCTTGAGACTGGCTCTTCCACCTGCATATCCGACGAGGAGTGCAGTGGACTTCCTCAATGTGCTGATAACGGATATGGAAATGAATGTTACTGCCAACTACCTATGGGCGTCTGTGATGGTGATTTCTTGGTTGAAAGCGAGACGGGCCATTGCGTCAAGCCACACTTGGGATGTAATAGAAGCTATAGACCAGTCCTTGGATGCGATGGGCAACATTATGGCAACCCATCCTGTGCTCAAGCTGCTGCAGTCAACGTTTTGTGTGATCTTCGTGCAGACCCTGATTGTAGCCCTGTCCCTGCCGATGCCGATGAACCTACATCACCCGACATGGAGTAATCGGAGAAGCCATTGTATTTGTTGACTTGCTGCTTTTAGATTGTTTAGTATGAGAAAATAGATGATTATAATTGATATAGAACGTGAAATTGATAACTTCTCTTGCTCTTGATGCGTTTCTCTGGTAGTAATAGCTGTGCTGCTCTAAGTAGAAGATTCAAATTGGGTAGAACTTGGTGCTTCATTAATATGTTAACACACTTCCTTGTTTAATCTTGATACTTTCTTCTAAGAAGGTATGAACAAACAGGCACATACGGCGAGATAGGTGGTGACTTGACTTGTTACAGAGATTCTCCACGGATAACCGAGGATGGAAGACGAACTCAACTTAATCCTCATATACCTGAGTTCTATCAGCTATATAAGAATTGACTTAGACTTGGTACAGATATTCTCCACGATACGTGTACGTTCCTCAATATTAACACACTTCCTTGTTTATGGTGACTTGACTTGGTACAATACAGAATGGTGACTTGACTTGGTAAGATATTCTCACGGTACATGTACGTTCCTCAATAACACCTGAGTTCCATAAGCTAGAACACAGTTGAGTTATAGCAAACTGTAACTTAAGACGCGGAGGAGGACGTTCAAAATTTATTCCCCATTATAGTATTTACAAAACTTCAGCATTCGTTGCTTCTACTCTCATTTCCTCTCTCCTCCGTAATAAATCTTCCTACCGTTCAACATACCACGTGTATACTGTGCCATCATGGCATTCTGGACATTACCATTACGACTGCTGGCGATTTGTTCTCCAATATGCGAAGACATATCATTGAGACGCTGCATCTCCATTTGAACCTGATGCCGCTGACGCATTTGGGCAATGTGGATCTGCCTTTCATGGAAGATGCGTTGTTGATGATAAAGGGGGATGGAAGCGAGGTACTGCCTCTCTTGAATGATTGCGGCGGCGGTGGCAGCACGAGAGCCAGCAGCAGGAGCCGTAAGTAAGGCATGTTCATGATTGGAGAGTGGTAGTGGTTCATGTTCTGCTGCCGTCGTCGCACGTGAGTAGGTGGAGGTAGGAACAAATGTCCTACTCATTATTCCACGTGCCGCCAAGAAGGGAGGAGGAGGAAGACGAGGGGCTTGTGCAGGTGCATGTACCACAACGCTGGCAGTGGCAGCGTTGGCAAGGATGTTCCTATTGGACGCCTCGGAAGTAGACTGTTTTGTCTTATTTTTCTTCTTCTTCTTCTTCGTAGAAGACACTTTGACTTTGTGGTAAGTAGGCTTGGACTTGCACTTCATTGTCAAGCACAGCCAAGGCTTGTCACGGACAAAGTTACTGTGGGCAAATGATGATTCCTCTCCCTTGCGACGGTTCTTGACCCTTCGGAATCCCCACCGATTGAGCTTTCAGATGAAGCTATTTAGTAAGGCCTCGCGGAAGTATTTGGGAAGAATCACACTAGAGAATCGTTCCTTGTCTGCCATGATGAACGAGAGGCCATCGGGAAGCCAGTGAAAGATGGACTGACACTCCGGAAGAACAAGGATCTCGTGGAGGACTTGAGGAAAGCTTTTGTCTTGGATCTTGAGGGCAGCGGTGGCGAGGTTCTCGGGTTCGTTATCCCTAGATTCATCATCGCCGGCGTCGGGCTCGTTGCTGACGACTGTGATGGTAGATGGAACTTTAGCGCTGTCTCCAGCTCCAGCGCCGCTTGCGTCAGATTCTTCGCCTATGAGCTTAGTCTCGGCTTGAGAGGCTGCGAATAGGAGGTCGAGGCCATCTGGAGCTGCTGCTGCTGCTGCTGCTTGAGTTGGAGTGGTTGCAGCATAAGCGTTTTTGATGTACATATCCTCCTTGTCCTTGGTAGCAGATAATTCAGAGGGAAACCAGGCGGCTGCAGATGCATACGCCGCTGTTACTGAACGTTTCTTAATAGGGGGAGATACCATTGTGTTGCAGGACAGGGTCTTAGAAGTTGTGTTGTTGGGTTGTTTTTGGTGTGTTTGTAAATAAAATGAGAATTGCGAATTGCCATCGCTCTAGATAGCGACAGGTTCGGCAAGCACTTTGTAAGCAGGAATGGCGAAGTTGGGAGTTGGGCCTTCCCGACAAATCTGTCTGCAGGAAATCTCGGGGGATCTCGGGGGATTCCGCCATAAACTAAAAGTCTCATCGTGTAGATCTGGCTCTAGGTTTTGATCTAAAATAACGTTTTAGATTTAAATCTAATAGTCGCATAATAAGCTTTGGTACTCTCAATTGCCGAAGCGATATTTGCAGACTTTGCGAATCCTGCGAACGCGATCAACAAATAAAGTCGATTTGCAGGCTTTCATTTGAGGGATTCGAAGAAGAACAAGTCTTCTGAAAGGAATCAAAAGACAAAGTCGAAGGGTAAGCACGGACAGGATGGGTGTCGCAACTCGCCTCCCGCCAAAATATGATACCGGTGGGTTGAAAACCTATTTTGCGTCTGCGAGGTGTCACACAGCGTGTCAATCGAATGAACAGCGTGTCATGTCGAATGAAAAGCGCGGCACATACGCGAGTGACACCTCGCCGACACGAAAATAGGTTTTCAACCCACCGGTATCATATTTTGGCGGGATGCGAGTTGCGACACCCATCCTGTCCGTGGGGTAAGAACAGCAAGCAGAAACAGAAGAAGAGCAAAGCTTCGCCGACTCCTCCAACGACTTCTGCAAAGACTCGTGCACCGACCCCTCCACAGACTTCCACAAGGACTCGTGCACCAACTCCTCACCCGACTTCTGCAAAGACTCGTGACCAGTGCACCGACTCGTTCTATGGTGGTGCCAAATAGACCTTTTGGTCTCGTGTCAGGCGCGGACACTGACTCAAACACCGATGATGATGTATGGCCTAATGAGCTAAGACAAAACAACAACGACTTTCAAGGAGAGATGATAAAAGGGTTAGCCTCGTGTAGAGCAGGAGGGTATGGTACGCCACATCATCGATATTGAGGTTTTGGAATATGTATGCTGGAGGATCGTTGGATGTCAAGTGGCGGAATTATTGAGATGGGTATCTGAATTTCAATTACGAAGGTAACATTTTACAATAAGCATCAGGTTGTGACTTGACTTGGTACATTACAGAATTGTGCTTGACAACATGGTACAGATATTCTCCACGGTATGTTCCTCAACACTATCTGAGTTCCATAAGCTAGAACACAGTTGAGTTAACTTAAAGCAAACTGTAACTTAAAGACACGGAAGAGGTCATGGTCGTGTTCAAAATTGATGATTACATATTTACAGTGTTACAAAATTTAAGCATTCGTTGCTTCTACTATCACTTCCTCTCCCCTCCGTAATAAATCTTCCTACTGGTCCACGTATCACGTGCATACTGTGCCATCATGGCATTCTGGACATTACCATTACGACTGCTGGCGAATTGCTCTCCAATGTGCGAAGACATATCATTGAGACGCTGCAACTCCATTTGAACCTGATGCCGCTGACGCATTTGGGCAATGAGGATCTGCCTTTCCTGGTAGATGCGTTGTTGATGATAAAGGGAGGCGACGGTGGCAGCATGAGAGCCAGCAGTAGGAGCCGTAAGGAAGGCAGGTTTAGGATTGGGGAGTGGTAGAGGCTCATGTTCTGCTGCCGTCGTCACATGTGAGTAGGTGGAGGTGGGAACAAATGTCCTACTCATTATTCCACTTGCCGCCAAGAAAGGAGGAGGAGGAAGACGAGGAGGGGCGTGTGCAGGTGCAGAGTTGGCAAGGATGTTCCTATTGGACGGCTCGGAAGTAGACTGTTTTGCCTTCTTCTTCTTGTTGTTCTTCTTCTTCGTAGAAGTAGAAGACACTTTGACTTTGTGGTAAGTAGGCTTGGACTTGCACTTCATTCTCAAGCACAGCCAAGGCTTGTCACGGACAAAGTTACTGTGTGCAAACGATGATTCCTCTCCCTTGCGGCGGCTCTTGACCCTTCGGAATCCCCAACGATTGAGCTTTCGGGTGACGCTGTTTAATAAGGCCTCACGAAAGTATTTGGGAAGAATCACACTAGAGAATCGTTCCTTGTCTGCAATGATGAATGAGAGGCCATCAGGAAGCCAGTGAATGATGGACTGACTCTCCGGCGTGGCGAGGATCTCGTGGAGGACTTGGGGAAAGCTTTTTTCCTGGTTCTTGAGGGCAGCGGTGGCGAGGTTCTCTGGTTCGCTATCCCCAGATTCATCGTCGCTGGCGACGGGCTCGTTGCTGATGACTGTCATGGTGGTACATGGATCTTCAAAAGTTTCAGCGCCGTGTGCGTCGGATTCTTTGTCTTTGATGAGCTTTGTCTCGGCTTGAGAGGCTGCGAATAGGAGGTCGAGGCCATCTGGAGCTGCTGCTGCTCCTGCTGCTGCTGCTGCTGCTGCTGCTTGAGTTGGAGGGGCTGCAGCACCAGCGTTTTTGATGTACATATCCTCCTTGTCCTTGGCAGCAGATAATTCAGAGGGAAACCAGGCGGCTGCAGATGCATACGCCGCTGTTACTGAACGTTTCTTAATAGGGGGAGATACCATTGTGTTGCAGGACAGGGTCTTAGAAGTTGTGTTGTTGGGTTGTTTTTGGTGTGTTTGTAAATAAAATGAGAATTGCGAATTGCCATCGCTCTAGATAGCGACAGGTTCGGCAAGCACTTTGTAAGCAGGAATGGCGAAGTTGGGAGTTGGGCCTTCCCGACAAATCTGTCTGCAGGAAATCTCGGGGGATCTCGGGGGATTCCGCCATAAACTAAAAGTCTCATCGTGTAGATCTGGCTCTAGGTTTTGATCTAAAATAACGTTTTAGATTTAAATCTAATAGTCGCATAAGCTTTGGTACTCTCAATTGCCGAAGCGATATTTGCAGACTTTGCGAATCCTGCGAACGCGATCAACAAATAAAGTCGATTTGCAGGCTTTCATTCGCCTCTTATGTATCCCTAAATATCCAGAAGATACATACATAAGATCATACTCCTACTTATAAGTACTTGTACCGACATACTCCTACTTACAAACAGAACAGAGGTCTCAAAAACAGGCACAGGTATGGTAGAGGTGGTGACTGGCTTTTACAGATTCCTTACCGAATCCGAGGGAGACGGAATCATTTTGATCCCAATAATATGCCTGAGTTCCATCAGCTATACATAAGAATATAAGTTGAACATATTTTATTGAAGCATTTAATAGAAATAGAAGACAAGGAAGAGGTCATGGTCGTGTTCAAAATTGATGATTACATATTTACAGTGTTACAAAATTTAAGCATTCGTTGCTTCTACTCCCTATATCCTCTGTAGTAAAGGTTCCTACTATTCAACACATCACGTGCATACTGTGCCATCATGGCATTCTGGACATTACCATTACGAGTGCTCGCAAATTGTTCCACCTCCAGTGGAAATTGAATGGAGCTGGAGTCCATCATAAGAAGCCAACCAAGAAAACACACGCAATTAACGTGAGCTTCGATCCCTCAAGAAGAAGTCGAAGAAGAACAAGTCTTCTGAAAGGAATCAAAAGACAAAGTCGAAGGGTAAGAACAGCAAGCAGAAACAGAAGAAGAGCAAAGCTTCGCCGACTCCTCCAACGACTTCTGCAAAGACTCGTGCACCGACCCCTCCACCGACTTCCACAAGGACTCGTGCACCAACTCCTCACCCGACTTCTGCAAAGACTCGTGACCAGTGCACCGACTCGTTCTATGGTGGTGCCAAATAGACCTTTTGGTCTCGTGTCAGGCGCGGACACTGACTCAAACACCGATGATGATGTATGGCCTAATGAGCTAAGACAAAAACAACAACGACTTTCAAGGAGAGATGATAAAAGGGTTAGCCTCGTGTAGAGCAGGAGGGTATGGTACGCCACATCATCGATATTGAGGTTTTGGAATATGCTGGAGGATCGTTGGATGTCAAGTGGCGGAATTATTGAGATGGGTATCTGAATTTCAATTACGAAGGTAACATTTTACAATAAGTATCAGGTTGTGACTTGACTTGGTACATTACAGAATTGTGCTTGACAACATGGTACAGATATTCTCCACGGTATGTTCCTCAACACTATCTGAGTTCCATAAGCTAGAACACAGTTGAGTTAACTTAAAGCAAACTGTAACTTAAAGACACGGAAGAGGTCATGGTCGTGTTCAAAATTGATGATTACATATTTACAGTGTTACAAAATTTAAGCATTCGTTGCTTCTACTATCACTTCCTCTCCCCTCCGTAATAAATCTTCCTACTGGTCCACGTATCACGTGCATACTGTGCCATCATGGCATTCTGGACATTACCATTACGACTGCTGGCGAATTGCTCTCCAATGTGCGAAGACATATCATTGAGACGCTGCAACTCCATTTGAACCTGATGCCGCTGACGCATTTGGGCAATGAGGATCTGCCTTTCCTGGTAGATGCGTTGTTGATGATAAAGGGAGGCGACGGTGGCAGCATGAGAGCCAGCAGTAGGAGCCGTAAGGAAGGCAGGTTTAGGATTGGGGAGTGGTAGAGGCTCATGTTCTGCTGCCGTCGTCACATGTGAGTAGGTGGAGGTGGGAACAAATGTCCTACTCATTATTCCACTTGCCGCCAAGAAAGGAGGAGGAGGAAGACGAGGAGGGGCGTGTGCAGGTGCAGAGTTGGCAAGGATGTTCCTATTGGACGGCTCGGAAGTAGACTGTTTTGCCTTCTTCTTCTTGTTGTTCTTCTTCTTCGTAGAAGTAGAAGACACTTTGACTTTGTGGTAAGTAGGCTTGGACTTGCACTTCATTCTCAAGCACAGCCAAGGCTTGTCACGGACAAAGTTACTGTGTGCAAACGATGATTCCTCTCCCTTGCGGCGGCTCTTGACCCTTCGGAATCCCCAACGATTGAGCTTTCGGGTGACGCTGTTTAATAAGGCCTCACGAAAGTATTTGGGAAGAATCACACTAGAGAATCGTTCCTTGTCTGCAATGATGAATGAGAGGCCATCAGGAAGCCAGTGAATGATGGACTGACTCTCCGGCGTGGCGAGGATCTCGTGGAGGACTTGGGGAAAGCTTTTTTCCTGGTTCTTGAGGGCAGCGGTGGCGAGGTTCTCTGGTTCGCTATCCCCAGATTCATCGTCGCTGGCGACGGGCTCGTTGCTGATGACTGTCATGGTGGTACATGGATCTTCAAAAGTTTCAGCGCCGTGTGCGTCGGATTCTTTGTCTTTGATGAGCTTTGTCTCGGCTTGAGAGGCTGCGAATAGGAGGTCGAGGCCTTCTGGAGCTGCTGCTGCTGCTGCTTGAGCATCAGCGTTCTTGATGTCCATCTCCTTTGAAGCCATCATGTCCTCCTTGTCCTTGGTAGCAGATAATTCAGAGGGAAACCAGGCGGCTGCAGATGCATACGCCGCTGTTACTGTACGTGGGGGAGATACCATTGTGTTGCAGGACAGGGTCTTAGAAGTTGTGTTGTGTTTAAATATGATGAGAATTCCATGGCTCTACCAGATCGCGTCAGGTTCGGCTAAGCACTACATACAGATCGCGTCAGGTTCGGCTAACTCTTTGCATGATTTGTATGCAGGAATGGCGATTCCGCTCGCTTTTACTGAAGTTCGTGTGTTCGCAAAGTCTGCAAATCGCTTCGCGAGCTGGAGTACCGCCAAGCCTGGACGACTGTAGAATTAAAAATCTAAAAACGTTATTATTAGATCTAAATAACCCTTGTGACTATTAGATAAGTAGTTTTGAAAGTATATTATGGTACTGCAGTCCCGTATTGATGCGGATCTTCAGAGTCCGTTGTGTTGTTGGGTTGTTTTTGGTGTGTTTGTAAATATAATGAGAATTGCGAATTGCCATCGCTCTAGAGATAGCGACAGGTTCGGCAAGCACTTTGTAAGGCCGTTCCCCACGGTAAACGGATTACGAATACGGATTCGGGTGAAGTGTGCTGCGTTGTGTGTGTCTTTTTCCCTGTACCTGTGGCACTTGAAGGGAGAGAAAATATTTGGGGCGCTATTCTACATAGGAACTCCCCGAAGAGGGCGTGCGCCCCTGTTTGAACGCGTTTTTCAAGTTCGGAGTTACGAACTTGGGGGTCCAAGTTCGTAACTCCGAACTTGGTGTTGGGGGGGCATGCCCACAAAGGGGAGTTCCTACGTAGAAGTGGCCATTGTTGAATTCGTATTCGTAATCCGTTTACCGTGGGGAACGGCCTAAGCAGGAATGGCGAAGTTGGGAGTTGGGCCTTCCCGACAAATCTGTCTGCAGGAAATCTCGGGGGATCTCGGGGGATTCCGCCATAAACTAAAAGTCTCATCGTGTATATAGATCTGGCTCTAGGTTTTGATCTAAAATAACGGTTTTAGATTTAAATCTAATAGTCGCATAAGCTTTGGTACTCTCAATTGCCGAAGCGATATTTGCAGACTTTGCGAATCCTGCGAACGCGATCGACGGATAATATCCAGAAGATACATACATAAGATCATACTCCTACTTATAAGTACTTGTACCGACATACTCCTACTTACAAACAGAACAGGTCTCAAAAACAGGCACAGGTAGAGGTGGTGACTGGCTTTTACAGATTCCTTACCGAATCCGAGGGAGACGGAATCATTTTGATCCCAATAATATGCCTGAGTTCCATCAGCTATACATAAGAATATGAGTTGAACATATTTTATTGAAGCATTTAATAGAAATAGAAGACAAGGAAGAGGTCATGGTCGTGTTCAAAATTGATGATTACATATTTACAGTGTTACAAAATTTAAGCATTCGTTGCTTCTACTCCCTATATCCTCTGTAGTAAAGGTTCCTACTATTCAACACATCACGTGCATACTGTGCCATTATGGCATTCTGGACATTACCATTACGAGTGCTCGCAAATTGTTCCACCTCCAGTGGAAATTGAATGGAGCTGGAGTCCATCATAAGAAGCCAACCAAGAAAACACACGCAATTAACGTGAGCTTCGATCCCTCAAGAAGAAGTCGAAGAAGAACAAATCTTCTGAAAGGAATCAAAAGACAAAGTCGAAGGGTAAGAACAGCAAGCAGAAACAGAAGAAGAGCAAAGCTTCGCCGACTCCTCCAACGACTTCTGCAAAGACTCGTGCACCGACCCCTCCACAGACTTCCACAAGGACTCGTGCACCAACTCCTCACCCGACTTCTGCAAAGACTCGTGACCAGTGCACCGACTCGTTCTATGGTGGTGCCAAATAGACCTTTTGGTCTCGTGTCAGGCGCGGACACTGACTCAAACACCGATGATGATGTATGGCCTAATGAGCTAAGACAAAACAACAACGACTTTCAAGGAGAGATGATAAAAGGGTTAGCCTCGTGTAGAGCAGGAGGGTATGGTACGCCACATCATCGATATTGAGGTTTTGGAATATGCTGGAGGATCGTTGGATGTCAAGTGGCGGAATTATTGAGATGGGTATCTGAATTTCAATTACGAAGGTAACATTTTACAATAAGTATCAGGTTGTGACTTGACTTGGTACATTACAGAATTGTGCTTGACAACATGGTACAGATATTCTCCACGGTATGTTCCTCAACACTATCTGAGTTCCATAAGCTAGAACACAGTTGAGTTAACTTAAAGCAAACTGTAACTTAAGACACGGAAGAGGTCATGGTCGTGTTCAAAATTGATGATTACATATTTACAGTGTTACAAAATTTAAGCATTCGTTGCTTCTACTATCACTTCCTCTCCCCTCCGTAATAAATCTTCCTACTGGTCCACGTATCACGTGCATACTGTGCCATCATGCCATTCTGGACATTACCATTACGACTGCTGGCGAATTGCTCTCCAATGTGCGAAGACATATCATTGAGACGCTGCAACTCCATTTGAACCTGATGCCGCTGACGCATTTGGGCAATGAGGATCTGCCTTTCCTGGTAGATGCGTTGTTGATGATAAAGGGAGGCGACGGTGGCAGCATGAGAGCCAGCAGTAGGAGCCGTAAGGAAGGCAGGTTTAGGATTGGGGAGTGGTAGAGGCTCGTGCTCTGCTGCCGTCGTCGCACGTGAGTAGGTGGAAGTAGGAACAAATGTCCTACTCATTATTCCACTTGCCGCCAAGAAGGGAGGAGGAGGAAGACGAGGAGGGGCTTGTGCAGGTGCAGAGTTGGCAAGGATGTTCCTATTGGACGGCTCGGAAGTAGACTGTTTTGCCTTCTTCTTCTTGTTGTTCTTCTTCTTCGTAGAAGTAGAAGACACTTTGACTTTGTGGTAAGTAGGCTTGGACTTGCACTTCATTCTCAAGCACAGCCAAGGCTTGTCACGGACAAAGTTACTGTGTGCAAACGATGATTCCTCTCCCTTGCGGCGGCTCTTGACCCTTCGGAATCCCCAACGATTGAGCTTTCGGGTGACGCTATTTAATAAGGCCTCACGAAAGTATTTGGGAAGAATCACACTAGAGAATCGTTCCTTGTCTGCAATGATGAATGAGAGGCCATCAGGAAGCCAGTGAATGATGGACTGACTCTCCGGCGTGGCGAGGATCTCGTGGAGGACTTGGGGAAAGCTCTTTTCCTGGTTCTTGAGGGCAGCGGTGGCGAGGTTCTCGGGTTCGCTATCCCCAGATTCATCATCGCTGGCGACGGGCTCGTTGCTGATGACTGTCATGGTGGTACATGGATCTTCAAAAGTTTCAGCGCCGTGTGCGTCGGATTCTTTGTCTTTGATGAGCTTTGTCTCGGCTTGAGAGGCTGCGAATAGAAGGTCGAGGCCTTCTGGAGCTGCTGCTGCTGCTGCTTGAGTTGGAGTGGTTGCAGCATCAGCTTTTTTGATGTACATGTCCTCCTTGTCCTTGGTAGAAGATAATTCAGAGGGAAACCAGGCGGCTGCAGATGCATACGCCGCTGTTACTGTACGTTTCTTCATAGGGGGAGATACCATTGTGTTGCAGGAGTCTTAGAAGTTGTGTTGTGTTTAAATATGATGAGAATTCCATGGCTCTACCAGATCGCGTCAGGTTCGGCTAAGCACTACAGATCGCGTCAGTTCGGCTGAGCACTATTACTAGATATGCATTGATTGTAAGCAGGAATGGCGATTCCGCTCGCTTTTACTGAAGTTCGTGTGTTCGCAAAGTCTGCAAATCGCTTCGCGAGCTGGAGTACCGCCAAGCCTGGACGACTATTAGAATTAAATCTAATAGTCGCATAAGCTTTGGTACTCTCAATTGCCGAAGCGATATTTGCAGACTTTGCGAATCCTGCGAACGCGATCAACAAATAAAGTCGATTTGCAGGCTTTCATTCGCCTCTTATGTATCCCTAAATATCCAGAAGATACATACATAAGATCATACTCCTACTTATAAGTACTTGTACCGACATACTCCTACTTACAAACAGAACAGAGGTCTCAAAAACAGGCACAGGTATGGTAGAGGTGGTGACTGGCTTTTACAGATTCCTTACCGAATCCGAGGGAGACGGAATCATTTTGATCCCAATAATATGCCTGAGTTCCATCAGCTATACATAAGAATATAAGTTGAACATATTTTATTGAAGCATTTAATAGAAATAGAAGACAAGGAAGAGGTCATGGTCGTGTTCAAAATTGATGATTACATATTTACAGTGTTACAAAATTTAAGCATTCGTTGCTTCTACTCCCTATATCCTCTGTAGTAAAGGTTCCTACTATTCAACACATCACGTGCATACTGTGCCATCATGGCATTCTGGACATTACCATTACGAGTGCTCGCAAATTGTTCCACCTCCAGTGGAAATTGAATGGAGCTGGAGTCCATCATAAGAAGCCAACCAAGAAAACACACGCAATTAACGTGAGCTTCGATCCCTCAAGAAGAAGTCGAAGAAGAACAAATCTTCTGAAAGGAATCAAAAGACAAAGTCGAAGGGTAAGAACAGCAAGCAGAAACAGAAGAAGAGCAAAGCTTCGCCGACTCCTCCAACGACTTCTGCAAAGACTCGTGCACCGACCCCTCCACCGACTTCCACAAGGACTCGTGCACCAACTCCTCACCCGACTTCTGCAAAGACTCGTGACCAGTGCACCGACTCGTTCTATGGTGGTGCCAAATAGACCTTTTGGTCTCGTGTCAGGCGCGGACACTGACTCAAACACCGATGATGATGTATGGCCTAATGAGCTAAGACAAAAACAACAACGACTTTCAAGGAGAGATGATAAAAGGGTTAGCCTCGTGTAGAGCAGGAGGGTATGGTACGCCACATCATCGATATTGAGGTTTTGGAATATGCTGGAGGATCGTTGGATGTCAAGTGGCGGAATTATTGAGATGGGTATCTGAATTTCAATTACGAAGGTAACATTTTACAATAAGTATCAGGTTGTGACTTGACTTGGTACATTACAGAATTGTGCTTGACAACATGGTACAGATATTCTCCACGGTATGTTCCTCAACACTATCTGAGTTCCATAAGCTAGAACACAGTTGAGTTAACTTAAAGCAAACTGTAACTTAAAGACACGGAAGAGGTCATGGTCGTGTTCAAAATTGATGATTACATATTTACAGTGTTACAAAATTTAAGCATTCGTTGCTTCTACTATCACTTCCTCTCCCCTCCGTAATAAATCTTCCTACTGGTCCACGTATCACGTGCATACTGTGCCATCATGGCATTCTGGACATTACCATTACGACTGCTGGCGAATTGCTCTCCAATGTGCGAAGACATATCATTGAGACGCTGCAACTCCATTTGAACCTGATGCCGCTGACGCATTTGGGCAATGAGGATCTGCCTTTCCTGGTAGATGCGTTGTTGATGATAAAGGGAGGCGACGGTGGCAGCATGAGAGCCAGCAGTAGGAGCCGTAAGGAAGGCAGGTTTAGGATTGGGGAGTGGTAGAGGCTCATGTTCTGCTGCCGTCGTCACATGTGAGTAGGTGGAGGTGGGAACAAATGTCCTACTCATTATTCCACTTGCCGCCAAGAAAGGAGGAGGAGGAAGACGAGGAGGGGCGTGTGCAGGTGCAGAGTTGGCAAGGATGTTCCTATTGGACGGCTCGGAAGTAGACTGTTTTGCCTTCTTCTTCTTGTTGTTCTTCTTCTTCGTAGAAGTAGAAGACACTTTGACTTTGTGGTAAGTAGGCTTGGACTTGCACTTCATTCTCAAGCACAGCCAAGGCTTGTCACGGACAAAGTTACTGTGTGCAAACGATGATTCCTCTCCCTTGCGGCGGCTCTTGACCCTTCGGAATCCCCAACGATTGAGCTTTCGGGTGACGCTGTTTAATAAGGCCTCACGAAAGTATTTGGGAAGAATCACACTAGAGAATCGTTCCTTGTCTGCAATGATGAATGAGAGGCCATCAGGAAGCCAGTGAATGATGGACTGACTCTCCGGCGTGGCGAGGATCTCGTGGAGGACTTGGGGAAAGCTTTTTTCCTGGTTCTTGAGGGCAGCGGTGGCGAGGTTCTCTGGTTCGCTATCCCCAGATTCATCGTCGCTGGCGACGGGCTCGTTGCTGATGACTGTCATGGTGGTACATGGATCTTCAAAAGTTTCAGCGCCGTGTGCGTCGGATTCTTTGTCTTTGATGAGCTTTGTCTCGGCTTGAGAGGCTGCGAATAGGAGGTCGAGGCCATCTGGAGCTGCTGCTGCTGCTGCTTGAGCATCAGTTATTAATTTCTACGTACCTACTTACGCTACCGTACGTAGGATAAGAAGCGAAACCATCTCAAACCACGGAGATATTTTTTCAATTCCACTTTCACTGAGGAAAACAAACATTGACCTGCATGAATAACAATTGCAATATTCAGTGGCTACGTGCGAAAACTTACGAATTTGCTAATAACAACCTATTAAAGCAGCGGTTAATTTTTCGCACGTGGGCATGATGTCTACCTTGCCCATTATCATCACCGTTTGTGCTACCACCAACAATTCCGAGCAAGGTCAACTCATCATTTAAGGCAATATCACCCAATTATTGTCGGTGTTAATGCCCACAACCGTAATTTATCGCACACCTATCCACTATAAACCATCAGAGAGTCTTTCATCCCGTTCAAAAGCGCTTAAACCTGTTCTTATGTGCAATATTTGGCATCTACGAAATGTCGACGGAGCGTCCGACATGTAGCTGCTGCCAAGGGCTCCATCCTCTGTATTTTATCGGAAATTTGGTTCCCCCATCCATCACTATAATAATGATGGTTGAACAGAGTAATTTATGTCGGTGCAAGTCCCAAATAGAACGTTTATTCCATGAAAAACGTTATCATATGCTCGTGCCGGACGTGTTCAAAATTCCGCAGCGTATAATGGAAGGGGGTGGGTACTATCATACATTTGTTGGATGAAAGTCGCTTATCATATATATAAGAATGGCGGAGGCTTGTCTGGGGGCTGCATATTGCAACGGAGATGATGCTACTTCTCGTTACGAGGCCGAAGAGCTGAACAAGTTGCGAAATCCGTCGCATCGCTGCCTGTATCAATTTCTCAATGTAGTCGTCGTTTATCATCTCAAATCTGGGCACAAACGTTTGACATGATACCATAGACGAGATGTGCTGAAGGATTAACTTTAATTATTCATTTAGGTATTGATATATGGCGGAGGAGATAAGCCGCCATGGTGACATGATGATTTGGCTCATTTTTGTGGTTTTTGATGGATGAGTTGAGGGGGCCAAGTGCGCTCATACAAGGGGGCAGGCCCTCGAATGTCACTAAAGCATGTAAAAATTGTCTTCACAGCCCCCAAAAGGGGGATAGTGGAAAAAATATTTTTTACGAGAGATGAAGTCCATGTGAAAGGCCTAACCCTGCGTGATTACTTCTCTCTTCTCCCATGCTGTCCAGTCTCCTGGGAGTAGCGGGTGGGGTTAACCTTTTGGTAAATCAGAAGATAAGTACATACTTAAGATCATACTTAAAAATAGTAGTACACCGACGTATTCTTAGAACGGAACACGTCTCTGCTTCTTCTCCTTCACGATGGCTCGTTGGGAGTCACAGTCTGTGCTTTTTCTATCACGGAGTGACACTATTTGTATCAAATCTGGTAGTCAACTCGGACAAACTACGAATAGAAAGTCATCAAAACAGGAACTTGGCATCAGTCTCCGATTAGAAAGCCAGCTTTAGCCCCGCATGCATGCAGATGACTTCACTCATAATCAAACTACAGCACGTCAAGTCGAACAGTCATAACATCATGTCTGCTGATACTACCAACACCGCCAAGAGCGGCCTTGACGTTCTCTTTGCTGCCATTGATTACCAGCAGTCGAGCTCGAGCAATGAGGCTACTCCATCGTTGTCGCTACCATCATCCTCCACTTCGTCCAAGCAGCCTACTCCACCGAGTCAGAATCCAGCTGAGAGAGTTTCTGTCAACCCCTTCCGATCAAAGATGGATCCTCGTATGAGAAAGTCCATTGAAGCGAGGGCATTGAATCCTAACATGCTGGATGAAGAAGCCGTGCTGGAGGGGTTTGTATTCCCCGAGCGTGGCACCAGTGCAGACATCAAATGGGTCGGTGAGGGCAATGTATCCATGCGACAACGTAAAATCAACTTTAGGAGGAGCTGGAAACGATTCGAATCCAGACAGAACAAGGAGGTCTCCACTGAGATGGCCTTATCCATCCCTCGAAGTTCTGTAATGATACCATCAAGTCCCATTAGTGTTCACGGCGCTAAAGTATCATGCTCGGATGGACCCCGTCACGAAGACCCTTCCTCCACTGTGAGTGCCCCTTCAGCACTTGATCATCTATCCGTTGACTCGATGAGCAGAGAGTCAGCAGTGCCATTAGTCCTACCGAAGAAAAGAAAGGCAAGATCATTTCCCCAAACCCTCATATCCGTCATCTCCAACCCTGAATACGACCACATCATCTCATGGCTGCCATCCGGAGAAGCTTTTGGCATCCACAATCGGAAGGTTTTTGAATCTGAAATCTTACCCAAGTACTTTCGTCATTCTAGATTCAGCAGCTTCGTCCGGAAACTCACCCGGTGGGGCTTCCGACGTGAGAGCATGAACAGTGCAGATTTTGCATTTAAAATCAGTGGTAGCATGATCTTTTGTCACGAAGCCTTCAAGCGTGATGACACTAACTGCATGTCGAAGAACTCAGTATGCAATAGTACTTTCGAGTTTCGCAAGGTGTCCATTGATGCGATGAGTAATGAAGCTGTAGAATGCCAAGCCACTTCCACCCCAGCGATGACTACACTTCGCCCTAGTATTATTAGCGCTGGTCCAGAAGATCTTGTTCTTGTTGCACCACAGCCACCAGACCTCATGATGGTAGATTTGAATAGATTATTGATTCAAACGCAGCTGCAATTGGACTATATGACGCAGAAGACCAAGCATTCTCGAGCGCTATTGAACGGTTCGTTGTTGTAGGTGTTTGTTTGTTTTGTAAGAAAGAAATGTCGTAGCTTGATTACCATCCATGATTACATAATAAATATTGATATGAATATAGAGAGTATATAGAGCTTACTTTTTCACTTAGCACCTCCAGGTGAGAGAGGGCATCAACCTCTCTCGAAAGATAGAGAAGCATCAACCGGGACGGGCAAAAAAAAGAAACTCATCTGAATCGGAACAAGATGGTTGACAATTCTGATAGGATTCCTACGTAGAAAAGTAGACACAAGATGCAATCAACCCTCTTGCTCTTGCATCATTGCATCATCATCATGGTCAAAGCACCATGTGGCTTCTAATAGCACGAAGAATCAGAAGACGGCACAACGAAAGAAACAACAGCAGCAGCAACAACAACAACATCAGCGACAATGAGGAACACTTACATCGACACCAACCCTGCAGTGACCTACTACTTAGACAAGAAAAGGTACGGCCACGACGTGCAGCTCGCCGAGCAAACATCACAAGACGCCTCTAGAAAAACACAAGAGGGGCATCAATGTGAAGACTGGCCTACTGAATTTATCACCGAACCTTCTCTTGAACAAAAGTTCCGTCAATATCTTGCTGCCTTTGATGGCAAGAAGAAGGATTTCTCTGAGGTTGAGCATGTTTTCGACGCTCTTTTCCACGAAGAATTTTCTGACACTATTCACGTCCACCACCAAGTCGTATCTAGAGAGCACATCAAGACTCTGCATACCAAATACTTTGCCATGGGAACAAAAGCGACGCTGGTTCATTATAGAATAGTTGGTTTTAATACCGTTGATGTCTCATACAACTTGTTTAATGATCAAGAAGAAGTCATAACCCGTCAGCTGTTTACAAGACAGAACGGTCGTGTAGTAAGGGCGCAGAAGATTTCCTACTTGAGAGTAGCATTAAATGCGGATGATGTCTTTGACGGCAAGCAATTTGTTAGATTTACTGAAATCGAGAACTCAAGCTCGGCATACTTGAAGGCAAGATGGAACAGCAATGCCTACAGAGAGATGGCTGGGCTTATAATTTCACTGTAATCTGAATGTAGACTCACTCCTCTCTTAGCCTTTATTTTCTAGATATATCGTTACTGGTGCATTGTTCATTTATACAGAGTAAATGATATTATCCAGAGACGAAGATCCATGATATCTTTCCTTGTTTATGATCTATGGATTCACCTTGTCCTAACATTGTACCAGTACCCTGTCGTAAGAAACGCCATCTGCTCGGATTGGGATTGTTTCATCTTTCCATCCAATCGATATGTATATTGAAATTAATAACCTACAAAGGAAACTATTCTTCTACTAATCTATTCAATGAAGTTTACTTTTACCGCAAGCGACCTCTAGTGTTTGAGATGATGTTATGTTGAGCGTGCATCAATGCAAATGAGGCAGCAGCTTATAGAGCCGCATTTGAAGACAGCTCTTAAGTATTTGAATCAAGTATCCTAAAGTCATCTTATTAGAAAGTTATTTCTGTGTGGTATGCCTATTTGTTGGACCTGAGGTATTTGATGTACTGAGACTGGGAGGGTTCATCACAAGGTGGCTGAGTCTGTGGACAATTCATCAATGCCCCGCCAGGTTCAGAGCAGCAGCTAGGCTGTCCGTCAGAAGTGTTGTAGCACTGATAGTCTGGAGCATCAGCACAGTAGTCAAAGCCGCTTTCGCCCTCGGCATGGTTGTCACACATGGTAAGGTAGTTGGGACAATTCGCTCCGCCATCCTCCGAGCAGCATTCTGGATGACCAGTCTTGTAGCAGTCGTAATCTGGAGAGTAGGTACAAATGCTGGTTCCGACAGGAGGCGTTGGTGGGGGCGGAGGATTGGTAGATTGGATTTGCAATGAGTAGCACGTTTCACCTTGTTGAGGCTTTGTGTTGTGTACTTGTCCATTTCCCTGGTTGCTAGTGTCCATGTCATCAAAGCACTGGCTGTACTGATTGCCCAGGGTGCCTGCCTCATACAAGCACTTGCAAGTTGCACTCTCACAATCGTATTGGAAGCCTACGAGCCTGTTGGAAGGAGGAAGATGATTGCACCCTCTCGCAGCGTCTACACTAGGTCCTTCGACACACAAGGTACTGCATCCTCCTCCAGTTTCATCGATTGGGGTGTAAACGCCTTGGATGGTGCCATACTCAAACTCTCTACCCTGAGAGTCAACGCATACAGAGTTGTACTTTTGACGAGTAAAGATGTAGTCATCGCCTTGGTAGTCTACCCACGGGATGTCATTTGGGTAGGCATAATCTAAGTTGTTGCATGTGTCAGAGTCAGCAGATACAGTAGATGTGGCGGCGTACACAAGAGCGAAGGAAGTGATGATGATCTTCATGTTTTTGTTTTGATATTGCTGAAGTGAAAGTGAGAAGTTAGGAGTGTTTTTTGATGTTGATCAGATAATATTATCTTTTGGAAGTTGTTCAGAATTTGCTGTTTTGATTTTATGAGCCTACCATGCCACAGAGGAAAAGGCTTGCTTACTCGGAGTAGCAGGAAGGCAAGATGTTGTCTTGTCGGGATTGACGATGCATGCGAGGATCCCCTCAGGTCTGCAAGAAGGTGGGTCAAATTGGTATCTTGCGGCTTGCATTTCGTACGATAAAGAGATGAGATGGGCATCCGAGAGGATGAAATGTCTCCCGCATTTTCAGATCAGAAATCAGAGCGAGCGAATGTGGCATCAATGAAATGGCATCATGGATCATGCTACCCGCCAGAAACAAATGTCCCCGGGGACTTTTCACAAAACACAACAAAACAACTAGCACCATGAAAATTTGGCCATGCATTGGACGAAATTTGGTAGAGAAGCCATACTATGGCATACCAAACGTCTTGTATATGTTATTAGCTGCCGAAGAGACTTTAATTCGTCGAGTTAGAGCACATATCGACGAAAATAGGTTTCTACAACTAGCAGCTTACTAGCAATCGTTTTTTATCTCTAGGGGTGACGCATTCTCCCAAAATAATTTGCTAGCGAGTTTTACTAGTGTTTTTGGTGGGGACATTTTATCCGGTGGGGACATTTTTTTCCAGTGGGTAGCATGCCATGGCATCTCACCTTTGATGGTCGGTGCCATAATCCCATAATTGTGCCAGTACTATAAAGTTAACGGAAATCTTATAGTACGTCAGGTTCGGGCGAAATTGTCTGCAATATCTTGGCACAATTACTTAATCTAGAAAGTTTGCAAATAGATAGTAACAATCTTGGGGCGGCATCTTCTGCAGATAATCACATCATGGGCGGACCCTACAAGCTAAACAAGATGGCGACATCGATAGCCAAGCTGAAATCCATCGTGCCCAACTCATTTCAACCCATGGCACTCTCTTACGTGTTCAATTCAATGGTGAAACTAGCGGGTACAGCGGGCATACGCATTGAATCACTAACACATACTAATGCTCGGGTCTCACTACAAAATAAGAAAAAGATACAAAATCATATTGGGGGGTTACATGCGTGTTCGATGGCGCTAGCGGCAGAGTCAGCGACCGGGATATTGATAGGGATGAATGTTCCAGAGAAGAGTTTACCATTGATTAAATCAATGAAGGTTGATTTCGTAAGGCGTTGTGAGGGCAATATAAACGTTGAGGCATCAATAACTGAAGATGATTACAAGAGGATACATGAAGAGGAGAAGGGCGAAGTGATGGTGAAATGTACGGTCGTAGATGAAAGTGGAAAGGAGCCAATTAAAGCCAATATGCTCTGGGCTTGGATTCCCAAACAACGTCGCAGTAAGCTATGAAGGTTTTTGGTGTAGAATGTTTCACGTTATTTTGAAAAAGAAATTATAACGTCTAAGCTGCAGCTCTATGTATACAAACAATCAGGTACCCAGCTGATCGCAGAGCAGCACTCAGCTTGGGTGTCATGCTTTACATCCCAATTGCTGGCCACTCCTCCGCAGCCAGCAGCTGAGCCTTCTGGACAATCAAGTGCACACTTTCCATACGACCAATTCACATAGTATTTTCCCGTACCTTGAGGCTCATTTCCATTCGACTTGTCTACGCACGAAGGCTCCCAAGGAATCTTGGTCGAGCAGCAAGACGCAAGAGAGCTGTAGAGCGTAAGGGAGAGGTCAGATGGGCTTCCTCCACAAGGTAGTCCATTTCCAGCTGGACAATCTTGCTTGCACACACTAGCAATTTGATCGGCATAGAACATGTTTGTAGGAACTCCAGTAGATATTGATACACACAGCTCATTGCTCATCCAACTCAACTGATTAGTGCAGCAAGCAGTTGCACTTGTATACAACGTCTGAGTGGACTGTCCTAAGGTACACATATCTCCATCTACATACCAGCCAGTTGCTGTGGCTTGAGTTGTGGTTGTAGTTCCTGAAGTAGACGTAGTGGTTGCTCCTGTAGTTGATGTTGTAGTAGTAGCGCCGTAGACACATGCGGAGTCAGATACCCAGCTGATCGCAGAGCAGCATTCAGCTTGGGTGTCATGCTTTGCATCCCAACTGCTAGCCACTCCTCCGCAGCCAGCAGCTGAGCCTTCTGGACAATCAAGTGCACACTTTCCATACGACCAATTCACATAGTATTTTCCCGTACCTTGAGGCTCATTTCCATTCGACTTGTCTACGCATGAAGGCTCCCAAGGAATCTTGGTTGCACAGCAAAGTTCAAGAGAACTGTAGAGCGTAAGGGAGAGGTCAGATGGGCTTCCTCCGCATGGTAGTCCATTTCCAGCTGGACAATCTTGCTTGCACACACTGGCAGTTTGATCGGCATAGAACATGTCTGTAGGAACTCCAGTAGATATTGATACACACAGCTCATTGCTCATCCAACTCAACTGATCAGTGCAGCAAGCACTTGCAGAAGGATGCAAAGATTCAGTGAAAGATTCGCCTAGGACACACTTGTCTCCGTCAACATACCAACCAGCAGAACCTGGAATAGGCGGATTTGTTGGAAGAGGTGTTGGAACTGGAGTTGGCGACGGCGTGGTTGGAGAATTTGTCGGCTGTGTAAAGATGATTTCGGGGAAGAAGTGATTAGAATCAAAAGGCTTGCAACAACATCAAATTGAATAAGCCAGTTTATCATCTCTTACCTGAGCTGTTGGAGGTTGAGATGGAAACGCTGTTGTGGGTACGTTGGTTGGCTACACGAAAGAAAGTTGAGCATATCATGGTTAGATATTATAAACACATTTTATAGATTGAAGGTGCTTTGCAAGTGTTCAGAGTGAAGATTAGACACACATTTTGAAAAGAAGACAGGAACTTACTTGATTTGTCGGGGCCTCTGTCGGATTTTCTGTTGGAACAGGAGTTGGAAGTGCTGTGGGTGTATCAGTTACCGGTGCTTTTGTTGGGCCGGGTGTTGGATTGGATGATGGTGCAGATGTCGTAGGCTTGGATGTAGGCACCGAGGTTGGCTGTGGCGTCGGATTTTCTGATGGATCAGGAGTTGGAAGTGCTGTGGGTGTATCAGTTACAGGTGCTTTTGTAGGGACGGGTGTTGGATTGGATGATGGTGCAGATGTCGTAGGCTTGGATGTAGGCACCGAGGTTGGCTGTGGCGTCGGATTTTCTGTTGGACCAGGAGTTGGAAGTGCTGTGGGTGTATCAGTTACTGGTGCTTTTGTTGGGACGGGTGTTGGGTTAGATGTTGGTGTAGATGTCGTAGGCTGTGATGTTGGCTCCGCAGTTGGCTGTGATGTTGGTGCATTTAATGGAACAGGAGTTGGATTGGGTGATGGAGCAGCTGTCGTCGGTGAGTTTGATGGAGCATGAGTGGGCTGTGACTGTGAAGTCGGTTGAGGCGTTTCATCGTGAACTATCAGACAATTGGTGGCATCAGCATAACAAAAACCCGATGAACATTCTTCGTTTGTACCTCCATAGCAACTCTCACCACACTGAGAGTTGGCGTCAGCCCAGCTCAAGCCACAGTAATTGTGGTTTCCTCCAGGACCTGGTGAAGGAGGTGGAGGTGATGGGGGAGGAGGATTCTCTCCATTACATGCAGGGCATGAACCTGCCAATTTGCAGGCATCGAAAGTACCCTGTAGGCCAGAGCATTCACCAAGAGACAAAAGGTTGTCAACGCTAAGGACATTTGCTGCGATACAGTAATCATTCAGTCTACCCACTACCGAGCCGTAATGACTAGCTGCGGCAGGACATTCCAATCCACCATTCTTAGTAGAAAAGTTAGCAAACAGATGGAAGAAATGTTAGAAATGCTGTGAAATCGAGCAAAACAACGCAGTAGTCCATTCATCTGCCAACAAAATAACTTACAATAGTTTTGACAGTTCCTCCAAAGCTTCCAGCCTCAACGTATTCTTTGCAAGTTGTTCCTGTAGAACCTGTAGATGTGGTCCAAAACCAAATGGCAGTACCCCAATTCACTTCCTCATCAGTCGCAACCAAATCAGGATTGGTACACAAATCGACATTCAAGTCAGCACCAGCATAAAAGTAATTGTAATTCCAACTAAGCTGCATTGCCCCTCGACCGAGAAAGAGTAGATCTGCGTCAAGATATCCAGGAGCGGCGGTTGATTCTGGGATTGTTGTACAGGCACATCCAGCCGGATTGGATGTAGGAGTGTGAAGAGTACTGCAGTAAGGATCATTATACGACCCTCCATTATATCCACTGGGCTTACAATACACCTTGCTGTTGACAGTAGTTCGTACTTGACACATATAATACTCTCTTGCAGCCTTTAAATCGTCACTTTCATGCCTTATGTTACCCATGAATGCCGAAAGTTCGGCCTTTTGATCGGCCTCGGTCGCACCCATGAAGATCTGATTCGATGGGTTGTTTGTGTTCCAGTTGGTGACTGCGGTGCAGAATCCAGAGTAGGAGTATGGAAAGGTGGCGTCTGGTGAAATTGCGTCGAATGCATCTTGGGTGAGGAGGTCGCAGGGGGCGGCGGTGAGTCCAATTTGGATTGTCGACGCCATGATGATGGCGGCGATTGCTTTGGAGTAGCACGGCATCGTAGCAGCTGCCTTGTCTTTTGTTGTGTATGGTTTAAGTTTGGAGTGTTATGATGATCAAGCTCAAGTGCCGGCTATCTTTCAGAAGCTCTCTTCTACTTGTGATTTCTTAGAGGATGACTGTTCCTTCAGCTCTATTTATTCACGGCGCTATGTAAAGGGCTGTGCTATTGATGGTAGCGGATTGGGAGAAAAGAACCACCCGCCACCGCCATCGACATGCATCCCATCTGTGAACGCACATCGGTGAAGTTGTCTGCAGGGCAGGTCTGGGATTTGCCTCTGGAGAGAAGAGAGTTTGCCTGCAGAATTAACAGGCCCGCCCGGCAACGCTGGGCCGATCAAATAGTCCGGTATCCCTAAGTCGTTTTATTTTCATACTATTAATTCCTTCGTAGCGTAGCAGCTTTACCTTAAGACACCATCCCGATTTCTTGACTAATGTAGCAGCATCTGCTAGCAGGAAAGCGCAGCGTGAGATGTCACTTCGTTCCCGAGTTCAAGCAAACCCCGCTGCATGAACATGGCAGGGATGTTGTGTTGTTGCTCTCTCTTATTAAAGTGTGCATTTCTTCTGTTAAATATGGTTGATATTGTCTTCTATCTGAATAGAGCTCTTCCTTTCGGAAACATACCTATTAGTTTTTCACCCCTTTTCTCTGCCTTTTCAGCACTCTCACTTGGTGTATAACAGCAAATAATTGTTCAGAGACAAGTCATTTCGTAGTAGCATTAATCGCTTGCTTTAGTAATACTTTAGTATACATCTCTCTTTCAATCTGTCTATCTCTATTCCCAATAAAAACGGTTATCTCGTCGTCTTTCCGTCATAGTTTTCCAACAACACTCTTCCAACCATTCCTCCGCAGTCAAAGCAAATGAGAATGAACAGGATGAACCAGCTCGCCCGTAACCATATCCACACTCATCTCCCACTCCTCCGTAACATTCCTCCAATCATATCCATCAAATCTATATTCCTTCTTGTTACGAATCTTATTCTTACGTACCTCGAGGCTAGACGAATACATTTTACGACGTTGAATCGGTGAATAGGAGGAAGAATGTGGGATCGGTTGGATTTTGACTGTGGAGTTGAACCCTACTGACTTCTTTTTTGGTGAGTCGAGGGAATCATTGTCACTGTCACTGATGGTGCTTGAGGTGGAGGTGGTGGTGGAATTGTCATCTTCTTCGGTACAGTCGGATACGGAATCGGTACGGACTAGTCCTGGTGGGGTGCTGTCATCATCTTGTTGTTGTTCTAGTGCAGATGACAACTTTGAGGATGAATCCACTTCTTGTTCTTCTAAGCAATAATCCTCATCCACAACAGGACGGGATTGAAGACGAGCAAAGCCCAAGAGCCATGACCCTCCACCTCGCTTCTTGACCGATGACATCTTTTCTTGCCGACAGCATGAAGTTGCCATGCGGGCTTCTTCGTCGTCATCATCGTCAGATGTCAACATGTCATCATCGTCTTCATCGAAAAAGAGAGAGGCAGAGGTGTCTTCACCACGGTGGTCATATCCGGTCAGACATTCATAGGAGGGAACATCGCTGGATAGGAGTTGATGATGAGCTGTTGGCAGGCAAGCTGCAGCGGATGGTGATGTCAGTTGCTCGTCGCAGCTATCAGTTGAGGAGGTGGTACAGCTGTCATCGATAATGGCAGAGTGCCAGAATTCATCATTCCCTACTAGGACGGCGGACTTGCTGATCATGGTTTATATATTTTGGAGGAAAACGCTAAAGGGCTGAACTATAAGATGTGTCTGCGGCGTCACTGAAACCTTGCGTGGTGTAGAGATGATGGGAGGAGAGATGTAGTTGATGAACTCTTTCACAGTTGTATCTGTGAAAAAATTATGGCTGGTGGGGGAAAGCGAAGGCTGGCTTGGCTGAGCTGGGCTTGTGTCCATGGTCGGCGATGCAAGAGCAAGGTTTTGGTGGCTGGGCGGTCTTACGTTGGGTACTTAAAGGCAGTTCACCACGTGAATGACTCTCTGGTTCACACGGTACTGAATGACGTTGCAAAAGTATGGAGAATGTCTCTTTCTATTTTTTGCAAGCAATCTGTTATGCATGCGGTATGGTAACTTCAGCATGAAATTATTCTCAATAGTTTTGATTCTGATCCCGACTTGCAATTTCACGTTTAGCCAATTATCCCTATTCCAACGTGTAGGGATAAGATGCAATCTGACCGCTACCATTGTCCCTTGATGCTACAGACCTTTCCCGAGTTGTTGGCTTGCATTACGAATAAGAAAGTTCTGTGTCTGTGTCACTTCCAACGACATGCAGTGGACTGCGTCGTCAAAGCAAGTGGATAGATAGATAGATAGATTTTTTTAGTCTTGCTATACAATTTCTTCTACTTATTGTAGCGAGTGAGTGTCATATGTTGTGCATACTTTTTTTGCAATTAGATGTTATAGAATGTAGGCAATGATATTCTAAGCAATGGTAGAAATGAATTCAGTATTGCCCGAATAAAAGTGTATGCCACTGGTACCAAGATTCACTGTCACTGTCAACTTTAGAAAAAGCTCTACTATGCCAGAACTGAAACCTGAAATGTAGCACAGAACAGACAATATCTGTTCTACTCTACTTCTCTTTCAGATACTACTTGATAACCCAAGTTCCATTGATGCTGATGAGCGACAATATCCGCTGGGCTGCGATAAGTTGTAGAACTGAATGTAGCATAGAACAAATAGTATCTTTCTACTCTACCACACCTGCTCTACATTCTACCAACTCTACTTCTCTTTCAGTTATACTACTTGATAACCCTAGTTCCACTTGAATCTGAGCTGTGGTTAGACTACTAATCTTCCACTGACCTTTGTAGCACTTAGCGGGATAAGTTGTGACTTCTGCTTCAGTTTCTCTATAAGCAGAAATAAAATATGCCGCCGACACATGTACATGTCATGTGCTTCGCTTCCGTTTTGCAATGAGCGATGGGAAGAGAAAAAAGAAGCGCAGGTTTCTCTACGCTCTTGAAAGAATAAGTAGCATCAAGCAAGGACGCAAACCCTACCGATCATTCAGTGTAGTACAATATTGAACAGCCGATAAAGAATAAATAATAAATCAATATGGCCATGGCCACTATAAGCTCGCCTATGAGCAGGCTGAGCGTGGCCTCATCACCTCTAAACGGCAGCCTCAACTCTCCAATGAACAAACTTGTTGTCCTCTGCAGCGCCAATACTACTCTTCGCCAAGTCGACTTCGATGATAATGTCACCCCACTCTACGAAGCCATTGGAAACTCCGAGTGGGATAAAGCAACGTCACTGATCAACTCGCAAGATGCCGCAACGTGGGTAGTCCGATACGAACGTGACGCCCAGGGAAACAAACTCGCACCGGCTCGAATCCAATGGAGGTTCCTTCCCATCCATTCTGCATGCGCTCTCAATCCACCCGCATCGTTTTTAAGGAAGCTCTTGAATGCTTACCAAGATGGTCCACGAACTCTGGATGACCAGGGCCTCTTGCCGCTTCATTATGCGTGTGGAGCGCGATGCAGCCGTGAGACGATTTATAGTCTTCTCATGAACTTTCCTCAGGCAGCCTTACGTGAGGATCCCAATGGGATGTTGCCCATGCATTATCTGGCTCAGTGGGGTCCTGATGGACAGCAGGGGCAGATGAACATGGGTGTTTTGGATATGGTGTTGGTGTCTACTGGTGACAAGGCGGCGAATTGCGACAGGGATGGAAATACTGCGGAACGGCTGGCAATGAACGCTGAGTATGATGGGCACTTGGATGTTGCAAAGCATATTGCCACTTTTCTTCATAAGAAAGGTCTTGGTAATACAAGTAGTGGCAGCAGCGTCAGCAGCACCGTTGAAGTGATAAGGACTCCGAAATACAAGAGCAACCGACCCGTGCTGAACATCAACGTTGCTTCACCAAGAAACGGCAATCTATTCAACTTTCATTCACCCGTCAGTGAAGGCCCTGCAGCCGAGGAAACGGTCATTGAACATGCCCCAGAGGGTAATATTGAAGCTAGTCTGAGCATGAGCGCTCGAGAGAACATGAGTCAGAACAACACTCCAAGGTCGTTTTCAGAAGTTCAGACTCCTAAATCGGGACGCAATCGTACATTCTCCTGGGATGATCAAGGTCCCAACAACATCAATGACAACAATGAAAACAACAACGCCCGTGACAATTTTTCCGTAAGTGGCAGTACGTGGACTACCCATCTTAGTACTCCACCGAAGAGTGCTCCTCACGCCAATCGTCAGACGCGTCCTCAGGCTGCATTCCCACCCATGAGCCCCAGGCAAGCACCTCCTATGAGTCCAAGACACTTCCCACCCATGAGCCCCAGGCAGGTTGGAAGAGTTTCTACTACACCAAAGGCGAAGGCACGCCCTCAACAAACAGCTGCCCAGCCTGAAACTCGTCAAGATGACGAGAGTGGACGTGGAAACCAGTCATTCCAAAGCAGCAGCACAAATAGCACCAATTACAGCTCTCAACTTACGCAGCAGCTTGTGGAAATGGCCGAGATGGAACGTCGTGAAGGATTGGAAAGCCCACGTGGTGCAAACAGATTGGAAAGCCCTAGTGCAAACAGAGCTTTCGTGCCCAAGAAGAATGAAAATTCAGTTTCCGAGGCCATCCTACTTGAAGAAATTGCACGTCTCAAGGCAGAAAAGGAAAGGGCAGAGGTGGACCTTGCCAAAGCTAAAGGAGCTAATCTTGGGGGAATGATGGGAAGTCTTATGAGTTTATCGGAGCTATCACCCATCGGAGAGGATGAGATGAGCAGGCTTACCACCGATGAAAATGATCTGGAAGAAGAGAAACAACCAATTGCCGTTCCTTCGAAGGAAATTGGCGTCACAAAGATGGCACCACCGGGTGTCTCTGAGATTGAACGCTTGGAAAAGGAGCGTGAAATGATTGATATCCAACTGAAGAAGGCTAGAGAGGGGCCCATTGATCCCGAGTCAGACCATGAAGAAGTAAAGGAAGACTACAAGGGGCTCTTTGAGCAGGAACAAAATGATCATATCTCAACAAAGAATATGCTTCAAGAAGAGAGAAAGAAACACGGTGAGGCTATGCAAAGTCATTTAACAGAGGTGAAATCTCTTCGGGAGAGCTTGGAGAGGGCAACGGATGAGATCGCAAAACATCAATCACTTCAGAGCGAAATGAAGGAATTGCAAAAGAAAGAACTCGACTGGGACATAGCCCGTGAAAAGCTTGAGGCAGAAATCAAGCAATTGAAGGAGAAGGAGAAGGAACCTTCCGCAGTACAAAACCACGGTGGCTTAGACAATTCTTCTGTTGCGTCCACTCTTACAAACAATAGTGGACTTGATAGCTCTGTGTTGAAAATGCAGTATGAAAACTCGGTCAAGGAAGCAAATGATTTGCGTAAATTCAGTGCTGCCATTCGAAAGGAGCACAATGAGACTATTTCCGAGTTGGAGGGTGAGTTGGAGAGGGAAAGATCAGAGAAGGTCAAGATTATGTCTAATGTTGTTTCCTTGGAATATCGTATCTCGACTTTGGAGGAGGAGTTAGAAGTCGCACGATCAAACAAGTCCATGGGTACATTCAACTCAGCGCATATTGCTGAGTTGGAAGAAAACCTCGAAAGAGAATCATCGACAAATTACAACTTGCAGCAACGAGTTTTCATATTGGAGAAGGAGTTGGAAGAAGCCATGTCTCGCAAGAAGCATGGCGGTGATATTGATAGAATGGCATTTGAACTGCATCAGTTGAAGAGGAGGCTCAGTGATAAGCTTGAGGAAGCCGAGAAGTCAAAAGAACGCCTTGATGATGCCAAGATGGAATTTGAACGAAAAGAAAAGAATCTTCTGGAGCAGCTGGATGATGCGCAAGAGCAGTTGATGATGACAAAGCAGCACCGTCAAGATACCGGAGACGCTGAGGATTCTTACCTTCAAAAAATTAGAGATCTCAAGATGAGGATCAGAGACTTGGAAGAGGATGACGACAGGAAGTCAGCGAAGTTGAGGGAGGCTGAAAAGGTCAAGCAGCGCACCATTCAAGAGAAGGAAGATGACTGTCATGAGAAAATTAGACAGTTAAAGAAAGAGTACGAAGAGAAACTGCAAGACAAGGAAGACGAATACTTCCAAGAGATGCGTGAGCTGAAGAAAAAACAGGAGATTGATCTGCAGGAAAATGAAGCCGCGGTGACAAAGAAGATGCGTGAGCTGAAGAAAAAACAGGAGATTGATCTGCAAGAAAATGAAGCTGCGGTGACAAAGAAGATGCAGGACGGAAAGATGAACGATTCCTCTTTTGATCTCGATGTGAACAAGATGATACAAGAGAAAGAAAACGCCTTCAATGCAGAAGTCGCCAAGCTAACTGCAGAGATTGAGTCCCTTCGCCAAGAATCTAAATTGGCTGATCAAAGTAATGTGCTCGAGGCCAAGCTTTTGGAGTGTAAGAGTGACCTTAAAAGTCAAAGCCGCAAGCACAGGTCCGAAATCAACAAGCTTAAAAACACTTTGGAAATGCAGAAGTCGAAGGAAGCAAGATTGGAAGGACACATTAAGGCCTTGGAAAAGCAAATCATGGACATGACTGCTGATTACGAATGTAGGATCCAAGAGTATCTATATGGCAATATGGATACAGAGTAGGTTTAGATGTTGAGGAATATGTAGATAGTTTGGTTCAATAACATAATTAATACATGTTTGTGTTGGTTACACTTTTATCTGATAGTTGCTTCAATTAGTTCTACTTTGGTTGATCTTGATCTCCTAATTGTTAAAAGATATCGTTACTACCCATGCCTATGTAATTTATACTATTGAGGGCGCTCTCTACCATAGTCACTCCGCAGTTTGTTAATACCATGTTGGGCTACGATGGGATTGCTTCCGGTTCAAACGTCAGCACTACTCAGACTACATACTCGCAAGAGAAGGATAGGAACCGGAAGAGCTGCAATCGAACATTGAGTGGATAGCGCTAACACCATCATCTGCATTGTCACCATCGCTCCTAGCAGGGTTGAACATACTTGGTGGTTGAACATACTGAACCAAGTACGCTTAGTTGCGCTGGACTGATCATAATCATCATCATCAATATTTCGAGGAGGGGAGGGCCCACGTTCATTGTATCGATTAGCACTTCTTCCTCTCCTTCTTCTTCTTTTATCATGATGACGTTTCAAATATAGTTTCTTCTTTCTATCATCCTTTCTTTTTGGAGGAGTTGGTGTCAGATTTGGTTGGGCTACCTGAACAACAACAACTTTATTTTTCTCCGTCGTGGTGTGGTTTCGTTCATTCTTGAGACGCTGGATGTCGTCCTTGTACCCTATGATGATCTTCTCGCACGAGAGCAGACTATCGTTTTGTTCCTTGATCTGAAGCTCCAGCCTATTGATAACCTCTTGCCGATCCGAGCTCTCAACTTCAGCATCGGCCAGAGCACCTTGGATTTGCTGCAGTTTAACAATAAGTGCTTGGTTTTCTTCCTGCTTTTCGTCACATTCCTCAAGATTTGTTTGTACCTCTTTTTCAAGTGCCTCGTTGTGCTTCAAGGCATCTTCCAAAGATGCTTCTACGCTGTGACGCTCTTGAAATTCTGATGCCAGCTTCATTTCCAACTTCTGCAACCTTTGTATAAGCGCGGTCTTTTCCTTCAGTAACTTCTCTTGCGCTTTAGACATGCTTCTTTGACTCCGTTTGAGTTCATTCTCAAGTTTCTGCTCTTTAACCCTACCATCTTGGTCTCTTTTTCCTCCACGACGCATGTAGTTTTTGTCACCCTTTCGGCTGGGAGTTTGGTTGGGAGATGCATCAGGATCAGTTTGATGAGGTTCTTCAGACGGTGGCTCGACGTAGTTACTGATATCATTGTTATCGGAATTTCTGTGTCGTTCCTTTTTTCTGCTATCATCAGGATCATCGAATCTTTTATCTCGATTACGATGCTCTCTAACCCTAACATCTTTTTCCTCTCCTACACGGCGTTTGTGTTTGCTATTATCATTTTTTCTCCGATGAGTTGATGTGGGAGGTACAGGAGGATCCAGTTTGTGATAGCTGCCTTGATTCCCATCGAATGTCTCTGCAGACTCTTGTGCAGGTTGAGGATTAGGTGCAGGAGGAATGTTCTGATCTTGATTCTCTTGCACCTCACTTGTTGTGGAATGTACCTCAACTTCCAATCCTACGAGATTCTCTGTAGTGTTTTTGGGAGCAGGCATCTGAAAATCAAATTGCATCTTATCGAGATCATCCATCATGTCCTGTATCATTTTGTCAATTTTTTTGTCACCGTCATCTGCCACACTTGGTATTGATTGAGACGTCTCAACAAATTTCATCCTGAGCAAGCATAGAAGCAGTCCAATAAGAGACATTATCATCCAGAAGCCAACTGACGAAGGTGTTATTCCTCCTTCAGAATTCGTCCAAAAATTGTTTGTCATTCTGTCAGAATTTACCAAACTGTTATATGCTCTCAGAAAAGTACTGCTCGGCTTCGATGAAGGCTGCACAGATATCGTCGGCTGGTATAAAAGTGAGGGCGATAATGATGGACTGCTAGTCGGAGGTGGCCCATAAAGAGGCAGCGGTATGCCTGCGCTGCCTGGGAAAGAGGAAGACATATCCGATGAGTGCAGGAATAGCCGAGGTGAATCACCGACTTAAGTAGGTTTGTTGTATCCTAAGGAAGAAGAGTTCTCGCAGAAGTGATGAGAAAAGGTCGAGGATATTTTGTTGTGTTTGTGGGCTGGACTGCGCGGCGCACCCACAGTTCGCTGGGCGCAGCCGGAGTCCAACGCTATCGTGGGTTCTTTCTTGTGAAATGTGAGCCGATCTTGCTGTGAGAAAGTAGCTAATTCTTTCTCTCGAGAAGGTCACATCTATTAGATCACAACTCGAAAATCCGAATCTTTGTATTACTCGGTACATACTTACTTGCGTCATCCCCCTAATGGCGTAGTGGCGTAGTGAAAGCAGATCCAAACTAGATGAAGAATGGCTGGAATGGCTACTATCACAGTATCGTAGCCTCTCCTAGTCTAGGATGATAGATCATCGCGCTTCTACTACCATCTTATTCAGTACTTATTCTGCGGGGTAAGTCTCGCTAGATCGAACGGAAGCCACCCTTGCCTTAGGCGAAACTGATTTATCAAATGACGCTTGAATATAACATGATGGATACTGATGACTATCGTAACAATTAGAACATGACTGCAACTTCAAGCGAGAAGTATTCAAATTATGGTAGGTCGTATGATTCATTAACTTAATTAGTACATGTTTGTATTAGCTACTACTTGTTTTGAGGAGAAGCATATCATATCACATAGAAAATTAGGTATGTTGTATTATCGCTACCTAGACATCATTTAACCAACAAGTTGGAGTCTTCATACGCCGAGGGTAAAGCCAAACAGCGACGCAGTCGGAACCACGGGAGAGTTTTGAGGAGGAGCAATTTCCATTCCTACGAGATCATCTTTGGTGTTTTGGGGAGGAGGAGGAGGTAGCTCAAAATCAAATTGCAAGTTATCGAGATCGTCCATCATGTCTTGAATCATTTTGTCTTGAGTGTTTTGAGCACCGTCATCGGTGACTTCTGGTACGGATTGAGACTTCTCAACAAATTTCATCCTGATACAGCACATAAACATTCCAACAAGAGACATTATCATCCAGAAACCAACCAACGAACCTCCTTTTGCATTCGTCCAAAAATTGTTGCCAGAATTCACCAAACTTTTAGATGATCTCAAAGAAGTACTACTCTGCTGAGATGAAGGCTGCACAGATGTCGTCGGCTGATATGACGGATGGCCTGAGCTTGGTTGAGCAGACGGCTGATATGTAGGTGAGGATGTAGGACTGTTCGTCGGAGGTGCCCTATAAAGATAAAAAGGGAACTGTCTGCCAAGCGCTGCCTTGGGTAAGAGGACAATGAATACGAGTGTGGGGAAAGCCTGAGGAGATCTCATCACGGTAAGTATCGGAGAAAAAAATGAGACTTGCCGCGAGGCGAGACTCATATTTTCTTCCCTTCTCAAATTTGTCGTCCAACCAAATTGTGAGCATGGTACGTGATGTGAGAAAGTAGATACTTCTTTCTCTTGAGCACTTTTCTCATGCCCGTCCCCCCTCCCTCTCATCAGAAGACCAACTTCACGCCCCTCTAGTTCAAATTAGACAGACTCAACACTTGCTGGAAGAAGATCCGATGATGAATGGCTGCTGCTGTCATCATTCAGAGTCCTCATCGAAGGATGACATCACTCTTCTATCTTAATGAAATTAGAATGTCTCATTATTAGTATTGCACGAGATGAGTTGCAGATCGAATGTAAGCCACCCTCAGGCGATTTATACAGAGGAGGCTGAAATCAAATGATGGATACTTGCTGATAAATCTAGAAGCAAGGGGCTATCTACTTGCAAGAAGAGTGTGACAGTGTCCGTCGATCTTCAAATTAGGCTAATATAACATAAACATCGGCATTATTTCACATTTAGAGTTTGAAAATTCACAGACATGCAAATGAATATCTGGGAACATAGCGGTCGTAAGACGCAGTGGCATTAATCTCATCAGGAGCGGTAGGCGGCGGCGCAGTAGTATGATCTTTTGTGGCCACGACAGTAGGAGGATTAGCAATTCTCACAGTAGGAGTTGCTGAGTTTACTTCCACTGAGTTCTCACTGCTCGCAGAAGAATGATAGTCGTCATCGACCTCATGTGAGGAGGTAGAGGCACTGCCACTCATTTTACTTGACACTGTCGCAGCTTGTGAAGAGAGGCCCGTTGACACAGAGTCGGCTCCAGAACGACTTCCTCCAGATTCTCCAGACGAGACAGAATCGTCCTCGCCTCTCCTATGATAGGATGGCTTACGATTATCATGTCGATCACCTCTTCCTTTTCTATCACGATCACTGCGTCGTTCTCCTTCACCACGGCGTTTGAGATTTGTATCATCCTTTCTGTTAGGAGGAGTTTGGCTTGGAGATACGAGATTATACTGTCGGGCAGGAGGTACACCGCAGTTGCCAGTTCGATTAGGTTGTTGAGGCTTACGAAAGGTATAGCCTTGATGATTAGGATCAAATATCGGTCCCTTGACTTGATCGACTTCGGAAAGGCCTGAATAAGCAGTGAGTTGGTAATGAGTAGCAAACGCGAAATCGTCAGAGACGATGACGACTGAGCAGCAGAAGGGACAATATGCAAAGTTCAAGCTCGTCGTTCATGCCAAACCATACCACTCACCGGCACTCTTCTCTGGAATCACACAAGCAACATTACTACCACTACCTCCAATCTTCTTACTCTTATTCTCCACAATCTCCTTCTTTTCATCCCCGAATAAATCTAACCCACTTAAAGCTTCTGTCACAGCATCGTCCAGTTCTTTGGTTCGCTGTTGAACTAGTTGGGCTGCATCTGGTCCTTTGGGTTTGGCAGCATTCTCCATGTCGTACTTGTCATGACTTGACCGTGGTCGGCCAGAGTTATGTTTGCTCCTTTTGCTACCATCATAAAGACTGAGAGAATATTCGATGCCAATATCCATGCCGTATTTATCGTGAAGTGTTTGTGTCGATTGGTCAGGGTCAGCTTCTTCCTCTTCAATAATGTTTAGCTCTGGGAGATCCATCAACCGGAGCTTTTTCACTAGCTCCTGTGCCTCTCTTATCTGCTCCCGCTCCTTGCGTTTGGCCTCAGCTGCTATGGCTTTTGCCTTGCGTTTGGCCTCAGCTGTTATGGCTTTTGCCTCTTTCTTTACCCACTTCTTCTCTTTTTTCTTGACCTCCATCTCCATCTTTTTCTTTGCTACCGTTGCTTTGAGTTGTGCTGTCATGTCGGAAGCTATTTTGAGTTGTGCTTTCATCTCGGCAGCAGCTTTTGTACTGATGCCATGACGGTCCTTTCTTGTAGGAGGAGTTGATGTGGGTAATACCTGAGCATCTGAGCGATTAGAGAGTGATGAAGACTTCTTCTTCTCTACAACTGGAGGCGGTGGGTTTGGCGATTCTCCCACTGACAATTCTTCTATCCAATTGAACACTGACGCACCAAAACTTTGGACATTTGCTGCATTACTACCACTATCCTCGATCTGCTTCGTCGTATTCTCCGCAACCTCCTTCTTACGACTACCAAGTGCACTCAGCCCTGTTACGGCTTGATCTAACTTTCCTTTCACGGCATTACCCAGTTTTTTGGATCGTTGTCGAACTAGTTTGCCTGCATCCGATCCTTGACGAGTAGGTTGGTTGGGTGCAGTCTTCATATCATTCTTGTTTTGAGGAGAGTTATTGAAGAGCGAAGAAGCCATGACTGATGGTGTAGTAACTGAAGACGTAAATGAAGGTGATGCCGACGATTCATCCGAGAGGTGAGTAGGTACTGACGATTCATCCGCTGGGGGTTGTTCGCCCGGCCAAAATGATGATAGCCAGGAGGTGGCCGGCACCATTTGTGTTCCGTCTCCTTCCCCTTCCCCTTTTGCTGGTGGTAATGTCTTTTGTTTGCCTTGCTTCTTTTCTTGAGAATTATGATGTGGTAGACTATCATAGTCCCGACACAAACGATACCCAAAACCGACAACACATAAAATAAGACCAAGAACAGTTATGGCCTTCCAGAATCCAAAGGGTCTTTCCTCCATTACTCCGGAAGTCATGAAAGTGCTAGATATGATCACAGATGTAGGATTCATTGATGGCGAGGGTGATGGCTGCAAGCTTGGTCGAAGAGACGGCTGATATGAAGGCAAGGCTGTTGGGCTGCTAGTTGGAGGTTCCCTCCATACATATAAAGGCACCAATCTGCCAAGCGCTGCATTGGGGAAAAGGACGACACATCCAATGAATGCAACAAGGGCTGAAGGAGATCTCATGGTGGTGTAGGTAATTTGCAATGAACTGAGATCCGCACAGAAAAATGAGACGTCGCAGTGCGCAAAGTGTGATTTCTCCATTTTCTCGTGTGCAGCCCGGTGGGCTGCGCGTTGAATTTCCTTTCTTGACGAGTTTCTTGACGAATCTCCTCCTTCTGTCACTACACTATGTAATTGCTCTTGTGTGTCATTATGCATATGTCACGATGCATACAGTCCCTTTATGGACTTGTACAAGTCTTGCAGGAGGTTTGACTTGTGTTGTGCCTCTAGAGTTATCATTACTCCTTCACACTTGCCTGATGATAATGACAACTTGCTTATCATATGAATATAGGAGACAGATCAAAGTTGAAAGAATCGGAGTGACTTTGGCAGGCTTATCAAGCCTTTCTCAATAATTTCAAACGACTGCTATGAATGTACAATGATAAGGTGCTTACTTTTGTATTGAGGTACATACTGACTTCGTTGTCTGGCATCAAGCTTCTTTATCAATTATTCTTTTGCAAAAGTGTTGCCTTTCTTGCAAATACAGCTGCACTTGTCTACTGCTACTCATAGATCAAGTAGCTCGCGGAGAACACCTATTTATTGCGCATTTTGCCGACACAAGTACGTTTGTGAACTTTCTTCCAGTGTTCCTTCTGGCAGTCAATATTACAGTAGCAAACAATATGACACGCGGAGCATGATTTGGTCGCTCCTTTCGCGTTACAGGATTGGCATTTATTGTTTGCTTCCAACGAGGCATCTTCGGGAGTGAACGGAGGCAAATGTCCACTCGTTCCAAACCAATCTTTAACTGCTTGCTGTAATGTGTTTGCGTTACTCAATATTTTTCCCATTGCTTGCTTTGACGCACCAGTGGAGATTGCCAAAAGAATGGCCTCTTCGTAGTACTTGTGTGCAACGACAAAGTTGTCCATCCTTTTATGGGCAAGTGCAATGTTGGTTTTGAGGTTCATTAAGTGTTCACCTTGGCTTGTTGCCAAATTTTGGTTGTAACACCAGAGAGCTGCACGAAATTCCTTCACTTTTTCGAACCACTCTCCTACAAAGCCATTGATGTTCAGAAACATATTGTACAATTGTTCCTCCTTGGGCATGTCACTGGATTGCATGACAAAAGAAAAGCCTTTGCTGTTGGCATTTTGCCATTCCTCATCATATCGTAAGTACATTCCAACTTTAATCAATGAATAAAATACAAGACACCAATCCTCATCACTATCAAATACATCATGAATGCCTTCTTCATCTGCTGCACTGAGTTTGAATTTTGTATGCCTTGCCTCATCGTCTCCATCGTGCAAATCAATATAATACACAATAAGATCTGCATATAAGAAGTAAGGAATACACAGGAGCAGTTTTTCAAACGGCTCTGTATCGAATACGTCGGGTGTAGACCCCTCTTTCAGCCTCTCGAACGACTCCCTTATGATAATCTTTCGAATCCCAGCTTGCCAAAGCATCTCGTGTTCATTGCCCTCAATCTTTTTAAGATAGTCACGACGGAGCTGTTGGACTCGATCGTCTTTGACCAGCTCGGCCGGATCACATTAATCTGTGCCGGGTCGAAGTACCAGTACTCTCTTTGCGGCCGAGTTGACAGGATTCTGTGCTTTCTTGGGCGGAGCTGCAGCGCATGAAGTTATCAAGGCATCAGGAAAGTTCACGCCGATCGACCAGTGGGTTCATCATGATGAGGAAGCTCTTGTCGTGGATGAGTGTGCGTCAAATGTTGCCCCCTTGTTTGGTTCTAGATATGAGAAACGCTTTTGGCCGTTTCTCATGTTCAAAATTCAAATTTGCGAACCACACTCAACGCTCAATTTCCACTCTACTTATCTTGTGCACAGCGTAGCAACAATAAATATAATCAAGGGAATGACGCTAGAGAGATAAATGAAATAACTAGTGCACTTCAATAATACACTGTATCTATCTGATAAAGAGCCAGTTGAGATATTGTCCAAGATGGTGACTACTCATTTTGTGCCTCCGGGCAACAGTATCATGAATCAGCGGATCCCAAAGAAGAAGAGATATGGTGAATTAGATGATGATGCAAACAACGCAACACAACCACAGGCAAAACAGCAGCGTATTGGAGGTGAATCAGAGAGTACACTCGGTCCACAAGATATGATCCCACGTTTAAAACAAAAACACCATGAATGCAACAACAAGCCATACGGCAGCGCCCATTTGTTTTTTGCCACTTCTGGTGATGAGTACATGAAAACACTTGAATTAAAGAAGAGATGTATATCATCGGACGACTGCCCCATCGGTAGATATTGGGCTACTTTTATGGACACAACTGCGTTTAGGGGAGCATTAAAAAAGGATTATTGTCCAATGGTTGCTTATTCTGTTGACAAAAAGAAATGGTGCAGAGGATACATTCTTCATCTTGGGGTTCGGACGACGTTTATTCTCAAAGTAAATCATGATGGGTATGCTCCTAACGAAACCAACTCGGAGGTCATAACACTCAAACCAATGGGAAAGCATACAGACTTGAAGATCAGATACATTACTGCTGTGACGCCTGCAATGAATTCGAAAGAAGATGGTTTTCTGGTTAGCTCCGTCGATGGTCCTGACATGATTTTGGTTTCTACTTTACCCCAAGTGGCCAGAGATTATTATTATAGAGGCCGGCAAGTGGAGCCAATAATCAATATCCCCAAAGCAAATGTTGTAAGCAAATGTGTCCCCACCCCTCTTCGAAACCAATCCAAAACATTTCCGACGATTCCGGTTCGGAATGTTGCTACCGTTCTACCAGAAAATAAAAATGCTGATGTAGAGAAGGTTGTAGAGAAAGTTAACGACAAAGCCTTCGAGAAACATATCGCTTTCCCCCATGTTAATGTTACTGATGATGGTAGGAGGAAAATGTCTTTCGTCCCTTTTTCAGAAGCAAAGGATGTATTGAGGAATGAAAGTTTGTCGATTGATGAGTATGAGGCAACACTCAATGAAAAAGAGAGCTACCACATACATTGCAATGAATTCAAAGTGGGAAGCAGGGGTCTTGTCATCGAAGAGTGTCAAGATGAATCTTTGGAAGGAAACACAAAGAAACTAACGAGAAATCAATTGCCTCATCAACGACGAAGGCAGCTAGTTGTGTCGAGATATACTTGTCAGGATCAACTACAGATTGATAATGATGCTTATTTGTATCTTATTGACCATGTAACAAGGAATCATACAAGGCAGCGGTCAAGTACAAAATGTGTTGGTAAGAACGTCAATATTGCTATCAACGATTCAAATCAACCAAATGTCGATCCTCGTAAAGACAAAGCAGCAATCTTGAAGAGTGAATTATGGGAGAACAATATGGACGAAACATTTGCTCCGTTACTTTTCGCGACAGTGAGGATGTTAGGTTGCTTTAGTGTGGCCATGTCAAGAGCTTTTGACATAGTCTTTGATGCATCTATGTTCGATGTATTCAGATCCTTGTTGCCAGAAACTACTTATGATCCATCATTGTCTTCAAATGCACTTACGATTTTAACGTACCCTGCCCTGCGTGGTGAATTGAAGGGTGTCAACTTCGCTAACACTGGTCACTGTGATTGTAACGACAAGTTTGAGGAGCTGATTAATTTGGAAATGCGCCACAACATTGAAGCGAAGTTGGAGGAATTAATGAAAACCGGGACGCCAACAGTGCCCAAAGAGAAAGAATGTTGGAAGGACAATGTTTATGCTTTGTTTCATCTGTTGAGATTGGGAAGTAGAGATGGCAATTTAGACAACAAGCTGCAGTATTCAACCAACACGACTTGTGGCTATCAGATAGAAAGCTCAAGTGATAGAGAAGTCATTGCTACCTTCTTGTTTCCAAAGCGCGCAGCTCTTGTCAGGTTTGATCCCAATCAGCTAATTTTTCAGAATTGGGATGCATCTTCTGAATATCACCAAACTCCAGTCGCTATTACTTACGATAGGACGAAGAAGATAGTACATCTCAGAGACAAGTGCCTTTCTGTGATTGCTTGGGGTGCAGGGAAATCAAAGCGAACGTTTTTGAGCAATAATGGCATTAGAATCCCCCGTGGAAATATGAATGCGGCTACCTTTGGTCGAGCACTTAGGGGTGCCAGTGATGAAATCATTAGAGCTGCTGCTCGGACTTTCACAAACACTAGAATAGCAGGTCGATCCATTCTCGAACACTTTAACGTCACGTAATTGCAATGATTTCTGCTATACTACACAGCTTTGGAATGTGTTGCCAGCGCAACTACATACACAGCATTGGTGAGTTCAGTTGTGTGGTATCTTGGAATGTGTTGCCAGCGCAACTACACAGCCATGGGTGAGTTCAGTTGTGTGGTATCTTCTGTTCTCGCTCAACTTTTTCCTGTCTTGCAATCTGAAATCTGATTTGACATCTCTTTTCTCTGGCAATCTTTCTTCTCCCAGCTCTTGAAATAAACGAAATGCCAAAGAGAAGCAACAAAACCACAGGCAAGAACAACGCAACAAAGCAAACATCCATGGTGCTTGCCCTCGCTACAAGCCATCCACCACGAGATCGATTGATACGAAATAATAGTAGGGCAATAGTGTTGTATATCGATACAATTCATCGTCATGAACAATAAAGGTGAGTTTTAAATCGTCTGCTCTGTAATTCAACAAATGCCCTCCGAGCGCAACTTTTCCAGAATAACGTCCTAACAAAAAATTACGATCTCTCTAGAAATTTACAGCAACCCTGGGCACACTGGCGCTTTTGACCTACGTCAGGGATAGATGATTGGAAGTGGCGGAACCATCAATGAGCAGCGCACGAATGTTGGAACAGCCTCAATTGCTGGAAATGAGATACCTTCAAAAATGAATAAGAGCAAGAGGCCACGCAGAAGACACAGCAGCAGACAATCGAAACTAGTCAATGGATCTGACGAGCAACTCCAAGCAACTGACACTGCCGATGCAATCAATGACATAGCTCTCAATGATAGCAAACCTGCTGCCACTGCCGATCCATTCATCAATGCCATAGCTCTCGATGATAGCAAACATGCTGCCACTGCCGATCCATTCATCAATGCCATAGCTCTCGATGATAGCAAACATGCTGCCACTGCCGATCCAATCATCAATGACAGTGTTGTCTCGAAGAAAAGGAAAGTATCATTCTCTCCTTCAACAAAAGAGTCATTTCAGTTTCAGGTCTCTGTCCAACCATCAGAAGATTCATCATCAACGATTGACTCGGAGGTAGCAGACTCTCTCCAACCACCAGAAGATTCGCCATCTATCGACTCACCCGTAGTACGGTCCAAAGCTGAGTTAATCGACCTAGCTACTAGATCTGACTCATTGGACAAAGATGATTTGGAGGTCTTAGCTGAATCAATTGTCTCATATGCTAACTCACAAGATGATTCTGGCATTGTATTCCTAAGAGAACATGGAATAAACAACCCTGCTCTGGAGGATCTTGTGCATGGCTATGATTTTAGAGTGTTTGACTACCAACAACATACCTTGGAGCATAATACGCCCGAAATATGTTGGTTGGCATGGGATGGACCACTCTTCCCTATCAAAGAGGGTGTAGGAGACACGTACGATCCTCTTCTTCAGAAACTTCTCCGATCCAACCATGGTGTTCGAATTATGCCTGGAGATGGCTCTTGTTTGCTTCATTCCATTTCTGAGCACTTGCGTCTGATGGGTCATGAAGTATCTCCTATTTTGCTTCGCCACATGCTGATTGGATGGGTGACTGATGAACACACCAAGGGTGATAAGTCATGTTATTATGAAACTTTACACTATCAGTTGAGAGATCCCGTTTCTGGTCGTATTGTGGACGCTGGGGTCTTACACAATGAGACACCAATCCCATTTGAAGACTATGTGGAACTGATGAAAGGGGGCGAATACATCTCTCAGAAAGAGTTGCAAATCTTTGTCGATTACTTCCCAGAGCTTGTTGGTGGAAAGAGAGTGTCATTTTGTGTTCTGGAGAATCGAGAGGGTGAAGCAACGTTCAACGAGATTTGGATTGACCCGCAGCATAATGGAGAGAGCGTTCGTCAAGATTCTCATCTCTATTTCTCTCGTCACAATGAAAATTGTGAATACAGTTGTCACTACAACCCAGTCACAAGAGTGCCAGGAGTATCGTCGATTCCTTACACAGTTGAAGTCAACGAAGCGATTCTCCCATCACCAGTCGAATCTGATACCGACGAATCAGTCAACGAAGCGATTCTCCCATCACAGAACGAATCTCAGGTACCTGAGTTTGGCCCGCATCTTCTTACCGATACGCTGGACTGTCTTGAACCTATTGACCAGAGATCGGCTCTAATCATGCAACATTATGACACATTTTTAGCAAAATGTAAGGAACGAGGAGTGGATGTAGACAAAATCAATTGGTTTTATCCGACAGTTCCGAAACAGCTCGAAGAAGGTGCCAAGCTGCTTATGAAAATGCTATACTATTGCCCCCTGAAGGTTGGCCAAATTTGTAACGGCGGCAATCCATCAATGACGGTGAACTCTAATGGTGTCTTCCACTCTGCTGTGTGGGGTATTGTTTGTGAAGGAGTTAGTGCGAAAGTCTACTGGAACACAGGTAGCATGAACTTTTACCCCTTCCAATTTGATTATGGCAGTGATCCGAGAGAGTCCTTGGGCGGTGACAACTATGACATCGTTATGTCAGAGTACAAAGAGTGCATCGAGTCCATTATGGAAGTGTGTGATCATTTTGCTGTACTATCGAAGTGTGCTGGGGAAAAAATAACTGACTTGCTTGGTGGAAACCTCATCAGCGAGTATCTGAAGAATGGAACTTTGATTTCCTTATCAGAGGAGAAACTTGAAGGACCAGCTCATCCGGAGCTATTAACGAATCCGGAACGTCAAAATGCACACTTCGAATCTCATTGCAAACAGTCCGACCGCTTCTACACACATTTGAGAGATCTGTATGGTGCTATCTTGGAAGCCTGTACTGTGTATTCTGATGTGTTCAATAAATTGGCCACATGCCCAATCTTCCAGCAAATCGTTGCCGATGAACTAAGGAAGGAACAGGATTGGGATGACTGGCAAAATGGTCGTCTAGATCGGATCAGTCCTGAGGGGTGGGTTGTGATCATGGACTCTATCAAAGGTTATGAGACAGCAGTGAGAAACCTTTCCGTGGAGTTGGGAATTTCTTTCGAGGCAGCCCAGAGTGAGCTCGGTAAAAGAGGTTACAAAGCAGCAGTGGAAAAGATTGCCGTGGAGTTGGGAATTTCTTTCGAGGCAGCCCAGAGTGAGTTCGGTAAAAGAGGTGGTGAAAAAGGTTACAAAGCAACAGTGGAAAAGATTGCAGTGGAGTTGGGAATTTCTTTCGAGGCAGCCCAGAGTGAGTTCGGTAAAATCGGAGGTAAAATCGGAGGTAAAATCGGAGGTAAAAGAGGTTACAAAGCAGTAGCTGAAAAGATTGCCGTGGAGTCGGGAATTTCTTTCGAGGCAGCCAAGAGCGAGTTTGGTAAAAGAGGTGGACTTGTGGGTAATAGGACAGCAAGTGATAGAAGTGCGTTTCTACAAGATTATGATGAAGCTGGACAAGAAGTTGAGGATGCTTTGGAAGGATCTTCGACGAAAGCTGACAAAATCGCTGCTCTCCGTGCCCTTCAGAAAATCTCCTCCTTACATGAAGGAATCAATAGTCTGACTATTGGAGGAAATGGTTTTCAATTGAAGTCATCCACATACTGGCAAGAGCGAGGTGCCCCAACGAAACAATACATTACTCTCAATGCTGATAATGCCGACGTCAAGAATTCATTAGTAGCTGTATTACATGCTCTCCTAACAGCCATGGAAACTGATGATATTTTTGGGGTGATGAGTTGGGATTCAATCAAAGATGTTATGTATCTCGTTTTTGATGGAAAGAACTTGACTGGTATGGAAGTTAAGGATGCTTTGGAAGGATCTTTGACGAAAGCTGACAAAGTCGCTACTCTCCGTGCCCTTCCGAAACTCTCCTCCATACGAAGACACACCAGCAGTCTCAAGATTGGAGGGAGAGCATATACGTTCAAATACACTCCATCCGGACACTGGCAAGGTGTCCCATCGTCACAAAAGATATCTGTCAATCCTGCTGACCTCAAGAAGTCAATAAAAGTTGTATTGGATGCTCTTCTAATAGCCATGGATACTGATAGCATTTTTGGGGAGATGAGTTGGAGGGAAATCAAAGATGTGTTACAGCTTGTCCTTGGTGAATAGAGATATAGGATTAATTGACTAGTTTTCAACTTCTAGAACGGACCCGCTTCTAACAACAGGTTGAGCATATAGCGGCACCATGAATCGCCCTAACATCCACCCCTATTCGTTTAGGGTAGCGAAGCTCTTTGCAACCTATCTTGTTCTTTTTGCGGTTACAGATGTGAGCTGCTTGGCAGGTTCTGAAGGCAATCTTCTACCAGAAAGCATGACAAATGACAAGATTCATCAACAACAACATCTTGTACGTGAACTAGCCGAAAACAAGCAGGAGAACAACAAGCAATTCGACAAAGAAGAAGACGACGAGGAACAAGCCACCGCCAACCCCACTCCAAAGCCTACGGTCTCGCTGAGCCCAAGTGCAACCCATCACGCTCTTCCGGTATTCCTAATTCTGGTTCCAACCATTTCATGGTAAATGCTTCTTGTTCAGCCCGATTGTAGCTTAAGATGCCACCACCTTGAACATTCATCTTGAAGACGTGAAACTCCATAGTACCATCAAATGGTTGCAACTCATCCAATTCCCATCTTTCTGGTTTTGATTTGCTGGCATTGCACTTAGTTAGGGTACACATCATAATTTTATTACCTTCATCGGTCTCAACTTCGTCTATCTGCGTGGCAACCGCTGCACATTTCTCCTCCTGTTTTCCTTCTCCATTGGTTGGATAGGTAACAAGGGACCCTACCGCAATCTTTGAATCATCGGGAGTGAATTTAGCATTCAAAGTCCACTTCATAAAACGATCACCTGGACCCATGTTGTACTCCTCCCAGTTATGGACCTCCGCCTTCACCCACACCGCATCTTTATACGTCTTCAATGGTACCATCAACACTTCAAACTTCCTACCATTCATGAATTTGGTATGAGTTTCAAAGCCAGGAATCATATTGTTGTAGTGGAAGATTGTGTATTCTCTTGCACATTTTTCAAAGTCGTTTCCGGCCATGATGCGGAGGCATTGATGCACGGGGAGCATCTGACCATTGTTGCCAAGGGTCAATTGAGACTTCTTCTTTATCAACAGGCGGTGGTGCAACTGATTGTTATCAGCGCCTCAACAACTGAACAGAGAGCATCGATTGCATTGCCGATATCTTTCCAGATTTGGCGCCATCCACTCTGCGGTAACATTTGGCGCCAACTCTCCGTCCCTCCACAGCGAAAAAAATGCACACATCATCGTCTCACAAAAAATCACAGCCACCACTCAAAGCAGGGGAAAGGGCGAAAGTGATGGAAGATGGAATGATGGGCAGCTAGCTGAGAAATAGAGAGCCTTAGCGGGTTATCATGCGATAATATTATGCACGGTGGATGAGAACCTGCGGCGATGGCAAGCTACAAAAAAACGCCATCAATCAGTGGTGATGGGCACATCAAAAAGTGATGTCCTCTGAATCGCCTCATCGGCAGCGTTGACAGATGGTAAGATCTACTTTGTCCCATTGAATCATCCTCCACATCTGTTTCATTGTCGCCAGCACAAGAAGAATATAATCTGCAATGACGAAAAACCCATCTCTACTTCGCCACAAGTCGTCTCGGACCTTTGGGTCTGTCACGAGCACCGTTTTGGTGTTTGGTATATGAGGGTTGTCTAAAGACTTATGTTTTAATTTCTAAGCAGTGTTACACGAGTGTTGTCGAGAAGAATGGAATGAGATGTACACGTGAAAAGAAGAGGATGAAATAATCACCCATTTAACAGTCGGATTCCTGCTGATGCAATTTTTATTGTACTGATTGATTTTGATTATTCTGATTCTTGATGTGCACACGAGATGGATATGGGGACATTATATTTAATTGATACACCACTAACATTACGTTGCTTCCTTGCTCTCTTTTAGGATGATGAAGAAAGATGGACCTTCTTATCTACGTCCCGTGATGTGCAAAATGTAAGTTTCCTAACAAACCCAAAAGAACAAGATGATGGTTGATCCGCAAGTAGTGATTCCCTTTTAAATGCAAGGATGTGTTTCTGCACGTATGATTTCAAACACCTGGTGTAGATTTGTTTACCTTGCTAGATAAGAGATATTCCCTTTATTCGCCCTTGCAATGTCTGTCGTTAGATGTGATTTGCACGGTATAGAGCGAGGGAACAGTTTATGATTCTTTCTGTAAATCAACTCTTCTCACCATTCTTGTGTGTTTCTTTGCGTGTTGCTACAAATGACGATATAGGACAATGATATGAAGATTGGGGGAGAGATGAATAGGATCACGACCTTGAAAGTGAGGGGTGGGGAACAGAAAGATCCTTTCATCTACTCCACGCTCTGGGGAAATCCTGCGCTTCGTAGTACACTTGAATGGAATCTTATACCTGCCTGCTCGCTCTATACTCTTTGGTATTAACCGCTTTCCGGCTGGATGATGCTCCGTGCATGATTGGTGAGTAAGATTCAAAGTGTCACAAACACTTTCCAACTTTTTTGTGTTTCATCCCCCCAAAACTATCGAAGATCATAGGCGTTGCCCGGACTTTTGCCTCTATAAAGTTGTACTGCATAGCAACAAAAGGTTGCTATGCTATAGTGCAAAACGGGTGTCAAAGTCTTCGTAGACAAATTCTATTTTGAGGACTTTCATCGGGCCTCCTAATTCCAGCACAATTTAACCCAGCTTAGTCCTCTTCCAATGGGCTATGTTCTGGACCTGTCTGTTGATACATTTCTATTTACTGCTTGAGTTGACGCTCACTATTTCTTGATCAAGTATGATAATCTCACACTCTCTTTGTTCTTTGTGTACTCTTCGTCAAATGAATAAAGGTCAACACACATGCGTAGAGTTATGCGCTACTTTACATTCGATCAGTTTTTGACAATGCACATCATATAAAATTAAGCAATATTACTACATATACTTTGTTATTACACTACTTGGTCTTGATTTTCTGCCAGTGAGTGGGGCAATGTGCTTCCGTGGTAATCATCACACCTGCAACTGTACACACATTGGTTATCCCCACCGCCCTATTTACACTGGCTACTTCATTCATTCGGTTCAACCTCCTCCATCCCCTCCTCAATCTTCTCTTCCACATCCAACGCCTTCTTTTCTTCACTCTCTTCTTCCACTTGCATCACCTCAGTTAATAAGTCTTGTACATCGTCACATGTCAATTGATCTCCCCATTTCGTTACTCTTAAATCTCCGAAACGATCGTATACAGTAACTTTGAGTGCTCCTAGACAAGTAGAGTCTTTCATTAGGGCAATTGTCAATTTGTAATTGAGACCTGCTACCACCTATACATAACATGATGAAGGAACACAATGATGTCGCGATCGGTTAGAAAAAACAAGCAAGAAGGAAGAAGTGCCTCAATTTCCACTCTACACATCAAATAATATCACATGTTCTCGAGGTAGACTTACCTGTTGCTGAGCCTCCAACACAATAGCAGTCACTTGTCCACTCTCTACCTCTTCTGGAGAAATAGTCAACGCATGTCCAATACTTGCAGTTGAAGTTGATTTTTTAGCATGTTCTTTCAACACATAATTTGAAACTTTTACCACCTGTTCTGATTTGAGTAAGTTCTTATCGTGACCTAGATTGGAATATCCCCCAACCATGTTATTTGTTCGAGGCTGTACTGATTCTTGTTGTTGTCGAGATGACATTATTATTTGTTGTGAGTCGGTAATTGTTCTTCTGGCGGAAACTTCGGAATTCTCGTTGCGTGTGATTGTTATGGCAATTATGCAGAGTGAGATGAAAATAATGGCGGATATGATCGTGTTGCTTCTTCGTGCTGTGGTCATGATGATGATGTTGCTATTGATTTAGGGATAGACGCGGTCTTGCTTTTCGTTTGCTACGATAGGAGAGTTTCAGTTGTCACCATCTTGCTTCCGAATTTAAATTTTGCGAGCTCGTGGCAGTGCCGTGACAGTGACAGTGACAGTGATAGTGACAGTGACAATGACAGCTTTGACATTTGACAGTGACAGTATGTAAGCTTCGCACTTTCCACTTGGCATTTGGCATTTATTTGCATCTTTTGCATCGAGCTCTTGCTTGGCATCATTTGCATCATTGTTGGCATTTGATTTGGCATCCTGTGCGTCTGAATTGGCTTGTCGTTTCGATCGATTGTGCATCTAAAAAGAACCGAAATCATCATGTCGATCACGAGATGTGCATCATCCTCCATCCTGCTGGCGGTAGCAGCAATACTCATTTCATCTTCATCCGTACACTCGCAGCAATTTCAGCAGCCACCGCCATCACAACCACTGGGCGACGTCTTATTCCAATTACTCGACAAAGACAAGAATCAAAAAGTGACACTTGACGAAGTAAACTCCCAGCTGAATATGCTTGAAATGATGTTCAATCCAGTAGAGGGTGGTGGCGGAGGCGACTCTGGTAATGATGAGGCAAATGAATACAAACAATTACTATCTGGAGTCAAATCAGCTGCACCAACCCTATTCAATCTGTTAGATGTCAACAGTAACCAATCACTGAGCAAGTCGGAGATGGCACATGTGACCAAATTCGAAAAAGCGTTGAAGAAGGGGGGAGGAATGAGAGAGCTATTACGTGATGTATTTTCGATATTGGATGAGAATGCGGATGAATTGTTGAGTGTGGAGGAAATCATGGATGGGAGTGCAAATGATCAAGTGATTACCAAGCTTTCGGCGCGTGTGCATGAGTTGTTTCCTCTGAGGAGTGATGCAGATGAGTTGAAAGACTTTGTAACGAGTTCGATAGAATCAATTGTTGGAGGTAGGGCAGAAATCGACAAGGAGAGCGTGGCAAAGGGTATGAAATGGGTTGATGACGATGGAGATGGACATATTTCCAAGAAGGAAGTTGCTAAATATTACAATCTTGCTGGAAAGAAGTTCATGGAGATATCCAAGACTATCAAACAGCTGGGTCCAATGTTGGCCATGTTTGGTGGGATGGATATGAATGGGGGTGGCGGAGATGGATTCAAGATGGATTTGTAAGAGGCAATAGAGCTGTCTCTACGATATGCATGAGGAATGGCAAGAGAGTTTTGCACTGTGCTGTAAATCTGACTTATTGTAGTCCATTCACTTCAGCTCCAGAACAAATGTTAACACTATTGGCATCCAAATTGGCTTCAGCCTACTGTGCGCTTGTAGTAACATCCCGATATTGACAACTATAGATACCAGTTTGAACAAAACTGTGATTAATTGAGTCGAGATAAGATATTATTCTCCATAGATAGGCAATGCTTTTGTGAGCGTTGAGAGTTACTCTATCTTATAACAATGGTTCTTTAAACAAGCGTTTTTCCTTGCACACATAAAGAGGCAAGATAGGCTACGCTTCTGCGAATAGATGTGTTGTAGAAGAGGTTGAAGCTGGTTGGGCCAGTATTACAATCAATACGTCGCCCAGCTAAGGTGGAGGTGTAGGTTGAGGTTGAGATTTGGGCACTTTGTAGATGGAGGTGGAGATGGAGGTTTAGTAGGTCTAGGTGGTGCAGGTTCAGGTGAGGCGCCAGTCATGGTGCCAATGAAGAGGAGGAAGGAGAGAGGGAGAGAAATCTTCATTGTGTTTGAATGCAGAGTGGGAGGATGTGTGTTTACAGATACAGACACAGAGAATTCTGGGAGCACGCAGCCTAAGTAGCTGAATCTGTACAACAACGATTTATCAAGTAACGAGAACACTGTGTTCGTAGATATTCGGCATGCAGTTTTGTCTGAAGGGAAACCTTGTGTTCGCTTCAAGAGCTTCAAGAGCAATAGCAATAGCAATAGGCAAATCAGGGCAATATGTATTTAAGCCCCAATGACCCCTTAAAGATTTGTCCTATGCAGTTTGGTTCGGTTTACTTGTAGCGTTCTCTATCTCATGAGCATTGTACAGAATCAATCTTACTTGAACTTTGAAGAGTGCGGAGCAAGAAGTAATAGAGAAACTTGAGAACATACTTACATCATACTTACTGCATACATAAGCAACATTCTTGCCGATATGGAAAAGGGTTAATTGGTGGATAATCCGTTCGGCAACATTATCTTACGAATTGTACCGGCCACCGGCCAACATCGTCATCATTCACTTAGCACTGCGTCATTCGTCATTCCATCACTCGCCTCTCACGCCTCACGCCACATACACCCGCTCTGGCTCTGCACATAATATTATTATCACCTTGTCTATCAACAACATAAGATGAACCGCCTCACCTGCACTATCGCTCTCTTGGCCGCTACCTCCGCCGACGCCTTCAGCGTATCAGACCGCCGCAACTTTTTCGCTGCAGTCGGAGGAGCTGCTGCCGCCGCCGCAATTGGTGCCCCTGAATCAGCAAACGCAGCCGGCATCAAGACGGGAATTGCCAACCCCTTCACAGGTGATTACGATGATCCCAATCATCCAGGATGCCTTCGTCAGGTGAAGGTCGTGGGTGCCCCCATGAGGGCCGATGGATCTCGTCCTCTCTACGCTGTTGTGGAGGTAACTGGATATGATGGCAAGGACGGTGAGAAAATTTGCAAGGAGAAACCAACACGAGCGGATCTATGGAAGGTGGTGGGTAAGACAAAGGGTGGCGATGAAGCATTCCTTGACTTTTCAGTGAAAGGAGGACCATCTGATCTTGTTGGAAAGTGGGATGGCAGTGGAATTGTCTTCCCTGATGGAAATAAGTGGACCAAGCTTAACTATGCTCCAAGGGATAGGAGACCAACTGATATGGCCACTCTTAGTGATGGAGCTCTGTAAAAACGTGAGAATGATCAATATGGCTTCATTTTAATGGCTTCAATGTTTGAAGTCTGGCTACTGCCGTAGAACCATGCCTTAGAACCATCTATCGAGAGCTTGATGGTCCACCATGTCTGCCTACCTTGTTATTGTTGTGGAATGATAGACTTTACACAGCTGTATTCTTCTACGTCGGCTGGATCTCTCGGTCGGTGACAATGAATATTTATTAAGAAAGTGTTCACTTCAAAGACTGAAAATGCCAATGAAGGCTGGCTTAATTCATGGTGGAATAGGAATCATTTTTGTGAAGTTAATGTTAATAATACTCTTAATGAATGTTAAGTTTCTAATCTATTGATTAGCTATGCTCCCTAATTACTAGCAGAAGCTAGCTGACATATTCGACTTACTTATCCCCCTAAATCTCAGTCTAGCCTGAAATTCTTATCCCCCGGGGGGTATAGTTCGAGCGACTTCACTGTATTAGACGTGTTAGGCGCCTTGAAATCAGCTACTATGTGATGTGTTGACAGCATCAGCTTGTTGCATTGCATCATTGTTGGCATTTGATTTGGCATCCTGTGCGTCTGAATTGGCTTGTCGTTTCGATCGATTGTGCAACTGAAAAGAACCGAAATCATCATGTCGATCACAAGATGTGCATCATCGTCCATTCTACCGCTGCTGGCGGTAGCAGCAATAATCATTTCATCTTCATCCGTACACTCGCAGCAATTTCAGCAGCCACCGCCATCACAACCACTGGGCGACGTATTATTCCAATTACTCGACAAAGACAAGAATCAAAAAGTGACACTTGACGAAGTAAACTCCCAGCTGAATATGCTTGAAATGATGTTTAATCCAGTAGAGGGTGGTGGCGGAGATGACTCTGGTAATGATGAGGCAAATGAATACAAACAATTACTATCTGGAGTCAAATCAGCTGCACCAACCCTATTCAATCTATTAGATGTCAACAGTAACCAATCACTGAGCAAGTCGGAGATGGCACATGTGACCAAATTCGAAAAAGCGTTGAAGAAGGGGGGAGGAATGAGAGAGCTATTACGTGATGTATTTTCGATATTGGATGAGAATGCGGATGAATTGTTGAGTGTGGAGGAAATCATGGATGGGAGTGCAAATGATCAAGTGATTACCAAGCTTTCGACACGTGTGCATGAGTTGTTCCCTCTGCGTAGTGATGCAGATGAGTTGAAAGACTTTGTAACGAGTTCGATAGAATCAATTGCTGGCGGTGGGGCAGTAGTCGACAAGGAGAGCGTGGCAAAGGGTATGAAATGGGTAGATGACGATGGAGATGGACATATTTCCAAGAAGGAAGTTGCTAAATATTACAATCTTGCTGGAAAGAAGTTCATGGAGATATCCAAGACTATCAAACAGCTGGGTCCAATGTTGGCCATGTTTGGTGGGATGGATATGAATGGGGGTGGCGGAGATGGATTCAAGATGGATTTGTAAGAGGCAATAGAGCTGTCTCTACGATATGCATGAGGAATGGCAAGAGAGTTTTGCACTGTGCTGTAAATCTGACTTATTGTAGTCCATTCACTCCAGCTCCAATGCCATTACGCAGTAAAGGACCTTTACTTATAGGAATAGCTGACCTACGCGATCTTTATTGGATACTCTTACTCTTTTGCCATGTCTAAATCTATAGGGGATCCCCTCTGCACCTACTTTGGGATAGATTATTAGAACAGAGTTTCAGCTTGGTGTTTTACGGCAGGCTAGACGTGAGTCTTGCCCTTCAAGCTGTTCGCAAAGCCTGACGCTTTTCTTTGTCAACAACTTTATCCTCAATCTCCTCCATGCATCTGAGTTACGCCATGTTTTGGTCATTGCGGGCCTCAACGTACCAAAATTTGAGGGAGCCCATGTCGTCGATGTGAAGGCCATGTCTCTACGATATGCATGAGGAATGGCAAGAGAGTTTTGCTCAGACTCATTGTAGTCCATTCACTCCAGCTCCAGAACAACATGATAACACTATTGGTCAGCCAAATTGGCTTCGGCTTTACTCCGGCCAGTTCTATTGGCTTCAGCCTACTGTGCGCTTGTGTGGTAGTATCATCCTGATATTGAAAACAACTATAGATGCTAGATTTGAACAACAGCTGTCATTCATAGTGGACGTCGAGATAAAATATACTACACATAGATGAAGATACGCAATGCTTTTGTAGTGTTGAGAGTTACTTTATCTTATAACAATGGTTCTTTAAACAAGCGTTTTTCCTCGCACACAAAAAGAGGCAAGATAGGCTACGCTTCAGCTAATAGATGTAGAAGAGGTCGACGCATAAGTAGGAGTCAGTTATATCAGGCATTCTGAATAAGAGATACCGTCATTCAACTGAGCTTCATTGGCATCACTTCTACCTTACACAGGCACCGGAGCCGGAGGTGGAGGTGGAGGTGGAGGTGGAGGCGGTGGCGGTGGCGGTGGAGGTGGAGGTGGAGGTGGAGGTGGAGGCGGTGGTGGAGGCGGTGGTGGAGGCGGTGGTGGAGGCGGTGGTGGTGGAGGAGGCGGTTCAGGAGCATCTCCTTTTCCGGCCTTGGATTCGGATCCCGGTGGAGAATCTCCTTTTCCAGCCTTGGAATCAGACGGCTCCAACCGGCGTGCTTGGGCTTTGTTGACCGCAGCTTCGCCTTGGAGACCTCGAAGGAATTTAGCATTCGGAGTGCTTTCGTCAGCCTTTGCCAAGGCAGGGAGGCAGAGGAGGAAGGAGAGGGGGAGAGAAATCTTCATCGTGTTTGAGTGCAGAGTGGGTGGATGTGTGTTAACAGATACAGAAACACATAATTATGGGAGCATGCAGCACTAAGTAGCTGAAACTGTGCAACAACATTCCATCAAGTAACGAGAACTCCTCTTGATATTCTGCATGCAGTTTTGTCTGAAGTGAAACCTTGTGTTCGCTTCAAGAACTTCAAGAGTAATAGGCAAATCAGGGCAATATGTATTTAAGCCCCCGATGAAGGCTTCAACATTTGTCCTATGCAGTTTAGCTGATACGTAGTGTTCTCATTGAGCTATTGAAGGATGCTTGTACAGAATCAATCTTACTTTGACGAGAACTCCGAGAAATATGAGAACACTCACTTTGTGAGTGTGTGTTTCTGTCACATCGGACTGAGTCAAGTTTGTCAATCACAAATCAAAGGTGAAGATACAATAAGTGTATTGTACCTGGAAAGTGTTCGAGCTGCTAAATACAGCAAAGTCACTAAGCTATCAGACGTCTATCTTAGCTAACAAAAGCACATCAAAAATTGCAACGAGTGGTATTAACTGCGAAATATCATTTAATACATATTTACTCTCTAGGAAATCTCATCCCATTGAATCAAGAAGAGATGCAGTCATAGAAAAGGTCACTTAGGTTGCTAAGTACCAAGTGATCGAGAAACTTGAGAACAGTGTAGGGAGGGCGGTAGGTTTGGAAGGCGGGCTGGGAGGAGTTTTGCCGACTTCGGTGTTTTGCTGCCCGCCTGGCAGGAATGTATGTAGGAGGAGGGAGAGAGGGAGAGAAATCTTCTTCATTGTGATGCTTGCTTCGGAGTGAATTTATGACTATCTATGCAACGACAAGCACTTCCTGCATCAGAATGAATCATAGGTCAGATCGTGAACTTCACGATCAAATGGCTGAGTACTAATAGAGAACGACATGCAATATGCTGGAATTACATCAAAGAAGAGACAGCGGCTTTCAATCCATACGAACCCTCTGCGGGTCATAATCCCTTCTCACATATTCGGATTATCCCATCTGATTCCAAGCTATCACATCTTCCGCACACCAAAGAATCCGCAAGCTGAGTTATTAAGATTTCGACACTTAAGACCGGCGCAAATGAAATGTGCAGGGACAGAATTCGACTTCAAGGCCTTTAGAAATTTCGAACGAATTTTTATTGAATTCGAATGCCGCGTTACCTTGAGGCCTCGAAATCGAATTCTGTCCCTGCACATTTCATTTGCGCCGGTCTTACTTGTGCAAGAGTTGTTTCCTCTACGGAGTGTTTGTAATGAGACCTAAATGTGCTGAGATAGATACTGCATACTTTCTTCCTTGCCCCATGTCTTTTGCACTTCTCCATTCACTCACCCTTCCCTGATCCCTGCATCTATTAACTTGACTTTCGCTCTGATTGCCTATGACGCAAACTTGAATATATAGCTTCATTGCCGCATGCTAAAAATGCACACTCCTTCTTTGACAACATGATCTATGCCTTCATTGGTAGATCAAATTTTCTTCCCACTTGTTGTTTGGTACTTGCAGCCCGCTTCTTTCCAGAACATTCCAATCCAGAGCTCCTTAAAAGTGTGTCCATACAGAGGAGTTGCAGGTGTCGGAGTTAGAACTGGGCTAATGAAATTGAATGCATCTCCAATTGCTGCACGTTACTAGAGGCTTCATACTGAGTCAGTATATTGTAACAATTCGTTTATAGTATTGCAATTCAGAGTAGCTTTCAGGTAAAGGATAAGGTATCTTACACTTAGTTACACTTGCACTTTAGATTCGAGTACATGAACATGAGCATAAGAACATATCTTTTCATGCTAATCTTCAGGCAGCAGCTGCTTTGTCCTCGCATACACAGCTGCTCATACTCTAGACAAATCAATCTCATAAGGGTGAGTGTTTACATTACATGCTAGCAAATAATGATTCGGAAGCCTCGTCATCACACACATAACAAGCCCCTAAACTAAAGGTTATACCTCCACTACGCATGATGCCTCTCGCTAGCTCTCGCTCCAAATCACAACATCAACAACCGCACCAGAGGACCGAGACCATGAATCAATCCCCACCCCATCATTCCAAGACACTATTCGAAAAGGACGGAGTGTCCCTCGTGGCCACCATTCTGTCATCCTCCTCCACTTCCGATGACGATGACCACGACGGCATAATATTGACACTCTATCTCCATCGCCACACCGAAAAGAATGTCATCAATCCAACCATGATCTCCTTACTCGTCCAAGCTCTACATGTGATAGACACCCATCCACTCTTAAGCCATACGAATAACAAGTCGTTAATTATAACGGGAATTGATCATGATGATTTAAAGATTTGCAAATTCTTTGGAAATGGGTTGGATTTGGAGTGGATGATGAAAGCTAGTAATAATCAAAGTAATACTAACGGTGGTGCAGCTGCAGCCGCTGCCGTGTCAGCTGCAACAAAGAATGAAAATCCAACCTCTCGAATGATTGAAATGTTCAATTCACAAATACTAGCAAAGATATTAACTCTTCCATTTCGTACGGTTGCTGCGATCAATGGACATTGTATAGGTGCAGGATTATTCTTGGCACTCGCTTGTGATTATAGATTCATGCGGACTGAAAGGGGATATATCCAATGGCCAGAGGCACGTTTGGGGATGAGATTGACCAAGGGATTTGCCGAGTTGAGTAAAGACAAGATTAGCGATTATGCCATCTTGAGGGAGGGGTTGCTTACTGCCAAGCGGTATACATCACGAGAGGCGTTGGCAGCGGGGATAATAGATGGTGAATATCCTTTGGAAGAGTTGTATGCGGCTGCTTTTCGCTTTGCTGTGGAGGGGTTACCGGAGTCAAGTGACAATCCTTTGGAATACTTTGATCCCAAGGCGTATACAGAGATGAAGATGGAGATTTGGTGTACTTCTTATAGAGCGTTGAAGTTTGGCAAAGTGTCGGATTTGCCGCATAGCAGAATTTAATTCATGCTCTGGTGCAGTGATAATGAAGAAGATAATATTTGTGCTCGATCTAAGTGTGCGAGAATTTATATATTATAGGTAGATGTTGTCGTTTTGCTATCATGAGCCGAAGTATAATTTCATAGTGATTTGACAATATCGAGTAAATCAAGTCCATCCCGAACAAGAAAGTTAAACTACGCCATTTAGATTCCGTGTCCGCATCACAACTTGGAGATGAAGAGACGCAAAAATGAGTACTCCCAATGATGGGCCTTACCGTACCTAGGATCCACGCATCATTGGCATGCTACACCATGGACCTAATTATGATCATCAATCATTACTTCTGGGATATAAAGACTGCCATGAACGAGGGGGCGGATGCAATGAAAGAAATATAGGGGAGTCAGTCTAAAGAAGTGACTCTCTGATGAACTGTTGACATCTGACTGGTTTAGGGGCAATGCTGGGTTGAGATCCGCGGCGAAGCCTGAGTTCAATGGTGCAGTAGACTTTTGATTTTGACCTTTCGAAGGAGAGTAGAGAAACAAAGAAGGTGCAAATGATAATGATGTATTTTCCATTGAGTATAATTACTGACTAAGCATACACGTAATTGGCGTGTAGTTTCTTCGGAACGAGAGTAAGTGTACAGAGCCTTTGCTGCAGCGTAGATAACTAAACCTAAATGAACATATTCTTCCTTGCGTTTGCTACCCTCTCATTCTCCCGAATCCACTGCTTGACTACTTCTGATAACACTTGACCGCCAGCTCCACAAATGATAGTGACAGGAATCACAAAAGGATAGTCTCCACGCATTGCTATATCAATCCAGGAAGGCAAGCTTGCGTTCAGCTTTTCTATGGCAGCTTCTTTGGTGTATCCGTGCAGGTCAATCGTGATGCTTTCTACTTGTGCCTTAATCTTCTTTGAAGGTTTGGTACTCTTGTAGAGATTGCTCACTTCACCAGCGACGATATTGAAGCGAGTTTTGATGGCCTTGTTACCCAATGAGAATGACGAGATATCAGATATGTCGATGTTGTGCTCCTTGACACGAGCACGAGGAGATGCTGACTTTGATTTGGGCGGAGTTTGTTCCAAGGCGAGGCTGTTGAGCTGTTGCCGAATCTTCTTGAACTGTGGGTCAGCTTCATCGAAGACACGACTTAGCATCTTTGAATGCGCTCGCCTGAGTCTCTCCTCCTCATCGATGGTGGAGTAGGTTGCCTGACAGGGTGCCTTTTTCTTACTCTTGGCCTTGCCCTTTGCTGCGCTTGTGCTTCTTTGAGTTTGAGATGGACATGGCTTCTTGGTCGTCTCTGCTTCGTCTTGCTTGACGTCAACGTTTCGTAAACGAGACACGTAAACAACGTCATTGTTTTGCATTCGAAGATCATACGGAGATTTGTTGCCAATACTGCTCACAAAGAGCATCCTGTCTTCGTATTTGAGCCGCAGTGACTTGAGAGGAACTTCCCTCATTGCTGCATATCTGGAGAGCAACGTCTTCATTTTCTCATCATATCCATGTCGTAATAGCACCTCGTCAGATGAATATTTGTCGACGAATACGATATCAATTGTGCTCGGTATTTCATTTTCTTTGTAAGCTTCCATGCCATCAGCTTCATCCAGGCCCAGAATACGAGCTTCGTCCCTGTGCTTCCTACATTTGATGCAATGGCACTCCTCTTTTGGGGTCTTCTTGTTGAATTGCGGTACACATGCAACTTCTTCACGATCATTCATCCCCAAAGACTCGGGTGTTTCCTTGTCCAAGTCAATGATAGCACCTTTGAAGTAGAAATCAAATGAGCTTTTATAACCCTCTTGATCTTTGTACGTGTCGAGCAAAATACGAAATGTGGCTTTTCTCCCTAACTCGAACGAGACTATATCCTGGGGGGTCATACAATTGCAAATGCTAATGATTGCATATGGCTCAAGTATCAATTCCGCATGTTGGAGACCCTTCATCCCCAGAGAGTCGGGCGTGGCCTCGGGGGGTACTTTGCTTCCTTTGAACGTCAGGCACAAACGTTCATTGCTGTATCTGTTGTATATCGTACGCAGCGGCTGATGCGGTTTGAGCCTAAATGTGCGGACAAGCTCCCCGTGTTTGTAGAGGTCAATTTCTATCACTGGATTAGGCGTGTAGGAGACTACTACCCTATCACCATCACCCATCCCAAGAGAGTGTGGAGTGTCATCATGACTAATCCTGGATCCATTGAACTCCAGATAAAAGCAAGATCTTGATTTGCCCTTGTGCTGCGATCTATGATCTTCACAATGTTTGTAGAGGAGTTGGAAATGTGATGAGATATTGATGGTATTCACCCATTCAACTTCCTGAGTCTCAACGTTGAAGATATCGATCATGACGTGAGAGGATGGCACCCAGATGATCTCCACTTCATCATTCATTCCCAGCGAGTCCGGAGTTTCATCCGGGGAGATTTTATGTCCATCATACATGAAGAAAAATGAGCCGTCTCCCTTCAACTCTCTGTACTTGAGGTATATCTTGCTCAACTTTTGACTTCTTCTCACCAAAAACGTTGGTCCGTTTCCAGGACGCTCGTTGTCCTTGATGATAATTCTAACCACTGGCACTGGAACAGTTGTCAATTCCACGTGATTCTTTATCCCCAATGAGGAAGGCGAATCAATCAACTTCACTTTGCGTCCATGCCATGATAAGTCAAACCCAGCATTCCCCCTCATCTTGACACATGCCATGTGTATCGAGCGGAAGGTATCGTTGCTCTCAATAACAAATGAGCAGTCTATCTTTTGGGTCCAAAAATTATGTATCACCACTTTGATAGCAGGCATACATGAAAGCTCTACATGATCACTCATACTCATGCCGAGAGAGGTGGGTGTGTCACTCACTTCAACCCTGCGCCCATCCAACTTGAGAATAAAAGTATCTTCTCGTCCCCTCCTCCCTCGGAATGCGTCATAAACCCTTTGCATCTTGAGAGAACTAGGCAACCTGAAAGTGCACTCTATTTCTCCTGATTTAATATCACGGATATCAATTAGAACCCGATTTATTACTTCGGCTGACGATACTGTGGTGGAGCCGCCGCCGCTCATCATAAAATATCACACAGCGCTGCTTTTCGCCGACAAAATAGAAGAAGATAGATGATGAGAATAACCGCTTGCTCAGTATTATGTGATACTATCTTGACAACATAGATATCACAAGCTCAGCGCGGGGCCCGGTCACATGGTGTGGCAAGTCGGCGGCTTTGGCAAGAGGTAGGTGGGATGTCTTGGGATGTGCACTCGTATCTGAAGTGTTACCCTTCAGTCAATCAATACTTCTGAGGGATAATTCTCTTTCACATCAATACTAATATTGAATAAGGGGAGTTCATTTTTCAATTCCAATCTTAGGAGATTTGAAAAGGGGTCCCACCTCATTCGAAGAAAGTCTGATGAGACAAAGTGGAAACAGAAGATCCCCTGCTGCGCTGGCCTCACATCAAACAAGCAAATAAGCAAATAAGCAAACTAGGTGGCGACAATATATTTGGTGAGCTGTATAGGCGGCTGAATTATTATTGCTATTATCAACATAATTTAAGCGTATTATCAACTTGAGACACATCGACTGATCGAGGCTGTTCGAAGATCTTTTCTCATGCTCATGGTAATGGCTTGTGGAGGTATCTTCAGGTGTTCATGGAATCGCCATGATATGATATAACTTTTAACTGCAGAAGTAATACAAAACTCAAAAATGAACGACAGAATCAACATCAGCCTAACTGACAAGCGGGCATTGCTGAGGAACAGAGAATCTGATGAAAGAACTGTCAGCTTTCAGCTTGCCGAATGGCAAATACATCAATTGATCTGTAAGATGGCATTTGAATTTTCCTTGGCAAAGAATAAGCTTGATGTTATTGGCATTATGTATAAATCCATTGTCAAACAAGGTGTAAACCGAGTGCAGTGACGAACATGCATGCGGGTAGAGATGCATGTGGGGGTACCCGATAACTTTCGTCTCATACCTCACATCACCAAATTGGACATGCACGAGGAAGAGAAGCAGATGAAGTTGGGTGAGTTTATGTTTATGAGCTGCTCGTGTCAAAAGAAGCATTGGATGATTCACGAGAGATAGTTATCATGACGCTCTATCATATGCTTTACATCTATAATGTTTAGTTGATCATCACTTGTCCTTTTTGTGGGAGTCTGAAGAGCTCCAAAGAAGTACAAATGAAAATGTAACATCTCCGCTTTCTTGGCAAGTGCAGTGTGATTTCTCCGCTAAGACTCGAATACTTCCTAGACAAGAGTATGGGAGCCCTTTTCCTTTTCTTTTACTCTTGCCCTTTGCTGCTCCTACTCCTACTGTGCTAGCTTGAGATGGACATGACTTCTTAGTCGTCTCTGCCTCTCCTTCATCAAGCTTCAAGTCTACATTTCCTAGAAGAGATGCGTAGACAACATCATGCTATTGCATTCCGAGATCATACGGAGACTTGTTGCCAATGCCATTACTGCTCACAAAGAGCATCCTATCTTCGTGTTTGAATCGAAGTGACTTGAGAGGGGCTACATATTCCTGGGGTGGGAGGAATAAGTTCGGAAACTCTGTTCCGCGGCGAATGCGAGTAACGCTTCTGCAGCATCGTACGTACTCTGTTTTGAGAGTGGCCTTCTTTGAAGAAAACCAGACCTTCCAGCGGTTCTGAAGTTGAGTATCTACAACGTAGTTCAATGAAAAAAGGAACGCCTCCATGAGGAAAGTCAGCTGACAGGGTACTCAACCACTTTCAGACAACAGCAGAGCCGGTTGGTTTTACACGCCTCATGCTATTTTTGTTCCACGGAACAAAGTACAACTTACTTCCTTACTTATTGCAACGACGACCACCCATGCCCCCCTTCCCAGCTTGTTAGAGAAGAAAAAACGAAGACTATAACTATAGCAACAAAGCACTTACCTGCATTCGCTCAATCAATCAGCAATAAGCACCAACAACAACAATGTTTGATACACCAAAGACCACAAAGAACGAGGGAGCTCAAACTCAAACAGTATCAATATGCCCATCTCCGCCAAGACCCAAGGCAAACCTCGTCAACGCCAACACACCTTCGCCGGTGTGGATGTCATTGCTCTCCTCGAATGTTGACAGGCGCCCGGCACAGCTGCTATCTCTCCCTATTGCTATTGGGCAATCCACGTCGGTATTCTTCTCGTTGGCATCGGATAGTCCTAGCCTTTCTGCTCTCACGACTGATGAAATTGATGATGAATCCTCGTCATTTTTAAGCAGTGAGCTTGGATTCGTCCTTGTCGCACCTTCTGCTGTCACTACACCAATCTTATACCATCCAGGACGAGAACCAGCAGCAGCAGTCCGTAACAACAACGCTACTAATGCTGCCAATGGTGCCTCACAAAGTGTCTATCCTGGCTTCAGATTGCAGCCTCGTCGGTCGTCATCGTTGTTTATGTAATATGAGCTTCGTCTCCCTGCGAATGTACTGCTATAGTTGGCATTGCTCAATCTCTCTCGACAACCGTGATATTGATATCCAATCGATAGCTAAGTAACTTCGAAGACAAGAATATAACGCCGAAGTAAAATCCTCTATCATGTCCTCTATCAGACAACTTGAAATTGGCCGAATTGTGTGTAGATGTAGATTGAGCGTTTTGTAGACTAAAGTAAGAATCTCAATTTGGAAAGATTGATGCGATTTTCATCTGGATAAGTGAAAGTATTTATACATCATAATCATATCCAATATGGTAGGATTTATCTTGATTTTATTGCTCTTAGATCTAGGTGTATCATTATCGTCATACTTGCTAATCCTCGACTTTTCTGAACAATACAACTGAGTTGGTCACGCAAACAAGTCTACAATGCATTCAAGAGCAAATGAGTGGTTACAAGCATGTGTCGCAACACAAACCTCCTCCCAATATATCTATCTTTTGCATTGTTCTGTAACTCTCCAGCGCCATCGCCAATTGATTTTTGATTTAACCATGCACCAGAGATGTAACACCATGAGCCTGTGAAAGTGGTATATATAAATAGAAAGTGAACCAATGCGTTTTGTGCACCTCAAATCCAGCGCTCTCGCAAGCCAATCCTTTAGCTTGCCTTTCGGCGGGCTCGCAACAGCAACAGTTCAGTCTAATCTGATTAACTTAGTTATTATTATCAAGGAGATAGATACCATAGTCCTAAAGGAAGAAGGCTTCTCAATCCGGTATCTGCCTATCCAAAATATTAATACCAGTTTGAACCGATCAAAGCAAAAGAGTGCTAATTCCCCTTTAGGACTCAACATGTTCTTCCAAAGTTCTCCCTTTCTCAAACTAAAAGCTTGGTCGGAGAGTTCAGAACTACTTATGCCTACCATACATGAGAAATTATCCGAGGCTTGCTCTCAAAACGAATTTATGAAATGCCCCCCTCTCTAGCAGTAGTTTCTGATCCAAAAGCAGTCCACAGATCCATCGTATAGTATGTGTTGGTGTTGGTCGATGCATCCAACAGACTCCTCCACGTTGGCTTTATTTGTGCATCCCTCACTGCTGCATAGTTTGAGCGGTGCATGTATCCTACACCTACACACTCTTCCTTCAACACAAAAACTTTGCTTATCCTCCACTCTTGCCTTGATTGGTTCATCCTTCACTGCTGCATTTCTTTCTTGTTAGAATCGCCTTACCCCCCTCTAAGAATCGGTCCGACGGCGTCTAAGAGCCTGCGCGAATGGGGAGGGACCCAGAAGCGCCGAAAAATCAAGAACTTTAAACTAGCGAACGTCGAGGTGTATTTGAAAATTGCGGGACGGCCCTTATAATAACCCCCGGATTTTGTTACGAATGTTACGTCATTGTTACTTAGATTTACACAATGTTACGAATTGTTTCAATCGATTCGATCGCCACTTTCATTCGACCCAAGGGTAAATAAATATAAATATTCGACCGACTTTCGACTTCGATTTCATTCGACGAATGCGGCAAACGACTGCCACTCGATACTATTACATCTGAGCAATGCTAGAGTAAAGGTCTTGAATAGTAGTAGTGAGAACGAATCCACCGCCGACCCCATTCGCCTGCCTCCGCTGGCAATGGGGTCGGCCGGCCTTAGAGAATCAGATGCCTTCACAATGAGCTTGCTGCTCGTCTTTCAGCTTGGCGCGCATGCGCCGCTATGTTCGTCTCTTTCTATCTAGCACATTTAGGGCTCTCTCGTCCATGATGCCCCCTGCTTGATGCAGACTCCTCCTTTCTGTGAGCCATCCTTATGCATCCCTCGCTCCTGCATCGCTTGACGTTTGCTCCATGCCTCATGCCTGACCGACGCACACCTCCATTTTGAACTATATTCGAGCAGCTCCATGCTTATCGTTATCGCATTCTCGTTGGCAAGATTTGTGCATTAATTGGCAGAGCGAATATTTACATACTTCCTCCATCCAGCCCCATGCCTAACGCACACTTCTGTTTGTCTTGATCTTGATTTGGGCATCCACATTCAAGGAGAACATTCATTTCTGTACCATCGGGCATCTTCGTTTGGAACATGCCTCACTCCTTCGATCTTTTTGAGGATGAGGTGAAGGGAGAGGAGCTGTAAACTGATAATGCTGTTCTATCGAGTAACACGAAGTGCTAATCAGTGTCTTCATTGGTATTAAGCTGTAAGGTACTCTGAGCAAGACACGAGAACGCTGGGGAAATTTCAAATGGCTAGAATCATCACAAGCGATTGGCCCCGTGCCTCTTACAAACTCCTCCTTTTTGGGCTTGATTCACACATCCTTCCCAGCTGCATAATTTGACCTTTGCTCCATGCTTCTTGCACACTCCTTCCTTTTGAGATTGATTTGTGCATCCTTCCCTGCTGCATAATTTGCGACTTGCCCCATGCTTCTTGCACACTCCTCCTTTAAGAGCATTGTTTGTGCATCCTTTGCTGCTGCAGAGTTTGAGCTTTGCCCCGTGCCTAACGCGCAATTATATTGTAGTTGTAGGCATTTTGTAGATAAAGTTAGAATCTCGTTTTGGAAAGATTAATGTGATTTTCATCTGGATAAGTGAAAGTATTTTGTACATCATAATCATATGGTAAGATTCATCTTGATTTTATTGTTCTTAGATCTAGGTGTATCATTATCGTCATACTTGCTAATCCTCGACTTTTCTGAACAATACAACTGAGTTGGTCACGTAAGCAAGTCTACAATGCATTCAAGAGCACATGAGTGGTTGCGAGTTGCGAGTGTTCGAGTACAACAGCAACAACAACCACCGGTACTCCAACAATTCAGCTCCATCCTACCGCCAGGGTGGAAACCCAAGAAGCCATCGAGGAGGTCACAACAGCGGAAAGCAAAGAGGAAGAGGTGGAAGGAACTAACTGCCGATGAAAGACGTGACCGATTTATCCTTAATGAAGCAACTACTAAACTATCCAAGTACAAGCGTGAACAAGAAGAGCTCTTCGGCTTCTGTGCCAATCCAGACCTACCTCTCTGGAAAAACAAAATAGATTACATTAACCAGCTAACCATCGACCAAATTAATGCTGAGCCATCCAACCTTACCTGCCATAACTACTGTGATGAGCTTGCTCCGCCGCCTGGTACCAAACGTCTACTAGGTAAAGGCCTCAAGTACTGTGTGAAATACCCAGTGCCTACAAATGATATCAACTTGTCTCTTAGCAGATTCGAGAATGATGTCCGCCGGATAGTTACTTTCCTTGGTCAAGAAGATGATGATAACTACATCCCAGAGCTCTACATTAAATCAGGATGGCCTTTCAAACAAGTTGACGACGAGATTGAAGATGCGCTATCCAAGTTCCGTGCTGAAGTCGAAAGGAATCAGCGCCAATACCGCCGGCGGCAGAGTACCAACCTCACTCCACTGCAATGGCGGCTCCTGAAGGATTTGAAGAAGAACGATTACTACACCGTGATAGAGGCTGATAAAAACCTAGGTGCGTGTATACTTCGCCTCTCTACTTACACCGAGAGAGGTATCAAAGAACACCTCGGCAATACGTCTGTTTACAAGCGCCTTTCCGTCGAAGAAATGAGAGGGAGAATGCAGAGCCTTAAGTACCAATACCGAGTCTTCGTAAACCGGTACTCAGACGTCATCTCAAAAGCCGAAACTACCTTCCTCAAGCGAGCCCTCAAGCAAATGCCTGATAAACTCGCACGGTTCCGCATGAGCTTAAAAGCTCATAAGGATCCATGGAAGATGCGTCCCATCGTATGCTGCGCAGGAACATTTATGAACTGTCTGAGCAGATGGCTCAACTACCATCTCCAGCGTCTCAAGCGGTTTGTTCCTTCGTACCTGAAAGATAGCGGTGAATTGCTCAAGGAACTCAAAGAACTTGGGCACCTCCCACCTACAGCTCGACTATTCACTGCGGACGCCAACAGTATGTACACGAACATTGATACAGAGCATGCCATCGACGTCATCGGAACCTGGATTGACGGACTGCCGCTCACTGAAGAAAACGGCTTAGCCGACTTTCCTATTGAAGCAGTAAAAGATGCAATGAAACTCGTGATGCGGAACAATATCTTCGAATGGGGAGATTTATACTTCCTTCAGAAGACGGGCACGGCCATGGGAACCTCTGCTGCATGTATGTGGGCAACCATCTACTTTGCTGTTAGAGAAGACTTCCTCTTTGGGAAGTACAACAACGAGCTACTACTTTATCGACGATTTATTGATGATATGTTTTCCATTTGGCTAGGGACTGATCAACAGTACATTGATTTCCAAGCAGATGCAAATAACTACGGCATCCTCACGTGGGACTTCGATATCATTCCATCCGCCACTGTCAACTTCCTTGACCTTACAATTACTATCAACCCCAACTACCGCATCCAAACTAAAACCTACCAAAAGGCGATGAACCTCTACCAATACATACCGCCTAGTTCCGCCCATCCACCTAAAATGATGAAAGGCATAGTCTACGGCCTCATACGCCAATACAAACTTCAAAATACACTCCCATCCGACTACATCAATCAATTAAAGCTACTCTTCCAACGACTTGTAGCTCGCGGGTGGGATAAGCGCCTCATCAAAAGCTATATCCTAGAAGCCGATTCCAAACTATCTAATCCTACTCCCTCGAATAACAACGCCGACGAAACTCTTACCAACAAAGAGCAGCTCTTCCTTCATTGGAATTTTCATCCAAATGACATCCCACGCAGAAAACTACGAGGAATCTACGATGAAACGTGCAAGAATCTATTCGAAGAAATTGGCATCAAGAAATTTACCGTCGCCTACTCTCGTGCTCCAAATCTTCGCTCTGAACTTACGAGAGCCAAACTCCACCAGGCACCTGGCAAAGAAGCCAGCAAATACTACGATGGGGAGCTTGCGCCGGACTAGGTAGCTTGCTCCCCTCTTTGTTCCTCTGGTGCCGCAGCAGTCGCTGCGACACACCAGAGGAACAAAGAAGAACAACGAAGAAGAACAACGAAGAAATTCGCTTAGCTCACAATTCATTCTGCTTTCAGATGGATTCCAAATTCTAACCAAGTCAGAGATTACGTACGTGGAAATCCAAACAGCTCCTTACCTCAAGCTCCACGCAACTATCTTTTGATTCGCTATGTTATGCTTGATGAAGAGAGATCGAAATACGGACATTATCTACAAAAACTCCTATTGTGTAACAATATAGCACCAACTTACTTTGGTAAAAAGTCTTCTAAGCCCTACTACTCGTAGATCTACAAGAACAACGAAGAAGAACAACGAAGAAATTCGCTTAGCTCACAATTCATTCTGCTTTCAGATGGAAGATTCCAAATTCTAACCAAGTCAGAGATTATTACGTACGTGGAAATCCAAACAGCTCCTTTCCTCAAGCTCCACGCAACTATCTTTTGATTCGCTATGTTATGCTTGATGAAGAGAGATCGAAATACGGACATTATCTACAAAAACTCCTATTGTGTAACAATATAGCACCAACTTACTTTGGTAAAAAGTCTTCTAAGCCCTACTACTCGTAGATCTACAATAACACAAACCTCCTCCCAATGTATCTATCTTTTGCAGTGTTCTGTAACTCTCCAGCGTCAGCGCCAATTGAGGAGGTGATGATGAAGAATGGAGATGTAACAAGCCACCTCCCATCTTTCGTAGTCGTTTGCACCATGCCTGACCGACGCACGCTCCTCCATTTTGAACTATATTCGAGCACCCTTCAGCAGAGCATACCTTCTTTGTCAAAGTTGCCCCGTGCTTAAGCGCACTCCTCTTTGTTTAGCTTTAGCTATGTCTGTGCATCCCTCACTGTTGCATTGCTTGTACTTGACCTATCCCATGTCAAGGCACACGCCTGATTTGACGACGTCAAATCTCGTGCATCCTTCGCTGATGCATGTTTTGCCCTTTGCCCCATGCCTGAGCTAGATTCGTGTATCTCTCACTGCAACATTTCTTCTTTATCCATGTGGCGTTGCCCTATGCCTGATGCACAGCACTCCTCCTTAGACGACAAGATTCGTGCAGCCTTCGCTGCTGAATATTTTGCTCTTTGCCCCATGTCTGCAGCACTCCTTCTCTTTCAGCTTGATTAGTGGTACATAGTTTGATCTTTGCTCCGAGTTTGAAGTGCACTCTCCCCTTCTGAGCTTGATTTGATCATCCTACTCTACTTCATATTTTGACCGTTGCCCCATGCTTCATGCACCCTCCTCCTCTGACGACAAAATTCGGACATCCTTCACAGCTACATTTCTTGTGCTTGACCTTTGCTCCATGCTTATCGTTATCGCATACTCGTTGGCAAGATTTTTGTGCATTCAATAGCAGTAGCAGAGCAAATATGTACCATACATACTTCCTCCAACCAGCCCCATGCCTTACGCACACACCTGTTTGACCATCAGAATTAACTTTTGATATATTAAGGTTAATTCTGATTAAAGAATTTTAATCCAACAATTGATTCGCCATGGGAGTGATTTTGGATATCTAGTAAAAGCACTAAAAAATGAACGACATACAGACTTCTTTTTCTATTGAGAGATCCATAGTTAGTTGATTGCTAGTACCACGTTCGAGGGCTTAGCTAGTTTGGGGTTTAAGGTCATTAATGCATCTTCAGCTGATGTGCAACCCAAGCAACGACTGCAAAAAGCCATAATTTTCATCAACAACACACTGGAACAACAATCCTCCTACCATATCCTCCTCCTCCTCCTCCTCCTATCCCTCGTCTCACGCCGCAACGTCATCTCTTAGGATTAGGATGTACATGAAAAGCATCGCTCTCTTCGTCGCAATCTACGGGCACACTACCCTCGCTGCACTACCGCCTTCATGCCAAGATGGTGACTCCGGGACTTCTTGTCACACATGCACTCCGAGGAGCTCTGAGTTTGAACCCCCTGGGGTCGGGCAAGTTTGGTACTCTCATTGCTGCACGGAGTCTGAGACCAACACAGCAGATCCGCCTTTGACTGACACCAAGGAGTATTGTTACTCTTACTCTCTGAAAGGATATCCGTCAAACCAACAGCATAGCATGAAGCCGACTTGCTCAGAGAACGGACAGGGTAATCTTGCGTGGACCCTTGAAGGCCAATGCAAGAAAGATGGAGTAAGTTCATGTGAATGTGATGTCATCTCAATCTTGTATCTTGTACTTGTATGGGTATGGACATGCTTTTGTCTCATATGTGTCTGCGTAGACAACCGTAGACATATTTATCCCTGCATATCGTTCATATCATATATCATCTCTTCTCACAATACATTTCCATACCTCCTCTGCTTGTTGAACTTTCAGACTGACTATCCCTACGAGCCTATTACGGACTCCTCCGAAGGCTGTCCAGGAGATTATGATTCAAGCAACGCATACGACGCGGGTGACATGGTGGAAGACAATGGAGTGGTCTACACATGTAGTGGGGCTGCTGCATTTTGCAATCTGAATGCGCCCAACCTCCGAGGTGTTGGTGAGCATTATTGGAAGCCAACTAATTCGTGCACCGGCACCGCCAACCCCACTGCTTCTCCCGTGTTTGATAACCCTCAAGATGGCTGCCCCGAGGAATTTGATTCCGGCACCACCTACGAAGCAAATGATCGTGTCTCTGTGACACGTAAAGATGGCCGCTCAGTGTTGTACACGTGCAAAGCTTTTCCAGCGAGCGAGTGGTGTAGTGTTCCAGCATACTCGCCTCTAAACACTGATAAACTTTGCAACGGGAAAGAGTGCTGGCCGCTAGCCTGGACTAGAATCGGAGGCTGCACCGGTTCCTACAGTCCCACAGGAACTCCAACCTTCGATCCTGCTAATGTGGAAGGATGTCCTGAAGAATACGACGATGGTGCTAAATACTATGAGGGTGACAGGGTTTCTGTCACTGCTGCAGGTGAGGATTATGGCAAGATCTACGAGTGCAAGGGTTGGCCGGAATCTGACCATTGCGGTACTGACGCGTACTCGCCTCTAAACACTGCTAGACTTTGCAACGGGAAAGTTTGCTGGCCAATTGCCTGGACTTACATCAAAGGCTGCACCGGTACCATCACTCCCACAGCAACTCCAACCTTCGATCCTGCTAATGTGGAAGGATGTCCTGAAGCATACAACAGTGGTGCTGAATACGAAGAGGGTGACAAGGTTTCTGCCACTGCTGCGGGTGAGGATTACGGCAAGATCTACGAGTGCAAAGCTTGGCCGGACTCTAACTATTGTGGACAAGAAGCGTTCTCGCCTCTAAACACTGCTAGACTTTGCAACGATAAGGTGTGCTGGCCGACTGCCTGGACATATTTAGGTGGCTGCACCGGTACCATCACTCCCACAGCAACTCCCACCTTCGATCCTGCTAATATGGGAGGATGTCCCGATGAATTTGAGGAGGGTACTGACTACGAAGAGGGTGACAAGATGTCTATCATTTCTGATGGTGAGGATTACGGCAAGATCTACAAGTGTAAAGGCTGGCCGTACACTGGCCATTGCAAAAGTGAAGCGTTCTCGCCTCTGAACACTGCTCAAGCTTGCGGCGGTGAAGTTTGCTGGCCAGTAGCCTGGACTTACGAAGGCGGCTGCACCGGTACCATCACTCCTACTGCGGCTCCCACGTTTAGTTTACTTTCCAGATGGGGCAAGGTAGGATGTCCTCCCGAGTACGTGCCAAACAACTCCGCCTACAAGCCAGAAGATTATGTCTCTGTACCGAAAAACGAAGACAATACCTACGGTGTTGTTTGGCAATGCAAGAATGCCATGACTGCGCCTTGGTGTCAACATGAGGGTTTTGCTCCAGGTACTGAATACGGTGGTCAGGCTTGGGAGAAGGTGGGGTACTGTGATGGTACAATTTCTCCTACAGTTTCACCAACGACTCTTGCTTCCAATCCTAATCCTACCAAGCGAGTTTGCCAGTTCAAGTTCAAGTACAAGTTAGATACAACATCTAATGGCGAGTACGTCGTTCTGCAAGCTGCATCCTGGGAGAAAGGTGGCACATCATTTGCCCCAGTGAGCGGTGGTGCACCATTTGACTTGTACAAGCCAGGGCATCTTGTCAGGGATGGAACAGACGCACGTAAATGCAATGGGTGGCCTTTCACTCCTTACTGCAATCAGTTTTCCCCGTTTGTTCGCGATGCTTCAGATTACAATCCTATTCTTTCACCTAAAGGCTGGGATAAGGTCACTTGTGAAGATGTTAAGCATACAAACCAAGCTAGTGAAGATCTCTCTGGTAAGAATGATGAGTTCGTTAGTAATCTTGGCCCTTTGTTTACTTCGAATGGACACTTGCTGGTCAAAAAAGACGGAACTTGCGTTAATCTTGCGATCAATCCAGAAGACTATTTCAAGTCAATGCCTGCTGTCAAGGGATGTCAGAAATGTGCTACTGATAATGGGTTTGGCTCATCTGCAGATCCTACATTGTGTACTCCGTGCCAAGGTGGTGCCACAAGCAAGATTGTGAATGGGAGGAGTCAGTGCGTGCTTAGCAATGGTGCCACAAGTAGTGATGAGCTGAGTGCATCGCCTTCGACGTCAGGTGTGCCTACGAATCAACCAAGTGATTTGCCTTCAAATGTGCCTACGAATCAACCAAGTGATTTGCCTTCGAATGTGCCTACGAATCAACCAAGTGATTTGCCTTCGAATGTGCCTACGAATCAACCAAGTGATTTGCCTTCAAATGTGCCTACGAATCAACCAAGTGATTTGCCTTCAAATGTGCCTACGAATCAACCGAGTGATTTGCCTTCAAATGTGCCTACGAATCAACCGAGTGATTTGCCTTCGACTTCGAACGTGCCTTCGACTTCGAATCAACCAAGCGATTTGCCTAGTCTGTCACCTTCTACTGTGCTGACCTCTTCTTATGAGTATGTTGGGGTAGGTTATTGTACTGCCTCAAATGGTATAGGTTATGGTTATGATTGGGTATTATTCAATTCCGTTCAAACTGCAAATGCATGTGCTGTGAAATGCAATGAATGCATGGCTGGAAATGTTTCTGGAGGTCCTCACTTAGGATTTGTCTTTGCCGGCGGAGATCAACAATGCTTTTGTCTCATGGATAACAATGCGAGCTACACAGGAGCAGGATCATGTGCTGCAGCGAATGTATATACAAGTTGTAGTGGTGTTGGTCCAATCACTGGATCTGCCGTGGATCATTCAGCATATGTCTGCTACAAAATCAAGGCTTAGAGCTAAGGCTTAGGAGTCCTCCTGCTTCTACTCATTTGCAAATGCTACCACAGCACCTACCACTGTACCACCAACTGTATCACCTGCACCTTGAAGTAATTCATTTTGCTGCAGGTTATTCGTTTCATAAGGTCAAGGGGAAATTATTATTTTGGGGACACTGTAAGAAAAAGGAACTCTTCACTTGGTTGATTGAATGCGTTGCACCATCTTCAAGTTGCACTGCTACCAGGTGATGCATTTATACTAACCTTATCTGTTTTAGGATGAGAAGAGTTCGGGGAATTTTAATCTATTAGAGATATCAATTTGATTTGTCCTTCCTTTCAAGTTCGTACAATCGATTTTTTGAGCGCGCTTGGAGTCCGGTCAAGGCCTCGGGTCAATCGGTCCGTTTGCCCCCTACTAATAGTAAAGTGGTTGGTTATATCAACGAAATCAGACGTCGATTCGATTCTACTACTCCTTGGGTTCATGTAGAGGCATCGTGCGCTAAAACTGCACAAGTACTTTGGGAAATATTGCCACTTTAAATGTTATAGCATTTTGAAAAGTGATGCGTAGCATCTATTTCCCCTTCGCCGCTAGAAGTTCGTCTTGCTTCTCGTTTAGTTAGGTTTAGGAAGGCTTTCATCTCCACCGACCATGGTTCGACGTCTGAGACGTCTGTTTCCTGCTTGAGATCTCTTGTCGTCCGCAATTCCTTGAATTCGTGAGCTCTGATCCTGTGCACCTTGCCTCTGAGATTTAGCTTGTTCATCTCATTCTCCGTCAGTTTGATGTTGCGTGCTTTCAATTCCGCATGAACAGCCTTCGTTACGATACCCTCGCTCTCACCTGACAGCTTTGTGTCGTTCTTTATGATCAATAGCGACAGAGTGACGCGTCCTCCGACACGTGCGGTGACATCAACTTTAGCAGTCTTATCAGCATTAGGTACAGAATAATCTGATTCGACATGTAGGTAGATGGTCGACCGGATCGACCTGAGCCTGAGCAATCGATCATCAAGATTGAGATCTTGGACGTTTCTTGGACATCAAGAAGTCTATGACGAATGGGCCGAACAATGTCGTGGAGGAGCAGGAAGAAGACACCGTCACCGCAGATCTATTAGGTCGAAGACGCCCACCCTCAACAAGAATTCCTCGAAAAGAAGAAGAATCGCCCGCAAAGCAGTCGTGTACCTCAATATTGACGTAAGGCTCAACCTCTACTGCTCCTGAGAAGGTTCAGACCGCAATCCAATCACTTAAACTTGCCAGCAATACATATGTCTGATCAATTGACAAGTTATGTTTGTTCAATGCTTCCTCTTCCTCTGTCTTTGGAATCTCTTGCGCATATACTTCGTTCAAGTTCATGCTTGCAAATCGGTGCAAAGTGACTACTTATACTGATGTTGGAAGTGATTAGCAAATGTAGGTGTACTAAATATGAGGTCTTTCATGTGTCTGACCAGTCCCAGTCACGTAGTCTATGTAGAACCATACTAATTCCTTGTTACGTAACACAAATGTACCAGGGCTACGTAGGAATTGTCCGCAGAAAGAATTTTGGATGTTACATAGGTAACATTTTCACGGACGGGTTGAGGCCCCCCCTCATAGGGGGGGTGCAGCCCCTAGTAAAATCTTTAGTCACGAGTGGTTCGCGGAAAATAGTTTTGTCAAACTTTTTGATTTTTGACGACGATGGCCAAAATTGTCCATCGCCATTTCGGAGTAAGAAATACCCCCCTTTTGCAGCCTAATCTTTGTTAGTACTGCATCGTGAGCTAAGCAAATCAAAAGGCGCACGCACCATACCCCCGTGGGTGCGCCTATCGAGTTTTGTGGTCTCAAGTGCTCCCCCGGCTGAGATTAAGCTGCAAAAGCCACCGATTTTGATGACAAAATCAACCATGAAAGCCATTATGTGCTATTCATAGAGGATCAACACGATGCATATCAAGAATATCCGCATCCGTCAATGCTATGGACCTAGGATGATGCCATGGTGGCTCGGCGGTGGCTCTAACGGACCGTAACGGCTTCGTCGGCGACATACCGACCTACTCGCGATGGGCCGAATCCGCTCAACATCCAGAGGGAGAATTGCATTAAAGGGATGAACAATAGACATACAGCAATCAACCTCATAACATCCACTTTATATGAGTAATTGGCGTCGGATGGTGGCGTGTTTTGGTGGTTCTGTTGGAGTGGGGTCATAACAATCAATTATATCATGCAAAAATATGAAACATCAACTCAGCTCAGAATATATCATTATGGCATAATATGGAAGCCAAGGGCATATCATACCCCAAACAACCGCACCCGTCGATGGTATTGATCACTATGGATATCCCAGTCGATTGGTGTTGGATCTAAATGACGATAACCATGCCATCAGCTCGCTCTACCGCTCTGACGAAATAAAATAACACAACAAATTTGCAGCGCTAATTTTGGTTTTGTAGAATTGGAGACTATCCACACCATTTAAATGTGCAAACCCGCTTCCAATATAGTCTGACTAGAGCAGATTAGCTTTATATGCTATTTGTAATAGAATGGAATGTGATATGAACAATCTTACCCCTTCACAGAACATCAAATCTGACTCAACGCACGCAGGCATTCATCACTATTTCAGGATAATAAGACGGCTACAAACCCCATCCAACCCTACAGCACTCTTCTATTGCTTACCATTGGTGATGGTACGCAGCGTTTGCGGTCGAATATCTCATACTGTGGACGTCATATGCCCAAAACATGAAAAATCGATAATTTTGATGGCTCAAATTTAACAACTCATGAGCATATATTAGAGCGCTTCAGTAACCTACGACTATACCATGGTGCGCAAACGTGATCGCAATATACCTCCTACGAGATGTGCTTATTTTGGTGTTACTGAATGATTATTTGCTTCAGATATTGTGGAATATAATGCCAAAATTGTGGTGTGCACGTCGTCATCGATCAAGACCGATGACATGATCTGTCTCGCCCGCCTGTCTTCAAACACACCAAAAGAGTCGCGCAAATTCATCCAACAGGTCATTCAAAGGAATTGGTGCACTGGTTTGGTGCTTAAACGTTTAATGTTGGCGGTGATATCGATTATTCGCTATTTGAGCGGAAGTCGAGTGGCTCAAAATGTATGTTTTTGAGATGTAAAAATAAGAAGAGGAGGTTGATGCTGCGGAGAAAAGCCCAACATGGCCATTCATACTATATAGGATGGGATGAGGGAGATCTTTTAATGTATTGTTGTCTACTGCTGTCATATAGGGGATGTGCCCATGAAGCCTATCATTTTGGCATGTTGTGAAGAGATGAGTAGATGGTGTTTGGCGAGCAGTACCAATTCCGACGTGTCGCTAACAAGTTGGCGCCATATTTGACTCGACTCATCCTGCCATTTCAATCCCATAAAGCCCAGAAGTGCCCCTATGCGGAGGCTGATATCCACACAAGCCCATGATATAACACCACCAAACTTTGGGGATTTCTAATGGGGGTATATGTGAACATATTTGGCTACTATAAATAGCAATACATAGGGTTTGAAAATCCATTATTTGGCATTGCACCCCCCCTACCTCCTAGACTCCTCCTTTCTGTGAGCCATCCTTATGCATCCCTCGCTCCTGCATCGCTTGACGTTTGCTCCATGCCTCATGCCTGACCGACGCACACTCCTCCATTTTGAACTATATTCGAGCAGCTCCATGCTTATCGTTATCGCATTCTCGTTGGCAAGGTTTGTGCATTCATTGGCAGAGCGAATATTTACATACTTCCTCCAACCAGCCCCATGCCTAACGCACACTTCTGTTTGTCTTGATCTTGATTTGGGCATCCACATTCAAGGAGAACATTCATTTCTGTACTTTCGGGCATCTTCGTTTGGAACATGCCTCACTCCTTCGTACTCCAAAAAGATATTTTGCGCTTACTCGTTGAAGTTGAAATTCTCTTTGTGGGTTTTGTTCGTGTGTCGTCATCGTGATTAGCAGAAGACAGAACTGCCAACTCCTTCCACGATTGGGGAGCATCAAGCGAGGTATCTAGTTTGGAAGTACAAGGGAAAGAAGGATGCGCTTTGGCTTCGTTTGGAGGCAAAGTATGGGGTGCCAGTGAAGCATGCGTGAGAGTGGGATGATGAAGAAGAAGATGGGGCGAAGGATGACGATGAGGCGTCCGAAGATTTGGATGGAGAGGGGGAGGAGGATGAGGCGAAGGGAGAGGAGCTGTAAACTGATAATGCTGTTCTATCGAGTAACAGACGAAGTGCTAATGAGTGTCTTAATTGGTATTAAGCTGTAAGGTACTCTGAGCAAGACACGAGAACGCTGGGGAAATTTCAAATGGCTAGAATCATCACAAGCGATTGGCCCCGTGCCTCTTACAAACTCCTCCTTTTTGGGCTTGATTCACACATCCTTCCCAGCTGCATAATTTGACCTTTGCTCCATGCTTCTTGCACACTCCTTCCTTTTGAGATTGATTTGTGCATCCTTCCCTGCTGCATAATTTGCGACTTGCCCCATGCTTCTTGCACACTCCTCCTTTAAGAGCATTGTTTGTGCATCCTTTGCTGCTGCAGAGTTTGAGCTTTGCCCCGTGCCTAACGCACACTCCTCCCTGTCTGACTTGATTCGTACATCCTTCCCAGTGGCATAGTTTCACCTTTGCTCCATGCCTTACACACACTCCTCCTTTCTGAACTTTATTTGTACATCCTTCCCAGCTGCATACTTTGACACTCGCCCCATGCCTCCTACACACTCCTCCTTTTTGAGCTTGATTAGTACACCCTTCACTGCTGCATAGTTTACGCTTTGCCCCAGGCCGAAAACACACACCTTCTTGGACAACTTTATTTGTACATCCCTCAGCAGAGCATTCATATCTGTAATTATTCTTGGCAACCTTTTTCCTGGGCTGATCTCCCTTGAGTGAAGAATCTCTTTTTCTCCCTTCTTTTAAAGCGCTTGGATTGGCATCATCATGTTCATCAGGCGATCTCTTCGTAGTTGAAGTTCGATCATGAGTTGAAGCGTTTGATGTATTTTTTCTTCCTCCTCCTTCCTCAGATGACTCACGATAGACGAGAGCGGCCGAATCATTGTGAGCAGTTTGTGTTGTTGTTGTTGCTGTTGCAGTCTTTGTCTCCGATGATTTGTTATTTGGGGTGGTGGCGGCGACGTGATGATTCTCTTCAATGTCCGGATTAGCGTCACCATGATTCTTATGCTGCTTTAGTCGACGGCTGCTTTGCTTGTATGATTTTATTCGTGGTTAGATAGTTGTCTTCTTCCTCCTCAATGTACGAGGGGAATCCCAGGCGGTGACTGCCGTATGGTGGTTTCGTCATGGTCACTGCAATGAAGTTGAGTTGAAGTTGGGAGTCTTGAGTCTTGAGGGCACAAGTGTACTAATTCCTACGTAATCGGTAATCGCACACTCTTTCGCGGGTGCTGTTCTCTAGCTATTGCTGTTCACGTAGATTGGAAAGAGTCGAACTTCGTCGTCTATGTACAGTGAAGTCGAGACAATGAATGTGGATGTGGATATGGAAATTTCCCGTCTTCAACGTGACTTCCCTGCTGCTACGGTTCTGTTCGTGTGTCGTCATCGTGATTAGCAGGAGATCTGAATCATTCATCTGTCCCTTCTCCTTGGCAGCAACAGCCGCCCTGGCTTTTGCCGTCTGCTAGACTTGTAGATGAGCATAGCCAAGTCTTCTTCCTGCTCATCTTTGATACGGACGCCGTTAATGTTTTAGACACTTGGTTTTGACATGGCTCATGAACTTCTTCGCAGAGTAATGAGTAAATAAGATAAAATAAAGATGGGACCTACTAAACCCAATGGGGTCTATTGCATCCCAAAACATACTTTATCATTGGGTTCAAACATGAGCATGACACTCCTTCTGTATTATCTGAAACGAAATGATCCTATGAAGCGTCTGCAACACTGCCAAGAATGACACAAGCTCTACAAGCATCGCTGGGGTTACATTCTCCGCAGAATGCAAGCTTTTTACTATCTCTGGAGTCACTCGAGTTGGAGCGTAGGAGAGAGCTTTTCCCACTTGAAGTATAAGCAGTTCAATACTCTTGTCAGTACACTGCGTTCCCTCCTCCTTTTCCACAAATGCTAAAACTTCCTTCAGCTCGCCTTCAATCACAGCATTCTCCAAAATGTCACAATACCCCAACCCCACCTGTACCTTCAGCTTCAAGGGGAGATTATCAGACACAAAATTATTCCCAATTACATAAACAATAGCCCGACGGAATCTATCATGTTGAATCCATTGTAATACCGACGAAAAGGAACAACCGCACCGCTTTTGCAGGTACACAGCACATTCCCCAGCACTTGTTGGAATGCCACGAAGCATTTTCCTTTCAAACCACATTGCACCACTTCCAGGACGTAGCCCATGATACATGATGGAAATTATATTTGTCCAATCATCTGTGGGTGGTGGTGGCTGTCTCGTAGCCTTTGTTTCAGTCGATTCTCCCTCGATCATCCCCGCCGCGGCTCGTCCAAGTGTATAGTTGGTATCCATAATATCAATGGTTTCTTGATACGTCGATGTTTCAAGTGGGATGTTCAACCCGTCTGTTAGTTTGTTGAGCAATCCAAATAGGGATGCAGCTTCTACGAGCCATTCCAATTGGGATGGATGGAATAATTTCGTGACTTCATCGTATGTTTCAGCCGTCAGTGAGCAGGGGACTGTGCCAAGTCCATAGGCTAGTTTGATCACTGCTGATTCCTTTGGAGAGAGATTACCAGTATTTGAGTCATCTTCTTCACTCTTCTTTTTGTTGCTCACTTCAGTCAATAGATTCCGTAAGATTGATGGATCCACACCCCTCCTTACAGCAAATGTACAGCAATGGCTCGTACAATACGCACATCCATTCGCCCGACTACTCGCATACATGGCCAACGAAATCAGCTTGATATCCACACTTCCCGGCACACCAAGTATAACCTCTGGAAAATTGAGACTATTGGGCAATAAAATGTTATAGCAGTCAAAGGAAGGTGGCCACAATATCATTACCGAATCAGCAATTGGTTGAATGCCTATCATCTGCTGTGCCAGTGACAGCATGGAGGAGTAGCCACGTTGGCTTACTTCGTTTATGGAGATTAGATGAGGCTGAAAGAAGGAGAAGAGGGAGCCGCTATCGAATTGGATGCTTTGGAGGTGGGTGATGTCAACATAGTGATTGTGACGGTGTTTGTTGATGGCGTAGAGGACTAAGAGGAGGGAGATTACAAGGAGGGCGATGATGATCATCATGCCGATAGAAAGAGGAAAGGCGACCATTGCTGCTTTTCGGTGTATTTATGACGCCTAGGTACTTCGCTGCAACAACAATACGATATCAAAATCAACAAGAAGAAGCAGCACAGCCGGGTGGAAGAAGGTTGACATGTTTGTTGGACATCAATATTTTTCCGCGAAAGTAAATGACGTCATCATGTCTCTGCATGTACTGTCATAGCATGCAATGGGTCTTATCTTTCTGTAGCTCATCGGGGAGCTGGTTTGATGGGGCAATGGCAGAAGCGGTTGATTGAGCAGAACCTCTTGACCTTTCGAAGTAGAAGAGAGAAACAAAGAAGGCTAGATAGATGATGTGTATTCCATTGAGTATAATTATCTACTATGCATGTTTTGAACGTGTAGTAACCGTAGCGAGAGCGAGAGTGTACAGAACCATCGCTGCAAGTGTAAACTAAATGAACATATTCTTCCTTGCGTTTGCTACCCTCTCATTATCCCGAATCCACTGCTCGACAACTTCTGATAGCACCTGACCGCCAGCACCACAGATGATAGTCACAGGAATCACAAAAGGATAGTCTCCATGCATTGCTGCATCGATCCAGGAAGGCAAGCTTGCGTTGAGCTTTTCTACGGCAGCTTCTTTGGTGTATCCGTGCAGATCAATCGTGATGCTTTCTACTTGTGCCTTCATCTTCTTTGAAGGTTTGGTACTCTTGTAAAGATTGCTCACTTCACCAGCGACGATATTGAAGCGAGTTTTGATGGCCTTGTTACCCAATGATAATGATGAGATGTTGGACATATCGGTCTTGGATTCCCTGACACGAGCACGAGGAGATGATGACTTGGATTTTGGCGGAGTATGTTTCAAGGCGAGGCTGTTGAGCTGTTGCCTAATCTTCTTGAACTGTAGATTAGCTTCATCAAAGACACGACTTAGCATCTTTGAATGTGCTCGCCTGAGTCTCTCCTCCTCATCGATGGTGGAGTAGGTTGGTTGATTTTGTTTCTTCTTCTTACTATTACTCTTGGCCTTGCCCTTTGCTGTGCTTGTGTTTCTTTGAGACTGACCTGACTTCTTTGTCGTCTCTGCTTCATCAAGCTTCACGCCTACGTTTCCTAAGGGAGACACGTAAACTACGTCATTATTTTGTATTCCAAGATCATACGGCGACTTGTTCCCAATACTGCTCACGAAAAGCATCCTGTTGTTGCATTTGAACCGCAGTGACTTGAGAGGGACTTCCCTCATTGCTGCATATCTGGAGAGCAAAGTCTTCATTTTCCAACAAGATAAATATCGTAACAGCACCTCGTCAGATGAAGATGTGTCGACGAATACGATATCAATCGTGCTGGACATATCGTTATCTACGCCACCCTCCATGTCAAGAGTCGTGGCTTCTTTGCCAGATTTAATGTTGTGGATGCCATTGAAGGCTGTCTGCTCCCATGAAAGAGTCGCGTGACCCTTCATTCCCAGAGAGTCGGGTGTTGCCTCGGGGGGTACCTTGCTCCCATTGAACATCAGGTAAAGAGATATTTCGCTGTGCGCGTTGTATATTTTACGCAGCGGCTGATGCGGTTTGAGCCTAAATGTGCGGACACACTTTCCATATGAGTTGAGGAGGTCAATTTCTACGACTGGATTAGGCGTATAGGAGACTACTACCCTATCACCATCTCCCATCCCCAGAGAGTATGGAGTGTCATCATGATTAATCCTGGATCTATTGAACTCCAGATAAAAGCTAGATTTTGATTCACCCTTGTGCTGCGTTCTATTATTTTCACACGCTGTGTAGAGGGACCGGAACCTTGATGAGCTCTTGAGGGTCCCCGTCCAGTCGACTTCCTGAGTCTCAACGTTGAAGATATCAATTATGACAGAACAGGATGGCACACAGATGATCTCCGCTCGATCGTACATACCCAGCGAGTCGGGAGTTTCATCCAGAGAGAGTTTATGCCAATTGTATATGAGGAAAAATGAATTATCTCCCCTTATCTCTCTGTATCTCAGGTATAACCTGTTCAACTTTTGACTTCTTCTCACCAAAAACTTTTTTTCATTTCCAAGACGCTCGTTGTCCTTGATAACAATTGTGACCACTGGCACAGGGACACATGTCAATTCCACGTGATTCTTCATCCCCAATGAGGAAGGCGTCTCACTCAACTTCACTTTGCGTCCATGGAATGACAAGACAAAGGCATTGTTCCCCCTCTTCTTGACACATGCCTGGTGTATCAAGCGGAAGGTATTGTTGCTCTCAATAACAAATGAGCAGTCTATCTTCTGGGTCCAAAAGTTATGCATCACCACTTTGACACCAGGCACACATGTAATATCTACACTTTCGTTCAAACCCAGAGAGTCGGGCGTATGTCCCAAATCAACCCTGCGTCCATCCAACTTGAGAATGAATGAATCTTCTCCCCTCCTCTCTCGGAATGCTTCGTGAACCCTTTGCAGCTTGTGCCAGCGCCGCAACCTGAGAGTGCACGCTATTTCTCCTGAGCTAACATCATGGATATTAACTAATACACTATTATTTACAAATAGGCCTTTGACCGACGATAATGCTTTGGCGAAGCCGCCACCGCTCAACACAGAAAGATTCCCCACCATAAAATAGAAAGATAAGAAGAATAGCCACTAATCCAGCGTAATTATAGGACGGTCATGTACTACTAGTTGACCAAGTTTGGAGCACGGAATTACGCTTGCTATCCTTGGCTAGAAGACAACCTAGGGCCATGTGGCTTGACACGCTTGGCTCTTGTGGTTGAGGTTGATTTGAGGTTGAGGGAATGATGGCGGGACGGGTTAGCTGAAGTGTTACCCTTCCACGCTCAATCTGAGGGGTATGAACCGATAACTACTTCAGTGGAGGCAGTTTATAATAGTCTCCATAGGAATAAATATTCAGAAACATAACATCTTCGAGCTCGGATTTTAGTATTGGGGTACCACTCATTTCGAAGAAAGTCTGATGAGACTGTGGAAACGAGGATCCTCTAGAAGGTGGACTCGCTGTCTCAATAACAGAGCAAATTATTCAAATAGTACATAGTAATAAATAATCAGGCGGCGACAAGCCAATATTCAGTGAGTTGCTCAGGCGTCTGTATCATTATTTTTCTTCTTCTCATTACACTGCTAAGTGCAGTATCCACTTGAGGCGTACTACCACCAAAAATATCTATATCTTCTCAAGGCTTGGGGTTGGGAAGAGTATAATTATCTACTATGCATGTTTTGAACGTGACATAGAGCAAGATTGTAAAGAATCTCTCCCTCAACGCACGTATAAACTAAATGAACATATTCTTCCTTGCGTTTGCTCACTTCAACCCTGCGCCCATCCAACTTGAGAATAAAAGTATCTTCTCGTCCCCTCCTCCCTCGAAATGTGTCGAAGACACTTTGCTACTTGTGAGAAAGAGGCAACCTGGTTACTGCTATTTTCTGTCTAATTTATAATTGATCTCCAAAACGACGTGTGGCCAACAAACTGCATTCATCATTACTGGCAAGTATAGGAGTTCCTTCCTTTGCTTGGACAACTTCCACTGCAGCAATCGTTGTCCACGGTACAGAAAGATCCAACGGGAGCACAATTGCTGGGCGTAGGAGCTGGAGGCGTAGGTGCCTCAAGAGGACTGTCACCTGCAGGGCAAGCATGCCACCAGCACACTTTCCCACCGCTTCCACATCCATCTGGTCTATTCTCTGTGGTGCAGCTCCCATCAGCCGGTAAGCCTTCGGCACAAACTGTCGTAGGAAGAGGCTGATGCTTTGCACATACATATTTGACTTGATTTGTAGGGGAAGGTGTAGCTGCGTCGGTAGGATTGGGCGTTGGCTAGAAGTAGAGAAATTGGATGTAACAAAAGATGATTAGCAAAGTGGAAATTTTGCAACCTGCTACAGAAGCAGCACTACCCGATGATGATACATCAGATTCAGATCCACTCACATTGGGAGTTGGCTGAGGTGTTGACAACACGATCGAATGCTGATAGGTGTGGAATGGGAAGGCACTTTCGCAAGCACCATTGGATGTACAGGAATCAACAGCATTGATGCCACTCAATGTCCAATCAGACTTATTGAAGACAGCACTTGTAGTTGAGGCATCGTTACGATAACTCCATCCATCCATGTAATTCCAGTCTCCACCTGCAACATTGACATCACCGTAAACGTCGACAACTTGTCCATCGTAGAAGAGTTCGATGGAATCATCCCCATTGATATTTGCACTCCCACTGACGAAATCAGGCTGCACGCCAAAGTAAGCTTGAAATTCAATCTCCTCATACGAAATGGTAAAGAACGATCCAGCCACAGCGGATCGGGATGGGAATATGAATTCGATACCATCTGTCCCACCACCATTATTGGCAAATCCTACGCCATACGACGATAAATCTGGAATGTCCGCAGTAGCGTAGAGCTCCACAGCTTTGGGTAGACCACCCGAACGAGGTCCATCAATGACTCCAGTAATGATGAGGCCTGTAGAAGAGTGCTTGTAGCTGTGGAATGGGAAGACACTCGCACAAGCAGTATTGGAAGTACACGAATCGACAGCATTGATACCGCTCAATGTCCAATCAGCAATGTTGAACACAGCACTTGGACTGGAATCATCGTTACGATAACTCCATCCGTCCATATAATTCCAGTCTCCACCTGCAACATTGACATCACCATAAATATCAATAACCTGTCCATTGAAAAAGAGCTCAATAGCATCATCCCCATTAATAATCGCTTTCCCACTGACGAAATCTGGAAGCTCACCAAAGTAAGATTGGAATTCAACCTCTTCGGAGGCAATGGTAAGAAATGATCCAGCAGTAGCGGATTGAGATGGGAATGTAAATTCAATACCATCCGATCCCCCGCCATTATTGGCAAATCCTACGCCGTAGGAAGATAAATCTTGAATGTCGGCCGTGGCGTAGAGCTCAACAGCTTTTGGTAGACCACCAGTACGGGGTCCATCAATGACTCCAGTAATGATGAGGCTGGCTGTAGGTGCATTATTTGTAGGTGGATTTGTGGGTGGTGGCTATGATATTATGACATTGGAAAGATGTGTGAGCATAATCACATTAATAGATGATAGCATGGCACGGTATCAAGTAATATCACAGTGAACTAACTTACCGTGGTTGGACCGGAGCAACTGTAGCCAGCCCCATTTTGAGGAAGAGGGCTTGGGTTGCCAAAGTAAGTTGTTGCCAACTCTGGATAATCAACAAATGGGTTTCTATTTCCTTGCCAGTCTATTATGACAGTGTTTAAAATGATTGAAGAAGCAACATACATTAGTAATGAACATGTATAAAAGCATACACATACAAGACATCTGTTGTGCAGATAGAAACAATCATCAGAACAAAATCAAAATAAATACTCACTAGCACAAACCTCATCATTCCGACTCCTCTCCCCCTCATCCGGCGGATCATCCAGATGCCACTGCAACAATTGACTCAAATACCCCATTCCCGCCCCATTCGGCACAGTCTCCGGACAATCACTGACAACCAAATTCTCCGTATTGGGATCATCCCCATCATATCGTAAATCCATGTACAAGATTGCTCGAGCGACATCCCCCCGTTTCGATGCAGGTGGTAGAAAAGATTTTGTATCTTTTTGTGTATCCACCGCTGCTTCCGTATGTGCCGGTGATGTGCACGACGATAATGCATCGACGGTGCCACACTGTGCAAAATATTTGTTACTTCGGACCGAATTGACATTACAATCGGCCGGACGCATATGATGCAAGTCTGTATTATCGGCACCGGAATCACCGACTCCTCGTGATCGTGACCAGAGGTGTTCGCGATTCCAAGAGTCACAAGAGCCAGAGTCATAGGGGGTGGCGGCGACGTCTTTATCGCCGTAGATTAGGTGGATGAGTTGTCCGGTGGCGTCGGTGTCTGTGGCGAGTAAACCATCCCATACGTCGCGCTGGGAACTTGAAGTGTAGGGAAGTTCATGGAGGTGTGTGGTTTTGATTAGATTGTGCATGTCATCGCGAGATGTTTGGAGCGGTGACGTTTGAAGGGTTGCATAGTAGGAGGAGAGATCACAGTTAGCGAATGGCTGTGATGAGACTAGAGAGGGGCCATCTCCGCTTGAGATGAAGAGGATAAGAGAAAGAGCAAGCCGCATCTTGGATGGGTTGGTATTGACGAAGAGAGTGGCGTCAAGAGAGTCGACTTGTGATAATGTGAGCTGGTTCACGAATCTGCTCGAGTGACCTTTGGACTTCATTTCCGATCAAAAAGGCCTGAGCATTTTTGAAGAAGTATGGTATGTGTCGTTTCAGTCACAATAAGACATGCATACGTGTTTTCCAAGACACGCAAGCCGCGCAACGTGGTTTCCACGGAGTTCCTTCAAAAGCCTTTCGGGATCGACACGAAAGACCAAAGGGTCCGCGTTTGCTTTACTCACATCTACATACTTGGGAATTGGTATTACCATCTAAAATTTTTGAAAGACACCATTTTTGTTACCTTGGCGGGCCGGCCACCGGAGAGAACAAAGAGAAAGGTCTCGTTGAAGTGCCAATGCAACACTCAACGTGATGAAAGCAAGAATCATCTCTCATCACCTCTCACGAGGAACAAGCCAGCTGCTGTTGTGAAATGTCCTAAATTGGAATTAGTAACCATTCTACCGCCGAGGTAAAGTTGCTGCACTACACTTCCATCGCAGCTGACCGCTTTTCTATGCGTTCCATAGGCTTTTCCGTATGCATGTCACAAGCGTTTCCATGCAGCTGAACATGGAACAACCAATGCGCAACGCACGTGTTCGTCAACTTGCGCTGGATCAGTTGCACTTGGATAGATAGAAGAACAAAAGAAGATCCATTCATAAACAACACAGCACAGCACCAAGCAACCCCTGTCCATGAACTCCCTGACACATCCCATCGCTCATAGCCAACAACCATGTTTAACACACCAAAGACGGCCACCAACAACGATGGAGCAGTTCACTCAACATGCCCTTCTCCACCAAGGCCCAACACAAACTTTGCCAGCATACCTTCGTCGGTAGGGCTGCCATTGCCCACCTCATCCTCAGATTTTCAGCCCTCCTCGGTTCTTCTCAGACGCCCGGCTCCGCTACTATCAATGTCGTCAACCTTCTCATCATCGATGGCATCGGATGCTCCTAGCCTCGCTCTCACGTATGACGATGAAGATGAATACTCGTCATCGTCAAGCAGCGACAACGAGCAAGAATTCTTCCTTTCTGCGCCAGCTGTCGCAAGGCCAATCTTGCACTATGATCGAGCAGTGGCAGTCCGCAACAACAACATTGTGAACGTTGTCCCACAAGGTCGCTATCCCGTCATCAGATTGCAGCCTCGCCGATCGTCATCATGAGTTTCAGCCTTACAAGCAGCGGCGACTGCAGTCGATCCACACCGATGATCGTCAAGAGAAGAGAAATGTCCGAGGGCCATCTCTCAAACTCTCTCAACCGTAATGGTATGGATATCATTTTGTTTAGCTAATTCAGCTGATATCCATCATGTATATCTTAGCTACCTTCGCAAACAAGAATATACGTCGAAGTAAAACTCCTTTTTATCGAGTCCATTGGACCATTTTGTTTGAATTATATGTGCACCACTTGAATCTTGAGCACTACTTACTACAATTATTTGTAGGCATTTTTGAATTGTAAATGTTGTAGGATAAATGTTGTAGGATAAACTCTTAAGAATCTCTGTTGAAATACTACATTGTGCTACTTATATCATCATCTACATAATATTTTATCAGGATTATTCAGATTTGATTTTGTTAGAGATCTTATGCGCCATTCCTTGACCTAATTGAAGTCTACTATTTTGGCATGTTTCAAGCATCTACTCTCGATCACTATCTTGTGTACATCTAATCCTACTATATTGCATCCTGCCTTGTATTCCCACATCAAGGAAATGTGATGCAGATAGAGATAGATGCAGACTCAGCCAGTTTGAGTGCAGCCTCGTCTATCAACTTGGCTGGCTATGCAATCAGAACAGACATGTTCCTTCCCCAAATAATACACTGTGAGGTTACGTCAAAGCCTACGACTGCGACTCAGAATAGAACCATACTGGACGACGCTTTGTACACATGTAGGAAACAAATGAAAGGAATGGTCCCCGGTTCTTGCTCTTCACACTGCACCCACCGGTACAAAGAATGGTTAGGTCCACAATTCCTCAGACTTTGCCAAGAAGAGACATAAAATGGACAACAAAGGGCAAAACTTCCTATCATACGAACCCACGCTCCCAGACAGAGACTCTCTGAGCTCGCTTGCGTGTTAAAATGATGAGAAGTGGGTCACTTACTCATTCGGTCACTTACTATTACAAATGCAAATGGTCAACCACACTACTACGGTGATAGGTGAACTTTGGTCGAACAACAATCAACGAAGGAACAATCACCACATCGTAAAGAGGTCCAACATTTGATAAGTTCTCTGCAAGGGGTATCTGCAGGTGGCAACAATACAAAGGAATGAACACCCAATACAAACCAAGTGCATGGGCTCCACTTCATGAAAGCGTCAGTCCAACTGCTGTGCGTGGGCTACCTAAGCCGTTGCGTGGGTATACCGCTGTTCATGATCTACATGAGAGGTAGGTACTAGGTACCACACAAGATTGGAGTACCGATTAGTAAGTACATAGCTGTCCCTCAACAGATGGGCATGAGTTCTCAATCACGTCTGCGACACTAACTTGCCAAGTGCTAAGTAGAAGTGCACTTCCCACAGTATCTTTGCGCCAGCATCTTCGAATAGCATCATAATTATCTACCAGGTTGTCGCCAGGAATACAAGCCACCTTTGAACAACAACGTCGTCACAATCGAAATCGATAAGAAATCAATCATGTTGAGCACGCCCAAGCGCCCCAATCAAGGAGTAACCTCGCTGCCAGAGTGTCCTCCTCCTCCGGCACGGGCCAAACCCATAATCATCGTACCAAGAACACTCCCGCCTTCGCTTCCACTGTTCTCTAGCAAAACGTCACCAATGTCATCGACCTCCTTCTTCTCCGAAACGTATGAGCAACAGCAAAGGTCCAACACAGAGAGCGGTTCTACGGCAGAGCTCGACGGGTTCTTCCTCGCATCTCCTACTCCGCCTCGATTTCGGAGCATATCACGTGTAGCCAATGCTCAAGCTAGTAATACCATCAAGTTGAAACCGCGCTTGAGCTTTTGCTCTTCCCAAACACTAGGAGGCCATCATGATTATCATCATCGTCCACCCAAGATTGTGCAACCCGAATCATGAATCAAGTCGAGTTCGAGCGAGAACGAAACGCCTGCAATAGTAAGTATAGACCCTCCAGTCAAGATTAAGATGGGTAGGGTACTGTTGCTAGCTGAAGCTTTCAACCGCAGAAGGAAGGTTATGTTTACTTATACTTGTTGTGAACTAGAAGAAGATTATAATTGCTAAGCATGTATTATTTTTATGAATCAAGTGTTAAACTTCGTCAATTCAATGCATTCACCATTCACCCCTCTCAGAAGAGATATGTACTTCAGTAGCCAAGCGTGGAGATGGAGGTCACATGTAGCAGGGCAGGTCGCATTACTAAAAGGTATGTACTCAAACTCCCTCCATCGCTATTCCATTGTAGTCTGAAGTGTTCCGAATGGTCGCTACCTGCAGATCTTGCAAAGATGGAAGAGAACGAAATGTACTACCGGTCGAGATAGCATCCACGAACCGTGCCTCTAAGTTAGTAAGTAGGTGACACAGGGGGTGAATTCAGGCTGGCTCTCTCTAGGGGAATACTAATCAGGCAGATTATAGCTTCAAAATGGTAATTAAATAAGGGAGTATAGCATTTTGAAGCTCTAGATGGGCTGGGATTTGAATTGGGGGAAAGCTACACAAGATCGGTCGGACCAAGCAAGGTCGGACACAGACACAAAAAACAAGAAAGTTCTTATCGTGGGTAGGTAACGGGGTTGCAGTGGCGAACCATCTGCGAGGCAGACACACTTTCAAATCGCCTCCTGCTGCACAATCTGCATCCATAATCTTCCCAGGCTGCATTGCAAGTACGACGACGCACACTTCAACTTACACATTACCACAGAGAGAAGTGTCTCTATCTAGAGAGAGACCTCAAGAATCAAGATGAACGAGGTCACTGATCGTTTGTTTTAGAATATAATAACTGTAAATTTAGAAGAAGAATTGGCCTTTTCTCTTATCTCTTTACCATTCCAATCGATGCACTCTCTTCTCATCGCTCTACTGTTAAACTAAACATGCAAGTGTGGGTGACAGCAAGCATTGCATTCCAAACAAAGTTGAGAATAATCAGTGTGCAACTAATAAAATCTATTACATGAAACTTTAGGATGTAGACACGAGTACCGTCACAATTTCACCCGTTCCGATCATCATCCTTCACCAAAACAGTCCATCACGATTATGCATTTCCTATATATAAGTAGCAGTTGTTTCTAGCCTAACCCATAATCTCGGTATGATGCTCGACTTGCCCATCACTGTAAAGAAGAGTGGGAGAGAGCGAGATAGAGTATCCGACGTGAGAGAGTGGAGTTTAAGTACAATCAGTAAGTAGTGCGGCTTGTATGTGGTATCTTTTACACAGAAGCTCTTTGATAGTGCTTCCATTGGGTAAGGCAAGTATCTAAGGCAACTTCGCCTTTCGTTTCATTGTGTTTGTAGTCACCTGGCCGGCTGGTACTGGTATCTACTTCGGTCGGTGGGGGTATTGAAGTATGTACTTACCTACTGAATGTCATTCAAGGTGGGTGGGTTAAATGACCCGGTTTCCGAGTACCGCCACATCTGAAATCAAATACCGCAAGCAGGAGATGTCCCCATTTTACCCAAACTTTTGATGGATCTTGAGTTCTCACCACCCAGAGGTACACAGTTGAGTAGTAACAGGTAACAGCGCACTTCCATACTTATGATTTACATCCTTGCATGCAGCATAATAGCATCCCTATCCACCAGCATCGTCGCCTGAATCATCCTCGCAAGTAAGCAAGACCCCACTTGATAACAACTTCACAATCGATGAAATCGACAGTATTTAACAATATACTTTAGCTACAACACTTGAGACACGCCAAGTGCACATATCTTTGCAATAACTCGATCAGAATCCTATCCACCAGCATCATCGTCGCCTGAGCCATCTTGAAAAGTGAAATTGAATGCAAGCCACCCCTTAACAACAACGTCGTCACAATCGAAATTGATAAGCAATCATCATGTTGAGCACACCCAAGCGTCCCAATCAAGGAGTAACCTCGCTGCCGGAGTGTCCTCCTCCCCCGACACGGGCCAAACCCATAATCATCGTACCAAGAACGCTCCCGCCTTCGCTTCCATATTTTCCTAGCAAAACGGCACCGATGACACCGACATCCTTCTTCTCCTCCGAAACTTATGAGCAACAGCAAGGGCCCAACACAGAGAGCGGTTCTACGGCAGAGCTCGACGGGTTCTTCCTCGCTTCTCCTACTCCGCCTCGATTTCGGAGCATATCACGTGTAGCCAATGCTCATGCTGTTCATACCACCAGCACCAAGTTCAAGTTGAGACCGCGCTTGAGCTTTTGCTCTTCCCACACACTAGTAGGCCATCATGATTATTATCATCGTCCACCCAAGATTGTGCAACCCGAATCATGAATCAAGTCGAGCGAGAACTAAACGCCTGCAATAGTAAGTATAGACCCTCAAGTCAAGATTAAGATGGGTAGGGTACTGTTGCTAACTGAAGCTTTCAAACGCAGAAGGAAGGTTTTGTTTATTAATACTTGTTGTGAACTAGAAGAAGATTATAATAGCTAAGCATGTATTATTTTTAATGAATCAAGTGTAATTAAACATCGTCAATTCAATGCATTCACCGTCCACCCCTCGAGCACTTCCAGAGCTACTTACTGAAGTAGCCAAGCGTGGAGATGGAGATCACATGCAGTAGCAGGTCGCAGTTCAATGAATAGGTACAACTCAAATAACCCCAACGAACTCCTTTGCTATTGCAGGTACTTATTGTTGCCTGAAGTGTTCCGGATGGTCGCTACTTACCTGCAGACTTGCAAAGATGGATGAGAACGAAAGGTACTACCGGTCGAGATAGCATCCACGAACCGTGCCTCTAAGTTAGTAAGTAGGTGACACAGGGGGTGAATTCAGGCTGGCTCAGAGGGGAATACTTATCATGCAGATTATAGCTTCAAAATGGTAATTAAATAAGGGAGTACAGCATTTTGAAGCTCTAGATGGGCTGGGATTTGGATGGGGGTTAAGCTACACAAGATGGTCGGACCATGGTCGGACACAGACACAAAAACAAGAAAGTTCTTATCGTGGGTAGGTAATTGGGTTGCAGTGGCGAACCATCTGCGAGGCAGACACACTTTCAAATCGCCTCCTGCTGCACAATCTGCATCCATAATCTTCCCGGCAGCAATCAGTACGACGACGCACACTTCCAAATTAACACATTACTTTCCCAGACAGCATCATGATGATCAGCACACCCAAGCGCACAAAGCAAGAGGCACCCTCGATGGCATGCCCTCCTCCCCCGACTAGGACAAGAACTACCAGTTGCGGAGCACATTCATCGTCACCTTCGCCATCATTTTTCTCTTCATTTACTTCAACAACTTCATTGGAATCTATCCTCGCAGAAGTAGATCTTTCCGAAGGCAGCTCCAAAATGGACGTACACGGATTCACATTCCTTCTACCACGGCCTCCGGCCTACCCTTGTCTATCAGATGATGATGATGTTCATCAAGATGGTCCATGCAAACTACATCCTCGGCCGTCTCGCCATCGAGACTACTAAGCTTTAGTGCGACTGTGCATGCACTACAATGGCCAGGCAGCACTGCAATCAAGAGATACTAACACAGAGAGAAGTGTCTAGAGAGAGACCTCAAGAATCAAGATGAACGATGCCACTGATCGTTTGTTTTAGAATAACTGTAATTAAGAAGTAGAATTGGCCTTATCTCTTCCCATTCCAATCCATACACTGTTTTCTAATCGCTCTGCTGTTAAACTAAAAATGCAAGTGTGGGTGACAGCAAGCATTGCAAACAAACCATGTAGAGAATACTCAGTGTGTAACTAATAAAATCTATACATGAAACTTAAGGATGTAGACACGAGTAACGTCACAATTTCACCCGGTCCAAACATCATCCTTCACCAAAACAGTCAATCACAATTATGCATTTCCTTATATATACGTAGCAGTTGTTTCTAGCCTAACCCCAATCACTTGGACTGGTGTCGAGCTTTGTATTCCTCAATTCTTCTTGACAATAATGCATTGGCTTGAGCTCCTTCCAACTCGGTCACATTGTCTGGAGGGTTAACTTCCAAGGCATCCATTGCTAGCAATGATGTCGTTGAAGATGAAGTAGAATGGATTTGAGAGGATGGTGCCGCCGATGATGATTCCATGACCACGTCTTCTTCCTTCATTTGTCCATCCAACTTTCTTGATACTGGAGTAGCAGGGATGTGAACCGGCTGACCATCGGGTGATACAATCGTCGCATGAGCCCCAGGAGGAGTACTCTGCGGCGTTGACATGATGGACAGAGTAGTAGCAGCGGCAGCAGCCTTCTTCTCGCCTTCTTCCTCAGCAGTATCCACAATCATATTCTTCAATCCAGCACCTCGGAACACATCACCCTCCTGCCACATGATATTCTGAATATCCGCAAGGAAATGCTGCTGTGGACCAATCACCATCCCCGGACGGCATATCCTCATCCAGCCAATTACCTCCTTGGCAGTCATTCTATAGTGTTTCATCATGTACGCTCCGATACACGTTCCAGTCCGTCCCAACCCCGCCTTACAATGAATAGCCATGCCTTCATTCGGGGCAACACTCTCCATATCACTCACTACCGAATGCAAAATACTCATCTCAGGACAACTCCCATCCAGATAGTAATGTTCAACATGTCGTATCCCCGCATTCATAAACTCATTCTCATCATAACACTTCTTATTCAGCCTCACTACCAATCTGACATTGGTCTTGAGAAAGTAGGGGATGTAATCTTGAGGAGTCAGCATACAAAAGCCTTCGGGGGTAATGACCTTTTGATTTTGAGGACCAGCCACGGCAAGGATCTTGTTTTGAATGATCCAATTCAAATCTCCATTCTCAACTTGTTCAAAGTATTCGTATTCGTCAACGTTAAAGGTGGTAGGGTTGCCTGTTCCCAGTCCCCACTTTTGCTGTTCACCTCCTTCTACGACGTCACTACTACCACTACCATTGCTACCATCACTATTCCTCCTCTGCTTCTTGACACGCCGGCTCTGAGCAGCCGCCACACTCGTCACAGGAGGAGTATTCCCAAACTTGAAGAAACCAAACTCACGTGCTCTATCCAACCCCTGTAGACAATCATACACGGTGAGATCATACGTACATTGTATAGGAGATGCATCATGAAAGGGAGGGAGGGGATTCAACCGTACAAATGGAGATGGTACCCTCTTCCCTCCCGGAGATGTTGGTGGAGGTGGTGGAGGTAAACTAACATTGTCCCCAGGCTGCTGCTTCCAACCCCCACCCCCCTGATGATGCTGTTCATCAAAGTCTTGAAACCCAAAATAAGCCTCCTCCAAACTCCGTCCCATATACAACATACTCCACGCACAAATCAAATAACTTGCATTCGCCCTCTGCTCCCCCTTCGCCCCCGAATAATAACAAATAATAGAATCCTTATACTGAGGTGAACTCAACTTGGCATTGAGTTTGGAACAGAAGCGATAGAGTTGGCCTAGGTTGAGTGGACCAAAGTCTAGGAAGAAGTTCCAGTAGATTAGTTCCGAGTCTATGGAGAAGTAGTGGATTTTCTTTTTCTTCTTGTGCTGCGTTTGAGAAGTGTGGAGGTCGCTCTCTTCGTCATCGCTGCTGCTTCCGTATTCTGATGTTGGGAAATATTTGAGTGGAGCGTAGTAGAGTCGGTTGGGGATGATTTCGATTGCTCCACGGAGTTGCTCCTCGGAGTGTGTGGCGTGTTCCATTCTAGTGGTAATGTTGTTGTTGTGGTGTATCGTGGATGATGTGTCGTAGTCTGTTCTGGAAGATTGTGAAGATGATTCTGTGTACATGTGAGGTGGCATGCTAGAGACTGCTGCTGCTATACTGCTGCCGTTTGAGATGGTCGACAATTGAATGGTTGGAGGTATAGTTTGCTTGGGACCTCCTCTCTATCTCTTATGTAGGTATCGTCGTCGTCTCAACAACTTTTTGTGTCAAATACTCGCTATCGACGTTCAATCAATTCCTTCCGGTGCTTCAAAATCTAACAACAATCGCAACTATTCACTTGATATGAATACAGTACGGAGGCTATCTCTCTACTAATGGCCGTGCCCACGTAATAATGTGAGGTTATGGTTTGTGTCCACAATATTTCAAGAATGAACGGACTTATTGAAATTTCATTGTTTCCCGGATGAGTGCTACTCACATTGACTTTTGGCTGAAAGGGGGCAGATGAACTCTTTATTGGTTGCATAGTTGAATAAATCAATGAGTATGAAATAGTCAGAGGGCAGACGCCCCCTGAACGGCAGTCACGGGGTGCGCAAAGCATGGACGAATTTAGCCACCAAAAAGAATTTGAATTTGAGAACTCAATGGTATCGTGGGCAATACCGACTATTAAAAGTGGGCAACACCGCACCCATTACACAACTTTTTCAGCCACAAAGTACGAATGAGTCAGAAGTAAATGGCGCGAACGATCTCCCACCTCCCATTCACCAAGTGCGTGTCATCGGCAAATCGGAAGCAAAGCAGCAGCGAACGAATAGTAGAACATCATTGCAACAACCATAAAGGCAGCCGAAACGCACGATATTTACCCTACCACCACCATCAGGCCGCCTATAGCAATTCAATAATCAAATGAGGATAGTTCCACCAGCCATCACCATGATTCTCTCATGGGCAACTTGCACCTCCGCCTTTTCCTCCACATCATCACGCATGATGGCCAGAGGAACTACCACCACAACTCGTCGTCTCGCCACCACCACCATAACACTACGAAGCACCACTGACGACTCAACCGAACTCGAATGGCCCACCACAAAGATTCGTCAAACCTTCATCAACTACTTCTCCGACCGCTCCCACAAATTCGTCCCCTCCTCCCCCTCCGCACCCCTCAACGACCCCACACTCCTCTTCGCCAACGCTGGAATGAATCAATTCAAACCAATCTTCTTAGGACGTGCTCCACCAGGAACAGAATTAGCGACGTTAAGTCGAGCAGTCAATTCCCAAAAGTGCATTCGAGCCGGGGGCAAACACAATGATCTCGAGGATGTAGGCCGAGATACCTATCATCATACATTTTTTGAAATGTTGGGTAGTTGGAGTTTTGGGGATTATTTTAAAGAGGAGGCGATTGAGTATGCGTGGGAGTTGTTGACGAGTGTTTATGGGATTGAGAAAGAGAGGTTGTATGCGACGTATTTTGGGGGGGATGAAAGTTTGGGGTTGGAGGCGGATTTGGAGGCGAGGGATTTTTGGTTGAAGTTTTTGCCGGAGGAGAGGGTTTTGGGGTGTGATGCCAAGGACAACTTTTGGGAGGTGAGTGTAGTGTAGTGTGTTGTTTGATAATAGTCAATACTTGCGTGAACTGAAGCTAATCATTACATGTGATCACACAAAAAACAGATGGGAGACACTGGTCCATGTGGACCCTGCTCCGAAATCCACTACGATCGCATCGGTAATCGTGATGCCTCCCACCTAGTCAACATGGACGATCCCGAGGTCATTGAAATCTGGAACCTAGTCTTTATCCAATTCAACCGTGATGAAAACGGATTGTCACTGCTACCCGCAAAGCATGTCGATACTGGTATGGGATTGGAACGGTTGTGTAGTTTACTTCAGAACAAATCGAGTAATTATGATATTGATGCCTTCACTCCCATCTTTGATGCAATTGAATCTTTGGCGAGTGTGGGAGCGTACGAGGGGAAGCTTGGAGAGGAGGATGTGACATTGAAGGATACGGCGTATCGTGCTGTGGCGGATCATGCTCGTACATTGACATTTGCTTTGGCGGATGGGGCTGTGCCTAGTAATATGGGAAGAGGGTATGTGTTGAGGAGGATTTTGAGGAGAGCTACTCGGTATGGACAGCAGATTTTGAAGTGTGAGCCTGGATTCTTTGCCAAGTTGGTTCCTGGTGAGTGTGGTAGAATTGTGGAATGTGCTTTTGTGCATCAATTATGCTTGTGTGTGTGTGCAAAAACTTACTCATTCTTGTGATTGTCGCAGTCGTTGTGGATACATTTGGAGAGGCATACCCTGAACTTGTCAAAAACCAAGCAGATATTATTGAAATTATTGAAGAGGAAGAAACAGCATTCTCGGTCATGCTTGATAAAGGTATTAAATACTTTGATGAAGAAATCAATGATGGTGAAGCAAAGGTTGTTCCTGGTGACAAGGCCTTCTTCTTGTACGATACTGTTGGCTTTCCTATTGACTTGACTGAACTTATGGCCGAAGAGGCGGGTATGACTGTCGATATGACGGGATTTGAGGCAGAGATGGAGGGTCAGAAAGAACGTTCACGTTTGGCTCGATTGGCGGCCAAGGGTCTTAGTGGAGATCGATTGGAGTTGATTGCCGAGCAGACTTCTTGGTTGGCTGACGAAGGAATTGAAGTGACTGATGAATCTTACAAATACAAGTGGGACGTCAAGGTGGATGCTACAGTGAAGGCTGTGTTTACCTCTGATGGATTTTTGGGTGAGGGAGAATCAGCAGAGGAAGGTGACTCTGTCGGTTTGGTCTTGGACAAATCTTCATTCTACGCTGAAGCTGGTGGTCAAGATGCTGATCTTGGTACAATCTCGTTTGAGGGTGGAGAACTCATCGTTAATGACGTACAAGTGTATGGTGGTTACATACTTCATTCGGGTGTCATCTCGACAGGATCAGTCTCCGTTGGGGCCGATGTTCAGTGCCAAGTAGACTATGATCGCCGAAGAGATGTCGCACCAAATCACTCCATGACGCACGTTCTTAATGCAGCACTCCGTGAGGTCCTTGGAGATGGTGTCGATCAGCGTGGTAGTCAGTGCAATGATGAAAAGTTGCGTTTTGACTTTAGCCACAAATCCGCAATGACAGTTGATCAACTTCGTGACACTGAAGTCTACGTTAGAGAAACAATCGAAAAGAGTCTCCCAGTGAAAGCCGAAGTTATGGCATTGGCAGATGCCAAGGCTATTCCAGGCGTAAGGGCCATGTTTGGTGAAGTATACCCCGATCCAGTTAGAGTAGTCAGAGTTGGCGACGATTGCTCTGTAGAATTCTGCGGTGGTACTCACATCTCCAACACTGCTGAGGCAGAGGCATTTGTTCTCACAGAAGAGACGGCAGTGGCCAAGGGTATTAGAAGAATCTCTGCATTGACCCGCGGCGCAGCAGCAAAAGCAGTTGCAGAAGGCACTGAATTTGAGGGCAAGACATCATCTCTTGAATCTATCAACCCCGATGAAACTCCCGATCTCGACAAACAAGCAGGTGCCCTCCGTAAAGACTTGGATGCTGCCGAACTTTCCGCTGCATTAAAAGCAGAGCTTCGTGCACGTATCGAGGCTGTGCAGAAGAAGGGTATTGAGGCAAAGAAGAGATTACTTGCTGGAAGAGTAGATAAAGTATTGAATACTGTCACTGCTGATGTCGAAGAAGCCTTGGCAGCAGGAAAGAAGACACTAGTGCTGAATTTGGACATTGGTGCTGATTCCAAGGCATCGCAAAAGGTCATCAAGGCAGTACAAAAGATTGCACCTGAGTTGGCTTTCATGGGTATCAGTGAAGAAGAAGTAGGCAGTGGAGGAAAGATCTTATGCTTTACTATTGTCCCTGCTTCAGTACAAGAGTCAGGATTAAAAGCCAACGAATGGTTGAAAGACGTATTGGATTCTGTTGGTGGAAGAGGAGGAGGAAAGCCTGGAAATGCACAAGGCCAAGCACCAAACTGCAGTGATGTAGATGCTGTGATTGCCAAAGCTGAGAGTTTTGTAAATGATGCGATTGCTGTGGCATAATAATAATATGATGTAGGTCAACGTAACTTATTAGAATCAAAATTGAAATCAAAACAGTGTCTACCATACTTGGTCACACTTGCCACCTTGCTTCTTCGGTTCGAAACCTGATTTCAGTAATAAACAATGGTACTTGTGTGTTTGTTTATGAAAGCTTCTCGTCTATATAGTTTAACATTACACGATAATCTACATCGTCCTATTTAAATACACTGCTAGCTCAAGAACTTAATCTTCATCCTGATCTTCCGTGTGCCTTAAATTTCGTTTATTCTTCCTCCTCCAAAAACTTGTTGGTATTGCAGTGCTGCCTCCTTCAATGACTATATTCCATGTTGGGTTTGGTGTTGGAGATGGTATGATAGACGACACTATAGCTAAAGGTGCTGTCGGTGCTTCAAAAGCAGAAGGTCCTCCTGGGATCGCTGCACCTGTCCCAGTCCCTGTTCCAGTGATAAAAGAAACTGACGGAGAGGGAGTTGGTGCGGATATTGGTGCGGATGTTGAACTTTTTATTGTCGAGGTGATAGATGGAGATGGAGTCGGCGGAGAAGGGGTCGTTGTTGGCACTGCTGTTGGAGAATAAGTTGGTATTGGCGTCGCAGGGGCCCTTGTCAAAGGTGTCGGTGCATAAGTTGGCATTACCGTAGGCGTGACAGGAGCGGCAGTTTGACCCTCGTCCAAATCTTCGCCATGATTACGTCCAGCAAAGAAAGTAGTGTTGCTGTTGTTTGCATCGCCGTCATATTCGACTCGTGAACCACCTATAAACGTCCCCGCTATGACTGTCTTGTCATTGGATGCGATAGTTTCATTGACTATAATCGTCTCATTGACCTTGATTGTCTCATTGACTGTGATAGTCTCATAGGCTGCTTCTATGATTGTTGTGTTGGTCGCCGCCGCCGTGCTCTTTTGCATCAAAAGGAGGAAGGCTAGGCTAAAGATGTAACACCAATTTAACCGCAAAAGCATGTTCTGCCTTCTTAACATGCTTAGTATAGCTACGATGGATATGCAAGAGTATATCATCTGTTACTGTTCTCTTCAGTTGCGCTTGTATTTGTTCTTTCAATCAACTGAACGATGCACATGAGAAGCGGAAAGTGGAGTGTAGAAAGAGAGTGGAGTGTTGGATGATTTGGAGTGGCGCAGAGAGCGCCAATAATACTTTGCACAGCAGCCGTGGTGGCTGTTTTCTCAATCACTTTCGTGGACAGTATGATAATTGTGGCGACGAAGTTTGTCGGTGGAGGCTTGGCAGAGCGGGTCTTCATTGTGTGAGGGCTTTCCTAAAGTTTTCTACGTGCGTAGGAATAGTAGACTTTGTAAATGGGGATCCAGGTAACTGGGAAACCGAATGACACTAGACAGCGCCCACGTAAGCTCGGTGCGACAGACGCAGTCATCATTTCACATTTGTTACCACTGTAGGAATTAGTACACAAAGGAGTCTTTGTGTGTGACTGTGACTTCCACATTTTCTGTGCTTTTTGTTTCACGGCAGCAGCACAGCCCAAAGACAACACCGCCGGAGGCCTCCATCCACTAAGCTTGGGAGATATCTGCCACGCAGCGCTGATGTATATGATTCAGTATGTTGCTGACGGGGGGGCGCAAAGAATCATCACTGATCGTTTTGGCAGCGTTTTTGGGCACGGTAAGAAGTTCATTTGTTATTGCATGTTGTGTTATGACCCCGGTTCATATAGTCATCTAAAAGTCACTCACTGTCCGGTTGTCATCCTTTGATAATGTTTAATAGGTCTATGCCCAGATTTCATCGCCATCTATGCCTACCGACATGCCAACATATTGGCCGACACTGGTGCCGACATATACAACAGCTCCTTCTCTCGGTCCAACTTATGGTAGCACTAATGCGTCTCCTTCACTGTCGCCACGTCCGTCCTTATTATCTACATCTGGATCTACAGATCTCCCGTATCAGCAGATAATCCAATTTCCAACATCGATGCCGAAAGATAAACCTCCTGTTGTGTCATCATCGAAATCTCCTTCAATCACTTCAACATCGGATGGCTCCACTAGCTCTCCTCCGCCAACTTCTTCAAGTCCGTCCTTGTTATCGACATCTAAAGCAACGGATCTCCCGTTTCTTGACATTATTCAATTTCCAACACCAGTACCAATAGATACAGTTACAGATCTGCCGTTTCTTGACATTATTGAATTCCCAGCACCGCCAGCACCTGGAACTGGATCTGCTGCGTCGTCTGAGCCTCCTACAACCAAAATACCAACTTATATGCCGACTATCGCACCGACGCCATTTACTCAGTCACCGACTTCATCCAGTTCAGCTCCAACTGCTTCTAATGAAGCAGCTTCTTATTCTCCATCGCTAAGCGTCTCAACTTCAGAAGGAGCATTGACATATTCTCCATCGAAGTCTTCTGCAGCAAATACAACTGGTGAAGCGGCATCATCGTCTTCAGCTGCTCCCACCTCTACAACTACCTCTGAGGGTGAAACTTCTGGGGATGAATTATATTCCTTGTTTCCAACGTGGGGACCTACAGTGTCTGATCTACCTTCCTCGTCTATTCTTCCAACATCAGGCTCTCTTCCAACTGATCTTGAGAGCAGTCTGTCTTCATCTCCAACAACTATGAGCACACCATCGTCTTCTTCACCAACATTATTGGGTTCTTCGTCAAACTCCACAGAGACGGGAAGTGAATCATCTTCCGCTCCATCTCCAACTTCTGTACCAACCAATTTTGGAGGATCGTTATCCCCAACAGCAGCTACAACAACATCAGTCCCAACTCTACGCCCAATAGATGCAACCAATGAGCCAACTACATCACAGCCAACCTTTGCAGCGCCCACATCAGCGCCCTCCTCGATAAAGATATATACAGGGTCACCATCTGCATCACCCATGAACATGCCATATTTACAGATTTTAGATGCCACTCCCACAACTACAACTACAATTACAACTACGACAGCTCTCGAGCCAATTCCAATTCCAAGCCCAAGCCCATCACTACCTGATGTACCCACAACACCCCGACCAACACGTGAACCAATCGTCTTTCACATGTTATATATCTACCACATGGGTCATTACCACAAAAAGAAATCGATAGAGAATCATATCCCACATGTAGGTACTCATGACAAGTTAGAAGCCAAGTATGCGGAGGACTATGAAGAGGATCCGACGTATGCGGAGCACTTTGTTGAGGATGCCACATATGCTGACAAGTTTGTTGAGGCTGGTATGGATAGAGTCACATCACCTCATATGGTCATTGAGAGTGAAGCTGCAAACCACTTGAAGAATGAAGAGATTCCAGTACCCAACCTATTTCACGATAAGGAGGTAAACTATGCAAGATCGTTCGTAAGTGGCGAAGATGTGGAACGAGTGTCATCTCCTCATTTGTTTGGTGAAGGAGAAGATGTGGCACGAGTTTCATCACCTCATCTGTTTGGTGGGAGTGAAGCAGCTCAACGGTTGAGGAACGAGATTCCTCCCGATGGTCACATGAGTTTGAATTATCGTGTGAGAATGACCAATGGATCGAGAGGGAAAATGTGGAATGTTCTTGCCGCCATTGGATCATTTGGAATCACTTGGATGCTGCTGTAGTTAGGGATGTTCGTGTGCTTGGACAACATTAGATTGTACAAATTGTTGATTGATGTATCATAGTTAGAGAACCTTAGGATTCACAACTGCATAAAGATTAAAGTCTCATGTATCATGATGTCTTTTCCTCTTCAACATTGCTTTCTTTCTGCTCCTTGTCCTGCTCACTGTCTTTCTTCTCTTTCCTCCGTCTCTTCCTTTCCCTCCTAAACATTGCCTCCAACATTGCCTTATTCTTCTTCTGCGTATCCTCATCACTCAATGCTAAATGAACGCCCCCACCTATTCCCCCCGCACCAATCGACTCAACCTTTCCATCAATCACCGTCTTATTCCCAAACCCTTGCAATTTCTTCTCACGTAATTTCTCCCCCCGTGCACCAATCTCATCGACACTTTTAGATTTGGCCCATTCCATCACGTAATGACCGCCCACTATGGGTATGCAGAAATAGAATAATGCCATGGCGTACTGACCGGATTTTGGGAGGGGATATCGCCATTTATTGTGGATTGTGTGTTTTAGTTTCTCATGCTTTTCGTGGAAGTTTCGGAGGAAGTCGGTGAAGCCCATCTTGCTTTGTGGAGTGAGGAGCGAGGCGTGACTTCAATGATGATGTGTACACTTATTGCTATCGGCACAATTTTTGTTCTTTGCCTGTTCGGATTGACAATAATACTACCGAGAAGTCTTTATTACTGCTACTACGGGCAACACAGACAGAGTTAGTAATAATTACGGCCGCTAGTTAGTATCCTGCTAGTATCACCAATGCAATCACCATGACCTTGCTTGCTTGTTGTTGCTTGACTCAGCCGTGGCTGATTGATGCGTGACTGTCTGCCCCCGAGATTTAGTTGTGGGGCTCCCCAATAGATTTAGTTGTGGGGCGGCACCAACTAACCTCCGATTCCTCAAACGAAAAACGAAGGTCCAGAGGAGGCATTTGTGCACGTTCTCCTGATTGCGATTGCTACAAATCATGGTAAATGACTATATGTGATAACCACTCTGAAGGAATGGGGGGATGGAACTATTGTACTCCAGCACCTGATCTCGACTGCTAAACATGGTGTCCTAGAGCTGTTGTGCCAAGAACTCCATGAATTGTCCCCGTGAGAAGCCAAAATGTGACAAAGAATTCTCCTCAATCAAGGACTCCTACACGCAAGCCAAGCCTTCGCCTACACCTCGAGGACAAGTATTTGTGTTCGCTCTCCTGATTACAAGTACTACAAGTCCGGTCGTCCTCAATGCTGCAACAAGAATAATGGCAAGGACTTTCCATAGGAAATTCCTCATCACATGATGGCTGCCCCAGATTTAGTTGTGGGGCTCCCCAATAGATTTAGTTGTGGGGCGTCATCAATAGATTTAGTTGTGGGGCTTCATCGCCCATCAACCATCCGATTCCAACTCGCTCACGCGACGCGAGGCCAAGAGTAAGTAGGAGGCATTTGTGCACGTTCTCCTGATTACGATTGCTACATATCAGATGCTGCAGCAGGAATAGAAAGATGGCAAGTACTGCCTGCCCAAAGGAAATGAGCATATGTGATAACCACTCTGAAGGAATGGGGGGATGGAACTATGGTACTCGAGCACCTGATCTCGACTGCTCTGATCTCGACTGCTACAAACATGGTCGTCCAGCTGTTGTGCCAAGAATTCAATGAATTGCCCGCTCACGCCAAAATGTGACAAGAAGCCTCATCAACCAAGGACACCTACACGCAAGCCAACCAAGAAGCCTTCGCCTACACCATTGGACAAAGTATTTGTGTTCGCTACAAAGTATTTGTGTTCGCTCTCCTGATTACAAGTGCTACAAGTCCGGTCGTCCTCAATACTACAGCAAGAATAATGGCAACGACTCCTTCCTGTGACGATAACGATGACTACGACGATCACAAGGAGGAAGGAATGCTGGGTTCGAACCACTGTACTCAAGCACCTGATTGCGACTGCTACAAACTGGTCGTCCCAGCCCCAGCTGCTGTGGCAAAAACTAAATGAATTGCTCCAAAGAGAAGCCAGACGACTGAGGATCAGGACAAGAAGAAGTCGATAGAGGAGAAGATGCCTGATAAGTAGGAGCAGATCGAGGACAAGCAAGACAAGAAGAAGTCGAATGAGGAGCCTCCATTGCACCCCATTGCAAAAGATGAAGCGGTGGTTGCTTCTCAGTCTCAGCGTTGCATGTCTCTCTGTGATTGAAGCGACATGAAAAATGCCTGGCTGTGCAATCTTTGGTCGTGAAATGAAGTCTCCATCTTGCTCACATCTGACAAAAAATAATTTTCACAGGCGATTGCTTACATAAAGTCTCTTGCACTTGCTTGCATCTCTCCTTGTAAACCAACCCATCAAGATGCGGCTTGCTCTTTCTCTCATCCTCTTCATCTCAAGCGGAGGTGGCCCCTCTCTAGTCTCATCACAGCCATTCGCTAACTGTGATCTCTCCTCCTACTATTCAACCCTTCAAACGTCACCGCTCCAAACATCTCGCGATGACATGCACAATCTAATCAAAACCACACACCTCCATGAACTTCCCTACACTTCAAGTTCCCAGCGCGACGTATGGGATGGCCTACTCGCCACAGATACCGACTCCACCGGACAACTCATCCACCTAATCTACGGCGATAAAGACGTCGCCGCCACCCCCTATGACTCTGGCTCTTGTGACTCTTGGAATCGCGAACACATCTGGTCACGATCACGAGGTGTCGGTGATTCCGGTGCGGATAATACAGACTTGCATCATATGCGTCCGGCCGATTGCAATGTCAATTCGGTCCGAAGTAACAAATATTTTGCACAGTGTGGCACCGTTGATGCACCATCGTCGTGCACATCACCGGCACATACGGAAGCGGCAGTGGATACACAAAAAGATACAAAATCTTTTCTACCACCTGCATCGAAACGGGGAGACGTCGCTCGAGCAATCTTGTATATGGATTTACGATATGATGGGGATGATTCCAATACGGAGAATTTAGTTGTCAGTGATTGTCCGGAGGATGTGCCGAATGGGGCGGGGATGGGGTATTTGAGTCAATTGTTGCAGTGGCATCTGGATGATCCGCCGGATGAGGGTGAGAGGAGTCGAAATGGGGAGGTTTGCGCTAGTGAGTATTTATTTTTGATGGTTGTTTTGATTATTGTTTCTATCTGCACAACATATGTCTTGTATGTGTTTGCTTTTATACAAATTCATTACTAATGTATGTTGCTTCTTCATATCATTGTCATTTTAAACACTGTCATAATAGACTGGCAAGGAAACAGAAACCCATTTGTTGATTATCCAGAGTTGGCAACAACTTACTTTGGCAACCCAAGCCCTCTTCCTCAAAATGGGGCTGGCTACAGTTGCTCCGGTCCAACCACGGTAAGTTCGTTCACTGTGATATTACTTGATACCGTGCCATGCTATCATCTATTAATGTGATTATGCTCAAATATCTTTCCAATGTCATAATATCATAGCCACCACCCACAAATCCACCTACAAATAATCCACCTACAGTCAGTCTCATCATTACTGGAGTCATTGATGGACCTCGTACGGGTGGTCTACCGAAAGCTGTGGAGCTCTACGCCACAGCCGACATTCCAGATTTATCTTCCTACGGCGTAGGATTTGCCAATAATGGCGGAGGATCGGACGGTATTGAATTTACATTCCCATCTCAATCCGCCACTGCTGGATCATTCTTTACCATTTCGTATGAGGAGACTGAGTTCCGAGCTTACTTTGGCGTGCAGCCAGATTTTGTCGATCGTAGTGTTTATATCAACGGTGATGATTCCATCGAACTCTTCTTCAATGGACAAGTTATAGACGTTTACGGTGATATTAATGCTGCAGGTGGAGAATGGAATTATTCGGATGGTTGGAGCTATCGTCATGATGCCTCAACTCCAAGTGCTGTCTTCAATATGGCTGATTGGACATTGAGCGGTATCAATGCTGTCGATTCGTGTTCTTCCAATGGTGCTTGTGCGAGTGCCTTTCCATTCCACAGCTACAAGCACTCTTCTACGGGCCTCATCATTACTGGAGTCATTGATGGACCTCGTACAGGTGGTCTACCAAAAGCTGTGGAGCTCTACGCCACATCCGACATTCCAGATCTATCGTCGTATGGAGTTGGCTTTGCCAATAATGGCGGAGGATCGGACGGTATTGAATTTACATTCCCATCTCAATCCGCTACTGCTGGATCATTCTTTACCATTTCGTATGAGGAGACTGAGTTCCGAGCTTACTTTGGCGTGCAGCCAGATTTTGTCGATCGTAGTGTTTATATCAACGGTGATGATTCCATCGAACTCTTCTTCAATGGACAAGTTATCGACGTTTACGGTGATGTCAATGTTGCAGGTGGAGAATGGAATTATTCGGATGGTTGGAGCTATCGTCGTGATGCCTCAACTCCAAGTGCTGTCTTCAATATGGCTGATTGGACATTGAGTGGTGTAAATGCTGCTGATTCATGCGCAGCAAACGGTGCTTGTGCGAGTGTCTTCCCATTCCACAGTTACCATCATTCAGAGCATAAAGCTATGTAGCGAAATGTAGGATCTATTTATCTGTAACCCATTCTATTTGTCGAGTATTGTCTTTCGACGACGCCGCCAGCAGCCGCCAGCGCAGGGCAAAACGGGCACCAGGAGGGCAATATTGTTTTTACCCAGTAGACATTACTTAATTGCCTATTTATCTTACGTATATTCATCTCCAATTTAGGGTCGATAGAGTTGGCCAACACTCATCGCCATCGGCGGAGTCCACCTCCACAAGCTGTTCTGCCTGGAGCCTGGAGGGACAAGAAGAAGTCGAATGGCACCCCATCGCAGAAGATGATTGAGATAGAGAGTTGGTTGCTTCTCAGCGTTTCCTTAGGAGCGTGTTAAAACCAATTTTAGCGACATGAACTAATTTTGCATTGATTGACTAACTCATATCAAGTTGCAGCTCTGCTTATCATGAATAGATGTTACTCCGCCGCACAGTGAAAGAAAGAGATCGTCAAGAATTTATTACTTCAAAGTAATGAGCCAATAATAGTGTCGCTTTACTAAACTTACATACTCTCACTGTCACACGAGGTATGTCACAAACGATCGACAGAAAAACCAACCCGACATTTGTGTGTACATGGACTAAACACAGGGTTTACTTCAAAACTTACTTACATAACTAGTGTAAAAATTACTTTGTTTAGTTTGCTTCCGTTCACATAAATGTCGGGTTGGTGCCCGGTCAGTAAGTATTCTTGAAGTTGGAAGTGATGAGTGAAAGGAGATCAAAGCAAGAGCAAAGAGCATCGTCGAGTCGTGCTGATAATGCACGACTGATGTACAACAAAAAGATGCACGACATCTGAAGTCTCAATCTCCAGAGCAAACTCACAATTTTCAACAAAACCAGTACAGGTTGACGTCTGTAATATTGTTGTTATATCTACAAATCCAGATGCGGCTTGCTCTTTCTCTTATCCTCTTCATCTCAAGCGGAGGTGGCCCCTCCCTCGTCTCATCACAGCCATTCGCCAACTGTGATCTCTCCTCCTACTATTCAAACCTTACAACGTCACCGCTCCAAACATCTCGCGATGACATGCACAATCTAATCAAAAACGCCACAAATCTTCCCTACACTTCAAGTTCCCCCGACGTATGGGATGGTCTACTCGCCACAGATACCGACTCCACCGGACAACTCGTCAACTTAATCCACAGTAATAAAACCGTCAACGCCACCCCCTATGACTCTGGCAATTGCATCTTTTGGAATCGAGAACACCTCTGGCCAAGTGCTCGTGGCGTAGGTAAATCCGGCAAGGATTATACGGACTTGCATCATGTGCGTCCGGCGGATTGCAATGTCAATGCAGCCCGGGGGGATAAATATTTTGCACAGTGTGGAACCGTCGATGCATTATCGAATTGTAAATCACCAGCACATGGTGAAGCAGCGGTGGATACACAAAAAGATACACAATCATTCCTACCGCCTGCATCGAAACGGGGGGATGTCGCTCGAGCAATCTTGTACATGGATTTACGATATGATGGGGATGAAAACAATACGGAGAATTTAGTTGTCAGTGATTGTCCGGAGGATGTGCCGAATGGGGCGGGGATGGGATATTTGAGTCAATTGTTGCAGTGGCATCTGGATGATCCGCCGGATGAGGGTGAGAGGAGTCGGAATGATGAGATTTGTGCTAGTGAGTATTTATTTTGATTGCTGTGTTGATGATTGTTTATCTGCACAACAGATCTGTTTTGTATGCTTTTGTCCATGCTCATTACTAATGTATGTTGCTTCTTCATATCATTTGAAACACTGTCATAATAGACTGGCAAGGAAACAGAAACCCATTTGTTGATTATCCAGAGTTGGCAACAACTTACTTTGGCAACCCAAGCCCTCTTCCACAAAATGGGGCTGGCTACAGTTGCCCCGGTCCAACCACGGTAAGTTATTTCACTGTGATATTATTGATACCGTGCCATGCTATCATCTATTAATGTGATTATGCTCACACATCTTTCCAATGTCATAATATCATAGCCACCACCCACAAATCCACCTACAAACAATCCACCTACAGCTACAGCAAGTCTCATCATTACTGGAGTCATTGATGGACCCCGTACAGGTGGTCTACCAAAAGCTGTTGAGCTCTACGCCACGGCCGACATTCAAGATTTATCTTCCTACGGCGTAGGATTTGCCAATAATGGCGGAGGATCGGACGGTATTGAATTTACATTCCCATCTCAATCCGCCACTGCTGGATCTTTCCTTACCATTGCCTCTGAAGAGGTTGAATTCCAAGCATACTTTGGTGAGCTTCCAGATTTCATCAGTGGGAGTGCAAATATTAATGGGGATGATGCTATTGAGCTCTTCTTCAATGGACAAGTAATTGATATTTATGGGGATGTCAATGTTGCAGGTGGAGAATGGAATTATATGGACGGATGGAGTTATCGTAATGATGATTCGAGTCCAAGTGCTGTGTTCAACATTGCTGATTGGACAGTGAGTGGTTTGAATGCTGCTGATTCGTGCGCAGTAAACGGTGCTTGTGCGAGTGTCTTCCCATTCCACAGTTACACATATAAAGCTATGTAGGGAAATGTAGGATAGGACCTAAGTATATATCTGTAACCAATCTCTCAATTTCAATCAACTCCACTCAGCTATTGGCAAGTCACATTGCCATTCACAATACCTTCAATAGCTTTCTCAGTTTCATACATGAATTTCCTTTGCTTCTCAAGAAGGCCAGCGCAAGCAGGAGGTGATGAACTTTCGCTTCCGCCATATTGAGAGCACACCTCCGCAGCAACTGCGTCAGCCCAGAATCCTGATAGCACCGGAGCGTCACCGTTGACGAGGATTGTTGGAGTACCTGGATGATCGAATGTATTCTTGGCCATTTGTAAAAGAGCCTCTTCGCCATCGCTACCCTCATAACATTCAAGCAACTCGGATATCTTATCTTGATAGAATGAGCCTTCCTCCTCAGCACACTTCGCTGCAGTCTCAGCTGTGTTAGAATCAAACGGAGAACCATACTCAGCTTCTGTGCATACTAGAAAAGGCCAGAACGGCTGCCAGTTGTCATAGCCAGCCACTTTCTGGGCACAAGCTTGCATCTTGTTATACTCCATTTCCTTGGGCCCATGCTGCGTGACGATAGGTCCAGGCCCAAAGCAGTCATCCATTGGATCGGCGGTATTGATGCAGCTGTTTGCCCAGCAGTGGCGAGTATCGGCATTGTAGTTCAGATTATATCCCGATGTGGTTTGACTGAGTGACGAAAATGAGGCAGGCGAAGCGTACAAATGTTACTCGATTAGCGATCAAATCAAAACCTTACACTTCTTCATCATTTTCCAAGCGAGCAAATTCTTACTTGATTGTTCCTGTGCCTCCACATTTTTTAGTTACAAAATAATGATTACCGAAACTGTTAATATGTTATAGTGATGTGCAAAATAAGAGAGTGAGCGAATCTTGTGCAGTTAAAAATGAGAGTATGTTATGTACACACACCCTCATTATGTGCAACACATATTTACCTGAACTGCCGCACATTGATAATATCTGCAAAGCCAGGCGATGTAATCATATCATTAAGTGGACCGGCTACCGATTCCTGACAATCTGGACAACCAGATTCTGTTAAAATGATGAGATTGACTTTCCCTGTGGCTTCGGAGGTGGCGACTTCGACACTCTCAATGTTATGCTCTCTGACAACTACATCAGAGATCAGAACTGGTCCACGCAATTGCTGGTTTGTAACGGATATTTCAGCTTGGTTTTGTGCATAGACTATGAGAGGCATAAACAGTGTGAATGTTGTAGTTGCACGCATCGTGTTGATTTGTAGAAGTGTTCTGTGTTCTTTGCTTTTGTAAATAATTTGTGGGACGAGTTGAAGCAAACGATCCAATCAACGAGCCAGTTAACCTAGAGGTAGGATTACATCAGCATGCACTCTAAAGCAGTTGGCGTTAGCGGAGTGGCGGCCCATAGCAAGCAAGGTGGCCAAAGTAAGTAGATAAGTCAAGAGGTGCGCGATGGACGATGTGTTGCTTGGAACAAAATGCACGAAGAAAATAAAAGGTGGAAACGAGAAGCGAAACGCGCTCGGGAAGCAAGCACTTTGGTAGGTACATGTGGTATCGTGATGGCAGTAGGTCTTCTTGATGTTTATCATCTATTCTTCAACCCTGTCAGCAAGAGGCACATAGTTCTTGATGAGCAATCCAAAGACAAGAACTCCCATTTCGGTTCCGAGTACATCGTGGCAGATGTGGTAGATGTAGTTGAGATTGGTCAATTGCTTGACGCCATCGACTACCTCAGCATTTCCATATTGGACATTGTTAAGCAATGCAATGAAACCAAGGTTGACTCCGATGCAGAAAAAAGGAACCCATAGCATTTTGTTTCCGAAAATTTCTTTGCCACGGCGGGTAATTTCCAGGAAGGTGGCACTCATGCCGATGTAAAGAGGAATCTTTGCACTCGATGCCCCATCTGCAAAAAAGTCGGCGAGGAAGGCGGGGTATGGCTCACCCTACATTTGCGCGGAATTACATTTGCGCGGAATGAAAAGCTGTTAGGTTCGTGTCGATGTATAAACTTTTTGTGTACACAAAATGCATAACGTACCACTTGCGCTGCGTTTCCGAATGGGTATAGCACGGTTGCACCTGCTAGGATGCCTCCGAAAATCAAGTCAAAGATAGCAATATTCTTGAAGCCGTCGGCCCAAAGAGCAAATCCAGAGATCAAGAAAAAGTAAAACCCGAAATTCAATACATGGAAGTTATTTTCATAATACCTGAAACATAAATGATAAGTAAGCAGAGTGAGATGGGACGGACGGGCACACATTGCGCATCTAAGCAGCTTATAATCTTCTTTTTCCTTACCAACTATCGGCAACGTGCCATCCAAACTCCAAGGACAAGCCGAATCCTATGCATGCCATCGCCATTTGCACTTAAAAAATGAAGCAAAATCACATTGCTTGAGCTCTCGAACGTTAGAAACAACAGCAAAGAAAATGATCAATACAAAACTTACTGATAAAGGGGTTGAAACCCTCGAAATCTTTCTGGATGGTTGGTCCGACTTCACTGACCTGCTTAGAGACCCATGGCAAGAGAACGAATGGAATGACGTGCGTCAATACAAGCAGAAATGAAATGATTTCATGTTCTGAGAAATACGTCGCGAAGTCATAGTACGACGCATCGCAAATGGTCGATCCTCCTGGACCTCCGTTAAGGCATGGAGTGTTCAGATAAATCTGCAGCCTTTGCATTACGTAAGCAAAGCTAAGCAGTGAGGACCCAATTAAGGCGATGGTACTCGTTGGCACATCGTTCTTCGTTCTCATAGTCTCGTCTACGTAGAAATCGATAGGAGTGTCATTACTCTTGCCGACCAAATTGAGAGAGTGCTCGAAATGAGTGTGCTGAAAACCGACAGACTTTCTGGTAGGAACAATAGACGTCTTTGGTGGCGTGAAAGCGCCAACATGGGCAGAAGAAGCAATCAACGCGAGGGTGAGGGATCTGGTGACAAACATGGTCATGGTGCAAATTATTGGTGGGTTTGAATTATGTGACATGAGATGCCAGAGCCAACGAGCCGTGGACTCAGGAGCATCTTGTGCAAGACAGGGGCAAGACAAAGGGGCAAGACACACCTTTCTCTTCGCACATCCACCCTATGTGGCATGATGGAAGATGCCAGAGCCAACGAGCCGTAGACTAGGAGCATCTTGTGCAAGACAAAGGGGCAAGACACACCTTTCTCTTCGGCAGTTGACACTGTCGTGTCCGGGATTTACTTTCTACGTTCTACTTTCTATGCATGTGACAAGTGACACACGGACAGGAAATGACAAGTGACAATAGCTCTTGATATAGCCAATCTATCACGATTGCACCCCCAGACCCCAGCAAACCAACAACCATCCTCAACGAATCAATGAAACACCTATCCATTCTGTTTTAATGGTTGGCGTTGGCGTTGGCGTTTGACGTTCTGCTCGAAGAATGTTCCATAAGATAAAAGTGAACACTGTATACTGAATTCAACTTGTGTGCTTCTAACATCCATATGCAACCATGAAACTTGAAACTTCCCCAACTCCACGCCAGTACGTGCGCTTCATCTTCTCTTGCTGATGTGGCGAACCAGAGATTGCACATTGGACATAGACATAGCATATAGAAGCTCAATTATGGAGCATCTTTCCGTCAACGTCAAACATTTCCGAAGTAGTACGAGGGCACAAAATATGGCTAAAAGGAATACCAGAATCAATAAGGTGACATACTTCAAGATAAGCAAGATGAACGTCTTAGCATTCTTCTTCTTATCGTAATCGTAGCTTGGGTGCCTTGACGGGCTACAATGGATGGCAATTCAATCTGAGTGAACTCTTCTTGATGGATACTTCTCGTCTCGCCTTAGTGATGAAGACCTTCTGAAGGAAACAACCCATGCATACTTTTATGAGAGGCATAATTTGGGATCAGTAGTAAGAGAAGCTCGTCATATTTGTAGATATCTTAGAGAGAGAGCGAGACCTACTTTCACTTGAACTTTGGGCACACATCATATGTAACAGTACTTTGTAGATACGGGAAACGCCTGGTCCCGTCGGTAAAAAAGACCTATGTACAACTGTGGACTGAACAGTCACGTGTACGTGTTCCCAAAATCTGCGTCCACAAGAGAACCAACACAACGCAACACGCAACAAGCCGACCTTCCTTCCGCGCCTCCATCTTCATCATAATCAATCAGTTGACACGCTCATCACTATCATTTACTGCTTTTGCACACTTCTTTAATCTACATCTACTCAAATATGACTCGTCTTGCTACTATCGCCGCCGTCACTCTTGTCGGAACTGCCAATGCTTTCACACGTGAGTTTCACCTACGCGGAATGGACATGTGAATATCGTTATATTTTTTATTGACGTCGACATTCCTCCGGCACCAAATTAACAACAACAATAATCAAACGACAATTGACAACACTCACTCACACCACCACTTTTCTTTTGTTAAATTCATTCAATCAATCACCTCTCTCTATTTTTCCTGCAGTCCCACAGAACAATATGATCGCATCACGATCAGCCCTTTCCATGGCAGATGACAAGAACCCCGTTGAACGTGGTGTGTCCATGGACCAAGACGGAAAGTCAAATGTATGGGCTATTGAGCCCAAGATGGAAATTGAGAATAAGAGCTCTGAGGAGAAGACAGGAAGTGCTCTTTTGGCTGTCGGAGGTTTGGCTATTTTTGGTGCTATTGCGGCCGCTGCCTTGACTAATTTGCCTGATCCTAACCAGTTCTAAGTTGGTTGTTGGTTGAGAGTTATTAATTTCCCCGTTAATAGACGAGGAAAGAGGGGGGAGATGGAGGGGGTGTTGGTTTGCGGAAGGGGTCGATAGGATCATTGAGCTTGTAAATATTTCGAGGGACTGACCCACTCTCTCTAAGGGAGATGGATTTCACTGCCACATGCCGAGCAGCGGTTGTTGATCACTCTAACAACGACTTATTTCAATCGGGTGATCTTCTGATGCCGGACTAAGGGGCCCTGAAATACTTCATTATGCTTGCTGAAGTAATTGCTAGCAATCAAAGTTAATAATTTTTTCGTTATCTTAGCTATTGTCGTCGCTTTATTCATCAAATAATGGAGTAGCACTCCACTTCCCCACAACAACCATCTCTTCTGAATTGGTGTCTTGCATCCATGGGAATATGGACTGCTTCTTCTCTTTTACCGACACTGCCGCTAGGACAACACCTCGCTCTACGGTCATTAATTCAGTGTCACCCGGGAAAATTCCCCAGCGCTTCTCGTCATTGAGTAGCTCCTCCGTAGTCGCTGCACGTCCAATCTTGATCGAAGGGCCACTTATCTTTGGTAACACACCTTCTACTTCTTTCCATCTTCTTCGACGTTCATCTCGCTCCATAACTAACGCAGCAATATCCTTGTAGGCAGCCGCAGTTTCTAACAGATCGCTCCCATCCAATCGTCTATCACCAGTATCATGATTCAACTGCTCTTCCAAAACTTGTTGTGATTGTTCTTTGGCATATTGATATGGTAATACAGTTTGTATTCCCGATGCATATTGGGTAGTACGAAAGGTATTCGATTTTAATAAGAGAAGTTGATCCTCTGGGAAGGATATAGTATTACGTTCAATTGAATTAACGAGTTTGAGATACATACGGAGTGAGGATGCTTGTCCTGATAGTATTTTGGTGAAAGAAGGAAGGATAGGTGTGGGTGGTTCGTTTCTCCACAATCCCGGTGAGATTTGTACTCGTTGTTCTCCTTTATTATTGATGTATGTTGCATGATGGATTTGCTCATCATCACTTTCATCGTCATTAGTTTCCTTTGGTATGCATTGAATAGAACCGGTTGGTTTGCCGCCCAGCCATGTCATTTCCACCGATGGATTGGCTTGACCCCTTCCATTCTTATCTGTACTGCTTGTTTCAGAGGAAATAATAACTTCAAATGGAAGGATCAATCTACCCCCCTCAGCACCCCAATTATCTCCTAGTAGTTTGTGCAATTGTATTCTATTTTCATTTTGTTCTAATGATGATGAATCTGTTTTCGGCTCGTCTACACCGAAATCTAATGTTAACTTCCATTTGCCTGGTGACCATGGCGACGGTGATGTGAGTTGTGATGACGATGAAATGGGAGATGATGACGAACACAACACATGTGTAGCTGTGCCTACGTGTTTTATTCTTCCTGAAAAGCTACCGCTGCAGCTATTATTTTTGCAACTACCTTGATGATGATGTCGCAACAAACTAGGAGTAGATGATGATGGAATGAAAGTTGAAGTCAGATGACTCAACTTGTGAGCAAACACTACTTCATCTTGCGATATTATGGCCACAATGATCACTGCGATGGTCCTCCAGAAACAACAAGCGGAAGAATGAAGCATCTTAAAATAAGGACGCGACGGGCCACACACCACCAAGCTAAGTAAAAGCACCCTGCCTTCCTGAGACAACGAACAAGATTTTGTACCAAGCAAGCTAGCAAGGCGTAAGGCGTTAAGGCGTCATCTGTCATGCAACATGCAACATCTCTCTCCGCTCTCTAAAAACCCTACTTACAAAATATACTCGTATGTTTGGAAAACAGTACACCAACTATGTATACTCTCTAAAATAATCTATCTATCTATGTATGTACAGAGGCCAACAACTTCGCGTACGTCAGGAATGTGTCAGAATTCGACTCTCTTCCTCTAAGTAAGTATGGAACACTGCAGATGGAAGATGCCGTACTTGTGTACCGTTCGGCTTTACAACTCTACGCTTTTCCTTTTTGGTGAGATTTGTAAATTAAGTGCCGGTACTGAAGAACATTTAAGCACCGCTATTAACCCTAAATAAGTAACCAACCAACAGCAGGGATCACTCTACTCACGATGCAGCAAAAACGTCTAATAACGTGCACTTGTTGCAGAAGTGAACTCATACTTTGTGCCAGAGGGAGCTCTAATGTAGGTCGTAATTGCTTTTGTCTTTAGTAGAATTAGAATTATCTTTAGTGATAATATTTGCATGCTGCTTAAAATGCTCCTTTCTCTTTTGTACAATGCATTTTCTATGGTACAATCGTAAGCATGAGTCCTGTTTGTGTTTGTGTTAAGTGTTGAACACGAGGAGTCAATAGTAAGCCACGTTCAGTGGAGAGATTGAGGCAGGATCAGGAGTGTCTTCTTGCACATAATAGTCGGGTTGGATGACTCTGGCATCAGTATCCGTATCACTGAATTCATCAAGGCCGGGTAGTTGAGGGCACAACCTCTTTAACGACAGTTGACATCGTGCTACAGCCGTTGAATCCATCGTCATTGTCATGGTTGGATCTGTCATTAGTGCTTCAAAAGATTGATTCATATCGGGAGTGAGGATATGAGGGTTATCAGCAGTTATCTTCTCTTCGGCATTCTTGAGCGCTGCGTACGCTATGACAGAGGATGTAAAAGTTGCCAGCAACTCAGGTGAAAAGATGGCAAGTTCAACTTGATAGCGTGTAGCTTCGTATAGATACGACGTTGTTGTGGAACAACAGTCTCCCAAAGGATGCAGCTGAGAAAAGTTGATGGCAAATTGATGAAGAGTTGGCGGGTTAAGTCTCCAATCTAGTAATACGAGAATGTCCATCTCCATCTCATATATTTCCTGCGGGTCTACGTGATCATAGAGAAGTCTAGCCAGAGCTTGGGAGCGGCTCTCAACAAGACAATTCTCCGACATGGAATGAAGCTTGATCGCAAGGAAGAGTGAAGTGACGGCTATAATCTGAAACTTGTCCTTAGTATGGACACCTTCGCAAGATGTTTGGCTCGAGATGTAACGATCGAAGTAGTAAATAGCCACTCCTACCACCTCCCGATCGAAGTTGTAGTGATCGATGAATTCATAACACCTGTGCATAAAAAATAATGAAAAAGTTTCGTGAGCAAACACCTTCCCGTTAACACTGAAATGGATTAATATATACTGTTTAAGCTCACCAATCACAAATCTTATGACGCCAGTGGACCGATATAGAGTGGTGCCATTCCGGATGTATCTTATACCTGTAAGTAGATTGCTCCTTTCGGAATAGGCTGTCCAACTCTGCCATGGAAAAATTCCACCAAAGCTGCTGCTTCTCATGATATCCCATCGGATAGGTATGTCGATGCTGCAATGGAGTGACGCCTCGTGCAGTGATGAAGGACGAAGGAGATGGGGGAGTAGTAGTACAATATTATTACGTTGCCAATGCGAATATGTATTGTGTTGTTGAAGACGATAATAATTATGGGAGCGTGGTTGTTGCTTCTCTCCAAAAATCGTTCGGCCTTCTCTCCATTGCGTGCGTTGTTGGCAAGTGCAGGTGTGTCCGAGAGTCTGAATGAGGTGTTTGGCTACTTAGATACACATTTGTCTATGTTCCGTCTAAAGAGAAGGAAACCTCGAATCTTACAATATTAGATAAGAAAGCGGTATTCTAAACGTCAATAATTACAGCATGTTTTCTGGTTTCGGGACAAGAAGAAAAAACATACACTAAATGCGAACCGACTTGGCCTTTTACTCATTGCAACACCTTGAAATGCGAACCGAATATGGCCTTTTGCCTCGAAGTGCGAACCGATTGTGGCCCTCTGTGAGAACTCTCTCAACACGTTGCCTCGAATTGCGAACCGATAGAGGCCTTCTTGTCAGTCACGATTCATTTGTCCATCCGAGTCAATACCGACCCTGCCTCCTTGTGTATCTAATTACTATAAAAAGCAAATTCCGCATTGTGGAATTGTAGCGTATGATTCCTACGTAGACCACCACGTAGCTACTCGCAATGTCTACGTAGGAATCATACGACCACCACGTAGAAATTTCGCAATGTGGAATTGTAGCGTATAATTCCTACGTAGACCACCACGTAGAAAGTGGCCGATTGGGGAATCGTACATTGTGGGTCGATGTGAGTTGTAGAAGTAATTCTGACGTTGCAATACTAATTCAGTTGGTAAAATATCGTATGTAGTGACGTGGATATGGAAACATGAGCACCGCTGCGACTGATTTCAGAGACAACTCGAATTTCCTCCATCCAAAGTTGAGTAAAACTGCATGCAGCATCAGATCAGAGCGAGCGTTGCATGTCCCTCAATCCCACAAATGATGAGAAGCGAACGGCAAGTTAGAGACAGACGTGGTACCGCTACGTGTCCGATCGTGTAAATAAGTTGTGTCTGATCTGACGTCATTTTCATTATGTATCAGAAAATCCAATGTGGGCTAGCGGACCGCGACAAGCCGGTCCGTTCTAGTATATCTCTAATTTTAGAACTACATAGATACTTACTTTACCCTTAACAAGCCTACGTACCACTACAGCCTACTTATGTACTACCGACCAGATAGTATGGCGCTTCTTCTACAGCCTGCTGCCGCGTGCGGTAGATTCGGGATCTCTGCGTACAAGCGAAGAGGATAGCAGGGCGAAGACTATGGTGGATTGAAAATAGGATCAGAAGAGTGGTGAAGTAAGCCAGCCTTCGCAGATTCATGTGGAGAGGTAGTTGATTCGCCAAAGCACATGCTAGATTCCTTGCCAAGATTTGATGTATATCTACAAGCACAAGAGTAGTAGTATCATCCTCCTCTTCTTCGTTGTGTTCATACTTCAAAATGATGGTGATAGTGTGTTGCCAACAGATCAAACAAGACATAGACATTTACTAATTCCTAAATTACAATTCTACTCTCCATCTTCAAAGATTGTATAATCCTTTCCGTGGTATAATATATTCTTCATACGTATTGAGATGACATCAAAAGTCGACCACAAGTGCTGGGGAGTTTGCGAGATTTCTGTCCACCTGCATATCAATAATAGCACTATGAGTAGCTGCCTCATGAAAGTGTTCAAGGTCTGGTAGTTCAGGGCAGACTCTTTTCAACAACATCTGGCATTGCACCACTGCAGTGGAGTCTACTACCACGCCTGAGTGTGATGTGAGTGCTTCATATGATAGCTTCATATCCGTAGTTGGGATAAGATTGCCAGCAGCAATCTTCTCCTCGGCATTCTTCATAGCGGCGAAAGCAATGATGGAGGGCTTGAACTTCGCAAGCAGCTGTGGGACGAAGATGGCAAGCTCAACTTGATATCGTGTAGCCTCATAAATATAGGATTCTGATGAAGGATGAAACTTGTTGAACAAGAAGGCAAACTGATGAAGAGTCGGTGGATTCACAGACCACTCGAGATCTTGAAGCATATTCATTTCCATATCCTCCAATATGTTCTTCGGCTGTGGTGTGTCGTACAGTATTTTGCTCAGGGCTCGGTTGCGTAACTCTTGAAGATCATCCACCTCACACGATGTCGCATGGATCTTGATTGCGAGGAAGAGAGCAGTGACGGCCACGATGTGGTAGGTGCTCAAGGCATTTTCATTATCGTCGAGAGAAACAGCGTTGATCGAAGTGTAGCGATCAAAGTAGTTCACGGCCACTCCAACGACCTCTCGATCAAATTTAAAGTGGTCAACGAAATCATAATACCTGAACATAGAGAGAGAGAGAGATGTGATGATATCAAATAGTCATGAGTGTTTGCAACTGTATAGATTTATGAAGTTTTATAGAACAATATGTTACTTACCAATCGCAAATTGCATGCCGCCAACGCAGCGGCGAACTGCACTTCTTCTTTCCATTAAGATTCCAAAGAAGAGCAGATATCTGATACTGCGCTGATTGCTCTTTCACCAAGAGACAATCTAGCTCCTCCATCGCTGCTCTTGTTGATGATTGCATGTTCAACTTGCCTTCCTTGTTCGGATAAAAATATGGTATGATACATGCAGTCGGGATGCGATCCTAACGAGGTGTTAAGTGCAAGTTTGGAAGAAGCCTGCGAACCGCGAACCCACAATGGTTGTCAGAGGAGGAGAGAAACATTGATCGGCCTCCACACGAAAGCCTACACAAATGACTTCTGATGCGACAATATAAAATGAGAATTCGCACCAGAGGATACCACTATTTCGTTATGTGATGACAGATTAATATGGGCTTATTGACAGGTTCTCTTGGGCTGAATAGAAAACGGGAGTCCTCCACGAAAGGCCTACCGCCCCTATCGTACAATGCTTACTTACCCAAAATCAAGAGCTAGAAATGGTGTGGTATTCCCGAGGAAGTATCCCACGCGAACGATGTATCGTCTTAAAAGTAGGTACATACATAATAGGTACGTACTTAGACGTACTTACATAGAGCATGGACAGACGTAATAGCGTAATTAGTATAGGTACTTGTTGTGACATTTGCAGACTTTTTGCCCACAATTTCTACCCCTTTTTCGACACCCCACCACGTACTTACTCACGAACAATTCGCTAAGTAGCTCGTGTCAAGGCGATGGAACAAAAAATATGTACACAAATTCCATGGCATCTCTCTCATTGCTACTACCATACTACGAATCTCCTCTACCATGACGACAAGCTGCTTCGCTGGTTCTATATTTCTTGTCGCTGCTGGCGTCACAACTGCATTCACAATACGGCTGCCGCCTATCCTTCCCACAAAGCATCATGTGCACTCTTCCTCGAGTCTCTTTTCATCTACTCAGGCTCAGGGCTACTTGGACACATTATCAAACAAACAAGCCGATGACACGAGCACAAGCAACTTTTGGGGAGCACCAAGAAATGAACAAGAAATAATCGACTTTATATCCGAAGCTGTCTTCAACGACGTTTCGCATCATGATGCAGCATCCAATGCTCTAAATGATAATGTCGCACCAACAATCGATCAACATTTACAACGAATTGAGGTTATTTCAGAGGAGCCGCCACTGGTCATTGTGCATGGCTTTCTATCGACAGAACATTGTGATGACATTATGAATGCTGTAATAGGTCCGGAGGAGGCAAACGATAATAGTGAGAATGCAAAGAATCAATTGAAACGAAGTACGATGGGAGCAAAGCAAGATAAATCTCAACAACGCACTTCGTCTACGGCATGGCTTCATCCCGAACACTGTCCGAAACCACTTGATGAATTCTCAGCTCGAGTAAGTAATCTGAGCGGATTGCCCATTGACAACTTTGAGAATATGCAAGTGGTGAGATACCAGCCTGGTCAAGAATTTCAAATACACACGGATCACTTGGATTCATTTAATGATATGGATTGTGGGGGGAGATTGGCCACGTGCTTGATGTATCTCAATGATTCTGAAGACAATGTATCTGAAGAAATTGCACATAGCAACGATGAGACATTTACGGGAGGAGAAACATTCTTCCATGAATTCGACAGGGCAGTATCGCCGCGGAAGGGATCCGCATTGTTTTGGTGGAATACGATGGAGAGACCTGGATCAAAGGGTTATGATAAGAACATGTTTCTGAATGTGGATCTGAAATTACGACACGCAGGATTGCCAGTATTGTCGGGGGAGAAGTGGGTGTGTAATAAATGGATGCATCCGTTGCCATTTCCGCATGGTGTGTAAAGAGTTGAGGGAGGATAGATGAGGGAGGTAGATAGTGGTTGGATAGGGAAGAGATGTTTGATTAGGTCGAGAACTAACACCAGTGAAGTGCTGCGTGGCGGGTGGTAGGTGGCGGCATCAATCGAGAATTCTTTAAATGCACATTATTTTTCAGCATCTAGCTCGCTTCCCCTCCTTCACACTTCTAATCTCTAGCTAACGTCATGGCCACACTGATTGATAGCGTAATTGGTAATGAAGACATTTCATTTCATATAGCTTCTTTCTTATGTCCAAGGCGAAATCCGTCAACCTTGACGGAGTTTTACTCGAATGAATGCTTCGTCTCGAAGGTACGGACTGTTTGGTTGTCATGATATTCATTTCGCATCACTTTAGCTAAAAACCCTCTCCTCTTGTATTAACAGCTATGGAACAACGCATTTGGTCTCGTAAGAGCACAGCTACGCTGGGACTTCCTTCGAAAGCAGCTCAAGCAAGATGAGGACAACGGCTGGCTGTATCACAAGCTGATCTACATCCCCAAAGGATCGGCAATACCAGATGGTGGAGGTAAGGACAAACAAATTCCTCATGAAGGAATGATACGTATATTTCGATCTCATGTCAATGATACATGCTTTCAAAGCTTGAAAGATTTTCAATCGAGTAGACAAAATGACCCACACGGGGAGCATATTCGAGCTGATTCACGTCCTGATTACTACTATCGAACTTATAAAGAGACTGCACAGTACATAGATTTGATACCTCCCAGGGCACTCACTTGGACGTATGATACTACAATCATTATTGAGAATGATATCGAGTACGATGAAAAGCCAAGACTAGTGAATGAGTTTATAGCTTTTCTTGATGATGTCACTGGAGCGTCTGGCAGCTTGGTACAGGAGAAATCAAGTGAGGGAAGATGGAATCTTGGATATCACGAAATAGTCAACGTAAGAGACTCGACCTTCTCTCGAATCCATCCTAGGCCACCACACAAGGGCCACGGAACGGATACAACCAACTTCTTGTCTGTCTTGAAGGCGAAGTCATCGATGTTAGGTCCAAGGAGAGTGAAATTTGCGCATTTGAAAGGAGATGATGAGTGCAGAACCTTCATCAAGAAACATTTACTCCCAATCATTGGCACTAGACCTTCTGGCACTAATGGTAATAATGCATAATCTGTTTTACATTTTATCTCACTCTAATTGTACCCAACAGACCTGTCGTCACATAATTCTCTGCTTCAAGTAGTGCTCTGTTACTGATTCCTTCCGCCTCCGAAGATTGAGTATTTATCTCTCGCCATCATGCTAGTATTGTATAACTGACTCACTCAATTTGACTGAAAATGTGTCAGCAGCATGTGTGTATTCTCTCATGTTATCTTAAATGATGTCTAGGTAGAGATAAAGCAACATTACCTAATTTCCTATATGATGTGTATCTGCCTTTCTATTCTCTTCTACGATGTACTAAATACCCCCAATTAATGAGTTCAGACTGCTACACCCCTAATGCCCTAGCGATATTGTAATATCTGCGAAGATCAAAGACAACATACAGCACCCCCTCCCCAACAATTGCAGTGTATCCTCCCTTGCTTGAGTAAACAGAAAACTTTGAGGTGAGGAGGCGAAACTCCCCCATGATGTCATGTTCAGTTGGCACCCTTTGCTCTTATTATATAAAGCACAGTAGGCACCCACGTCATTCTGACAACCATATTCCCACAAAACTCTCTATTGCTCGAGTAACTCTGAGGTAAGGAGGCAAAACTCCCCCGTGATGTCATGTTCAGTTAGCACCCTTTGCTCTATATTAAATAAAGCACAGTAGCACCCACGTCATTCTGACAACCATATTCCCACAAAACTATCTGCAAAAACTAAAGACACACAATTGTGCAAGCAATCGATCATCCTTTGCTTCTCCCATATTTACAGAGCAAATTTCGATCCCCCCTTTCCCTTGTTTGTTTTGAACCCAGCCCGCGGCGGCAATTGCTGCGACTTGGTTCCCGTACGTCACGGTTTGATGTACTTGGTGGCGGAGTAATTCACTATATATTATAAGATGGGTGATGGAAGTGTGTTAGGAGATTGTAAGCACCGAGAGCAATTAGAACGATTTCAGAGCAATACAACTTACCTTGGTGCTTCGTGTTCCCGAGCAACTTCTTGTCGGGCATGGCAGTGAAGGCTTCATTATTCGAATCCATTCCACGTGTACCAAATTCCCGTGCTCCATAATCAATCTTCCACAGGAAACGGCGCTCCTCGTCACATTGATCGTCCTGCGTTGATATCAGCCACTCGTCGTCGATGACGTCGTCAAGTGGCACGATGTCCGCAATTTCTTGCCTGAGCTTTGTGCTCGACTTTCCACTTTTCTTCTTACCCATGTTTACTGTGTAGGAAGGTCGATTCCAATCGGTTTTGTTTCGATCTCTCTCGAGGAGTGAGAGGGGTTGCTGGGTGTGTTCTAATGATCGTGCCAAAGGCTTACAGTGATATCTAAGGATTGGGACGAGGCAACAGATGGCATAGCCCTACGATGAGGTGACGATGCAATATCAGGAACCTGTGTTAGAGCAGAACGAGATCCAACGTGTGGTCTCGCTGTGCTGGGATTTGGTTGGTCGAGATGAGTTGGATGGCTTTGGCCTCCGCGACTTTTGTACTATTCCGACCGTTAAAATCTCTACGCAGGTTTGAACCATCTGTAATCTGTAGTAAAAAACATAGTCGTGAAAGGACGATGAGTCAGAGCCGGGTGTCTGCCAGACGCAGAACCCAGATCTGACGAATCGGCGCGACGATCGATTTGATGTGCATCAAATGTCACATTCTTTGTGAAAAGCAGATGAGAGATCCATGGTACGATTGAGCCCACAACGATTGATGAGCAGTTGCACTGGAGAGGTGCCTAAAAGTAATGAATAGACGGCCTCTATCGCAGTAGTGCGAGAGAGTGTCCGCGCCTACGGGAATATCCTTCGTATAATAGTGTGGTTGTAGTAGCTGCGTTACTATCATCTAACACAGGTATCGACCGTTACAGGTAGTTTTGCCTAGATGCGGCGTGAATCCAATGGAAGGATTGCACGGACGTATGTTTCTACCATCAAAACTCATGTTTGCTCATTTTGACACTAACATCAGGTGAACCGACCGCCGGTAGTGTAGGGCAGAAGAACCATCGGCACCACCAAATCCCGCCGCCTGACAGTCTCGATGGGTCGATATGAGCTCATGATGTGAAGGATCTACCACGAGAACGGCGATCGGCTTTATTTCCTGGTGGCTAGCGTCCGGCTAGTAAAAGTAATTCAATCGACAACCAGCCCCTACACTATTACTATTAAGTGCCCATGTGCATTCAACAACAACCCTCACACGATGCAACAAATCAGTCATATCGACAGACTAACGATGGAAGGCGTATGGGCTAGGTGGACTTCCCGTCTGCGTATCTAAATTGTAGCTACAGGTTAAATCTAAGCGTGGTAATGCTAGTATTATAACTCACTCACTCACTCAATTTGACTGAAAATGTGTCTGCAGCATGTGTGTATTCTCTCATGATATCTGCCATCTTTCTATTCTCTTCTACGATGTACTAAATACCCCCAACTAATTATTTAAGACTGCAACACTTACATCTCATCATGCTTCTTTTGGATCATTGCACCAAGGTATTCACCCATGTAGAATAGCGCGAGCAAGACGATTGTTCCAGTAAGTATGACGAGCATGATAAGTGGCAGAGTCTTGATCTCACCTGCTGCCCTCTGACTACCAGCTCCGCCTCCGTCTCTGCGAATTGCAGCCTCCTCAATTCGGTCTCGGAGAGCGGGGTTTCCCGCAACAGCAGCTGCCCTCTGATAACCAGGGGCGGCTCTCCGATGTGGCGTAGGAGATGGCACAACCGCAACATACCTCTGCTGAGGTAGGGGGTTGAGAAGGCCATCCATCAGTTGGGGAGGAGCAGCTCTTCGAGGTGCGGGAGCAGCTACCCCTAACGCCACACCCTGTTGAGGTGGAGGGTTGGGACCAAGCAAATCGTTCTGAGCTCGGAAAGCGTGGTTTTCGCCTGCAGCTGCAGCCGGTGGGTCGGCTCTCTGAGGTGCAGCCGCTCCAAACTCGATCCCCTGCTGAGGTCGAGGGTCGTTGGGACCTAGCAAATCCATTTGGTCCCGGAGTGGTGCGTCCAACCTGTCAATCTGTGCTTCAATCAGAGGAGGTACATCCACCGGACGAGCTGCAACAGCAGCTGCCCTCTGATTACCAGCTCTGCCTTTTCGAACTGCGGCAGCAGTATCAACCGATTGATCATCTTCTTCCTCATCAAGTGAACTTAGGATGGCGGCTATTTCCTCCTCATTTGTGATACCTTGATCGAGAAGAACTTTTCGGCCAGCTTGCTGTCGCTTTTCTTGATCAATTCTCTCCATTTCTCCCGTGTTAGTCCATTTTTGACACTTGCCGCGATTAAAGTGAGAGTAGCCAGCAATCTTTTCGCCGCATAAATAACATGAAAGCTTTCCACACTTGCATCTAATTTTGTTACACCCGTCACCCTTCATGTAATCCTGACCACAGTGAGGGCAAGAGCGTGTACACGCTCGAGACATTGCCTCAGCAGCAAGATGCTTCGGATCTTTTCCAATCGTCTGCTGCCTTTGGAACTCCTTACAAGTGAGGCCGGCGTGATTGACATTGCAACTCGTGCAATACTTCATATTGCACTCAGGACAATGAATCCATGCAGGTAGTTTTCCATCAACAAAGCCCATGTGTGCACACTTGGGGCACTGCCAAACGTCACCTCCTCCTGCTTTCTTTATCTCTTCCAGAGCCACCATTCCATTTGCACGTTTCTTGAGCCTTGGAGTCAGCACTTGGTCGAGAAATGCAAGAGAGTATTTACATGAACATTCTGCAGATACGATGCACTTGAATACTGTGCTTCCGTTGCCGTCAAGCTGTTCGGAGACGTAGCGTTGAATGCAATCTCGGCAGACGTTATGGTTCTCTCCGGCCGAGCACTGTTTCAACGCAGATACTGGGTAGTCACCAAAGCAGCAAAGGCACTCCTTTTCGTCCTCCTTTTTTTCATCATCGTCGCTGCTGTCGCCCGTAAGATCAATAGCCTTTTCCAACAACTTGTTCGGGGTTGCGGCGCCTTGCTTGGTGTTTGTTCCTCCTTCCTTGTGATTCAATGCAGGTATATCATCGAGTTCACCAAGAAGAGTTTCGTCAGTGACTTCTAGCTGCGTCTTTTGACGATTCTTCTTAACGAAGACTTTCACCTGTTTCGGAATGAGGTCAAATTGACCTGCACCGTTTCCGTTGTTGGTGCGTTGATGGTTTATCAATGAGATGTAGTGGAAGGAACGGGTGAAGTTGTACTTGCACAACCGGAAGAATATCAATTCAATTGCAGCGCAAGACACTCGCTGAAAGGTATTCAATAGCAGCTGCCTCGCCTGACGTCGATAAGCAGTGGAAGGATGAGGTAAATTATCAATCTTTTCTTGGTATTTCCTCGCTAGCTCCGCCGAGACATCGCTCAGATTCGTAGCTGGCTCCCATGAATTAGAATCCTCACCGAAGTTAACCCACTTTATGAGGAACTCATCGCGGCCACGGTCAGTGTTGTATCTGAACCCGATGACTGCCTCCACATCGTCTATGTTGTCAGTAGCTGCCATGGTTGTTGGATTGTGAGAGTAGAGAGGAAGCATGAGGAAGTGCGCAGCAGAGGCGCTGCCTCGCTGAACTTGCCGTTGTGCTTTCACTCGCACACCCCGCCATTTCTACCTGTCCATTGATTGTATTGTACTGAGGATGCCTTTCTTGTGACAGGTGCCGACCTCTTTCGACTTGTACGCAGCAAACTTCTTCTTAGTTGCTGCTTTAATTGTAGCAGCATTTTCTTCGTGTTGTGATGATATTGTCGATACAGCACCATACTTCTGTTGATGTTGTTAAGTAGAATGTCCGCTGCTCCTCCGAATCCGACACAGAAATTTGACAATATCGAATCAAATGCATTGGGTAGTTCATGTAAGGATTCTCTATTGACACGTAGTAAATAATAGTCGGAAGATTACAATTAACTCATCCTAATTGTAACTCAACAGACCTGTCGTCAGATCATTCTCTGCTTCAAGTAGTGCTCTGTTACTGATTCCTTCCGCCTCCGAAGATTGAGTATTTATCTCATCGCCATCAAACGACTCAATGTCATCCTCCAGGAATGCTGCCCACGGACTATCCTCAGCAGGAGTACCATCAAAGATTCTGAAAGTGCACGGATTCAATATGCTCAATCTCGGTCTTTCGTCCTGATTGGTAGCGTTGGCTCTGATCTTGGACACAGTCTCATGACTGCCATCATGAACAGAAACCCGAGTCGGTAATTTAACGTCATTTTGTTTTACCCCGTAATAAACACCCAGTAGAATAACTCCCTGAGTCCCAGTGATTATGTTTGCAACAATCTGAGCATTGTACGGCATGTGATCCGAGAAATAATATATTATCATGGCGACAATGTCTGCAATGTACATGAACCAAAACGAAACTAGGTAAATGCCTGATTGAATCGCCACATCCCTTATCCTCTGCTTTCTAGCTTCTTCCTTTATTTTTTTCATTCCAATGGCTGCATCGATTGATGATTGTATCTTGGTAAAGTTGAACCAAAGGTACGATATTGTGATTGTAGCCACAAGCAATTCTACAAATTGAACTCCCACGAGGATTGTCTGTTGTATGAAAAAAAGAGGAGATAGGGCGAGAATGGAGCGCATATGACAGAAAATAGTGAGCAGATCGCATTAGAAGAGATGTGGTGAGAATTGAATTGCATCACAGCACATGTAGAAGAGCGAGACTTACATGCCCTATCTGATGCGACTTATCAGGGTTGACTTCAATATAATACCGAAAAGAACAAAGCGCAACTCCCGCCTTAATCCAGCCTTTCACAGTTGCATAAATGACAAATATCAGAGGAGGGACGTACGCCCCAAGGTGTATCCACTTTTCAATCCATGCATATTTCTCTTCTTTGAAATTATTCTTCACTGAAACCAACGCAAGCACACTGAATGAGGCGTAGTAGAAGGGGAAGGCAACGTAAGCCCAATCGTATAAGAATCCCTGCGCAGTGCATGTATTTTCGTTCCCGGCTGCTCCAACGGCCCAGAGCGTGCCGACTGGCATGGCCCATGTGCCCAAAAAGAGACAGAATGATAGAATATTGAGACAAAAGGCAGCTGATAAGATAAGACGATGATACATCGTTAGTCTCTTCTTTCCGCAACGGATGAGAAGGCTGTATATTATCCACAACGAGGATAGAAATGATAGCAAAGCAAACGGCTTTGCCGAGAAGGCAAATGCTCGCATTTGCGTGATGTTGGGTAGGGTAAATTTTGTTGGTGTGTTCACCATTGTTGATGTCTGAGTGAATGATATGCACTGATGGTTAACGGGTCGTGGTTGTAAGTTTGTGTGTGGATGGAATCCAGCACCGATGAAAGTTGATAGATGCGATAATGAAAGCCAACAGGTGCTCGATTGTTAGGTAATGACTTAGTTGGTTACGGTTTGTGTTTTCAAGATTTACGTGACATTGAGGTCGTCGTCACCCACGGAAGTTGATGCGATGATGAAAGTCAGCAGATGCTCGACTACTGTTTCGTGATGATAGTGAATAGAGGAGACGATCAATCAAAGAGTTGATGGTCTACTGGTGCGGCTGCAGCGGGCAGTACATTGTAACAAGGCTCATGGTCGCTCATGGTGCATCAAAAAATCCTCCAAGCAACCTTTATGTCTTGGACTTCTGTTGACAGCATAGATATTATCCTCTCTTTGTGTCTATTAAGGTACTGTCGCTTAATTCATCTCGCTTCGCCGCCTGCCTTTGCTCCCGCCCCGCCCCGCCCACCACCAGCCACCAGCGTGTAGTAAATAGTCGAAGACCCCACCCCTCAAATATCAAATATCGAAGTAAATTTTTTGGAATTCGCGCGTCCAGCGCGAGTTCGCGAACTCCTAGCGAGCGAAGCGAGCGTTGAGCCGCCCCCAACGCCTCCGATGCCGTCAAAAGAGAACAACCATGGCGGCGATTACTCTATATACTTAGCACATCGCAGGCAAATACATAATACCTTTCACCCCTTATACGAAAGCTGCTGCGATCTTCTATTATTAATAATTATTACTATGTCGTCCGGCGGCACAGTCAACCCCTACGCAAAAGCATCCAACGTCAGTGCCAATCTTCAGGCCGGCAACACACAAAAGGTCGATGATTCTGCCCATCGACTCTGGAGTATCTTCCGTCGAGAAACCCGTCTACCACCTGAGGCCACTAAGGAAGAGTTGGAAGGAAGCGGGGCTGAATACACCATAATGGAACTTGCTCAATTTGTATTGAAGCAACCCATCCCCATCCACTTCGATGATGATTTGAGGCCAACCTCGGAGTCGAACCGGTGTATAACAGCGACGGTGTTGGCGGGGTACATCGGGAAATACTTGAAGTATCTTCGGAAGATTGATCCTGATCACCCCGATTGGATTGGCAAAAAAGAAGATGAGTATCCTTCGTGGTGGACTCAAATACGTCCTAAAATTATTGATCGTGCACAAAACAACCAAATCAAATGGCAAGGGACGTTTTCATTTGGAGTGCCTGGCACTCGTGCGCTGTATCTTGATCTTGATGCCCACGACGGAGATCACCCGCTGAAATATTGCGACTTGAAGCATGTTATTATGGCACTGGTGAAAGAAGCCAAGCCGTCAAACAAAAATATTGAGATGGCTGCGAAAATCATGATGACGTATGATTCAGTTGCACGTGGGGGAGAGGTTAAGTTCCAGAAATTTTCTGATTGGAGCTTTGACTACATGACTTACGTGCTGGATACGAAATGGAGCGAGACGAAAACGTGCGACAAGTACGCAATGCCCCGAGTACCGGACAAGCGATGGTGGTTCTGCTTCTTTTATTTAATGGGTGCGTATGCGATGTGTGCAAATGGCCTCTACCGCACTGAAGCACAGAAATCCAATGGATTTGAGCACACGGTCTTCCCCGATCTTCAGAAAGTCAGTGATAACTACGTCACAACACTATTGGGATCTTGGATCAAGAAGGGTTTAGCAGGGGCAGCCGAAGGTATTGAAGAGTTCACCAAGATGTTCACAGCAAAGTCCCTGCGAATTGGAGCAGTTAATGAATTGGCTCTTCATGCTATGATCACTTTATTTAACGCATGCGCACGCAGTGGTCATGACACTAATACCTCACTCGACTCCTACCTCGACCGGTCGAATCCAATCTATGGTTTACCTGCAGCATATGCGCTCCATGGTTACAAGCACATCCGTGCCAAGAAGGCAGTGTTCCCCAAAATAAATGCGCGTAGTCTTGGGAATGTAAACAAGGAATCTGTGGAACGTCTTGTTGATGCAATGTTTCAAATAAACATACCTGAGTTTCTAAAAGGTGGTACTCTACGATCTGTGGTTGATATATGTGCTGCTTCGCTCATTCTCCACTACCCCAAAGTGTGCAGTGATTGTGGCCCTACGAACCAAATTGCTTCTAAACTTGAAGATTGTGCCGAAAAAGCCAAGATCGTCTACGCCGGCAAGCCACTCCTGTCCTATATTGATGTGCTGAAATTGTACTCCACCGAGATCAAGAAGCAGTTCGACGAAGATGTGAAGAAAAGTGAGATGGGCGATGTGGCTGAGGGGGAGAAGGGATCGATCGAGCTGCTGCAAATTGCTGAAATTTCAAGCGATGTCAAAGAAATTAAGGAAAATGAGCAGCAGTTGATGGATGAGCTGAATATGTATAAGCAAGCATATGAGAAGCTCAAGCAGGAGAATGAGCAGCTGAAGAAAGATTGCTATCAGAAGGATGACATGCTCAAGAAAGCAAACAACAAACTAAATTTCCTCCGCGAGAACAGTTCACCGGTCCGCCCACTGAAGCGCCCTCGAATCAATGATGAAGCAGAAGGAGGAGATGATGATGTCGACACTCCTGTCTCTACCGACGACGTTGGAAGTAATGAGAATGTTGCCGAACCTCCGCCACCACCTGCGACAACGCAACGAAATACAAACCGCTCGGAAGCAATCAATAGCAGTACAGGAGATGCCAACAAGACACTGACTTGGGCTCTCACGCTAATGGCAGATAGCAATCTCTTCCATCGTGATCAAAAACTGGACATTGCTACAATCCCGAACGACATCTCCAATAAATCAAAGATGAGGCACTGTTTGACGCTCATTGACTTTGCCGGAGACCCATCTGATATTGAAAAGCTCTACGCCGAGGAACGTTTTGGTCAGAAGATTGGAACTCTGACAGAGGCTGTCAGTCGTTTGGTGACGGCAGCTATGGACAAGCTGCATGAATTTGAAGGAACTGCTGAGGGGGCTAGTACTCACACCGAAAAGATTCTTGGTCTTGCCAAGCGTATATCAGACTATCGCAACAAGATCAAGAAAGATCTTAGCATGGCTGAAAGTGTTGGGCAAGTTCCATTGATGGAACTTAGCGAGCTAAACAGAAGGATAAAAGAAGCGAATGCACCAAAACAACCCACAGCTCTAGATATGTTCCTTAGAAGGAGCAGCAACGAAAGTAGTAATAATGATAAATAGGCCTCATATCAATACAGGGACTGTTGCCTTAAAATATGTAGTGGTACATAATGCATACGCACTGCAGTCTCATTACATACCTAAGAAATGTTACAAATAAGCTGTAGTAAAAGATGGTTATTACTGATAAGTTGGAGTTCGCGAACTCTATTGGGTTATGGTCCCTACTTCTTGCGAACTTGTCCAACCTTCCTTGAAAATTTTCCGCTGGTCAATTTTGCTACTACAAGAGTGCCGTGCCGTGCCTTTACTTATTCACCCATTCATCTTTTATCTATCTTCACCTCATCTATATCATGATATCGCGGTTTGAAACTTTTCAAAGAATGCTCGGCCTCAAGTAAGTTCCAGTGATGTCATGTCTTGAAATTATAGTTTCTGCCGTGCCACATCATCATCTCAAATCTCACACCTCTCTCAAAACGAAAAAACAACCCATAAACAACATAACATAGAGGAGGTCAATTTCGACGGACGGGCGTCACAGGCGGTAACATAGTCGTTGGAGTTGTGCTAGGAGTTTTATCTGGAAAATATATATTTGAAGAACCTATGCAAAGATATTGGGCGGAGAAACATGCTGCCGACGCTGCAGCTGCTGGAGCGATATCATCATCGTCTAAAGAGAATTAATTTTCAAATATATGAATTATGAAAATGGCAGTGAATGAGCAGATGTGCAATAGAGTTTGATAATGAGAGCCATAAATGATTCTGAAATAAGAAGGGAAAGACAATCAAATATAAATCGTGTGCATTCCGCAGCAGTCGCAAAAATTTGGTGTATGCTCTGACAAAAAAGTAAAGAGGTTAAGTTATGATCCAAACAGCGCTTTCGCCACTCTATTTACTTGCTGTTCTTCTCCAGCAAAGCCTCCTCCCAACGACTAAAAGTCCTCGTAATCACAATCTCCCTTATCTTCAAATCATTCCCCACCAAGAATCTCGTTTGCCCCTGAACAGTCAACGGTGAACCATCCGGTTCAATTCCCTGCGAATTTCCACTAAACGTCCCCTCTTCATACCAATGTGCATATACCCAATTGTTATTTAATCCACGTCCACAAGTTGGTCCATGATGGAATTTTACTTTGCAATCTGGATGAGCGGCTAAGAATTCACGGCAGCGTTCTCCCAGGAATTCAGGGGATACCAACTTTCCAACTTGATCGTAGGGTACATCTCGATTGGCTAGACTGCATATATCTCGAATAATTGCCCCTTCGGGATGAAAGCATTCGACTATTTGAGGGATGTTTTGTGTGTCTACCCCGTGAAAGTACTTGTGTACTACCTCTTCTCGTAATTGTTTTCCACGACCAAGCTTCAACCCGATCTTTTTAATCAGCAAAGGAAGTCCTGTAATGTTGTCGGTGGGTGCTATTGGAAGTGTTTGGAGTTGTGGTTGTTGAATTGATCTTCTTGCGGCCAAGGCTGAGATTGTTGGCAGGAATGCTGCCAAGCCGATCACGACGGTGAGAGCAGATTTGGATAGCATGATGATTCTGAATTGTATATGACTAAGAGTCCATGGCAGTGTAAAACAACCCCGACAGCCGCTGCTGCTGCAACACTGCAACACACAACAAAGTAACTGAACTTGATAAGTTTTTCAAGCGGCTGACGTCATCACATTCTTAGCCCCCAAATCAAAGTCATTAGTCAGATCAATCTCCGACCGACCGACCGACCCGCGCCCAGCCAAAACCAAAAAGAGACGCCCTGCTAGCTCCAAGCCAAAGCTTTCGTCCACCATCAAGAGAAGATACATTTAACAGGAGCCAAGGTCAGAGTAACAAGCGTAACACAGTTGAATCTGCCCATGCTGATCTGCAAAAATCTTTTAGCCCACGTTCAGAAGATATTTTCCACGCAATCCAGACTAGTGCAGCTTGCAAATGCACGCGACAAGTTTTGCAAAAGACAGGTTGTTCTGAGCATTACACTTCTCCGTTTCTTGGCAGATTATTACCTCTGTAGGAACAGCACCAGTACTTATATCGTGTGAAGCATAAAAAGTGCGCTGCTTCGGTAGAGACTGAGTTGCAGTAGTGTTCTCGTCTGATCCAAAAGCCATGGATCCGTCGTAGAAAACTACACACTCCTCCTTTCTGAGCAATGTTCGGACACCTTTCAGTGCTGCATATATTTATGGTCAACGATGCCCCGTGTTTGATGCAGGCTCCTCCTTTCTGAGCTATTGTTTGTGCATCCCTCACTCCTGCATCGCTTGACCTTTGCTCCAAATCAAAGCTATCATCTCTCTTCATTTATCCGGAATCCGGATTATCCGGCTAGAGCGGCATTCTTGATGGAGTCCTGATTTTTATCTTGTTTCCCAGCTTCGGCGTCCACAGATTCGTCCTAAAGCGTGTGCCGAGTGCCGAAGGAATTTAGCATCCAAAGCCATGGCAGCTAGGCACAGCAGGAAGAGGAGAGGAAGAGACATCTTCATTGCGATTTGTTCGACAGGGAAGGATACTTGCGTTTTTTTACAGTCGATCACCGATTGCTACATTGTGACCATACTTATCTCTGATGTGATTCAACTTATCGAGGAAATATTATTAGATATGATAACTCCCATCCGCATGGCAGAGGTTCGTCGGCTTGAACTTGAAATGCAACATGCTTCCTTGCTACATACTCGTTTCTTCTTGCTACACACTCATTACCGTCTGAAGTACCACAAAAAGCATTTGGAGAATTCAAAACCTACAGTGGACACGCTTCTCATTGAACTGCCAACGAAGGGACACTCCATGTCACAGCTAGCACTCACTGATTCTGATTTTATAGCTCTTTAGAGCGTAGTTTTGACTCAATGTCCATAACGCAAGTCCATGGTGTATCCGGTATTTTCAGGGCAGCACCAGCTATCCTTTTTCTCAGCTGGTTGCCCAGATTCGGTATGTCCTCCGCTTTCTCTTCTTCGGAGCGAGTGCCCAAAGAAATGGCCATGGCAACTAAGCAGAAGGAAGAAGTGAACGAGAGAAATATTCATTGTGATTTGATCGAAGAGAATGGATGGATACTGCGTTTTTACAGTCGATCCCTGATCCATGATGTGATTCAAATTTTATCGAAGAAATCATGTTAGATATGATAACTCTCCGCCGCATGAAGAGGACAGAGGTTTGCCTTCGTTATGCAGGACACACTTCTTTGCTATAATCATATCTTTTTGCCCCATGCCTTTACAATTCCACCTTTCTGAGCAGTATTTATGCAACCTTTACTGCTGCAAGTCTTCTTCTTTGCTCCATGCCTTTTACACCTCCTCCTTTCATGGCAATATTTGTGCGCACCGTGCCTCCTACACACTTCTCCACTGATAACGTGATTAGTGCATCCTACGCTGCTACAGAATCTCTTCTTTGCTCCATGCTTATAGCACACTCCTCCTTGTCTGGATTGATTCGTGCATCCTTCACTGCTGCAAATCTTCTTCTTTGCTCCATGCCTGACGCACACTCCTCCTTTGATGACAATATTTGTACATCCTTCACTGCTGCATAGTTTGAGCTCTGCACCGTGCCTCCTGCACACTCCTCCTTTGACAACATAATTAGTGCATCCTACGCTGCTGCATCGTTTCCTCTTTGCCCCATGCTTCAGACACACTCCTCCTTGGACAACTTGATTATTGCATCCTTCACTACTGCAAGTCTTCTCCTTTGCCCCATGCCTTCTGCAAACCCCCCCTTGTTTGGAATGATTAGTACATCCTTCGCTGCTACATAGTTTAGCCTTTGCCCCGTGCCTCCTACACAATCCTGCATTGACAACTTGATTATTGCATCCTTCACTGCTACATCGTTTCTTCTTCTTTGCCCCATGTCTGAAACACACTCCTCCGCCGATGACAAGAGTTGTGCATTCATCAGCAGAACAAGCAGATTTCCGTCCGACTTTTCGTTTCCTACTTACAGCCCTCTTCTTCCCGGGGCGGTCCATCGATGCTTCATCGTCCTGATTGACAGAAGATCTCTTTCGAGTAGAAGTTTGCCGTCCTGCGGATGGTGCATATATTTGTCCCTTCTCTTCGACAGCAGCAGCTGCAGCCCTGGCTTTCGCCGTCTTGCTAGACTTGTAGATGAGCACAGCCAAGTCTTCCTCCTCGCTCATATTTGTTGGTGCAGACGCTGTTTTGTTTTTGAAGTGCAACAGATAGACCAGCACTTGTTGTTGAACTTGAACAACGGCGTTCAACAATGTTGTGTGTAGATTGGGTTTATTAATTTTGGAGAAACGAAGAGAGCCGGTGGCGGAACTCTGGCGGATAATGGCGATTGATGGGGTTGATAATGAACTACCGGCGTAGTTCGCTCACCAACCGTTGCAGATAGTGTAGTAGACAAGTGCCGTAGGTAGCTTTGTGTCATAAGCCCTGGCCCTGGCCGAGTTTGCGATTGCCCGTGCTTTGGCGCCCTAGAAAAAAAATCCGTCTAAATTAGCAACTTACTAACAAAATGAGCAAAATAACTAGTAAAGTGGGCTTTTGCCCTAGCTCACTGCGTTGACAGTGTTATGCCATATTTGATGAAGCCTAATTGCATCTATGCATATGAAGATCCTCTGTTGAACTTGGCAGTGGATTCTCTGGCTTGGAAGGGGTACCTGAAATGTACCCCTAATAAAATAGCTAGTGGTTGAATTGGGGCCTTAATACTGACTCCTACGTACAATTGTGACCCCAACCAAGTGGATAACCGATTTCTACGTGAAATTCTGGTCTAGAAAGAGTCTTGCTTTACTTATTTTCGTCCAAGGTGCTCTCTCTATCAGTGCTGCCAAAATAGCTAGTAGACCACTAACTATTTTGTGAGGAGAGTCTGATCAGACAATAAAAAAAGCATGTTCCCGGCTGAATTTGGTCGGAGTAGCTACTTAAGCGGTATGTCGGAATAGTACATGAGTCCCGCCAAACGGAAAAATCGCAAACTGTCTGAAGGGCCAGGGCTTATGGTGGGTTAAAACTTAAAACTACAACTTTCTTAGCCCCTAAAGTGCATTTTCATTTCTGAGAAAATCCAAAATCCAAAATCCAAAACCAAGATGACCGCCCCTCTCCTTACTCTCTCTACTCTCTCTACTCTCTAAGTATGCAAGCGGATTCCCTTTAAATCAAGATACATCATCTGAGTTTTCAAAAGCAGCAATAAAACAAGATGTCACGACGTCCACTAATGCTTAATCCACGCCATATAAGGTCAATTCGGCACCTTCTCCTCATCGGCCTACTCATCACAATATTCGCTCCATTCATTTTGATAGCATGGCACGAAATATTCGGCACACAGCAGCATCAACCGCATAGTCCACAACATCTCCTGACCTCAACTTCATTACATCAACTAACATCAAAGTTAAAACAAACTACCACCAACAATAATGGTGATTGGCCACCCGTTCTCACAGTCTATTCAGAGCCTGATAAATTCTACAATGAGTGGTATGAAAATCCATCCACAACTAAGAAACAAAAACTACCATTGCCTCGACGAAATGTACAAAAGAAAGATTTGACTCGTCAACGCTTCCCAAAATTAACCTACCAAAACAACCGGCAATCGAATAACAACATATGCAACAAAATTCCAACATTACTACCAATCGATCAATTCGGTACCACAATCCTCGATCCATATCTACCATGGATACATGACTTATTCCTATCGGATGATGGGACAACTGTAAATATTATTGCACAGAATCGACGACGGTGTCATAAGGGCAAGGCTCATAAGAGTGATATGGAGTATTGGGAGGGACAGGTGGCGTTGTTTCAACCTGTGGCTGTGACACGTGTACATACCATTGATGATGGTGCAGCAAACGAAGGTGGTGGATCCAATAATGTTCAGTATAGACTAAGCACACACGACGAAGCAGACGAGGATGGGCTAGAAACTCGCTTTATATGCCGCTTCAAAACAATCGACACTGAACAGCAAACAGTTCAATATGCAGGCGAGACATTGTCAACATACAATTACAACTACGAATTTATCAATTGGAGAAAGTCAAAACTGTCCATGGTTGAAACTGGAAAGGACTTTGGCTTGTTTTGGTTGAGTCCTCTGGCATTTAATTGTCCTGTTCCTGCTCATCTCCAGCAACAACATGATAGCAGCAGCAATGGTGGAGATCAGCCGAGACTGCTATTGGATATAATACCAATACGAACACCTGTCCGTCGTAATGATGTGGATGGATACTTCTTTCATAAGGGTCATGGTGGTCCAATGACATTTAATGCTACCAAAATTTGGGGGAAGAATCATATTTTACCACGTGTAGAAGATTCGGGGCGGTGGGAGAATTTGCCAGTGTGTAACAAGCCACAGATGAAAGAGAATGCTAGTGTTGCAATTGCTGATACGACAACAACAAAGAAGCCACATAGATTGGTAGCTTGCACTTGGACATCCGCCATCCACCAACGTCGTGGGAATGAACGTCGTATATCTGATGGCAAGGCTCGATTACGTGAATGGATTGCGTTCAATTTGGAGGTTGGATTTGATCATATTTACATCTTTGATAATACCGGTGCCAATGCAACTATCTTTCGATTGAAGGATGAGGTTGATCCCGACTCTGGGAGTGCTAGCAAAGAAGTAAAGGAGCCAGATCACGAATTGGATGACTTGAGCTCGGTGACGGATCTATTTCCCGCTTCAAAAGTTACTCGTATTGAATGGCCAGCAACAATATGCAACAATAATCGACCCGCACACGATGATCCAGGTGAACGATCTAGTCAATATGCCGCCGAGGCTGCATGTCGTGCCCGATATGGTTCAAGCACAGACTGGATCGCATCAATTGATCCAGATGAATATTTTGTCCCCATGGGAAACTATACCAGTTGGAAACAAATTTTGGATAAGGTTGATAAGGAGGAGGGGAGGAGTGTGCTCAAGTTTCGTAGTACAAGGGCAAGACCACTGCTTCGTACCTTGGTGCCGACGTATGATGAAGGAGCGAAGGAGTGTACACATGAAATGGCCAAGAATAACAAGCAATGCCTTACGAAGAATGAATCAATGACTTATTTGGAAACGTACAATTGTGAATATATCAAGTCACCCAAGCCGGATAGATTTGCTCGTGCCATGAAGCAATTGTACCGTCCGGACTTTGTTCTGTCGCATTTCGTGCACTATTCAACTGTTACCGCTGATATGGCTAGAGAGAAGCAACATACCCAAGGGCAATTCATTAGGGATAGAACTACCAATCCCCAAGTGGAACGTTTTGTGGATGAAGTGAACGAAGGAGTATTAATCCATGCAAAGACGACTGTCCCAGCTGAAACGTTTGCACGTGATAAAATGTGCAAACTGAATGGACCATCCAATTGCTTGGTGGGAATACCCTGTCCAGATGATGTGCCATTCATTGATGCACTGCACACCAAGAATGTGTTTAAGGATGAGAATGGGAAATTCTGTAACTGTTGGATGAATCGAAAGGTCGAGAATTATTGGCTACCCAAGTTGAAGGATGCGTTAAGTAAAGTTAAACATGATGGATGAGCCTTCTTAGATATACTATAGCTGTGAGTTCAAGACGTTCACTTCATCAAAACCTTCTTTGGAAGCGAGCACATGGTGGTGGTCTCCTGGATAATCAATGTAGTGCACGCTGAAGTCAGGCTTTGGTTGCGTACCACATTTCAGCTCGTGCAAGTGCTTGCTCACGAACTTAAGCTGCCTCTCATCAACTTTCCTTTGATCCCCTGTTCCAATTCGAACAAATATAACCTGATCATAGCCTTGGACTACTGCCTCTTTCCTCAGTGCAACCATTCTACCAAGCTCTCTTTTAATAGGATAGCGTGAGTCTCCGTGATACTTCTCGTCAACCTCCAAGAAGATAGCAAATACCCCATCAACAAAAATAACTCCATCAGGAAACAACCTTACGCCAAAGAATACCTTATTCAGCATATCAAACTCATGACCCATCCTCTCGAGCTCGTAGATGATCATGTTTTCTATTAGGCTGGTCCCCTTAGCTCGCTTTTGCCGAAAGAAATCAAAGTTGATCCGCTTTAACTGATCATTTCTATGCCGTAATAAACTGCATGTACTCTTCGAATGTCTCTGACGCATGCACCAGTAGTATAGCTCTTCATCCCCGTCTCCCCCCATAGGAATTTTCGTGTGACCGTATCTCTTATAGAAGGTGTTGAGCTTGTTGTATCTGCTTTGCCAGGCTGCTTCTAATGGCTCCCAAACGAAGCCAATCTCATTCAGCTTGTCTACTCGCCCAGGAGCCAGCTTATTGTTATTTTTATATTGCCTTTGTGTAAAGACCCACATTCCCAACTGTGGATTATCAGGATACTTAGCTGGAACGAGTGTATCACCATGTTCATCTTTGTACTCGACGATCTGTTGAAACATCTCGTTCCAGGAGTCCTCAAATGGGTCCCAAACGAAGCCAATCTCGTTCAGTTTGTCTATTCGTTCAGGAGCCAACTTATTGTTCTTCCCACTTTGCCGCTGTCTATCGACCCACTTTCCCAACTGTGGATTATCAGGATACTTAAATGGGACGAGTGTATCGCCATGTTTGTCTTCATAATCCACGATCTGTTGAAACATCTCGTTCCAGGAGTCCTCAAGTGGGTCCCAAACGAAGCCAATCTCATTCAGTTTGTCTACACGTTCTTGAGCCAGCTTATTGTTCTTTTTATATTGCCTTTGTGTATGAACCCAAATGCCCAACTGCCGATTATCAGGATAATTCTGCGGGACGAGTGTATCGCCATGCTCATCGTTGTACGCCGCGAGCTCCTGGTACCTCATATGCCACAGCTCCTCATAAAAGACTGGAGGAATATTACTTCCATCAGAACTTAAGCTACGATTGTTGCATCCGTAGATAATTTTGTTTGGAAAGCACAGCAATGTAAACCCGTTAGAGGAGGGGAGAAATAGTTGCACACTCAATGGACTTTGAAGGAGTGTCGGGGTAGAGAGCTGCCGAATGTTGCTCTCAATTCCAATTCTGGCGCAGCAGATGATAGAACAAGAACCCCGAGAATGCTTGCATCGGCCCATGGCCGTAGGAAGGTGGCGTAGGCTGCTAATCAACGGCATGGTGAAGATTTTGAAGTGATCTTTTCTGGCAGCATTTGTGAAAAATTCACAGAAAGTACAAATAATAAGAAGTTACCAGTAACTGAAGTGTTAGATAGGACGCTGCTGAGCCCCTGAAATGAAGATCTTGACGCGTCTCGAAGGAGCTGCCCCTTTTTGATAACGGAATGACGATGAAGTGATGTAGGATGTGTAGGCACTCCGCTACAACAGTTCTGATAGCTCGTCACTGTGGACAATCATCTCGGCAGGATGATTATAATATGTTATGTGGGTGATGCGGCTGGGATGAGGTAGGTTCTGCTGCTCGGATATCGTCTCCTACGCAACATGCCAGTAAATACGAGAAAAACAAATCCACCGCCCGACCGCCACCCGGCAACTCGCCAAGCCAACCAAGAAGTGACAACTTCTTTTGAGGGATGAGGGCCGTGGTCGCCATTGTATTATTACATAACATGAATGATGCATACCAGAAGTATGGAGCATTGACGATTTGCACATCTCATATAATAAAAGAAGCTTGAGAGGAATGATAAATGGTTCATCTTGCTGCATTATGCCACCGTAGCAGCAGGTAGTGTCCCAGCGCCCAAGAAAATTGCTAACGTCGAACAGATCGTTCTTCTCCTTCTTTGGCAGCAATGATAACCATAGCAGCAGTAGCAGATTAACAGAGGCAGAGACGGCCGCTCAAGTCAAGCAACAAGAAGAGGCAACACGTATTCTACTGGATGGAGTGTATCATCGTATTTCAATCCAGCATGCTCATCCACTTGGACCATGGCAGGCCATTTTAGCTGCTGTTCAAGATCATTACAATAGTTGGGTGGATGTGCAAGATGCAATCAAAATGAAGAAGAAAGACAATGCAGCAGAAGAGATTGCAAGAACTCATGAGGAGTTGGGTATTGCATCAACAATTCTGCCAGCAGCAGCAGTAGCAGCAGCACCATTTCGTGTCCTCGATTTGGCAAGCGGTCCTCGTGGTGAACCTGGCACGACAATTGCTCATGCATTGCCTCTTGCGGCGGTACATTGCACCGATTCGTGTTCTGTAGCGGTTGCAGCTATTCCTGTACATATACTTGTGGATGAGGCTATTAGTGACACTGCTGCTGTTACTGATGTTGGTATTGGTGGATTAAGTAAGACGAGTAATATCTTATCAGCGATAGCAGGGGATGATGCAACAATACAAGCAGTAGTACCATTATCATCGAGCAATCTCTTGCCACTTATACCGCCTCCACCAAAGAATTTAACAAAGTCCATCGCAGATCTTACAGATTTGTCATCCTACAGTTCCAACTCTTTTGATGCAATAATATGCTGCTATGGATACAACCTATCCTCGAATGTACCGCATGCTCTGGCCGAGGCATATCGTGTCCTTGTTCCTGGTGGAGTTCTTGTTATTGCCACATGGGAACGATCAGCAATGTTAGCAATTGGACGTGATGTTGAGGCATATGTACGGGGTGGAGGACGTGATCCATATTCTACAATGGATGATGATGAGTCATTCCTACCTCCTCGTATAGTTCCAGTGAATAAAATTGAATTATCTGGAGTTGGTGAACTGGAGGCTCTACTGATTGCTTCGGGATTTGACCAACCTCAAGCTGTTCTTGCGAAAAGTTTGGTATATCCTATTGATTTGGGTAACAACTCGGATGATCAGTTTGCAATGGGAACAATTCTTGTTAGGGATGAACTTGAGAGCCTAGGAGCACTGGGACCGCCAGCTACTGATGGTGGCAATGGAGCTTGGGGGAACTTGGCCGAGGAGGCCTTTTGGATGAATATACAAAAATATGCTGATGTGGTGGAGGGAAAATTGCTTTTGAGAGACAACACATTTAAGCTTACTGTATCCACAAAGAATTAATACCAATGATGCAATGTTATAACATACCTCTCTTAATGACTGTGATATAAGAACACGGAATAAGGCAAGCCTTCCCTTTCTCCTTTGAACTTTCTGTTAATAGAGACACATGTTGTTCTATCCAACTATTATAGCTCACATCCCTGATGAGGATGCTTTCAATGGCTTGGAGGTGGATGACTCTTCTCACAAGGGACCTAATTTGAGGTCAACAATTTTACTTCATCAAAGTGCTCTTTGGAAGCAATCACATGGTGATGATCATCTGGATAGTCAATGTAGTGAACGCTGTATCGATTTGGCTGTACATTACTTTTCAGCTGATGCAAGTGCTTGCTCACAAACTCAACCTGACTTTCGACCACTTTTCTTTGATCACCAGTGCCAATACGAACAAATATAACCTGAGTATAGCCTTGCGTTGCTGCCTCTTTGCGGAGAGTATTCATTCTACCAAGCTCTCTTTTGATAGGATAACTTGAGCGGCAACTGTGATACTTCTCGTCAATTTCCACAAAGATGACGGATTCACTATGAATAATAACCCCATCAGGAAACAACCTTACACCAAAGAATACCTGATTCAGCATATGAAACTCGTGTCCATTCCTCTCGAGCTCGTAGATGATCATATTTTCTATGAGGCTTGATCCTTTTGATATCTTTCGAAAGAAGAAATCAAAATCAATCTTCTTCAAGTCGTTGTATCTATGGTCTTTCAATCGACCTTCTGCCTTCGAATACCTCTGACGCATGCACCAGTAGTATAGTTCTTCATGCTCTTGTTCACTGATAGGAATTCTCGTGTGACCATATCTCTTGTAGAATGTGTTGAGCTTGTTGTATTTACGTTGCCAGGCTGCTTCATGCGCGTCCCAAACAAACCCCATTTCATTCAGTTTGTCTAAACGCTCGTCAGTCATCTGGGATGCTTCTCCGCCTTGCTTGAGTTTATACTGATATCGTTGTGTAGCGACCCACTCTGCCAACTGTAGATTATCAGGATAGGTCCTCGGGACGAGTGCATCACCGTGCTTATCTTTGTACTCTAGTATCTGTTGAAACATTTCGTTCCAGGAGTCCTCAAGTGGTTCCCAAACGAATTCAATCTCATTCAGTTTGTCTACACGCTCAGGAGCCAACTTGTTATTCTTTCTATTTTGCCGCTGTTTATCGACCCACATTCCCAATTGTGGAACATCAGGATGCTTCTGCGGCACCAGTGTATCACCATGTTTATTTTTGTACTCGATGACCTGTTGAAACATCTCGTTCCAGGAGTCCTCAAATGGGTCCCAAACGAAGCCAATCTCATTCAGCTTGTCTACACGCTCAGGAGCCAGCTTATTGTTTGTTCTATGTTTCCTTTGTGTACGAACCCAACTTCCCAACTGTGGATTATGAGGATACTTCTGATCTTTTCTGGCAGCATTGGGCTGTGAAAAATTCACAGAAAGTACAATAATACGTTACCAGTAAATGAAAATGAAGTGTTAGATAGGATGCTGAGCCCCTGAAATGAAGAGCTTGACGCGTCCCGAAGGAGCTGCCCACTTTTTGTTCTGCTCCGAACTGCACTCTGCACCTTGCTCCCATGCCATCTCGGCCGTTATTGGACGATACCTCTGTGCTTGCTGCCTAGTACTAGACCGCTATTGCCAACAACCCCTCGGCGACCTCATTATTTGACATCGGAGTTTTGTCTGCTGTATGGGAAATCTGCCCTTTGTGTTGTGACCTACGGAGATACGCTTGTAAGACCATGCCATGACATCCGTCATCCTCACTTGGATTGTGATCCCCCTTGGTCGCTTGATTTGGCTGATATTTTGTAGTAGTAGCCAAAATAGGATTGTGAAACTTCTGGCGACATTGCTTCGGCTGCTGTTTTCTAGCAGTAGCCAAAATAGCAGCGATGATGAAAAGCAAAATACCGGCGGAGACGGCAGTGATCCATTCAAGGTCCTCGGATTGAACGGCGGCAAGGCAAATACTACAATTGAGGAGGCAACAAAGGCGAGGCGCAAACTGGCTCTGAAATGGCACCCCGACCGGAATATTGGCAATGAAGAGGAGGCCACGAAGAAAATGCAGGAGATCAATCATGCCTTTACAGAGGTGGAGAAAATTCTTGGTGAGGGGGGCGGTAATGTTCAAGAGGACGAGGCAGGGCAACAAAGTGAAAGTGACGATGAACGTGACACGAGGACTGCCAAGAGGAGAGCAAAGCGGAATCGGAGGAAGGAACGACAAGAGGAAGAAAAATTCGAGAGAGATGTGGAAGAAGAATTTGCCAACTTTGAAAGGGCGCATAGAAATGCTGCAAGAGGTTCATTTGGTACTACATCTCCCCCATTTGCAGCAGAGTCGCCTCCAAGAGGTGGCCGAGGAAAGGGTGGAAAGGGTGGAAAGGGCAAATCAAAGAGTGCAAGAAAGAATGCAAGGCAAAGAGCAAAGCAGCGAGAAAGGCAGCGCAATCAAAGCAGGGTGCAAACTGCCCCTCAATGCCGCAATCTAGATGAAAGCAATGAGCCACTTGGTGAAAAGACCAAGGAGGGAGCTGGTGCAAGTGACATTCCATTTCACCATTTGCCTCTGGAGAAGCGGTGCGAGATCAAGTTTCAAAGCAAGGAACTTTTGAAGTCAACTGTCTTTGCTGGTAAGATATTCTATTGTTTTCTTTGCATTGGAGAATATATATGTTTATACGATAAGCTCACTTTTCTATCCCAAAACATCAGCCCTAAGGACAAGAGCTTACTACGTATTGCGAGTGCTCGCCATGACGCAAGATCTATGCGATCATTTTCCACTACCAGCTGAAGAAGGAGGTGACGTTAAAGAAGTATTCGTGACGCCCCTGATGATTGCATCATATCTTGGTGACTACAAAGCTGCAGATATCCTCATTCAGTGTGCTGGGAAGAAGTGGAAAGATGATGTCCTGGCAAAGTCAAGTCAAGGGGATGACTGCCTCAGTCTTGCCAAAGAAGCTCGAGACATTGCCCAGCTACTATATGATGAAGCCCGGGCATATGAAGTAGAGGAGCTACGAAAAAAGAACTCAAGAGGAGAGAAAAGATTGTTGTAGAGTACGCCGAAAATCTGGAGATGGCGGTCCAACTCGTTGAACGCCTCAATAGTATGAAGCCGATAGCACTGGAACTGGAGGAAAAGGCAAGAGAAGAGCGGATGAGGATGCTAGGATTCATGTCAATGGGAGTGATGGCTGTCGGCATTGCGTGGAAGTTTTACTCTTCTTGATGCTGATGCTGGTGATATAATTAGTGGAAAGCAGTCGTCTGCTGGCCGAACCCGGGAGGACGGAATCCTGCAAGCTGCAGTATATATATCTAATTGCCAACTATTACAATATCTATTATTGCGTTAGGGATCATACAATTATATCATGTTGCGTATGGTACAATATCCTAAAACATAATATTTGTGATTAAACTATCACAGAACAAATACAAACATGATCAATGATGCCTTCCACCTTCCAAGAACATAGAAAGGCACGGTCTCAAGATCACATTCGGACAAGAGGACTCCAGCGGTTGCCCAATTTATAGCAGCAGCGACAAACAATACAGTAGAACCAAGGAGAGTCCTACACGATGCGATCTTATTCTTTCGCCTGAATTCCTCACCACCACACTTTGAAAGTCAATGATGCTACTGTACCCGGCGTAGTTTCCCTTCGTAGATTTCCCCCCAACTCGATCGTCATCATACCCCACACATGGATAACCGTCATCGGTATACCTGCCTCCATTGATGTGAATACAGCCACTCTTGCTTCCCTTGGCACCAGCTTCCCACGATCCTTGTTTCCATTTGGAAGACTTTGTTTTGGACGATTTCCCAGGGAAAATAGGCCGCCAATCATCCGCCGCTGGAGGAGATTTGTCATCGTCCATCCCTGGAGAAGGTGGATACGGAATAATATAATCGTCAATATCCGATGATGAACTAGGAGGGTTAGGTTTGCCAGGTGTAGAACCCCAACTAGGAGGCTTCGGCTGAGGTTTGCCACCCCAGCTAGGAGGACTCCAATCGTCAGTATCCGAAGAACTAGGAGGGTTAGGTTTGTCAGGTGTAGAACCCCAACTAGGAGGCTTCGGCTGAGGTTGGCCTGGATTTGTCGGCCTTCTAAATGTGGGCTTCATAGTAGTTGGAACAAAGTTATATGGTACAGGAGGGCCGGTTGGCTCTTGAGTTGGTGTTACCGTCCTTTGGTAGTAGAAGGTAGAAAGAGATTTCGGTGAGCAAAATAGCACTAATGTGCAAAGAGGAACGCAAATACTTCTCATTCATTACACTTACGGGTGCAACGTAGGATCAATTGTCGGATCAATGGTACTGAAACGAAGTCAAAAGCGATAAGAAGAAGGTGTGAGTTTTTGTACTGACAATAAGATGATACTTAAAACACAATACATGTACTCACGGTTCCATTGTTGGGTCAATCGTCCTGTTGGTAAGAAAGATCAAGAATAATTTTTGTGAGATGATGTTCATATTTAATTGGAAGGTACTTCTGACATTTGATCAACTTACGGCTGAAATGTTGGCTCCATGGTAGGCGATATTGTTGGCTCAAGCGTCGGTGTTAACGTCGGACTTATCGTTGGCTCAAGCGTCGGACTGATTGTTGGAGTAAAAGTGGGAGACTGTACAAAAGAAGAGGTTAGAATACGCCTCATAACACTGATCATATCAATTAACTTCACATTATTCGTTGCTACTTACAAGAGTCGGAGAGATGCTAGGTCTCCTAGTTGGTCTCTGTAAATCGTAAAGGAGGGGAAGGATGAGATATTAGTGCAGCGCTCAAGCATAACAATCTGATATTCAATTATGAACTTACCGGTGTCGGAATTTTCGTCGGCTTCGGAGTCACTGGCTTTTTGGTTGGTTTAGGCTGTATAAAAATGACAAATAAGATAGGCGGAGTATGTTGGTATCAATGGAGAACATCAAAGTAACAATTGTAATAATCTTGGTACTTACTGTAGGACGGCGAGTTGGATTAAGCGAGACAGAGGGAGGGTTCGAAGGTTTATGTGAAGGTTTGAAACTGATAGAGGGAGAAGTTGATGGCGGAGGACTCCTCGTTGGATTCGCAGACGGACTTGCCGTCGGTTCAGCAGAGATTGTCGGATGAGTACTGATAGTTGGTTCGTCAGATGGTTCACTAGTTGGTGCTGCAGAAACACTCGGCTGATAGGATGGCTGATGAGTTGGTGCGGTGGAAATACTGGGTGGGTTCGTAGCACAACGTGCTTGGAAGTTCTGGGTAAAGTCATCGTCCGTTCCGATCTGCGATGAGAGAAGGGGATGAAACAATTTGAGTCAAGGGAATGAGAGCGGTGCAGCAAACGAACCAAAATAGAGCAAAACGAAACACCGCATAAGCCCCCTCCCCCCACATAATAATCAATATATGTAACACTTACCGAGTAACAGAGGTATTGATCACCAAAGCCGACAGAACCAATCACAGGCCCTTCCCCCGTATACAAAGCACCTGTTGCCGGAATGATGGCACGTTCATCAAACAAACTGCATTGTTCACTAATCGCCGTCAAATTGCGACGTGTCAGCTCCCCAGATCCAGGGTTCACAAACGTCTTATAATTCAAGAGACAATTGCACTTATCCCCCGCTGTCAATTCAAATCCCACATAAAAGAATCCACGAGTTTCTACTCCACACAGACATATTTCACACGACTGAGCACATTGCAATGGGGTTGTTATGCTCTCAACGACTTGTAGACCACTGTATCCAAACTCTTGGATTTCACCTTGCCCTGTTGCATTTGTGGATAAACATTGTCCTGATCCTATTGTATAGTACCCATCCACAGATGTTCGAGCCAAGTTATTGTTCTGAAAGTCTTCGAAAAGAGCGGCAAATGATGTAGAAGATTCAGTTACTACAGTTCTGTTAGTCGGTAGAGGTGTTGGCAATGGAGTTGGTGATGGTGTCACGATCATTGTAGGTATAGGTGTTGGTTCGAGCGTTGGTGATGGTGTTACGATGACTTTTCCCGAAGGAACAGCCGATTGAGTAGACTCAAGAGTAGGTGTTGTTGTTGGTGTCCCCAATATACCAGAAGGCCGAGGTGTAGAAACAGGAACATCCTCAAGAGTAGGTGGTTTTGTTGCCCCCGTTACATCGTAGGTTGGAGGAAGAGTTGAACCTGTAGGCTCAGAAATAGGTGGTGCTGTTTTCGTACCTCCCAAAGTAACAGTTGGAGAAGGACTTTCTTCTGAAGAAACTTCGGGTGGTATAAAGACTTGAATTTCTGATTGTGTAGGATCAGAAGTAGGCGTTGTTGTTGTTGCCGCCTCTACCTCATCAGTTGGAGAAAGAGTTGTTGGACGAGCAGTCACTGGAGCATCGGTTGTTGGAGCGCTAGTCGATGGTGTCGTTGACGGTATTGCAGATGATTCCTCTGGTGACTCCGATGGCTGAGGCGAAGGATTCGATGTTACTGGAGCACTAGTCGACGGTGCCGCAGAAGGAGCTGCTGATGGTTCTTCCTCTGGTGATTCTGAAGGCTGAGGCGAAGGATTCGATGATATTGGAGCGCTAGTCGATGGTGCCGCAGAAGGAGCTGTGGATGGTTCTTCTTCTGGAGATTCTGAAGGTTGAGGTGAAGGATTCAATGTCACCGGAGCAATAGTGGTTGGAGCATCAGTTGTTGGACTAGAAGTTTCAGGGGATTCCGAAGGCTGAGATGAAGGATTTGATGTTATTGGAGATGAAGTCACTGGAGCACTAGTCGACGGTGCTGAAGAAGGAGCTGTTGATGGTTTTTCTTCAGGCGATTCTGAAGGCTGAGGTGAAGGATCCGATGTTACTGGAGCAATAGTTGTTGGAGCATCAGTCGTTGGACTAGAAGTTGTTTCAGGAGAGTCCGAAGGCATAGACGACGAACTTGTAGTTGGAGATGGTGTTGGCTCACGTGTCGGATTTGGAGTTGGAGCCGGCGTAGGAAGTAACGATGTACTCGGTGAAATTGATATAGTAGGCTTTGACGTCGGCGAAGATGTCGGAAGAGGTGTTGGTTTCTTCGTCGTGGGAGGAGGAGATGGTGGAGGGGAAGGTATTGGATTTGGTGCTACAGTTGGCACTTTAGTTGGTTTTGCTGTGGTTGGTTTTGCTGTAGTTGGCTTTGCTGTAGTCGGTTTTCCAGTCGTCGGCATTTCAGTCGTCGGCTTCTCAGTTGTTGGGGGAGGAGTTGTTAATGCCGCCGTCGGGGGAGGAGTAATTGGCGCTGCTGTTGTCGGCTTCTCAGTTGTTGGTGCTTTTGTTGTTGGCGGCTTCGTAGTCGGTTGTCCAGTAGTCGGCACGTCAGTTACATTTGTCTCCAATATTCTTTCTTCCGGAGGCATCGGCGTCGTCGAATTATCTGATTGTGGAATGAATCCATTTGCCTGCAATAGTTAAGGGGGAGAAATAATAGGTGATGAGCAATTTAAAATTGACAACTGATACATGCACAACACGAAATGTATGCACATCATGTGTACACTCACCTGCTCAAACCACGCTGCAGCAATGGCAACGATGATTATTATTCGTTGAGCCTGAACAGAGCTGCATATTCTATTATTGCTCCATCGATTTGAACGACTCATGTTGTTCATCTATTGTATATTGAAGTCTTTGACATAAACACATAGGTTCGCATTCGAATTATCGTTCCAGCTGATATCTCTCTCCAGCCAGGGCACTATTATCTACGCCGCAGCTAGCAATACAGCGTGATTACGACAGTGTCAAACGATTGATTCGATCGAGGTTTGCAGCGAACGTAGGTGGTGTTACCGTGATGCAGTGATACACATCGTGCATGAAGCCGAATTAGTCGATGATCATCGGTGTGTCGCGTGCGAAAGTTGTCTAACTCGGTTGGGCGGGCGAAAAAGTGAAATTTGTCCAGAGAACCGAGAAAGAGCCAATTCAAAATTATTTGAATTCATTTGATTGTCTCTCAGGCGTTGGACCGTTGACCTCTTTGAATGCTTCGATGAGAAACTCCTCATTGTAGTGCAGCTAGCTGCAAATCAGACAACCGAAACCTAACCCAACCACAACACAATTGCCTTCGCAGATTATATTGCATCAAAGAGTACATAATGAGCGCTTGCAAGGCATCATAAGGTAATGTTAAGAACGAACCAGCGGCATGCGAGGCCCAACCAAGATGAAGGCGTTGCTATTGAATTTGGAAGAGGAAACAATCACTTTCAGTCGAAGACGAAATATGTGAAATCTCTAAGCAGCAAAACCACAAGCACAAGGAAAGCAGCAGCTATCACTGTTGTAGTAGGCATCGCTTTGACATTGTTGTTGATAGTCGGTCTATCACAATCCGACCGCAATCCACCACCACGAACCTAAAACAAGCTCTCCCAAAACTGGATCTTCCAAAAATTGGCAATCATGGACCTTCAAACGATTCCAAAGAGAGTTCCCCTGTGCTCATCGCCCCTCGTCCGCATTTGAACTCTACACTGTGGAAGATTTTCAGATGACGCGCGACACATACATTCAATATGTGGATAGGTCCTATAAATTCGATGACCCGGTCCCCCCAACTTAAGTTTATAGTCTACACGTTAAAGGAACCCCTCCGCCATATCATGCCGAAAAAATACCTGATGGTCCAAGAGGCCTCTTTGCATCACGTGACATCCACAAAGGCGAGCTAGTCCACAACGGTACAAAGTCAGATGTGTCATTTCCCGACGCAAATGCATGGCGTCGATTCATGTTTGGTCTCCCCAAGAGGGAGATGGGATGTGATGTAACAGAATGGACTTGGACTCAAGGACAGGTGAAGAATGGCCCGTTGAAACTTATGACTTCCTTTACCATCTCAATCTTGATCAACGAGGGTATGACTGACGAGGACATAAATGTCTTGCCTGAGAGTAGCGTGTCACCTTTGTTTTATGCTACGCGTGATATCAAGAAGGGAGAGGAACTCCTCACGACTTATGAAACGTTGTACTATACAAACCATGATGCAGTTGGTCTCATATGGGGGTGATAGCAAGATTGCAGTATCGTATAATAGCGCAGAACACGGTGCAGTTGGTCTAATGTAGAGGTGATAAAAAAGTACGACCAGGAATCAAATAGCAGCACTTTTGTTGGAGCCTACGATGTTAGTATGATGCATAATTCATGATCGTCTTGTCGACATATTAAACATAAAAGTTAGACTATCTCCATAAGCAAGAGCTTGCGTCTTCTTATTATTACCCCCTCTGCACAATAAAGAGTAACACTCCTTTCCATGAATAAGCTTGCGTGTGTTTTCTATCCCCCCCTACACAAAGTGAATCTTGAACACAGTCTTTTGAGTTCGTTTACACAAGTGTCTCGGTCAATGCTGGAGCACTCCTCGACCTACTTGCTTCTTGAATGATCTTGACCAAATAAACAAGAGACGCCACACACAGCATACACATGGAAACGAGGAAGGTATAAGTCAAGGCATTCGTCTTTGTATGGGAATGAAATTCGTAGGTTTGATCCACATAACCTGACAACGAGTGTGAAGTGAGAGTTCCTTGCAAGTTGGCAATGGCAAGATCTCGAAAGGATGCAGTTCTCATTACTGTCTTGGCGGAGAACTTCATGCACTGAGAATAATGAAAGAGAAAGAGATGGGTATTGTGTTGAGAGAGGTGTTCGACATGGATATCTATCTTTGAGACAGGCAACAATTCTTCTTACCTGATTCACACTGGTGTACCCCGCATCATCATAACATTCAAACGCATACCCCCTGGGACAATAATCTCCACCCAATTGACGCAATTGACGGTTGGCATCATCATTATTGCCATTTCCGTAATAGTTGTTGTAAGCATTGTAGTACGCCGCCTTGTCATCAGTGTTGTCGTCATTGTTATAAAACCCATCATCATAACAAGTGCCATAATACACTGACCCATCCGGATTATCCAAATCATGCGCCACACACGAATGGCAAATACTCCAAATATCAAATGCACTATTCCAACGATTGAGAGACGAGGCGAGAGACTCTCCACTGAAATCGTAGTCCCCTCCATTATCCTGACTATGTTGACTCGCCTGACCATTTCCAAGAATATTTCCGAGAATATTCTCAATAGCGCTAGTACTCATGTAATATTCAGAGGCTGAATCACATGTCTCATCCATATACATGGAAACAGTAATTTCCCCACTGTACGCGGGCTTCAAATCATAATACAGTGGTTTTCCATTCTTTGTCTTTGCGCTGGAGAGAGTACACCCCTGAGGCCACGCCTTACGTGCATTCTTCATAAAGGCATAATCCTCATCATTCCAACGACAGATTCCCTGATGTTTGAATAGCTGTTCCATCCAATCATCGTACTTTCTATGCTTGAAGAATCCGAGGAGGGAGAAGGAGGTGGAGGATAAGTGACAGTCCATTTTGGTGCAGGGTGATCCGTCGGCGTAGCTGCAGGCGGTTTCATCCCATTGTTTGTAGTATGGGTCGTAGTATTGATATTCGGCTGCTCCGTTGCCTTGGTAATTTTCATTGACGTACTGTATGGAAATGAGCGGAGAGAGGATATTGTGGTGAGTGGTGGAAGACACGTAATGATGGGGCAAACAAACCGCCGTCCTCCCCCTCGACATGATTCTGCCGGCATTGCTCTTCCAAAAGGACCAATAATTAATTAAATACAGTCCCCAATGCTGCTGTCCCCCAAATGAAGACCTCCCCTCGTGAATAGAGCATTGCTCTCCCATTAATCCACAAAAAATAATCAATCACAACAACAATCAAATCAAATCGTAACTCACCGCAGCCCAAATCAAATATCTAGCACACCCAGTCTCACTCATAGTAGCATCATTATTATCCCCCGAATGCTGACTATGCTCACTATACATATCCTCATCATTACTCTGACAATCAATAATAAACCCCAACTTCCTCCAACTCTGCGCCTCTTCATCATACTCCCCCATCCCATCCACAAATGGCTCTGTGGAATATGGATTAGAGGAGGAATATCCGCCTAAGCGACGGAGGGTCGATTCATCCAAGAGTATATTGGGCAAGAATTGAGTATCGGGTGAGATTTCCATCCAGTTCTTCTTGACCGTGGTGGATTTTTCTTCCGGGGGCATGGATTGGAGGTGTCGATGTTCCGGGGTGGAAGTGTGTTTGGATTGGGAGAGCATGATGTCGAAGAGGTCGGAGTTGCGGATTATGCGTGTGGAGGGCATGGAGTCGTCGGTGGGGGTGTGGCTGCCGGATACTACAGTGGTGGAGAGGAGCATTGCGGTGGCTAGGGCTAGGGTGCGCTCCATCATTGTTGTCGTCATTGTTGCGGTGTGTTATTGTCGATTTGAGGGGATGATATTGTTATCAATATAAGGAGCCGTTCACTGACGACGCTATGAATGAATAATCAAAGATTGAGTGCTTGATTGTTTGTCTACAATGACAACACGCTTGATCGAGTTCGAGTTATCGCCGTGATGCTCTCAAAGACAAGGCGGGTAAGTAAGTGGTTGCGTTACGATTTCTTCTGTTTGTTTTTTTGGGCGAGTAAATGACATGCCAATAAAAGCCTACCGGTTAACAAGACACCGTAGACCATACTAATTCCTAAAGATTCATTTTGTTTCAAACGAGTGAAAGTACAGGAAATTCTCTCCACATTACCCCATGCCTCCAAGACACCGCCAAAAAGACAAAGGGAGTTGTGTTGGGGGCTAATAAAAGGGGGCCCCTCCCTTTTGTCCAACTTTTCCATTGTGTCATCACAAGAAAACCGACCAATTTGGGTTTAGGGCGCCCGCTGTCCCCCTATCGAAAGGCACATAACAAGTGCACATCGCAGAAAACTTATCGTGATAGCCTCTTGGGGTTCAACTTTTTGCTAATCATTGTTATCATTGCATTGACGGCCTTTGCTGCCTTCATCGATATCATCTTAATTCTGCTTCGGCAATAACATTATTATCACACCCCTCTTTGCTGGCTGGATCATCTGATTCCGTAACTCCTGTCGGTGCCACCATAGCAAAAGACGACACATCATATAATCATATCACCGCCGAAAAAATGACGCTGCCCAAACTATCAATAGCCTTATCGCTCCTTCTCGCCGCCAATGCCTCGGCATCATTGAGTACCTCCGACGGCACCACTCAAAATTGGTATGCCGCCTCTCAAGCCAGAGCATTGATGCACCGCATTCTTCAAACGAAAGAAACAAATGCCGTCGCCTCCTACAATGAAGAGGACACTTCCACATCACGTCAACTAGTCGACAAGAGCACCTACTCCAACCTAAACTCCGCCCGCAAATCCCGCTCCTTCAACAAACTCCAAAAACACCAACCCCTCTCCCCAATGGAAATCCTCGAAACACTCTCCCAATACGATAAATTCTGGATTGAAATCAAAGCAGACGACTCCACCACCCGCTCCGGACCATGCGTCTGGTCCGAATGCGCCCTAGACGACGTCGACGACGAATACACCGGAGACAATCGTGACGGGGACTCCCAATGGTACCAATTCCGCACTCAGCAATTCTGTGCCAATGCCGCCTATTCACTCTACGGTCGCAAGAAGGGAGATGTTCTTGGTAAATTTGGGGATTGTACCGGACGACACTTTATTAACTCATTCTTTACCTATGGGGGGAGTGACAAATTGCTCAAGGCGATTGGAACAACTCCCCAAGTGTTTTATGGGGGGGATTCGAATGCTGATTGTGTCGCATCCGATAATGGAGATGCCGCCTATTCGACACTGGGGTGCGCGGCCAATGGTGAATTTATAATGGGGTACTTTGACGGAAACTCGTGTGATGGGAACTACTTTGTCGGGGGGGATAATAGTTTCAGTAAATACAATTCGGCGTTTAATACGGTCAAGTGTCATGAGATGGATGTGGTGAATGATTCGTACAAGTTGACTACCCTCATTGAGAATTCGTGGGCGTGTGATGTGAGAACGTTTGGTGTGTCTTGTCCGGATCCGTTTCAGCGTAAAGGGTATTATGAGTATGCGTTGCAGACTGCGGCGAATGGGGGGAATCCGATTCGGGCGTATAATCATTTGTTGTGGAAGGATGAATTGAGGTTGTTTAGTTGGGTGTTGTTGACCATCTCTCTGCTTATCTTCTTTGCTGCCTTTTCGATTAAGCAGTGTGCCATCAAGAAGAAACCGGAGATGCCTACTGGGGAGTCGTATGATGAGCATATTTCCCCCACTGCGTCTGCCATGACGGTTGGTAATACGCAGATTGAACTCGAGGATGGTGGTAAATTGAAGAACATTATGGAAAGGGTCAGTAACAAGACTCTTAACACCGCAGCATGGTTGCAATGGAAGGTGGGGAGGGGCGAGAAGCCTGAACCCGAACGTACCTTCCAGACGAACAGCCCCGAGAAGAAGAATGCGAATGCGGAGGGGTACAAGAGTCCCGAGGGCAAGATTGAACCTGTTCCTATTCAACTTACACGTAGTACTACTCCTAGTACGGCTCGTCAGGGACTGAATATGTGTAATACGGATGAATCTGCTTTGGAGATGGCACCGGTATCACCTCAAGAGGATAAGCCTTGGGTGACGATGAAGGCTCCGCGTCAATCACTGCAGTAATAATATTGTGGATGACGCTAGAGTGAGAGAGTGTGTGTTGTGTATGTGGGGGGAGGTCGTGTATAGGCTGAAGGGGGGTGGGGGTGGATTATCTCATAAATATATGTTCATGCCGATAAGGGGGAAGTTATTGGCGAGGGTCTTATCCGTTTAGAGTAACTAATAGATACTGCAATTATTATATCATTGGAAATCTCATCATCTGTCATTCTATTGATAGGACGTATTTTGTTAGCCTTGCAGAAGCTCTCCCTTGTCCATTGATTGGATCAGACACAGTACAGCAGCACAATTCACCAATGACACTCCATTAATGAATATCTTTGCTTCTCTCCATTGGATGGAGATGAAAAGTACAATAGCCCATTCGAAAGCCCTCATTGCGCTCAATCGATGAGGCGTATCTCCAGGCAAAATATCGACTCGTTCCCAATCGAATCAGCTAGAGAGAGTTTAGAAAGTAATGGCAGGTCAAAAAATGTCAAAGAAATTGAGATTTGGAATGGCTTTCAAAGTAGTGCTTCCAAAATAACATCAAAACCATTTTGAGCATCTAAAAATGACTGTATAAACACAGCTTCGGCTGGGGGCTCGCCAGCGACCAGTTGGGCCGAATGAAAAGTATGAGTGATCGGGGTAGAGGTATCTCTTCTTTCCGTTCTTTCTTGTTCGGCGGAATTGTGACTTGTCGTTGGATAAATGACCGCAACGATCATTTCATTCACTTTTCAGCACCACCACACATACACCACGAGACACCAGGCAGACAAGAATCCACTCTCCATCCTACGTACCTACTTCTGCATCTACAAAGCGTCTTCTGACCTGACCCATCAACAGCGTCTGCATCAAAGATGAGCGAGGAGGAAGACTTGGCTGTGCTCATCTACAAGTCTAGCAAGACGGCGAAAGCCAGGGCGGCGGTGGCGGCTGCCAAGGAGAAGGGACAGTTGAATGATTCATCTACGGGACTGCGAATTTCAACTCGAAAGAGATCTTTTTCTAATCAAGAAGATAAAGCATCGATGGATCGCCCCGGGAAGAAGACGGCTGCAAGTAAGGAGCGTCAGTTTCCCGGGGATAGTCAAAAGGTTGAAGGACAATCCGATAGCGATAGGAGGAAGTATATATGCACTGCTAATCAATGCACAAATAATGTCATCAACGGAGGAGTGTGCAAAAGGCATGGAGCAAAGATCAGACTATGCCGCAGTGAAGGATGCCCTAATCAAATTATCAGAGGAGGGGTGTGTAGGAGGCACGGTGCAGAGCTCAAACTATGCAGCAGCGAAGGATGCATAAATATTGCTCAGAAAGGAGGAGTGTGTACAAGGCATGGAGCAAAGAGGAGATTGTGTAAAAGTGAAGGATGTCCGAATATTGCTCAGAGGGGAGGAGTGTGTAGGAGGCATGGCGCAGAAATCAAACTGTGCAGCAGCGAAGGATGCACGAATCAAGTCACCAAAGGAGGAGTGTGTACAAGGCATGGGGCAAAGAGGATATTATGTAGAAGTGAAGGATGCACAAATATTGCTCAGAAGAGAGGCGTGTGCAAGAGGCATGGTGCAAAGATGAAACGAGTATAGCAAGCAGTATGTGCTAAGTAACGAAGCCTAACCCTGCCACGGGGCGGTGAGAAAGTTACTCGTTGGAAGAGTAGTAACAGATACATGTAGTAACTAAGATAATGTTCTTGCCGATCACGCCCTGAGTTTTGAGGGCTTTAGCAGTCAACCATTAATGTTTTGATGGTGCTGAAGGAAGAGTCGTTTTTCACGAGTTCATCGATGATTAGTACCTCGTTGCAGTCAACCAGTCATGGAGCCCACCGCCTCAAGCCGATCTTGATGGATCCGTGCCAAATGTCATATTCATCGTCCGAGGTCGACCAGCCAACCAACCATTGACGTCGATTGGTGATGGAAGAGTGCTTTATATTTATAAGGCATACTATCACCATTATATAGGAATGGGTGTGCACCTTTATCGACTAAGATGTCAATAATCCAGCATTGCTTCTTGTGGAGGGCGAGCCGTCCACTACAAAGGTTTGCTTGTGATCAACCCTATCCCCCGTCCTTCGTCTCCAACAGCACAGTAAAACATGTACAATGTCTCGTTTCTGGGATTGTAGACGAGCGACACTTTGTGAGCGTATTTCTTGTCCAATCCACTTGGGTTGCCTCCTGCTTGGTACAAGGGGGTGGTGTCACGTTCCCAATGAATCAAGTCTCTGGAGAATGCAATCATAATGTGGGCGGCTCCTCGTCCCACGCCGTAGAAAAACATTACCCAAGCAGAACATTCTACGTCGTCCCAAAACACTTTGGCGTCTGAGCAAAACTGTGTGTCAAATCCGTCTCTGCTAACGCTTATTATCGGATTGTCATTGTGACGTTCCCACTCATACAAACACTGAGACTTTGCGATTCCAATCTGCTCAATCCACTCTGGCATCTGTTTTGCATTGTAAAAGTTGTAATACACACCATCATGCTCTACTAGCCAAGGCTGATAGATGCTATGCTTCTCCCAATCGCTAACTTCACCTGGACCATGGATGGATAAAATGCTTTCATCTTTCTCACGCTTCCAATTCATGCCATCAGAAGATGATGCCAATCCCTGATACCCGGGGTCTGGCTCGTACGTGTTCTTCTTCTCATACGCTCCGTAGAGTGAAAGGAACTTGTCATCGTTAGCCTTTTTTAATACTCTTGGGGCATCAATGTGGTAACTCTCGTAATGGTAAGCTCCAAGCACAACGCCACCATGATCAAATAATCCCTCTTCACCGTATCCCATTGCCAATCTGAATTTCGTCCATTGAACCAAGTCAGAGCTTTCAGCGATGAAGGATTGGTATCCAGTTCCATCAAAGCCAATAAAGCTCATGTAAAATGTCTCGTCTCCTGGTAGCTGGAAGACTGTCGGTACGTCCGTCATTTGAATACCTTCGTGCCCAGCTATGATTGGATTCGGTGGAATGACGTGCTTATCGTGATAATGCCAGCTTCGATACTTCTTCGACCACTGTGTCGTTAATTCTGACGATATTAACACGCTTCTCAGAATGCAATGCAGCCCCCCCTCGTAACTCTTGTTCATTAATTTCATTGTCGTTCCATCAGGAACACTCACTCGTAGTTGAGTTTGGTTCAAATCAATTCGTATTGTACCATACATCGTATTAACTTCAGATGTAACGGATGAAACGCCCTCTATGGGGCTGCATGCCCATTCTTTCCACCCATCGGATAACGGTCTGATTCCCAGTAGAATCTCTGGATACAAGGCACAGGGACCTGCTGACCATGCATGACACAAACTGCGAGCATAGGGTCTGTCATAGAATGCAGCTACATCTGATATTGCTTCTCCTTCATTGAACGCTTCATAAAAGGTTGTGGCACCTGTTTCCAACATCCCGCCCCAGTACTTCCGAACTTGATCTAATGCAGTGCTACGTTCATTCAAACGTATCAGTGCAAGACATTCCAAGTGCTTCATGTACGGGGTGGCAACAGCCGCCAAATCTTTTCTCAATAACGCTGATCTAGATTCCTCCACAAGTTTGCGGCTTTTCCTGATCATGTAGGCACGCTCATCGCTTGTATCAGGATCCCACCAATCTCCGCTAGCACGATCGTCGAGGCGAGAGTAAAGACCAGAGAGTGCACCTAGCAAATGTGCATGTCTTGAGTAGCCTGCTTGGATATCATCTCGCTCCAAAAGAGAAGTTTCCAACTTTGATTGCACGTCCTTAATCAATTCAACAACGCTATTCAACGCCTCTTTTGATTCGTCGTCTGTTCCCACCAACAACATGGATTTTGCCAAATCATGTGCACAATCAAGTGCCCACCACCAAATAATTTGCAAGGGCTCTGACTTGTCTCCCTCTACAGTCCAATCAATGAAAATCCATTCACTTTCATGTTCAATAAACCAACCCTTATTCTTGTCACTGCACCATTGAATTAAATTCACGAGCCTCGTTTCAAGCAACGGCCACTCTTGCCGCAGAAACGACTCGTCACCAAAGTATCTCTGATAAAGCCAATGGCAAATGAAGAACCACAAAGAATAGTCCACAATACCATTCACGTGGCTCTCGGCCACTTGAACTCTAGCATCCACTTCTTCCTCTAAAGCATTATTAGTGTTGCAGTAGAGCTTCTCCATGCCACACCTTCCCAACACAGAAAGAGACCAACGAATACATTCCATATCATGGAAGGAATATGCATTGGCCATCAGGCTCACCACCACATCCCCAAGCCATGGTAATCGATCTCGTTTGATACCATCCACAATAAAGTTTTGATGGATGCACAATTTTAGTGTTGCTGCTGCACAATTCCAAATGTTCTTATCGAGGATGTTGTTGTCACTTGGAGAGTCAGTGCCAAAGTCAAGTGAGCCTGCATTATATATTTCAGGTTCTTGTGATAAACAAGCAACCGTAACTTCGTCTGGATCAATATCATCCGATGCAATAATGATTCGGACATATCGAAATGCTAGTAGATGAGAACTCAACCACACAGTATTGTCATCTCCATTGGTACGTAGATCGATCGATTGTTCAAAGTGTTCCTCATTGTCATTTAATGCCTCTGCACGAGTTTCCCCTACTCGAAGTTGGATAGGTGGTTCCACAGACGATGAAGAGGGGATGCTAGCCTTTGATGGTACGATTTTTATCCTAACGTGTCCGAGAATCTCTCTGCCAAAATCACATGTAATCTCATGAGAAGTTTGTGTGCTGTTGTGTTCGATTGTCGTAGGATGAATGGTGGTAACTTTGCATAGATCTTGTTGATGCGGAAACCCAAATGACGTTCCATCTTTACCCGCTGAAGAAGAAGGAGGGACCTCGTTATCATCATCACGGTCAGAGGTTGTTATCGGTATTTTGAAGCCATCAACCTCAGCAGGATCGCATGCCTGGGTACTATCACATAATAAAGGTCTCCATTCAACCGTTTCCATTGTTGTTGAGTCAGGTATTTTGACTAAACTGATACAGGGTGGAGCATATAATTGAGTTTCGGAACACTCATCACCGAGTTCAGGAGAATGAGAGTGTTCCCCTCTTGTATCTAATTCTATGGTGACACAACAGTCTTTGAGCCAATCGTCCTCCTCAACAACAGCAGAATTATTGTCCTTCTCGTATTCTTGAGAAGTTGATTGAATAGAGAGAAGGGAGTGTTCATAAACTCTCTCATTGGACGTGGTTTTTATCAATTTAGATTGCCATTGCAGCGTCGTCATCTGTTGATGATACTGCGTAGGTGAATGAAACCATGATGAAACTATTATTGAATTGGAGAACAACTTCAACAGCACCAAATCACCACCACCACAATTCATCATTGCATTCAGGTCTATTCTAAACAAGGCCCGTGGAGAAGGACGATGCCACATGCCGGGATACCATATCTTTAGTTTGGCATCTTTGACATCTTGTTGGAGCTGTGTGTGTTTATATGTTTCCAATTCTCCTGGGCCGTAGTATGTGGAATGAGTAACTGCTGCATCGGTGTTGTTAGGGTTAGAAGGGATGGCTTTGCAGCATGCCCATGGCTGCTTTGATGCTGTCGCTGCCATCTTAATTGATTTCAAGTTTCAAGCAAGATGTAGATGTGAAATCCCGCGAGCTGTGTTTTTGTTGAGGGCTACTCCCATGCTTCGGCAGTGCGACAGCTCTTTCTTTGCATCACCATCAACGTGGTGATTTCAGATTTCGCCCGGTAAGTTGTGGTTGAAGTGAAACAGAGCAGAGCGAAACCTCCGTCCCCAACCAATGCTGCTGCTGAACTAATATCTAACCAACAAATAATCAACAATGATCAAGTCAATACCTGCCCTCTCGACGGCTCTATGCAGCTTGCTGCTCCTCATCTGTCGATTCGAAGTTTCATCGGCCCTTGTGAATATCCATAGACCCAGGCCTTCAACTATCCGTTACAGATCCAATTATCATAGACAATCAATAATACATCCTTTGAAGGCCGCAGAAGCTGCCATCGATACGGTAGAGGAACCTGTTGTCACCAACATTAATGATGACATTAAAACGAACATTATTAAAACGAACATTACAGAACAGTCGCCACCTCAACAACCTCAAGCAGCACAACCATCATCCACCACCACCACAAAAGAAGCATGGAAGCCCCCATCTTCACCTCAAAACACACCAAACAAAATCTTCAAAATCCAACAACCACAAGACCTCCTCTCCTTCGTCGTAGCCGACGAACGCCTCTCCATAGTCAAAGTCTACGCCTCCTGGTGCAAAACATGTAAAGTATTCGACATTCGCTATCGCAAACTAGCCTCCCAACTGGGTGGTGGTGGCGATGAGCAATCACCTGTTCGCTTTGCCGAAATGCAATATGATACTCCGGCAAATGAAGAAATGTGCAAATTGTTAAATGCTACGAAGTTACCGTATATTTTGATTTATAGGGGGAGTCAAGGAAAAGTAGCGGATTTTCAGTGTACTCCGGCAAAGTTTCAGGTGTTGGTTGATACGGTGAATGATTTGTTGGGTAATGATGGTAATGGGAATGATGGTGTTGTTGTAGATGGCGGGAACTCTACTGTAGTGACAGTGAGTAATGTGACTACATCATCATCATTAGATTCCCAACAACAGCAATTGACCAAAGATGGTGATCATAACAACGAAATAAATGCACTCAAAGAACAACTCGTGCTAATGGAAAATGAAAAGATTGAAATGTTCGAACTCATGAAGGCACAAATTGAAGCAGACAAAGAAGAGATTGCCAAAATGATCAATGTGGTGAAAATTCAAAAATCAATGATTGAAGAGAGGGACGAACAGATTCAAAAGTTATCGGGTGAGATTGAGACAAGGGATGGAGAGTTGGCAGCCATGACGAGGAATTTCAATAACCAATTGAAGGAGAATAAACAGATAGAGCAGGAACTTGCACTTGGCAAGAGTCAGGTGGCGGATATGACCAATCGTACTGCTGAAGCGGAAAAGACTATTTCTGCATTAGAGTTGAAAGCGGCGATTCGTGAGAAGGAGGCAAAGGAGAAGGAACGTCAAACGAAGGCACTTTGGGCGAGTTGGGAACGTCAGAAGATCAAGTATGAAGAGGAAAGGAATAGTGTGAGAAAGATGGCAGCGTTGAGTGTGAAGAGTATCAAGACGAAGGTTCGTGTGTTCATTTCAAGAAATGATTAGTCAACAATTGGGTAGAGAACTTAAGTTGATGCTAAGCTATTGTAAGAATACCAACACCTCCTCTACCGCTGCAATAGCCAAAAAGAATACGAGCTTCTACTAAATCAACTGTTAAAGTTGATGCTAAGCTATTGTAAGAATACCAACACCTCCTCTACCGCTAAATGAACCAAAAAGAATCTTACTTCTATCTAAGCACTCGCCTCAACCTTGGCATTCTCATCCACAAAGAAATCAACAATCGAATCAGCATAGTAATCCGGTGTAATAGTATTCTCCTGGCTCAACAACTTCTCCTCAGTCGTTACACCACTCAATACCAATAAACTTTTCAATCCATTGTCAGTTCCAAAGAGAATGTCGGTGTCGAGGCGATCTCCTACCATGCAGATGCGGCCCTTGTCCAATCCAAGTTTACTGCATAGGTAGTCGATCATTAGTGGGGATGGTTTGCCGACCACAGTGGGCTATTGAAATGGAAAGAGGGATGAATATGAGTACATAAAATTAAGCAAACTAACAACATGGCAAAATCACAAAAATAAAAAGTTAACACAACACGTGTTCATTCTTCCATTCACTCTCACCTCCTGTCCAGTGCATCCCTTAATAGCACCAACCATACTTCCATTCCCCGCCCACTCCTGAGCATCCGTCAAGTGTGTCACTGCATCGGTATTCGTCGCAATAAATTCACATCCCGGATTCTCATTAATACACAATTGAGCATATTGAATTTTGTAATAGTTGATGTTGCGATCAAACCCAACGATGACGGCACCTACGTCAGAATCGTGGGGGAGAGCACCTCCTGGACCCATGTCGGGTTGTTTACCGCCATCTTCTGGGCCACCAAAGTGTGGTACGCCGATTAAATCAAGTTCTTCTTGAATGCCCACTTCGCCCACCACATACACTTTCTTGCCGCTCTCTTTAAAATTGGTTTGTTCCAAATAAGCCGCAGCAGCAAAACTTGAACTGAAAATCTCCTCTGCAGGAACATCTAATCCCAATGAATCAAACTTCTTCTTGTATCCCTTGCGCGATTTAGTTGAGTTGTTGGTCACGAAATACATTTTCTTTCCAAGAGCACGAAGTTTTTCGAGAGTTTCAGGAATTCCTTCAATGACACTATCCCCCCTCCAAATGACTCCATCGCAGTCGAAGATGAAGACATCTACATCTGGCAGGAGGTCTTTGGCTGGTTCGGTTAGTTTTAGGACGTTGGCGTTGAGGGATGTGGTGGAGGAGAATGTTCTGCTCGAGAGGTTTGAGATGGCAGCAGAGGATCTGAATGATGATGATGCAGCGGGGGAGAAGGCCCGGACAGATGTTGCCATCAAGGCAGCGGAGAGAGAAGATCTGGCAATGTGCATGTTGTTGCTTTGGCTTTGAAGTTATTGCATTAGCGTAGGTGTATGTATTGTATGTACCAGTGCAAGCTTCAGCATGTCGACGGAAGGATGGAAGCAAAAACGGAGAGGAGGTGGCAAACCACGTACTTGGTCCCAACTAGAGTTTGTCCCCACTACATACATTCAAGTTCCGTTCAATATTGGAATTCCCGAGAGCCGGATAGGTAACAGATACCAGAAAACGTAACTGCGAAAAGATATTAACTTCTGGACTGAATTAATTATATTGATATTGTTTCAGTGGACGATGATCTATGATACATCAACCTCCACAGAAGAGGGCCGTGCAGCATACCAAGCAAAGAGTAAGTAAAGATGATTAGGCCTCTGTTGCATCAGCATCAGCAACCAGCACAACCAGCACAACCAGCATCAACCACAGCCACAGCCGATGTTGCAGTTGAGTTGTAAAATTCTAATTGTAATCACTAATGACAATGATGAGACATTTCTACGGGAGGAGGCACCGTTACATATTAGAGGGCACTTTGATACTGATACTGCTCGTGTCGCAAAATCTCACAAGCTCCTCGGGCTCGGGAAGGCAGGAGTAATTTGTCTCACCTTTGTTTCATTTACATTTGCCTGTGGGTAGGGTCAAGTCCCCCAAATGCCGAAGACGACTACCAGGGAGATTTGAATGGGCGTATCTTTTGCTTTCTCCCTCTTGAATGAGCTTTGAGCGTATATCATTCTGTGAAACCGAACATTTTTACAAGAGCGCATCATCTTTAATATAACTAAATATGATATCCTGAACACCTTCTTGTGACTACTACTGATTTTACTTTGTGCCTCTTCTTGCTTCTCTTTCATTCTGTGATAATCTGCCAAGAAGTGTAGCTGTAGCGCTCGAAACTTGTCACATCATTTGGGAAGTGCAAGTGCACTCTCTGGATATAGCCTGGGAGATATCATAATGTAAAGGTCTCTTAATGAGGTGGACTAAACGCTGTAAAAGATGTTGGCAGATCATGTATGAACAGATTCGTCTGTGTTTCTCTGTTACTGTTATTCGGCCACTACCACTACCACTACCAACTACATGGCATTTGATGACATTGTGTACCAAGTCTTCTTCTCTCCTTCTTCGTCTCCACCCTTGTTCATCTTTCATCTACTCCTCCTTCGTCGCTTACTGTTACTGCTACTGCTCTCCCTCTCTTACTCCTACATAGCTATACCTATAGCTTTCTCCTGCTTCTTGTTACTCAATTCAGTCAGCAAAACGCAAAACATGAAGCCGAAGCCTGCAACTGTAACCCAACCGTTGCAGATGATGCCTTGTGTCTCAACGTAATATTATTATGACACCTATTATTGCTTTCAGCCTTGTTATTATCAGTAACAGCTCTACTACTTCTTCCACACTGGAAGCTCTGCGTGATCTGAACTCCTGGTTATCCCTTGGCGTGAAGAGGCTGCGCGTACATAAAGTACACGTGTCCGAAAAATCCTAACCTAAGAAGGTTAACCCCAAAATAATGAGACTGTTTTAGTACCACTGTCTTCGTGAGATATTCTAAGAACATCTATTTTTTGAGAACCCGTTTGCGGAATAATTTGATGCACACTCATCATCTTGGCAAAATGTTGGTGCTTGCATCATTCTGTTGCAGATTTGTTCATATAATAATATTAGAGCAGGCAGCTCTATGCAGTTAATTCGTAGTCAACAACCATTTCAGACAAGCATCATCATGAAGGACAATCTGCTAACACCCACCTCAACCTCCTCATCCAACGGCCGGATGATCATCGCCATCTCACTCACCCTATTCGCCTTCCTCATCGAACTCTACAATGGCAACACTCGCATCCTAAATCTCAACAACACCATCCTCCACAAAACATTCTCCACCGCCACACTCCTCTCTTTTCCCTCCCTCACCACCATCACAATCCTACTAACACTAACCATCCTCACACTCCTCCTCCTCCACATCCACCGCCTTCAACAAACAGTCTCCAAATCCTCCATCCCCGGCCTCCCCGCCACACCACACGCCCAATTCCTAATCGGACACTACGGCCAAATGGTCCACCCCTCCTCCCATCAAACTCTATTCCGCTCCTCGGCCACACCCAGCGGCATTACCTCCCTCTGGGGACCGGGATTAAAAGTCTGCGCGTCTGTATTAAAAGCAGAACATGTGAGATTGGTATTACGACATACTCCGTCACGGGACTTTTCGAGTTTTGTTGCGAGGCATGGCCGCAAGACGCTAGGAAAGGATAGTTTGGTGTTAATTGAGGGTGGGAAGGAGTGGAGAAGGACGAGGAATGTGGTGCAAAAGGCGTTTACGATTGGTGCGATTGAGGGGGGGAGGGGGGCGGTGGGTGAGTGTGCTGTTGCCATGGTAGGTTGGTTGATGAAAATGGTGAGTGGAGAAGAACAGCAGCGGCATTGTGCTAATGGGTGTAATGGACACAAGTGTGTACGAGATAAAGAAACGGGGAAGGTTAGGAATGTGGTGTGTTTGGATGTAGAATATTTCTTCAAGTTGTTTTCGTTAGATGTGTTTGGGAGGGTTACGATGGATTATGACTTTGAGTGTCTCAAGAAGGCTACTTCTATCGACAACAACGATAATCATCACAATAGCAGGAACAAGAAAACGTGCACCTGCTTCACCAGTCCACCAGAAGCAGCAGCATTTGAATACCTCGAACGAGACATTGGAGTACGTGCCTCTCCCTTGGGATTGCTCAATCCACTCATTCAATATTATTGGTGGCCTACGAAGCATAATCGTGAGTATCATGCGAATTTGAAGCTGGTGAATACATTGATGGAGGGTGTGATTGGCTTGAAGTTGGATGAGTTTTTGAGTAGGGTTCGGCAGAGGCAGCTTGAAACTAAGCAAAAGCAAAAGCGTGGAGGTGAGGATGATGAAGAGGAGGAGCATAACATGATCACCATGATGTTGAGATCGGTAATTGAACAGCATTATCAGCAACCAAAGGAGCAACAACATCATCATCATCATCAATTGAATTCATCAACCGCATCTTCCAACAACACATCATCCTCATCATCATCATGTCCATTCTCATCATCAACAACAACAAAATCCTTCCAAGAATCAGACAACATTGACAATATCATTCCAACAACCACAATGACCAAATCAGATCGAACTCAAATCATCAACAACGTCTCACACATACTTCACACCCTCCTCGTAGCCGGATACGAAACCACCGCAATCTCCCTCACCTACACAATGTACTGTCTCTCCAAACACCCACGATGTCAAGACCGTGCCTGTGAAGAAGCTCGACGAGTATTACCCACATTAGACGACAATACCAAATTTGATGAAGATGCATTACCCTATTGCAAAGCTGTCATTATGGAAACACTGCGGGTGCATACCCCTGTTATATTTACGACACGTGTGTCTTCCAAGGATTTGACATTGGATTCAGATGATAATGGAGGGATGGTCACTATACCGAAAGATACACGATTTATTATCCATCCGACAATGGTACATTTGGACGAACGGAATTTTGATCGAGCAGAGGAGTTTTTGCCAGAGAGGTGGGTGAGGTGGGAGAATGGGGGTTGGGTAGATCGTGATTTTGAGAAGGAGAGGAAGTTGGCTGATGGTTCTGCTAGTGATAGAGCTGCTGGTGCTGGTGCTGCTTCTACGACACCAACACCTCCTCCTCCGCCATCACCACTGTCGGACAAATATTCAAAAGAAAATGCACACGCCGACACAATCTCCGCTGCCAATCCTCAAAGCTTCTTTGCCTTTTCTGATGGAGCACGGAATTGTATTGGTAGGAGATTGGCAATAATGGAAATGACTATATTCCTTGCGGTTCTGTTTCGTGACATGTGTGTCGATTTGGCGGAGGAGGGGTATGAGTTGGTGAAGGAGCGGAGGTTTGTGATTTTGGCTCCGAATACATTGCCAATTGCGTTTTGGAAGAGAGATGGCTAAGTGATGGGAGCTTTCGATGAGAGAGTAAGAGGAAGATGAATGACATAATGTGTAGTTCAATGCTGACTGTAAACAGATTCATTTTGTGCGTATCACTTGCATTAAGTAGCATTGAACCTTGGCTTTTATTAAGACAAGCAAGATTGGACAATGTTCTTAGCTATGTACCATCTAAACATACTGCAGAAGACTAGCCTGTCTTCATAACAATTCAAGCTCACTTCTTTCACCAAGATGATGGGTAGGTTGTTGAAAATCGACATCTTCGAGCTCATCTGTTTCGTCATCGAAGAATCCCACACTTCCATCTCCAGCTTCTTCGTCGTCAAAGTCACAATTGATGAGCTGCAAAGTTCGATTGAAAATTGCATCTGCAATGTACTCAGTATCTTCGCTTGTAGATACTTCCTCCTCCTCCTCTTCTTCGTCTTCTTCATCATCATCATCGTCGATATCTTCCTCGTCATCACTCATGTCTTGAATGTCACCTTCTGTGGCTTGCTGCGTTGCTACTACTTCCTGAGATGCATATGGATACCGAAACCTCCACCCCATAAGAGCTGCTGCAAGAACAAACATGGCCATCAATTCCCATGCGGGAGCAAATGATTGAGATTGAGATGTCGCTTGATTTGTATTGTTCATCTTTTCCACGCTGTCTTCGGTTGGAGATACCTCGTAATTGTGCAGCTTAATTCGACTCGATGCCCCAGAGAATATTCTTTTTGGACGTCCTTTGATTCGTTCCTTTACTGCCAGACCCAAACTCATGCTATGAGGTTTGCTCCAACTTGTATTGCTCTTTGCAGACTTGCAACTTTTTGTTGACTTTGAACTCTTTGAGTTTGATTTTTTGGATGATTTTGAAATCAGATACGCTACGCATGGTTCACTAGTGCTCGTCGGTCCATTTGATGATGTTGAAGTGTTTAAAGGCGTTGGTTTCATTGAAAGTGTTGGTTTCGGTGAAAGTGTTGGGTACGTTGGTAATAGAGGATTCGTCTCAGTTGGTGCCGGTGTACTTCCTGTTGGAGTTGGATTTGGAGGCTGGGGGTTCGCTGTATCGATGGGTGCTGGCGTAGATGGAGTAGTCGTGGGTTCATTTTCTGCTGGAGCGATTGTTGGATTGCCTAACGCTCTTTTGCAGAATGCTGGCCATGCACTAGCAACATTGCTGACCGTCACCCATCCTACCTTGTCATCTACCTGTACTGGATTAGTACTCCTGTCACATTTTTCCAATTGATACGACCACCAGATTCTGTTCCGCATTATCTTACCACTTTCTGTCTCTCCATATATAACAAGACTGGCCCCGCCTGGCACAAGTGCTGTTTGATCCATTAAAGGGAGTGAAGTGTTAAGCCGAGATGATACCGAGTAGAAAGCGAACACTTTTCCATCGTCACAAGAATCTCCTGCGGTACATTCATATTCATTACTGATTGCCATCTTTTCTCCATCTGAATCGAACTCCAAGAAGGTGATTCTTGTTACATTGGTGATGGGGTCGTCTTGAAGATGTCGGCGCACGGATCCTTCATTTGCACTTGGAAGTTCATCATCTAACTTTGCTGTCAGACATTGTGGATTGATGATGCCGCGGTCAATCGTACTATTTAAGTCTGTAGAAGATGAAGGACATCATTATGAGTGAGAGGAATATGTGCAATAAGGCAGAGACCAACTCCAAAGCGAAAGATAGTGTAGACGTACCGTTCGTATCACATGTTTGGTTCAGAGTAAGGACGAATTCAAACCTCGTAGGTGAGCATGAGCAAAACTCCTGAGCTTGCACGCCAGCAGCAGCGATCAGCGCAGAAGCAATTGCATAGGATGGTCTATTTCCCATTGTTCCTTCTTTCTTTGGCGTAGTTGGGGCTTTGATATCTCCACATGTCTCCACTGCATGCAGTCAACTGGATGAGGCGCCAAAAGCAACATTTTTGGTGGACCGAAGAAATTTAGGCGACAAAATTTGAAATGGCGGGAATCTGAAGAAAGAGATACCATCTCAATCCACGTGTGCAGTGTGCAGTGTGCATGTACTAGAAACTGCGCTTTGATGAGGGAAAGAGACTGAGATTGTGGATGATTCTGCGTGTATTATCTTTTTCTATCTGGATCTGCACAATCGTATGTGGAATATGCTCAAAAAGAAAGGAGTGTTTTGTCCATGTTTAGCCTACTGGTATTGTAATCAGAATCCAAGAGTATGACAAGGACAAAATATATGTTTGCTCTCCTGATGAGCTTCCCCGCGATGTACGGGAGAAGACGGCCTATCATTCAGAGAAGCCCCAAGATCGTCAAAGATCTTCGCGTAGGAAGAGACGTTCCTACAGCGATAAACTGAAGGAATCCTTTACGTTCAAGAGGAAGGATGGTCAAAGAAATAATGACGACTTTCAAGATTATGATGGTGTGCAGGCAACACTAGGAACAGAGAGCGGCAGTGAGTCAATTGAGAGGAGAAAGAAGAGCAAGAAGAAGCATAGGAAGAAAAAGAAGAGCAAGCACCGATCTTCATCTCATAAAAGGCATGATAGCAGCGTAGCCTCGATAGACATTGAGAACCAATCAAGCCCAAGCATCGTTACAGCTCCACCCGAAAGTGATCAGGATCACCCTCCTTCAAAATCTCCTCTGTCTCAGAGCCGCCTCTTTTCAAGCTTTCGTCGATTCAAAAGTAGTAATGATTCCGAGGGTTCGGATGACGAATCTGTTGAGCAAAGTTGAAGTGGGATGTTTTCGTGACGAAGATATTGAATTGTACAGAATATCGAAGATGTCTATTGTACGTGTGTTGATTTGATTATATTGGTGCTGCTCATGAAAATATTTTGTAATGAAGGGGATCTCCACTCTGGCGGCGAGACTAATTTTCGGATGAACCCTGAGAGTCCTACGTAGATTCGTGTCTGACGCTTTTTTTTGGTTGCCGCGCGATCACCAAACACACCCCCACCACAAAAAGACACACACCATGGTGCTTTCTGCCTCCGTAGCCATCACATCACCCAATAACAATATAACAATCCAACAATGTGTTCACTAGACCAGTTTTCAACGCTGAATCGAATGGTGCCATCGGCGGCGGGTGGTATCCGACGTGTCATTACGAAATCGCCACTACATTACTAGCGGTATTTTCGGTCCAATCGTCGACACATCATAGTTTGGGCGTCGGGTAGGGAATGAAACGATCAATATTTAGTAGTCCCATTGTAACCCCTCATCCGAATGGGTATAATTCGCTTCCCATTCACTTTAATGGTGATGACAATGAGTGTGAGGGTTCATTAAATCGAGCTATACGAAGGCATGATATTTGTCAGAACATTGACGCATCAATCATTGTCTATGCCTATTACGTCGATGAAGAACAGTATCACAAGTCCCTTCACGTGGTTTCTAGACCAATTTTTAACGTAGAATCGAATGGTGCTATCATTGACGCGATATATTCAACGGCAACGGACGTATCGACTGCTACATCGGCGACAGTATTTTTATGCAATATATGACAGATCATGTTGTAGGCGTCAAGTAGGAGTGGTAATGATCAATATATGTTGCTCTAGGGATACCCACAGCTCCTAATAGGTATGAAGTGATGATTCATGGTCGATGATAGCAATATAAACGGACATTGCAGTGGTATAAATCACACTGGGGATATGCATGAAAATCTACCAAAATATTGAGGCATGTTCCATAGATAATGTTCTTTTAAACAGCCCTATCATCAATATCTGATGCAATCAATCTTCTAAGAACTTTTATGACTAACCAATGCAGTTTATTCTGGTTTTGGGTGCAGATTCAACTATCATACATCGAATAATCTTGACTCCTTTTGTATTCCACGCAATGCACGAGGTGTTTGGTGGTTTTATGCAACCAAAGATACAAAACATTCACATTATGAGTATTGTAGGGTGATTGTATACTTACAAAGAGTGTTTGGGCCCATTGGAGAATTTCAGTTGCCTGACATTCAAGAAGATGACATGCTTTATACCCAATTTTGAGCATATTTGGAGGTAAATAGCAGACTATTATGACGTTGAGAACATAGTACACCATTCTACCAATCATCTCTAACAGTGACAAGGTAAATAACTACAATTTTGCTTATTATGACGTTGAGAACATAGTACACCATTCTACCAATCATCTCTAACAGTGACAAGGTAAATAACTACAATTTTGCCTATACCTTTCCAATATTCCATGTTGTTATTGCACTATAACACCTCATCTTCTGCATTAAAACTGGTAGATTTTCATGCATATCCCCAGTGTGATTTATACCACTGCAATGTCCGTTTATATTGCTATCATCGACCATGAATCATCACTTCATACCTATTAGGAGCTGTGGGTATCCCTAGAGCAACATATATTGATCATTACCACTCCTACTTGACGCCTACAACATGATCTGTCATATATTGCATAAAAATACTGTCGCCGATGTAGCAGTCGATACGTCCGTTGCCGTTGAATATATCGCGTCAATGATAGCACCATTCGATTCTACGTTAAAAATTGGTCTAGAAACCACGTGAAGGGACTTGTGATACTGTTCTTCATCGACGTAATAGGCATAGACAATGATTGATGCGTCAATGTTCTGACAAATATCATGCCTTCGTATAGCTCGATTTAATGAACCCTCACACTCATTGTCATCACCATTAAAGTGAATGGGAAGCGAATTATACCCATTCGGATGAGGGGTTACAATGGGACTACTAAATATTGATCGTTTCATTCCCTACCCGACGCCCAAACTATGATGTGTCGACGATTGGACCGAAAATACCGCTAGTAATGTAGTGGCGATTTCGTAATGACACGTCGGATACCACCCGCCGCCGATGGCACCATTCGATTCAGCGTTGAAAACTGGTCTAGTGAACACATTGTTGGATTGTTATATTGTTATTGGGTGATGTGATGGCTACGGAGGCAGAAAGCACCATGGTGTGTGTCTTTTTGTGGTGGGGGTGTGTTTGGTGATCGCGCGGCAACCAAAAAAAAGCGTCAGACACGAATCTACGTAGGACTCTCAGGGTTCATCCGAAAATTAGTCTCGCCGCCAGAGTGGAGATCCCCTTCATTACAAAATATTTTCATGAGCAGCACCAATATAATCAAATCAACACACGTACAATAGACATCTTCGATATTCTGTACAATTCAATATCTTCGTCACGAAAACATCCCACTTCAACTTTGCTCAACAGATTCGTCATCCGAACCCTCGGAATCATTACTACTTTTGAATCGACGAAAGCTTGAAAAGAGGCGGCTCTGAGACAGAGGAGATTTTGAAGGAGGGTGATCCTGATCACTTTCGGGTGGAGCTGTAACGATGCTTGGGCTTGATTGGTTCTCAATGTCTATCGAGGCTACGCTGCTATCATGCCTTTTATGAGATGAAGATCGGTGCTTGCTCTTCTTTTTCTTCCTATGCTTCTTCTTGCTCTTCTTTCTCCTCTCAATTGACTCACTGCCGCTCTCTGTTCCTAGTGTTGCCTGCACACCATCATAATCTTGAAAGTCGTCATTATTTCTTTGACCATCCTTCCTCTTGAACGTAAAGGATTCCTTCAGTTTATCGCTGTAGGAACGTCTCTTCCTACGCGAAGATCTTTGACGATCTTGGGGCTTCTCTGAATGATAGGCCGTCTTCTCCCGTACATCGCGGGGAAGCTCATCAGGAGAGCAAACATATATTTTGTCCTTGTCATAGTGGTAGTGCCGACTAGATTTCTTTGGCGGGGTCTCAGCAATGTCTCCTTCGGGCTCTTTGGGAGGATTGAATAACACAAGTGCAGTACTCTCGGGTTTGGGCACATCTTCAATTTTGGGTGCTTCGGGCTCCAAAGTAAAACGTATTTGTTCATCATCGTAGACAACTAACGCATTGTGGTATTCAACCGGGGGATCTTTGCCTTGGTGTTGGGTTGCGAATGAAGCTGGAACTGGAAGGGCGGCCACTACTGGCTCATCTTGTTTAGTCTCCACTTCACTTCCTCCTTCAATGCTATTCATTTCCGCTCGTGCAATCTCCTGTTCTATTATGCTAAGTGACCTTTTTACCATAGGCCTAGATGGACGAGGTCTATCACTCTGATGATAGTTCATGTTAGAGTTCCCACTCGTGACATATCCATCACTTCGTGTCCTCCTCTTTCCGTCGCCCCGCCTCCTCTCGCCATGTCTCCTTCTCCCATTATCACCCCTCCTCCTCTCACCATGCCTTCTCGCCCCATCACTTCTCGTCCGTCTCACATCGTGTTGTCTCCTGCTTTCATTTACATCCCTCTTCTCATATCTCCCTCCATTAGAGTTGCCATAACGTGCCACAGCTACAAGATCGTCGAGACCATCATCATCTCTGCGTTTTTGAACAGGCTGTTGTCTCCATCTTTCAATGGCCAACTGCTTTTGCAGTTCATAGTCTTCCTTCGTGTCACGCTTCTTCTTGAAGCAGCTTCCACATTCGCAGCATAGGCACCAACCTGCCCTACACATACACAGAATAAGACAGATACCCAGCGGGATGCAGACTGCAGCTACAATTAACCACACCCAAAATGGAGTTCCAGTTGATGGAGCTTCGACTGTTGTTTTTGTTTCTGTCGAACTGTTAGTTTCTGTATTTGTAGATTGAATCCCCACATTGGGTCCCCCGAATTCAACAACATCAGCTAAATTCAACTCGTTCACACTCAATTGAAGAGTACGGAATGCATTTGCATTGAGTGACTTGATGTACATTAAGAAAATGTTCAACTTGTTACGCAAAGCCTGTAAAATGAAGAGCCGTGCCATATCAGACATGTCTTTCCTCCCACGCAAGGTGACTACAACGGGTATGTAAAGCGTGTTGTTCAACCGTCTCCTTTTGTTCCCTCCTCGTAATGATGATGTGAGGAAACGACCGCCCATGTATTCCCCTGGAGACTCAACACTAATGATCTCCCAAGAAGAATCCAATTGTTCTTCGAGCACCGCCCTGATCTTGCTCAGAATTTTCGCTCGGTCCGATGATGAAAATACGTAATCCCCGGCTACATTCAGCAGACGAAAAAGAATGGGACTCTCAGTTACAATCCTCTGCGAAACCGGTTGTGGTGTCGGGGGTGGAGTCGCTGCAACAAATTCCGGTTGGTTCGTACATTCATAGCTTGTGGCATGAAAGCACTGGTTATAATCCTGTCTATAGCATTGACTAGGACCACATCCTTGCCACTGCCATCCACCGCCATTGGTTCCGGGGAAATTATTGAAATTCCCCTGCTGCGCTTTTCTGCCGTGATGTGAAGAAGCTGCAGATGGCACCGCCGCACCTCCAACCCTACCCAAATCTGTGAGGAGGAGGGTGAAAAATATTGTTATTACTAGAAAGAAGGGAGTCACCGCCATGGTTCAAAGTTATTATGATGACGACTGCCTGACAAACGCAACAGCCCAGTTTCAAACCTGTGAAATGAAAACTGTAGCAATGAAGTGATATGATGGTATGTAAAGTGTAGTCGTGAAATCGCTGCGTGCGATATGCCAGTCACGCTTTTGTTCAGCGACTTTACGACTACATCGTGACTAAATTTTGTCTCTTAAAGACTATCCGAGCTATCCGTCCGCGTTTGCAAATTCTCAAGTATGGTAGTCAGCCTCCCATCTCATCCAATCTCGCCTCTCGCCCCGCCCGCCCCCTACCTTGACACTTACCTACATGCTTCCAATGTGTACAATGATATCATCAACTAATTCTCTCTCTAGAGCTGCCTTACATCAAAGTGATGTGGCATAAAATTCGGTTCAAGGCCCAAGGCTCGATGTGCAATAATGAACTGCTGTGTAAATGAACATTTGCATGTAGTATGTATATGCAGCGAAGCAGTCGTTCTTTCATCTCGACTCACCTACTCCTACTGCTACTGACAAAGACAGGAATATGAGCGGTGCATGTTTCTACCTACTTTGACAACAAGCTGAAACAATGAAGGGATGAAGCAACACACTCATATTGATTGTCACTTTCAATCAATTAATTACAAATTACCCTAATTACAAGCACTACCTATGATCGAGATCTTACTCTCTCTCAATGCAATATTTTTAGTTTCTTTTTCTTCGCCCGACCCGCATGACTTCCATTTATTCTAGTCGTAGATGTTGATCATGGTGTGCTCAATTTATATATCACGAAAGACGATCAAGATGATTGTCTTTCCTTCCCTGGAGCTCCTCTTGGGAAACGTTCACTCTTCTTCGAATACGGAGTCGTTCTCTTCATGTTCAAACTCCTCAGCGACTTCATCTTCGTTCGTGAACGGAATATTCTTTCCGGATTGAGCCGCTTCGCACTCACTGTTGTAGAAATGAGTGCTGCCGCATGCGTTACCTGCACTGGTAGGATAAGTACTAAAGATTCCAGAGTTGGCACAGTCGGCATAGTTTTTGGGTTTTACTTGACACATTCCAGGTGCGTTGGCGCTGGAAGTGAAGAGGTAAGAGGAAAGAGTGTTGTTAGTAAAGTAAGGAATGAGTTGATATTTGGTACAGAGAAGGCAATAGGAAACCAAGACGTACCTGCAGTCGCCCTTCGTGTAACAGAACTCGGTCATGAACTTGCATTGATTCGAATTTGGTCCAGTGCAGTCCATGTCGCCTGACCGAGAGGACGTGGGGTTACTGCGATTGATGATATTGGCGTTGCAAGTACTAGTCATGCTATCCCAAACGCAGTCATTACTACTGCATGTGCTGCTATCACTAATACTTCTGCAGCTGCGCGTGATGGTGTTGGCGTTGCAAGTACTAGTAATACTATCCCAAACGCAGCCATTACTACTGCATGTGTTGCGATCGTAGTCTCTGCACTGAAAGCTGGTTGAAGGGTTGAAACAAACTCCATTTATCCAATCGCAACCAGCGCTAAAGCAGTCGCTTCCAATGGTTAAGCTTCTGCAGCTGCGAGTGATGATCTTGGCGTTGCAAGTACTTGTCATGCTATCCCAAACGCAGCCCTTGTTCACGCACTTGTTTCTAGTACGATCGTAATTGCTGCACTTGAAGATGGATGGAGAAGAAGGGTTACGACAAGCATTAGCATTATTACTCCAGACGCATTCATTGACATGGCATGTGCTGCGATCAGGAATACTTTTGCAGCTACGAGTGATGATGTTGGCGTTGCAAGTACGTGTGTTGCCATCCCAAACGCAGCCCTTGCTCACGCAATTCTTGCTGCTAGTGCGATCGTAGTTGTTGCACTGAAAGCTGGCGGAAGTGGACGGATTGCGACAGACATTATCATTATTACTCCAGACGCACCCATTGCTACGGCATGTGTTGCTATTGGCGTTGCTCCTGCAGCTGCGATTGCCACCACTACCACCCGTACAATAGCCGCCTTGTTTAGTTCCTACCCATACACAGAAACCCTGACATTGCGCTTCAATTCTCAGGCAAGTCCCATAGGCATACTCACAGGTCGTTTTGCGGGAACAATTGATCATATCAATGAAAGTTTCCTCGTCGGGAGTAGTTCCTCTGAGAGACTGCCATATATGCAGTCGTTGCAATATAGGCGAGACGGACGTCGGCGCAGAACATGCCAGATAGAGATGGAGAGAGTGTAATGCAGGAGGAGAATGTGAATGTGAGAAACAAGTGAGGGAGAGTGACGCAGATGCCAGGATATACACATGAAGCAGGGTTTAGTATATATGCAGCATGTGTTCATCATCATTACGAGCGCGTCGGACATGCCAGCACCAAAGAGCAGATGGGCATCAGACACAACTTGAACGAAGCACAAAAACAGAACAAAACTTACCACGGAATCGGCAGAGGCACCGGGGAAGAAGGCCGCGACGGCGGCACCGAAGAAGAGGACGGCAACAGAAGATAGCTTCATGATTATAGTAGCGATGATGGTGCAGAGTTGTTGTGCAAGTTGTTGATCAACAAATTTATGAGCTACAACAACAAGGAGGAACAGCGCGTGATGGGTGGGATGATGAGTGCTTTTAGGTAAAAGTTTGAGGGCTGAGCTAAAAGATCGCAGATCCTACGTTGGAATCAATACATGATATCTAAGACTTGAGTGTACTGATATGAATGCTTTATGTCAAAGTGCGCATAAAATCGTCCCCCCCAAACTCAAGGATTCAATGAGGAAATAGAAGAAATTACGAGATTAATCGGGGGTAACGCCCGATGATATTGTGATATAGGTAGAGGAAAACTATACTCGTACGGATGCTCTATGTCCATGTCGACCCTCGCTCGCTCATACACTCGCTCGCTCGGCACGTGGTTCGGGCAAAAACGTGACTGAATGCGTCTTTCCCACTTTTGCCCGAACGACCTTCATTCCTCCGCGCTTCGTGCAGCGCGGTCTTTCTGATGTTGTTACACACTGTTACAAACCTTGATATTATTACATACTGTTACAAACCCAGCCAACTGCGGCCCCAGCGCGTACCTACAGCGACCACCACCACCCTGTCAATATGATAGATGTGAATGAGCAAATGCATCATATGCACTCTGTTGCATTGAGTTAGTTCGTTCATTCACAAAACTTCAAAGAGCCTCTTCTCATTCTCATCCTGTAGGGTGCTTTGTCATCAAGTCCTACAATGAGTTAGTCTAATAGGTGTGTGTTCTTTGGTTCATCACTTACAGCGCTGCATCAGTGTCGTGTGGAGGGCGTGTGAATTCTACTTCTTTGTGATCGTATCGTAGAGGAGTATGACGTAGGAGTATGAGACTTATGTGCATGTAGATGTGTCTCATGTACAAATAAGTATGAGAGAAGAAGAGAGAAATCACCAGCGACGTAATATAAATTTTTCTTATGGTGAAGCAAATTATTGCATGTTGAAAGTATCATCAGTCTTGATCTTCTTCTTCAAAGTGTAGCACTGCTGATGCTGAGATCTGTTGAGTTTGAGTTTGAGCTCATTCACTTGTCACTGTGCTCGTTTCATTCGTCATGCTTGTTGTCAGAATGGACTTAGATGGTAACATTGTAGGAGAGGACATAACATCGACGACCTTTCCACGGTGCGGGCACAATACCTAAAAAGGAGGGAGAGTAAGAAGAGGCAGGTCATGGTTTTGTGCGCCATTTTAACATCCCACTTTTATCGCCAACTCCAAATACCAAATTCCGTCGTACTTATCATCGCTCATCCGAGCTCTCACATCGACTCAGAACTCAGACGATCTCCCAACTTTTTGATTTTTGAATCACATGCATCATGATAGATCATGATGAACCCAAGAGTAAATAAGCAGGGTCCGCGTCGTTTTGTTAGATCCCATAGATCCCGTTACCATCTCGTCAGCAAGTCGGTACTCAATTTTAGCGAGTTTTTCGAAGTTCCTACGTATCGCTAAACACATACAAAATATATTGATTCCTTTGTACCGAGTGCCGCTAATTGCCATCGACTCGACGTTGCGACTGCTAGCTGGCAATCGAACTCACTCCCAACTCCGCATCCAAGTCCAAAGCAAGTCCATCTGCTTTGCTCAGTCTTCGTCGTCTCGAGTGGATCGACGGAAGATAATGGACGGGGGGGGGGGGTATGGCTAACCATTTTACATCGGGATAGCCACGTCCAACGGTGGAGCAAGCAGCAGCGGCGGCGGCCGCTGTGGGGAGGGCGGAGGAGTGAATTATTTAGCCAGAACGTCTCCAATCTAAACGACTGCCGTTGAAGCAGCGCCGCAGACGCAACAGTAGTAACAACACCAATACCCACATCATGATTCATTCATAATAAATTTTTATTACACACCAAGAGCACAGTTATCAGCCATGGATTGGCCCTATGGTGGTGGCGCAGGCGTCCCTTATTCGTCATTTATTTTTTCACTTCGATTGAAGGAGGTAAGTGAGAACCCCCTTAATTTAGCATTCATTGATCCTTGCAAGTGTACGACTTATCTCCACTATTCTTGCTTCTCTCTATTCCACCCTACGGTCTTATCCTCAGTTATATCATTCAAATAATTCACATTCAACAATGCGATGATGAATATTTTTGTCCCATGGTTCATTTGTTGCTTCAGCAGGGCAACAGTATTTAATGACCCAACAAATCAGCGAAAATATCAACGTTACAGTCTGTCAATGCGACCACCAAGCCGTAATAATGCAAAGACTGATGTCGCCTGAGATAAGAAGCCACAAAAGACAGATACGACTTCTTGAAAAGTGTTTGGAATCGATGGATGGATAAAAAGAATGGGCTTCACACACAGCAAAACAGCACTCAATCACAGCATGACATAATTTATAATTGCGCCTATTTATAGTACACCCGCTGCTCTGTTCACCGTTCCAAATCCCTGTGGTTGTAATAATATGTTCTTTGATCCTTCTTGTGCTCTTGCCTCTTACTTGCTTGAGAGAGCTTTCAAAGCGGTACTGAGGTGCGACAGCTGAACTTGCTGACGAGACGGTTCCGGGACTCGATTTTTTTACTAGGTAAAATTTTGGCGGGAGTCCTCGTCGCGGACCCTGCTTATTTACTCTTGGATGAACCAACATGTACGATCGTATCAGCCGCCTCTTCTCTGCTCTCATGCCCTCCCCATCCAACAATAATAACAACGCCCACAGCAAGATGAGCAATACTAACAACAGTCCAAGTAGCAGCCACGACGATGATGAAATGTCAGCTGATCTCCTCTCACAACAATCGCCACCAGCCAGCGGCGGTGATACCTCTGCCCCTGCAAGGGATGCTGCTGCACCTCCTCGGTCATCACTTCGAAGTGATGCCTGTGTATGGAACAGCTCTCGAAAACAACCACCAACAATGAATTCCACTAACAACAACAATGCGGATGGTCGGCCATCCTTTCAATCGAACATGGGGACATGTCACAGCACCAACAAACGTGGTGCCGCCACAAATGACAATCAAGGTGCACCTACCAATCCTAATTCACTGCAGGTGGAACAAAGTGATGATAAAAAGGTGGGAGAGCCATGGAGGAATTATGGCAAGAGTTATGCTAGGCTGAGTGCGAGAAATCCTGTCAATTATACTGCCAATGCTGCTGATAATGATAAGAATGAGGATGATGCCACTAATGATAACAATGATGATGAAGCGGGGGGTAACACCACCAAAAGGACACCACCCTCTTCCAAAAAGAAAAAGACTCATAAACTCATGCGACGACTACAACACCATAGTACCAAACTTCAACACAACCACAACTCCTCCTCCTCATCACAATCCTCCTCCACAAGAAATGATGATGATGACAAACCAACTCCAGCACGTCCCACCTACAATAATCAACCTATACTACTTGCCTCTCCGAGAAATGCACATTCTCCGGTAGGACAAGAGATTGAAATTGTGGATAATAAGGAGGAGGAGGAGTATGAGGAGTTTAGTCCATTGACTTGTACTTTGTCACAGGCCAATTTTTTTCGTGGGGGGATGGATGTGGATGGTGAAGAGGATGAGTCAGAGGGCAACGATGATGAGGAGGAAGAAGAGGCTAATGGTGGTGGTGAAGAAGAAGGCAGTGGGCAGTTAAAAAACGACGAAGATTACGAAAGCAAGGCTGCCTCGGATCCAACAGTGGTCAAAGATTATACTGCTGCATTGAAAGCCAGCACCACCACCAACAACAACAACAACAACAACGCCACTGACCAAGGCAAATCCAACACTGAAAAACGAGGAACAAAACGAAAGCCAACCGCACTTGACCTAGCCCTAATCGAAGAATCTACCAAAAATGCAGCTGCAGAGGCAAATAACAACAAGAATGGTAGTGGACGAAACAAGAGACGGAATAAATTCAAGGCGGTAGCTGCAGCATTGGCGGAAAAGGAGGATTCACAGACTCCTCCGTATGATGTGCCTACTCCTAGAAATGCCGAGGAGGAGGATGGTAAGAATGAGGAGGAGGAGTCGATGGGTAATAATGAGGTCAACTTCTTCCCGTCCAATGATGATGAGGACAATGAGGAAGAGACTGGGACAGTGAAGCAATCGGAGGCGTTGCTGTCATCACCATCGGCAAAGCAATCGGAACCTCTGCTGTCATCACCATCAATTCAACCACAGGTAGCAACTGTTGCAGCAGCTACTTCAACTGTCGCTAGAGCTGCTTCTGCTGCTGTTGCCGGGACAAGTGAGATAACAACAGACGAACTAGTCAACAACTTGCGTGATATTTGTGATAACCTTGGGAAGGCGCTCACATGTCCCATTTGTCAAGCATCTCTCCGCGAGGCACAGCTGTTGCCGTGCTGTCATGCATTTTGTAAATCATGTCTAGCCACGACGTTCAATCCTCCTCGATCCAATAACAAGGGCAAGAAGAAGAAGGGCTCACCACCCCCAACTGCGTACAAGCAATGTCCAACTTGTAAGAATCCTGCTGATAGGAGGTCAGTAGTACCAATCCCTCAATTAGATGATCAGGTCAGGGCATACAAACAGATTTTAGTTGTATTCGGTATTACTCCATATGTGTATGGGGAGGGTATTGCCATGACACAGTTGGATCCAGAAGATAATGGTGGTATGGTATTGGATGAAGAGGATCGTCGCCAATGCCTACAAGCGTCTCGTACCGTGAATGGAGTAGTTGCACGAGAATATGAAACAGTACAAGCCAAAGCTGCTGCTGCTGCCGCCACTACCCGGAAACCACCGAGCAAGCTTCTAACACATCCTCTTCGTAGGTCTCGATCATCGTCATCAAAGCCACAACAGCAACAGAGGTTAACCAAAGAACAGATGGAAAGTCAAAATGAATTGCGTCGCTGGCAGCAAGTTGCCAAGGAGCAAGAGAATGTAGTCAAGGTGAATGAGGGTGCTTTGAATAAAGTCAAGGGACGAGCTCATCAACTGGTTCAGAGGAAGATGGTGCAAGCGGAAACAGCCAAGTTCTTGGCGACTGTGAATGAAGCAGATGAATCCAAGCCTGCTGCAGTGAACAAAACAGTTAACGGCACCGCCGTAAACGAAGAAGACAACTCCGATGATGATGAAGCAGACTTTTGTACAGCTCCCGACAGCGATTCAGTGGAATATGATACCGCTAAAGAAAGCCAGGGACTATCGACGACAATCACCACTGCTGCCCCAAGTCCCATGGTGATTAATGATGGAAATACTGTCAAAAAGGCGGAACGATCTGGTGAAGATCGTACGACGAGTACGATACCAGGAAGTCGAGTGCTCGATTTGGAAGTATCTCCTGAAACTCAAAAGAAGAAAGAAGGACGCGACTCTTTCGGTACTGTGGGTACTGGAAATGCTAGCCCTATCGTCCTTCATGATGGTAATACCGTGCGTAAAACACGTTCTGGTAACAAAGACGAGAAGAATAAAAGTTCAGGATTGCACGAGGACAAAACTCCTCGGAGCTCTGGCAATTTCTTACGGTGTGAGGGTGTTGCCATGAAGAGTGCTAGCAACGCAGACATGGAGGACGACGACGACGAAGAGAGCGAGTATGGTGCTGAAACCCAGCCTCTAATGAAGAGTGCTCCTTTGAAGAGTGGTCGTCAGGAAGACGATGAGAGCGAATATGGCGCTGAAACGCAACCAATTATTGGTAAACCGGCTGCGAAGCCTGCTCCTAAACCTGCGGCCAAGCCTGATGCGAAACCTGCGGCCAAGCCTGCTCCTACACCTGCTCATCAACATCCCGTTGCTGCTTCTGCCTCTATTGACGAACCAGCACAAAGAGAACAGATTGTCAAGGGAAGTGTTGTCATGGTACAAGCTCGGACGTGGCCAGGGATAAACAAACATGGAGGCGTTGGTAGGGTGACGAAAGTCCACTCAAGCACCGCAAGTGGAGGCAGTGCAGTCCAATACGATGTGTCGTATGTTCTCGGTGGGAAAGAAAAGTTTGTCGACGAGAGCTTTGTTCATTTGCACAAGACCAGCGAAGAAGAAAGTACGACAAGAGTGTCCTCTGCTCGCAAGCCTCGAAAATCTTCTGAGAAGAAGGTGGAATCCAGACGACCTAAGCGAACGCAGCAGAAGGTTACATTCAAGGAAGAAGTCAGTATCTACAATGAAGAAGAATTGAAACACATTCCAGCCGAAGCTCTGGAGTGGGCTGGCATTGTCCCAAAGAAGGGCAAAGGAAAAAAGAAGGCTGCTGATAAGAAACGGGCCTTGGCAGATTCAAACTCCAACACAACTCCAACAGGCACATCAACAAAGAAGCAGAAGGCTGCCCCTGCTGCTGCCGCTTCTTCGAAGATAGAATCGAAGCCAAAGAAGAAAACAAAGTCCAGGAAAGAAAAAGTAGAAGCTGAAAAGGAATCTAATGCGGTCGAAGCACTCATGGCCATGGCCCATGACAGCAGTGCAGAAGATTTGAATGAGATCATCAACCCCTTATCGACTCAAGATATTGTACAATATGCGGATGAACGATACTCCACTCTTCTTTCTGCGAGTGGGAGCAGTGACGTTTCAATAGTATTGAACGTGGTGACATCAAATCTATCTGATGAGGAATCAGATAGTCTGAATTCATTGTGCAAGTTACTGAAGGATAAAAATGGTGAGATCACTTGCTTTGCGGTGTCAAACGTTTGCTGTCTCCTTTGACTTCATTCTCATGTTTATCCCCCCTCCAATCGTCCCTTGCACTTACAGTCTCCTTGAAGCTTATGAAAAGTTTCAAGGCGAACAAGACACATGTTTGCATCACTTCAGCTTCCGTCAAGAGCAAGAAGCAATCAAAACCTTCAAACGTGGTGTCTAATGCACGAACAATGAAGGTCATGCGATCCACCTTGGCGGGATTACCAATTCTTTGCCCTCAATGGGTAAATGCTTGCTTAAGCAAGGGTGAAATTGTTGCACCAACTGGCGACATGAATATTCGTACATTACCGAGAAAGCAAGCCGATAATGACGATGAATGCGACGACCGTTTTGGGGTGGCCAAGTATGCCGCTGCATTTCAAAAGGGCATGCAGTCGAACACATTATTGTCTGGAGTTAAGGTGTTACTGTGCGGGTCTTTTGGAGGATCGATGGCAAATGATATCAAGGGGTTGCTGCAGGATGCGGGTGCAACCATAATCAGCTCAATTACAGTTGCATCCCGCAATCTTTCCGATATGCAGTCTTCTGCCGATAATGATACCACGTTTGTATTTCTATGCGATGACTCATTGTTGGACAAGAGTTGTGGCATTTCTGATGCACTGTACAAACAAGCCAAGAAGGTTTGCGACAAATCCGAAGATGCAAAAGTCATGGCCGTTCACTTTAGTTGGTTATTCGATTGTATCAGTTGTGCTACGTTGATGCCAGCTACATCTTATGAACCAATCGCTCCTCGGGCGAAAGCAATGTGGAGACTAACCGCTGGTGTAGAAGCTGATGAGGAAGACCAAGGAAAGAAGAGTCAATTTTATTGAGTAGACATTATTTGTAAACAATATCAAATTATAAACGTTATTGACCAATTATCATGATCACACGAGAGACTTTTCGGAATTCCTGTGACAGGAAGCGTCATTCAGTCAACAAGCTCGCTGATCACTCCACTACTGTGTTACTTAGTGAAGAGGGGCGTGCCAATATTTCAGCATTCAATCATCAAGAATGTAATGGATGGATTGTCAAAAGCAGCTCTCAGAATTGAAGACATTTCACATGCAACAACCTCCCACACTCTGTAGCTATCTTTTCTTACTCATCATCACTGCCTTCATCAGCATCATCCCCATACCCCTCACTCTTTCCCTCAAAACCAGGCAAAGAAGGTGATGAACCTCCAGCTCCAGCTCCAGCAACAGCAGCAGCCTCTCCAACAGCAACTGCACCCCCATCCTTTTGCTTTGCCATCCAAAAGAACCCAATGGAATCCAATGCTGTAATCTTTTCATTATTCATGGCACTCTTTTTGCCTTCGAGCATTAGTTTGTATTGGCGTCTTTGGGTGTGTACCCATGTGCCTAGTTTGGGATTGGCTGTTGTTTATATAGTTGAAATAGGAAGCATGTTCAGTAAGATGTGCGTGTAATGAATAACAAACAATTCATGAAAGAAATATTCCAACAACAACTAACAATAAACAACTCACGTTGATACCTCTGCGGCACCATACAATTCCCAAACAACCTCTTATAAGCCTTCAACTCCCCAAACTTTCTATTCCACATGGTCACCGGATCCGCCCTCAGCGCCCACACGAATCCAATCTCATTCAATCGATTCATCCTCTCAGTCGTTAATGCACTTGGAAACCCCTGCATTAATACTGTGAATTGACGACGTTGTGTCATTACCCATCGTCCTAGTTTGGGATTTGTTTTGTAGCGTGCTGGGACGCGAGTGTGGCCGTGTTCGGATTTGAAGAGTTGGAGTTCGTGGTAGCGTTCTTCCCAGTTTGGATCTTCGGAGGTTTCGATTGTTATTTTTTGTGCTGCTTTATTATTGCTGTTGGTGGTGGTGGAGGTTGATTTGGAGGGTGGTAGCATCATGTTGTTGGTAGTGTTGGTAGACATGGAAGGGTGGTGAGTCATGGTGGAGTAGGGCATCATGTTGTTTAGATTCATTCCACCACCCATCATTGTTGAATAGGGCATCATCATGCTCATGTTGTTGTTCATTCCCATCATTCCTCCCATGACAGCTGCTGCGGAGTTCATGCTCATTCCGCCTGTGGTAGGTGAGAGGGCAGTTGATGATCCTCCTGCTGCAGATTTCGACTGTCCTTCTGAATCCCCTCCACTCTTCAACTGATGATGATTATTATCACCTTCACCACCAACCTTCTGATGTTGTTGCTGCATCATCATCATTGGATTAATGCTGCCATTCGTTCCACCACTCCCCCCAGCACCACCACCTGATCCTCCAAGCTGTTGCTGCTGCCTCGAACTAATCAGTCGTATCAAATCTGCATTCTCCGCTTGCATCTTTCTCAGCTCTGCCACCATTTGCTCCCTCTCACTGCTGCTCGTTGCCCCTCCTCCTTCTGCTGATGCTGAAGCAGTGTTGCCATTATTATTATTCGCCATTCCCGCTGCTGTGGAATTGTCACCGCCAAAACCATATTTGGCAGCGTCACCTCTGAAATTATTGTTGGGCATCCCCATATTGGACAGCATGCCATTGGCATTATTTTGTTCCAATTGAAGTTTTTGAAGCCAGTCTCCCTCTGAGGCAGTGGGGTAACTATTTGAATTCATATTATTGTTTGGAAGGGATATGGTTCGCTTGTTCGGCGGCAGACTGGGCAGCGGTGGTAATTCTGTATCGCCGGCGGTGCCACCGCCACTTGGAGAAGGGGATTGTGATGGCATCATTAAATAATTTGTTGAGGCTGCAACCTCTCTAGCCTGGCTGAGACTTCTTGATGGGGTGTATAAGAGTAAATAAGCAGTGTATATCTGTTTTGCCAAGGGCCTTATTCAATCACAACGTGAACATTGTGGCGAAGCAACGACAAAAGTTTGAATAATTTTGGCAGAGTTCTCAACAGTAATTTTCTTGTGTCAACCCTGATGATAGGGTTAATAAATCGGAGTAACAATAAAGTATTAGACATGCTAAGGCTACCGATTATATCTAGCTGGTAGCGAAGAGCTGTCAGTTACACAATATTCTTGTTCAGGTGAAAACAAGTTCAATACGGAACTCATTTTCTTTCATTTTTAAAAGCCTAAACACGATACGACAAAGAGAAGACACTTTACGCATCCAAAGACATTTGTGAAATGCGCTCGGTATTGATATTGTGAGTTGTGGAATAACAGGTAGTTTACTTAGATCACATTTTCCATTCTCATTTCGCATGACCTACAACAAGCTTGCTCCTCGTTGCGCTTCGCATTTCTGTCGTGGCCACTATGTAAAACTCGGACACAATCAACGTACCTATATAAGTAATGCCCTGTTCAAAAATCGGACAAAGATGAAGGAGGAAGAGGAAGACTTGGCTGTGCTCATCTACAAGACTAGCAAGACGGCGAAAGCCAGGGCGGCGGCTGCTGCGGCTGCTGCTGCTGAGGAAAAGAAGGGACAGATGAATGCACCTTCCGCAGGACGGCGAAGGCGAACTTCACCTCGAAAGAGATCGCCTACTAATCAAGTCTTTGAAGCATCGATGGACCGCCCCGGGAAGAAGAGGGAGGCTGTAAGTAGAAAACGAAAAGTCGGAGAGAAATCTGCTTGTTCTGCTGATGGATGCACAAATCAAGCTCAAAAAGGAGGAGTTTGCATAAGGCATGGGGCAAAGAAGAAGAAACGATACTGCAAAAATGAAGGATGCACAAATCTTGTCATCGGCGGAGGAGTGTGCAAGAGGCACGGGGCAAAGATCAAACGATGCAGTAATGAAGGATGCACCAACCAGGCTCAGAAGGGAGGAGTGTGTGTTAGGCATGGAGCAACATGGACGAAGAAGAAATGCAGCAGCGAAAGATGCGCTAATAATGCTCAGAAGGGAGGAGTGTGCAAGAGGCATGGGGCCAAGGTCAAACTATGCAGCAGTGAAGGATGCACGAATCTAGTTCAAAAAGGTGGAGTGTGTAGGAGGCACGGTGCAGAGCTCAAATTATGCAGCAGTGAAGGATGCCCAAATCTAGCTCAGAAAGGTGGAGTGTGTATTAGGCATGGAGCAAAGAAGAAGACGTGCAGCAGTAAAGGTTGAACGAATATTGCTCAGAAAGGTGGAATTTGTAAAAGTAAAAGGCATGGGGCAGAAAGATATGAGTATAGCAAAGAAGTATATCCTGCATAACGAAGCCAAACCTCTCTCCTCCCCCACAGTCACGGACACAATATTATGCACGTTCGGGTTCTCCAAGACCAAACTTTGAAATGCCAAATAAATGGAGGCAAAGTCTAGCAAAGAGGAAGGTCAGTCCCGTGTACAGACACCAGCAGTAACTCGACGATTGAAAAAGCAACACAACCCGATGAGCGTAGGGGTCCGGTGCGCGTTAAAACATTTTCATTTTACAATTACATTTATCCCCCAGTCTCAAAGTGCTACAATGTAAATACCTCTCTAGCAGTGGTGTTGTCCCCTCTCTCACACAAACTCAAATATGAGCATGTCCATTATTCTTCAACATCAAACTCATCCCCAACTGAAAACATATACCCAAAATAATACCTACTTTTTGCTTATGCGTCACGGTCGGCATCCATACCCAGAATAACATGATGAATCCAACGAAAAATCCAAGTATGAATCCCCAAACGAAATCCTTTTCCGTTCCAGCCGAGGGGAGCGGTCCCATATACAATGGGTGAACACCCGCTTGTGGGACGTATGTGCCATTGGGATTGAGTGTCCCACCAAACATCAAGTCATCCTCTTCTTCCTCCTCCTCTTCCTCCTCGTCATCCACTTCAAGTGCCACCGCTGCAGCATTCACAGCTGCCGCGGCACGTCGGAAGAACAATCCACCTCGACTTCCATTCGGATTAATCCCCATGGCAGCATTCAACCTCATTGCAGCTGCAGCATCCTCTGTAACATTTGCTGCGCCACCGCTAATAGCGGCTAGTAGAAGAGGATTACTCGTGTTAAGATTCATACGGAATTCGGAATAGGGACCTTGGGTGGACATCCATTCGTCTTCCATTCGACGACGGTCGGTGAGGATTTCTTCATCGTTGTTGTTGCTACTGTTGTTTGTGGTGGAGTTATCTGCCGCAGCTCCAGATGTTGTTGATGTGGTAGAAGAAGCAGCAGTGGAAGTACCAGTCTCCTCATCTGTTTCTATAAGGGAGTTATTTGATTCACCCGAACTTGATCCACGTCTTGACGTAGAAGAGGATGTGGACGCCCCTCCTCCCTCATTATTATTGTTGGAGGCAGCCCCAACCATCATTTGTCGAGCGGCACGAATCATGGCACGGCGTCTTTCAATGTATCGATCTATGGAACGGGCGAAGTAAAGTCTAATTGCAGTGACTTCATCTCGGGTCATTCCAGTCTAAAAGTTTTAGAGAGATAGGAGAATAAGCTGTGAGTAATTAGACTAATAATATAAACAACAGTAATGCATGATGGTGTAAATAATACTCACCGATCTCAATCGATCAAATCCGCGCCTTTCCCTCTGCCTCCTCTCCCGTTGTCCACGCCGTCTAGTTGGTGGACGTGATGATGTTGTACTCCCCATCTCCACATCACCCTCATCTTCACTCTCATCATCCTCACTCTCATCACTATCTTCATCCTCATTGGAATTCGATGTAAGTGAAATCACTATCCCATTGGAATCAATCCCAATCCTTCGCAGTAGCCGATTGGACAATGAATTATTAGTCGTATTCCCCCCTGCAGAGGATGTAGATGCTCTCCCCCCTGTTGCACCACTAGCTGTTGTGGCACTCCCCCCACTACTCGTGGCATCACCACCTCCCCCCACTCCAGTATTATTCGGTGAAGTCTTATTCAACCGTCTCAACATCCGAGCCTGCTGTCCTCCCCTCGTCCCCTCCTTGGCCAAAATGGCATGAATCACATCATTCTTCGTAATGGAGAATTTATCCAATGTCGATGTATCAGGAGCCATCATCCTCCCCCGTACAATTAGACGGAGGTATCGGTTACCACTGCTGTTGCCATTATTCTCATTGCCACCGTTGTTCGATGTAGGAGAATTCGAATGTTTCTTCAAAATCGCCCCCTTAAGTTCCCTAACCGTAGTCACCCCCGGACTAATATCCTCCAATACAAAATCACTCGAGTTGTTCGGTTGTGTCCCATCATTCAATTTAATTCGTAGACTAAAGAAGGACGATTCATTGCTTTGAGAGTTGTGTTCGGTAAATAGTGGGGAGGAGGATAGGAGTGGAGTTCGTGTGTTGTTTTGTTGTGCATCGTCAGAATCGGAATCGTGATCTTTCTCGTCAGTGTTGGAGAGGTGTTGTCGACGGAGGGAGGTAAAGAGGCTCATCGTTCTTTAGTTATATTATATAATAATTGCCGTTTCGTGGTGTGTTTGATTTGCAACACAACTTGCAACACTTGATTTGAGCGATCAATCACGTGTCACGTGTCCGGGGCCGGTCTTGTCAAGACGTGCACTTATCGTTGATTCACAAGAAAAGCGGCTATCGCAACTAAAGTACCAACAAATATTAGCTATGCCAGTCTCGCTATTATCACTCTGGCGGCGGTGCTCTGCTGCCAAACGAACATTCGTAAGTAGTGAAGTCACTACCAGACACACTTTTCTGTGTTGAATTGATGAAGGAAATAATTTTCGCCGCGACAAAGATGTGAGAGAAGATGGGTGTCTCTTCTTTGATTCGCAACCAAGACTCGCAGCAAGATGGGGTCCGGACAGGAGAACTGCCCTCGACTAGAGGGAGCACTCAGGGGTTAATATGTATCTTAGGGGTAAACAATAGAATGCAAAAAGAGGTGCCCTCTTTTCCCTCTAGATAATTTTCAATGATAATTTACATATTTAAGGGGTGCCCCCTTTCATCTCCATGGCATGTTGTTCATCAGCACAAATCTCAAAAAGGTCTTCACCATGGTGAGATTACTAGTAAAAATGAGGTCAATAACTAAGGCTCCCAAAATCAGGGGCTCAGCGGATCCATGCTGTCGTATGGTTTGGATGGATGGATCCGCTGAGCCCCTGATTTTGGGGGCCTTAGTTATTGAGTATTTGACCATGGTCACTACTCATTTTCCGGACGATGACATGTGTCGACGCAAAAGAGGTGGTGTGTAACGACGTCTGCGTAGTATTACCACCGCCGCCGCCCTCCATCCTTCGTTGATGATATATTCAAAGGGTTCCGCCGCTTGTTGCAGCTGCCAATGCCAGAAACATCCCCTAACCACACAATGAAAATATACTCGCGAAGAATATTAAATTATCATACACCAAACAACGCATCAAATAGGCTATATCTTACATATTTAATCCATCCAACCGACCTGTCGCTTCCTTTATACCATATACTAAAGGATGGGGTAGTTCATACCCGCCCATAGATCAATTGGATACGAATAAATAGAAATATTCTGTGTAGGAAATGTAGCTCATGCTGCCTTTATCAATTTGTAATATTTTGAAGTAAAGATAGAAGTAAGACTTAAACCCTTCCACCAACTACGTCAATAGAGTACCGTAAACCGATCAGTAGCTTTGAATCAGATGTAAGTTATGTGTGGATGACACTATATGCAATGATAGTAGCGGCTACCATGGTGGGTATGTTTTGCTTTTTGCAAAATGGCAAAAAGTGGGCTGGAGAAGAGACAAATAGGCAAAAAGAGAAAAGAGGCTGATGAACGACATGCCACACTTTTTTCATTCTATTGTTTACCCCTAAGATACATATTAACCCCTGGGAGCACTCCTCTCTCAACAGAGCCAGCTTAGCTTGTTGACTAAGTCTGTACATGTACTATTATTGAACATGTACTATTTGCCGCGTGCCATTTGCATACTCCTCCTTGTTTTGAGGTCAATTTATGCATCTATTTGTTCTTCTGTGAACCTTCCTTCATACAAATTCCTCCTTGTCCTTGTTGAGCTTAATTTGCATCCTTCTATGTATGGACTCTTATCTCTAGTTCATGAGAATGGATATTCTGCATACAGACCTTTTTCAATATTAGTTCAATGGGAAGGCTATCGTATTATTAGCAGCTAAACTACATACTGCATATCATCGGGCTTACATAACTATTGCCACTGATTTGGCTATACACATTGCCCTATTCTCTAGGAGCGAACAGGTTTCCTTTGAGACAACACTCCATAAAGAATAGCTGCTTATTTTCGATCCCCCTACAGCTACAGACATTCTACTACCATTAAGATACTTCTTCGAGATACTTCCCCCCATTCCATTGGTAATTATTGTAACGAAACATCCGCTCCAATAGAAACTGCGGTGTACTCTGCGCTAATGACTTGCAGCGCAATACCATGTTCAAGGCATTCCCATCCAACAGCAAGGTTATCGCCGCCTCCTCCCTCCTTGTGGATTGCTTCAAGGTAATAAAGCTCTCCCTTCACAAGCGATACCGTCCCCTTCTGCGCTTCACCATACTTTGTCCACTCCTTGCTGTGAGTCCAACCATCCACAGATGCAACCAAATTCTTATTCGCTGGGTCATCGTTTGATGACAGGTAGAGTTTACTACTGTCATCTGAAGCAATGTAAAAGTTCCATTCACAAGTGACTGGTGGCATAATATAGGTCTGTAATCGATTGCCAAAACCATCTCCAACGTGGGATGGAGTTTCAAGAGATGCACCCAAAAATTGCGTTTCATCGGGTGAGTCAGGATAGCTTGGAATCTTAGTAAGATCCTCAACGTTTGTTTCCCATCCGATATCTAACCATCGGTCTAAGCGTGCACCATTCTCACAGCCTTGAATTGGAGTAGGGGAACCGCACAATCCTGTGTCAAGGTTGCACATTCCTATGACGAAAGTAAGAGATGACAGAGAGATGTGAGCAGGATGAGCACAAGATTTGCAAGATTTGCACGAATACAAGGAAGAAAGGGGGAAGACTTACTCTTGTCACAAGGATTGGTTACCCCTCCAGCACACGATGAGTCGTCGGTACACTGCTCTTTTGTTGGGCTGATGGTAGGAGAGTCTGTAGGAAGAAAAGAAGCTGTGGTGTACTCTGCGCTAATGACTTCCAATACAATACCATGTTCAAGGCATTCCCATCCAACAGCAAGGTTATCGCCGCCTCCTCCCTCCTTGTGGATTGCTTCAAGGTAATAAAGCTCTCCCTTCACAAGCGATACCGTCCCCTTCTGCGCTTCGCCATACTTTGTCCACTCCTTGCTGTGAGTCCAACCATCCACAAATGCAACCAAATTCTTATTCGCTGGGTCATCATTTGATGATAAGTATAGTTTACTACTGTCATCTGAAGCAATGTAAAAGTTCCATTCACAAGTGACTGGTGGCATAATATAGGTCTGTAATCGATTGCCAAAACCATCTCCAACGTGGGATGGAGTTTCAAGAGATGCACCCAAAAATTGCGTTTCATCGGGAGAGTCAGGATAGCTTGGAATCTTAGTAAGATCCTCAACGTTTGTTTCCCATCCGATATCTAACCATCGGTCTAGGCGTGCACCATTCTCACAACCTTGAATTGGAGTAAAGTCGCCACATAATCCTGTGTCAAGGTTGCACATTCCTATGACGAAAGTAAGAGATGACAGAGGTATGTGAGCAGGATGAGCACATTTCTTGCAAAACTTGCACGAATACAAGGAAGAAAGGGGGAAGACTTACTCTCTTCACAAGGATTGATTACCGTTTCAGCACACGATGAGTCGGTACACTGCTGCTGTATTGGCTCCAAGACCATTGACCAATCCCCCTTCAAATGGATTTCGTTCCCCCACTATAATATGGAAAAAAGTTAGCAAGGTAAAACACGTCATCAACAATGGCAAAGAATAAAATAGAAACATACCGCATTGTCTATCCTGATGTAAGCTTCATTGGAAGCTTCACTAATGGCAGAGCTTGAATCAACAGGAAGAGTGATTGTCTGCGTAAACTGATGCCAAGATCCATCTCCATTGGTAGGGACACGCCATTCCCAACTCTTGAGTCCTTGTATGTTCAACAAAATCCTAGGACTCTTGTCGTCTTCACTTGAACCATCTGTCTCGACGTAAGTGCCATTTGTATCCGCGATCCGGATCTTCATAGAAAGGGTGTACTGACGCCTACCCAATCCAGCGAAACAGGTTGTATCAAGGTACCTTAGTATATAAGGAAATCCAGCATCCGAAGAACGACTGCGAGTCTTAAAGAAAGGTAGACCTGGCTCTGAATGATCTATAAGGAAACCCCCAGTAAAATAGTTTTGCCAGCCATGAGTGACCATTCCAGGATAAGTACTAAAGAGAGGAGGAGTAGTGAAATCATCCAGGTAGAAGAGATCATTACATCGATCATCAGGTGGTGGCATGTCAAAACTTATTTGAGATTCATCGTAGCCACCAGAACAGGCTGAAAGAAAACGAGTTTAGAAATAGTTGCGGCGAGGTGGATATTCAGATAAGTGTGAGAAACTTACCAGGAGCAGTATTAAGTTGGAGCTTCGCATACCCTGGCCAAGCTGGATCTCCATTTATCGTTGTGAAGGAGATGGTGTACTTGCCACTTGTAGGGGCAGGTAGAATCATAGGCATTGGATAACTAATCCAGTGATGCTCTGCTACGCCATTCCACATTCTCCCCCTATCAACTGTAGCTGACTTGCTCCCGTCTTGAATGTGCATCTTCAATCCTTGGGTTGTATAAGCCGACGAAATAGATACAATACCCAGCTGAAGACAAACTCCAGGACAGAAACGGAGGCATCGAAATGTTTCCTCGCAGGACGCTTCATCAATGAAGTTGGTTATGGCAGGCTCATCTTGGACGTAGAACCCAGGCTGATTAGTACCGCTCATGCTGCCATCATCTTCGACAGCAATGTACCTAACCCAATTCTCCTCCGACTCATTAATAGACATACACGCAGAGATATGCGCATCATTTGGCCCAAAGGTATTGTTCAGAAACATAGGTACTGTATCCAATACACCGTTTCGCACTTGACCATTCTCGAAGTAAATAGCAGAGCTTCGCCCACCAGTACAGGTGGCATCAAAGCCTGAAAACACAGAATTCTTGACGATTGTGCCTTGGTTCATGCCCTGATTGGGTTGGACGGACATGCCTCCAGCAGAATCGCAAGATTGCATTTCAATCCTGCCTTCATCAATCAAAGACTGGACGTGTTCACTCCTCCCAATCACTTGTACACCGTCATATACTGCATTAGCATGGCCAAAGTTCCGCGCGGCCGCCCCACAGTCAGCTAATAGACCACCAATCAATGCAATATTCCTCGTCCCATGGTGGAACAGTCCATTAACACTGTTCTTGTAGGCATTGATATTCGTCCAAATAGTGTCAGGTGGGGCTTCATATCCCGACCAGTAAGTTGCAAAGCCCGTGTGGTATGAGTGAGCTGTGTTGTCTTCAAAAGTACCAAGATAGTTGGTCTTTGGGTTGAATCCTGCACGCTGGTTGATCGCTATTGAGATAGATAAACAAGAGATGAGATGGTGTTGTGAGTATGAGATCGAATTGGAAGAAGTTGAAGCCTATGAGAGAAGAAGGTATCTGCTGTGGCCTCACCTAAGTCTTTAGACGGACCAGACAAAAATAATTCAAACCAATAAGCCTTGGCATTACCACCAGCAGCAACATTTCCTTTCCAATGGTTGGCAGTATTAGTGATCCAAAAAGTACTGGCGTCGCCGTCAGGTACCACGGGATTAGGCACCATATCTTTTGTTTTTGCTCCAAGGTTGTACAAGAAAGAATTGTCCCATTCACCGCCGTCCTGTGTGAGAGATTCAGATGTGGTTCAATAGGAGAGGAATGTGAGTATGCTGCGGAACAATGACAATGAGATATCGCAGACAATATCTCTGAGACGTACCTCCAAAATGTAACAGTGACCCTAAAAAGACGTGGAAACGACAAAAAGGCAGATTTGTTAGCTAATAGCTTGAGTGAAGGAAAGATGTGCAAACGAAACATAGCCAGCTCAGTCTTACATGGGTATCAAAGGCTACATTCTCACTAACTGTAACGTTGTGTGAGCCATGGATGACAACACAACGCTGACTTGACTCCCAAATAACGTTCTTGGCTAGCGTAGATCCATGGACACATTCACTCATGTGAAAGTGAAGAGGGTACCGCCCCAACCTGCCTTGTTGACCCATTTTGTGCAGAAGTGCTCCTTCAAGGTGCTGGTGGATGTGAGGGGTATGTAATACCACAAAGTGCCCTCCCAAATCGGCGAACTCTCCCTCATCCTGTGTCCCCTCGATGACTAATGAACGATCAAGTAGGGCAACCTCAACGGCAAAGTCAGGGTAACCAAACGTATCATCCGCAGCAGTCTTCTTCGTGTTCATAGGTAGCATATACACCTTGTCTGATCCAGGAGTGTAGGGAACATCGGCAGCAATAAAATACTCGTTATCTTCCTTACTGAATGTGTCGCTTGTTAGTAGGATACGTGAACCCTTGGTAGACCAACAACGTGCGGCATCTTCCCCCACTGTGAGGACATCCAAGTACTCGTGGGGCATTTCAGGTAACGAAGATGGGTAGCCATAGACTTCTAGTTCAGCAAAGTGTAGACAAGTATCAACTTCCGCAAGAGAGATCTTCATGTATCTAAAAGAGATAGCGCCTGGTTTTATGTATAATGAGTGACATTAGAGATGAGAGTTAGCGATTGGGAGAGGACTGAAACTGATGGACACACATGACAATGGACATCAAGCCCGCCACCCTTCCCAGCTGAAGCTGAAACAGACTTACCAATGCGGTCAAATATCTTGCTATCACCGATGGAATCCTCTCCATAAATGGAATGGACAACATTCTTCGCAGCGTCCATAAAGTCAATGGTATACTTACGAAACCTCCAAGAGTAATGCTTTTGGTTGTGAATCTTGAACCTGTCGACAGTATACATATCCTGGAGGTCAATCTCCCACCATGGTTGCTCATCGCTCTCGCAAATGGTATGCGCAGTTGTTTCTAGGTCCCCATCAACTGCCCTGCTGGAAGAAAATTCTACACCATTATACTCATATGAGGAGGATTGGTCGGTAGGTTTGTTCAACGCAACATTGGGTAGGGGAGTGCCGTATTGAATTGATTGGAGCTTCAACCAAGATGGGCATGTTGGGTCCAAAGCACGTATGTCAACTCTGCCTGTGTAGAATACGAAGAAGGTGGTGTATGAAAGGAATGTAGGAGAGTGGGGTGAGAATCATAGACATAATAATAATAAGAAAGTCAGGCGCACACTAAGAGACTCTGATGAGAAACTAAACTTACCTCCCGCAACAACAAATGCCTTGGCACTGACATCCTTCATACCTAAGTGAGTATTATCGGTAGCATCATCAGCTTGGAACATTAAATCATCGGTACCATACAACGTGATCCTAGTAATATCCCCCTGCTCAGGAGATGGAACACCGGACGAGGATCCATCGGCAGGCTGAGGCATGATTAATTCTCCCTGGACGTAAACATACTTCGTGACAATGTGCACCTTGGCATCGTTGGGAATAACCATCTTGCCCACAATGTTCAACCCTTGACCAAAGTTCATTGTAGAGCCGTAGAGTGGGTCGCCAGGTGAGGCATCGAGAGAAACGCACTCTCCACAAGGGATCTTGATCTCTTGAGTCATATCCGCACCGTTGAAGTAGCTAGACCATGGTGTGCACTCAGCCGTGTCCAGCATGTCATTACACACGGATTCGACGAAGTGCATCGATGAATGATCTCCTTCGCCGAAGTGTGGAGGGTGATCATCCATTTGTAAGGATCGGCCACCTGCTGCGGCTACGGATAATCCGTCCATCGGTTTGCCGCGTAGTAAACGACGACCATGGTCAACGGGGTCATCCGACGCAAAGGTCGGGAATGGGAGAAGCAGCGTAGCTGCGGCGAAGAACTTCATTCTTCGTAGGGTCGTGAGTGTGATAAGGAGGGTGAGAGGATGATTTGCTACTCTAGAGGAGAGTACAAAAGGAGTACTAGTCGGCCAAGCGTTGGGTATAGTAGAGTTGTTTTTCCAAAGGAGAACAACGCATCTATGAGCCTTCTGAAGCTCTTTCTACAATTTTGTTGAAAAATGTGGCTGGGTAATTCGATGAGCTCATTCACGAAGAGACAGATCGAAGCGTCGATAAGTACTTGTAACATGTCACAATACTCATGTAGCTGTCTCCAATTCAAGATAAGTAGAAGAGGATCGAAGCGAAGGATACTTGATTTACCCAGCTACGTTAAAATAAAGGTTATTCACGGAAAAGGTTACATTATACGCAACAATTTTGCTCGTTGCTAACAAAAGAAATAAATAACCACTCGACCAAGTACTCTAGGATGGGGCTAGCTCATAAAATTCGCTGTAGGATGCAGGTAGGAATCAGTAATAATGAAAAGGTGTTAATAACCTTTTTTGAATCTGTAGCCAGCATCTAGGAATCGACCCGCAAGTACCGGAGACAGCAATTTACCTACATAATTAGATCATGTCATAATACTCTTAGACCGGCACTCAAGACAAGCCGGTCATACTTATTTAAGCCTCACCCCTCACGGTCACGGTACATACTCCGTGCTGCCTGCTGCACCCTTCGGAAGGTGCTTCCTCCCCAAGCAAGACCCCCCTCACCATCAAAATAAGTAAGACACAAATAATAATAACTTTCTCTCTGGCTCTCTCGAGTCTGATAGATAGATAGATTTAGTAGCTACTCTCTAAACCCGAGGATCAGTAGAGAAAGGAGAACTTAAACCAGGATGGGCCCGGGCTGTGCCCGAACTCACTCGAGAATACTACACTACAAGCCGGCCTTGAATATGAGTAAGATGCCAGTAAATCTCTAACTTTGCTAAGTTCTTTCTACTTTGCCTTGCATTTTATCACATGATCAAGAGAGACTGTTTTCAGCAACTTGAACTGCTTTGTAGATGTTTGAAGGTAAAGGTAAGCTCTACTTTTCCAAGCAAGGGCATGTCACCCTAATCCTAATCCTATTCTGATAGAGAGAGAGTTCAACTCCAAAGACATAGTGGGTTTGTTTGTAGTCACTCTTCTCCTTCTTGCACATCTTGAATTCATACTCGAATATCTTGTATTTCGCACCTTACCAGGTTTTCTCATGGATTTGGACTCTTGTGTTACTTCTCCCGTGCTGGTGGAATGGGCGGTGGACCAATTCCATCCATTGCTTTATTGCTGCTGTTTTCTGCTGCCTGTCAACATTGGGGAGATCTTGATTGATTCGATTGATCTCTTCTTTCGTTTCAGTCCTCTAACTCTCCATATGCAACGATGCAATAGCAATAGTATTGTCGTGTCGCATTTCGAAAGTGTGCAGCCGTCTCCCCGCTCGCACTATCACCTCCTAGTTATCTTCTTAGACCGCCATTGCCTTCTGATAACAACGTAGGTGGCAGTCGCGACAATGTACGGCAGAAAGAATAACGAGCAAAAGACAACAAACTGAACAACAATGGCAGTATAGTAATGAAGGTTGGACGGCAATCCTCTATACGGGACGCAAATCCAATCACTTGATCCTCTTCCAACTGATACAAAGTCTTGAACTTTGGCCGTCATTCCAGGTAGACTAGTCGCACCGGAAAGCTCATCAAATGTCCAACGAGCTTCAAGTTTTGGAGGTTCATCCTCTTTTTTACCAAATATCCTCACTGTCACGGCACCGCTATCGGATATGCTGTCTTGTTCATGAGCAAAGTCGAATTCAAGCTCGGCGAAGTTCAAACCTAAATAATACTGTTTACCAGCCAGTCCATTACCTCTTCCTACCATCGCCTCTTCCTGCCCCAACCTGCGTATAATAATTTCATTCCACGGGCACACGAAATGGCACATCGTCATGAATGTTCTACTGACGAGATAGGAATATGGCCACAATGGCCAAGTATGATGCTTGGGTTGACTGGAGAAGCTCGTGCCCCATGAATGAGTCATTCCCGACGTGGTAACTTCAATGAGAGATCGTTTCGGAGGATGAGGCTTTGTCTTATCATTGTTCAACTCTTGCACGTCAATTGATTTAATGCAGTCCTTCCGAAGAAATTGACTCATGTGAACATCTCCACTTATCAATAATGGACTCCTAACTCCACTATTCAAAATCATGTCATACAGCATATCTCTCGATTCTGGAAATTTGCTCCACTCTTCAACAACATTGCCATCATTGGGGAACCTATCGGTGTGCACCTGAAGCCCCGATACGATGATATTCACTCTAGCGTGTGAGTTTGCTAATGCTGATTGAAACCATGTCCATTGTTCTGCACCAAGAAAGTCGAGGGCGGGCACCTGTATCGATTCGCTATTGCTGCTACCTGGAGCGGCGTTGTTAAGGTGCTGCTTCCCCTTGGGCCACGGAGTTTTGTTGGATCGGACGTCTAATACAAATACAGCAACCGAATGCGTTGTGGAGTAGTTGACTGTTGCATCGTTGGTTGATGGTACTTTGTCAATCACATCGGGATCAACCATTGCCTCGACTTCCGGAACCCAGTGGCCACCACCGAGAACGTTGTTACCATCATCTGCGTTTATCTTTCGAGAGAAGTCGAACAATTGCACACCATATACACCCTTGCCATCGAGACTTCTTTGATACATTGGGTCGCTGAGCTTACTTCTGCTCCTTTTCTGGTGAATACTGCTATCCTCCTCCTCCTCATTTGAGCCACACGAAGAATCTCTTTCATCAGCTTCCTGTAATGAACACTCTTTTCTATTCTGTGCCATTTCACCATAAATAAAGTCAATAAATGCCAAATTCGATTCCTTCTTGAATTGATACGTAAAATCACCATTATTCTGCCCATAATCATGGTCATCAATCGTCCCAAATATGAGTGGTTTACTACGAACCATCTCCGTCACTCCCACACCATCAATATCCGACATATTCACATCAAACCCCTCCAAAAACTGCCTATACCCCTCCACCTCCAACTGCCTCTCAAACCATCCACGAATAACATCCGGAGTGGCATCCAAATGAACACTCGGCGGTGGAAATGTGATCATCCATCCCCCCTCAGTATGGTGCAGCCCCACATCTGTCCAGTTTAAACCGGCGTAGCGATCGGCGTAGATGGCATCGCCGCCCCAGATGAAGGCGGAGGGTTTTCGGGATGAGATTATTGGCCAGAGTGGTTGAGGGAGGGCTGGGTGGCTGCATGACCCGAAGGCTAGTCGATATGGTTGAGGCATTGTTTGGAATAATACTACTTATCAACGATGGGATCGGATATCGATGGCTCACACTCACACGACAACATTGTCTTTGTGGTGATAGAAGATTGATTGAGATGCCTGTCTTGATACGGTCGTCTCCTTTAAAAAAAAGCTTGTACAAGTAGTGCTGCTCAGTGTAAGTATTACAAGACGACGCTCTGCATGCTTGAAGCAATTCTTGATGAGAGTGATTTGTATGGCGCTTGTGACATTTTGAAGACTCAACGACATGTTGTAGTAGCCAAACTGTCCGTGAGCCACATGACATAGATAGTTCAAACCCGAACCGATTCTGATTGGAAACCATGTCCTCGGCTAGTATTAGTATCCTACTACATACTACTACAGTCAGTAAGAATTGGAATTGGAGACACTGACATATGAGTGGACAAATGAACTTGATCAAGGCTCATTTCAATATATCAGGCACGAAGTTATGAGTAGTATGGCCTATATTGGTAATTAAATTGAAGCACGGGCAATATGCAGCTCCAGATTCGCATCATTATCATAAGTGGCATGGCATGGCATGGCATTGGATTGGATTGGATTGGATTGGATTGAAAAATGAAATGATGTCATACTAACAGACGATCAAGATCAAGTTAGAGCACATGCCAAGCTAAGTAAGTAGAAAGGAGAGGGAGCAAATGTGCATTATCCTACATGTCATCATTGGAAAGAAGTATCTCCGGATGGAGTCCGAAACAGGTTCGCGGTTCGCACTATTTGCGTTGCAGCCTCTCGTAGTAGAGAGAGAGAAAAAAAAACGGACCAAACCTACTTACTTCTTACACGACCGGCCAAACACACGGCTCGCGAACTTCAACTCGAAAGAGATCTTCTGCTGATCAAGACGATGAAGCAGTGATGGACCGCCCCGTGAAAAAGACGGCTAAGCAAGGGGCAAAGAAGAAGAAACTATGCGCAGTGAAGGATGCACAAATATTGTCATCAAAGGAGGAGTGTGCACTAAGCATAAAGCAAGGAGGAAGACCTGCAGCAGCGAAGGATGCCAAAATATTTCCGTCAAAGGAGGAGTGTGTACAAAGCATGGGGCAAATGTCAAGCACAAGAAATGTAGCAGTGAAGGATGCGCAAATCAAGTTATCAATGGAGGAGTGTGCATAAGGCATGGAGCAAAGATCAAAACATGTAGCAGTGAAGGATGCACCAATCTAGTTCAGACGGGAGGAGTATGTTTGAGGCATGGAGCAAAGAGGAAGAAATGCAGTGTTGAACGATGTACAAATCTGGTTCAACAAGGAGGAGTGTGCAGGAGGCATGGGGCAAAGAGGAAACTATGCAGAAGTGAAGGATGCACTAATCAAGTTGTCCAAGGAGGAGTGTGCAGGAGGCACGGTGCAGAACTCACACTCTGCATCAGTAAAGGATGCCCAAATCTAGCTCAGAAAGGTGGAGTGTGTAAAAGGCATGGAGCAAAGAAGAAGACTTGCAGCAGTGAAGGATGTACAAATATTGTCATCAACGCAGGAGTATGCATTAAGCATGGGGCAAAGAGGAAAGTATGCGACAGTGAAGGATGCACTAATCATGTCGTCCAAGGAGGAGCGTGCAGGAGGCACGGAGCAAAGCTCAAACTATGCAGCAATGAAAGATGTGCAAATATTGTCATCAAAGGAGGAGTGTGTAAAAGGCATGGAGCAAAGAAGAAGACTTGAAGCAGTAAAGGTTGCACGAATCAATCTCAAAGGAGGAGTATGTAAAAGTCATTGGACAGAAAGGATACGAGGATAGCAAGGAAGTTGTGCTACATCTGTCCTCTCTCATGCGGCGGGGAGTCGTCATAAAATATCTAATATTTTTTCTTCGTGTTTGAATCACATCAGGCCAGGGGGCTGTGAACGACGCAAGTATCCTTTCTCTTCGATCAATTACATTGAAGACATCTCTCGTTCAATCTTCCTCCTCTACCTCTAGCTGCCATGGCATCGCTTGTATTGATTGACCTCAACTCGCTCCTCATAATATTTAAAGGATTTGTGCAGAGCTAGCTTTGTTTGATGTATGATTATGCCGAAATAAGAATTGTGTGTAGATGTAGAATGATGGTGTGTTATTATTGTAAAGCTTGACTGATGGTTATGGTTACAATGACATTTTCAGCAGAGGTTGCACACAATTTTTATCTACAATCCCGTCTCGTATCAACCATTATTTAGGAAGCAAAGCTCAAGAACCTCCAGCAGATGAATCCTTTCCCTCGCTTTTCATTGTAACTCTCAAGACCTCTCTCGAGTTTGTCCTTGTGACGGCAATAGTACGAAATGACATTCTGGGCAACTTCTTGCTTGGACAAAGCATCCAACAAAATATATTGCTCAATGAAGTAAGGTCCAAATTCGTCGACACTCTTGGTATTCGTCTTGTCAAACAGGACGAAACCAATTTCATCCATAGCACACTGCATATGATCTCTCAAAGGATGAGTCTCTATGTCATGAATATTGAATTGATCTTTCATTCCAATGATGTAAACTCCCGGCTGAATACCAACTAGAGAATACTGTGGGTTCTGCCTAATTCCATTCAACTTCGTTTCAGTGTGGAACATCTCTGATTCAGACTTGCTATCTAATTCCTCCATTTTCGATTCCGCTGCCACAGTAGCGAGGAAGTCTTCGTAATATCTAGATGGAACATTAGCCCCTCCGAGCACACCACGAACGTCCTCTGTGATGTATCTCGGATTGATGTGGTGGGAGTACATGAATTGCACTGTTGGATACACATTGATTACGTTCTGCCTCCCGCCTCCAGAGTAATGCAACGTGAAAATCGGAATAGAAACTGGTAAGCCAAGCATTCTCTTGACAACATCGTCCTCAATGCGAATTGTGGATGCGAAGTAATCTTCCACCTTCTTACAAAGTGGTAACTGATGCCGCTTGTCAAACATATCCATCGTATCATTGTCTTGGCTCTTGGCCTTTTGCTTCTGTTTTTGCTTCTGCTGTTGCTTTGTATATGATATCTCCATCAGGCTGACTTGCTCTCCAGAGAGGAACCGGACGTAGTCATCATAGATATCTCCTGAAGGCAGACGTTGCTCAAACTTTTGTCTCACGATTTGCCGCACGAGCTCATTTACCATGTCAACAGATAGACCATTTTCCGATATGGCCTTGTTAGAGCTGCGTCCAAACTTATCCCCGAAGATATGTTGAAGGATTCGAGCTGGGACGATGTGCTCAGTCAGAACACCGGCAAGCTTTTCTTCAAGTCGACTAACTTTCTTCATGATGGTCTGTTCCATCTTCTCAATGAATGTATTCACGATCTCGTCCGAATAGTAGAATGAATTCTTTGAAAGATTGTACAAAGCAATCAACGTCTGGTAGATGGAAGAAAGGTTCCCAGCCATTTTGCAATCGCAGTTGCGTGTGTAGAGTAGCTTGGTGAGCGGATGTTTCTTGATGTCAATTGGCTCACTTCCGTGCTCTCCATTCATTTCACCAGAAATGCTACTTTTGTAAATAGAAAACGTGGTGTCATTCATTGTTCTCGAGCGCCCCATCGCTTGCCAAATCTTACTGAAGTCTTCAACGTCATGAGCTACCACAACACTCTTGACGAAAAGTGGGAGGTTGAAATGTTTCTGGAAAACCAATTGGTAAGGAACATCTTTCCCGATATAATTTCGATCTGTAATTGGGAGTCGACAGAAGTATGGCAAAGGTAAGACCAAGAACGAGGTACAATTTGGACAAAACGTAACGACACCTGCACTTACTGTCTACGAAAAAGAAAATTTTATCTCTCAAGTCGGCACCATATGTTCGGCAGAGGTACTTGTAAAATTCTTCGTCAAATGCAACATCGTTCTGCGTTTTGATACAAAGCACTCTGTCACTTCCATCGATTTGGTCAATGTGATAAATGTAGTGGAAACAGTTGGCACCGAATTGCTGCAAGATTAAAGACCGCACGTCATATATAGTCGACAGCTTGAATATACCACACAGGTCAACTATCACATTGAATGGAGCTGCTTTTACTCCATCAACAGGCATCACATCATGGCTAGAGCTCTCTTGGTTGAAAATGGCTTCAAGAGTTTCCATCTCGCCTATCTTCAGAGAATCATTCATAAAATCTGACGACAAATATTTCACTTTGACATTGTTGTTTTGGCCTTGGAAGCGATAAAAACGCTTCTCAAATTCACCTTGGGGTAAATTTTCATTGGTATAGGCGTAGAAACTTCGATCAATGCACGGAGGGATGTCGTCTTCCCTTTGATGGCGAATGTAGTCTGAAGTGGGATAGTTGTCCAAAAAGGGAGTGCCTGTAAACCCAATGCAGTCGAAGTTGAAGATGATGTCAACGGAATTGACTGACTTTGATTTGTCTCGGACTTCCATACGTTTCAAAATGATGACGTACAGGAACTTGATCAACCCTCCAAGCGTATGCGGGTGCTTCTCTGTAATCTCAGCGAGATTATCGTGGCCGTAAACGAGTTCATCATAGTCAAGCTCTGCAAGATATTCCTTCCAATATTCAAATGTGATGAATTTTCGTTCATTCTGGAAGAGTTCGTTATACTTAGCGATATCCTCCGATAGGATCACGAAGGTAAGGAAGATTGTCCTTTCTACATCACTGTAGTAAGACCCTGGCATTGCACGGTTCACGGATTCGTACGGACGCGCAATCAATGCTTTGTATCCCTCAATATCATGTGAAATGCTACTTGTGCAATGACGCAGAGTTTTCTCATTGAATATACCAAAGCTCTTGTTCAAAGATTTGCTAGCATCTTGTATCTCGTGGAAAATTGCAACAAACTTGGCGTGCAGCTCTCTCCAGTAACTCGGGTTGGGAGACGAGTCACATGCGTCACTTGGATATGAATTCCCATGATATGCTGCATAGCTTGTTTCGTGATAATAATCCATTGTAGGCTGATCAAATGAATTGGACTTGTTGCAACAGATATTGAAAACAAGCTTGTCTCGGTCGAGGAAATCATCAACTTCGTCGCAAACAACAAGAATTTGTTCCCGGTGAGGTCGCACTTTCCTGCAAATCGGATCGTACGTCAAGGCTTTCTTGAACTGATTGAAACTCGTGACAAAAATAGTCTTGCATTCAGGTCCTAGCTTCACATTATCGTGAAGCAACGCCAATATGTCATCGTAGACTTTGTACTTTTGTCGAAAGTTCAGGTTGAGGCAGTGCCTGTAAACTTGACTGCAAGCGTCAGGCACTAAATGTTCAGGAACCAGAATTACCAAAACATCTTTCATCTTTCCACCTCGAGCTAGATGCTGATGAGCTTCTACGTTAGAAGACAAAAATATCTGACATAAAAGAGGCATGATGACTGTAGTCGATCAAGTCAAAAGTAACGTGTTAGTCAAGTTTTGTGAGTGAATCGATATCGATCGCAACAGCGCATCTTCTCACCTTTCGTTTTGCCGCTGCCAACTTCGGAGAAGTGGAAGCACTCTTCTCCACAAATAATGCGCTCAAGGAAGCGTTTCTGCTTTTCTCTCGGAACGATCTGGTACTCTCCATCAACGAATCTTTGATACCGAGGAAAGTTCTCACAAAGCTTATCGATGAACTCTCGAAGAGGGAGGTTTTTGTACTGGTTGATGTCAAAGAATTGCTTCTTAAAGATGCTATCATAGCGGCTGTTTTGTGAGTTACCCAGCATGTAAAGAATGGCGTCCTTCCATGGGCTGTTCAATTCGCAATATGGAGTACAATATGTGGGTAAGAACACAAATTATGCAAAAAATAATATCATAGCCAGATCATACACACTACTCACCCAGTGATTTGGACCACCTTATCCTTCCTCTCTTCGTACCTGAGTTTCATTGATGTGCGCTCAAGCATGAAAAGCACGAGAATAAAGAAGGAGACGTTACGGATGTAAACCGCATAGTCCAGGAGATTAATCAGCTGTTGCCGGCTAGAAACTAGGAGGAGGTAGTCAGGGAAGTAAACGACTACCTTCGACTCTGTCACCAGATCAGAAAGCTTCGATTGTCTAAATCTTGGGTCGTCGTTCAGATCACTGAACAGCTCGTCCGAAAACATGCAATCGACTACTTCATGTTTCATGCCATAATAGTCTGGGCAAAATTGCCCACCTTTATCCACCAAATAATGAATATTGCGAGATGTAAACACAATGACATCCTCGCCCTCGGTATACTTGAAACAAGGGATAAAAGATATGGCTTCATTGAAGAAAATAGTAGACACGTTCGCATCAACTTGGTTGATTCGGATATTCATTTCTTTGCCATCAACGACATCAACCAAGATAACGTTATCACCAATGAAGACGAGGTACTGCTCCTCAGAGGAAAGCGTTTGAAAGACGTTCGTAAATTCGATATACTTCACCATCGATTGGACATCAGTTTTAGACTGCAACTTGATTGTGTAAAGGTTGATCTCTGGCTGGTGGGGTCTCAAATCAAAGACTGAGATATCATCATACTTCATTATACCTTCGCTCTCTGAGAAGGAATGGTGGATCGTGATGTGTTCAAGGTAATCAGATGTCTTCTTGCTGAAGTTTTGTGGGATCACAATGTGGAAGAGACCGTTGCACTTGATTTTGTAGTAGTCAACTTCCACCGATTTGTTAATTTGACAGAGACTCATGTAAATTTTGCACAGCAGGACATACTCTTGGTAATCAGGATCTCCGTTGAGCATTTGAATCAATTTGAACTGGTTTGAATGAAGATCGAAGTTCTTATTGACAATGAAATTGTAGGATGCTTGGAAGATCAGGTGCTCCACCTTGGAGCGTGTAACCGCGTCCTCATTGTGCTTCCGATCAAAATCGTAGATCAGGTTCGCAATTTCTACCTGCAGCTCTTTCGTGTCTGCCTCGTGTTGCAAATCTTTCATGAAAGGAATGTTCAACAGCTTGGCATACTCATCAAAAAGTCCAAAGTCTAACTGCAGGGAGAGCATCATGAGATTGAGCACACCATTATCTGACTTGAAGCGTGCACCTTTGGCGCTTTCGAATAAACTCTGTAGGATGCCTTTCAAGTACGAAAACTCATACACTCTATCAACGATAGTCAGGTAGTTCAAATCGCTCCTTCCACCATTAGTCATGGACACCTGAGGACCAGCATTTCCAGTAGCACTGCCAAGTGCAAGATCCAATTCAACACGGTAATTTCCCCGCAACTCCAATGGTCCGTAATAATAGTAACCACAGTGACGAGGGTTGAAAAAAATCTTCTGGCACGTGATAGCTAGCAAAGTGCGGATGTCTTTTCCAAATACCTGGATGTTGTTCACATCAGGATTTGACCAATACGCTTCAGCCACATTCAAGAAGTGCATCAGTGTGTTGTACTTACTGTAAGTATACCCCTTCCCAATACTCACTTCAGCACGGTACTGCCGAGTAGCAATGTGCCTCCCATTAAACATGCTATTAAATCTTCGACTGTTTGCTCTCGCCATTTCATTGACACACTCCTTTTCAAATTCGTACTCTTGACGAAACTGTTGCGATCGCATCAGATCTTGAGAATAGAATACTGTTTGAGTCAGACAATTGATATCTTTCTCTTTTGGATTGATATCAGACAAACCCAATCCGATGTATTCGCCAAACCATTCCACCCCCATGAAATGCTGCAGGAAATGTCTGTAGGCCTTGCTGTTTTCGAATTGGTTGGACTTCATTATCTTGTGATAGTTATTACGATTCTGAGTGGAGTAATAAATTTTCTGAGCCAACTCTTCGTTCATATCCAAGACGAGCTGTCCCAATGCTTCCGGCGCTTTGCCCAGGGAGCACATGTCAATCAAGTAGGTATAGTGATGGATATCAATTAGCTCCTGTTGACCTACCTCAAATTGAGGCATGAAGTCTGGAAAACAATAATTAGATGAAGACATCGTTAGCAATGAAACAGTAACAGCCAAGAGAAAAGACACAGATGAAAGCTGCGTTACTCACAATAATCGCGATACATAGTCAATCTTCTACTAGTAACCTCCTTCGCCAAATCCTCCACCTTATCCTGCAAAGATGCATGGAATGGCAACAACTGATTCTTTCTCCACGCATTAAACTCCGAAAAGCTACTCATACCCAGCATCGCACCCGCATTACATCCAAACATGAGGTTAGCTGCTCGGTATTTGTAATAATCCCCATGGCAAAGTTTCCAAGAGGCACCATCGGTCGATTGGATATATTGCAATGACTTGGAATTGGGCGTGGAAGCAGTTGCACCCTCCAGTGTGAACTTATCATATCCATGAAGAGCCTTGACCATGGCGAAATATCCCATGACACCTTCATATTGTGCATCATACTTGGGTACTGGGATGCCCTTCCCTTCCAAATACCTCACAAAGGCTCGGTAGTACTGAGACTGTTCATACCGATGGAAATCCAAGATGAAGTTACTGTTCGTCAATGGTCGACAAATGCGAGACTCTGGCTCAAGGAAGAATGTCAAAAGAAAGAGAGAAATTCGAACTGTCGCCTCTTCCAAGAGGTCCACATCCAGAAGTTCAATGACATTCCTGTTCTTCGAAATGAACGGTTTGCCCACCTTGCAGAGGACAGCGAATAGGTACACCTGAAAGTAACACGTGTTCCCCGTGAGTTGTGTACTCATATTGCCATGGCTTTGTTTGCTGTTGATGAACAGATATCTATCGAGGCCGAGTGGTAGATTTGACCATCGAATTTGATTGTCGAGCGTTGCCATGGTCATTTGGTTGATCTTCTTCCATAGTTGGTAACTGTAGATGGCAAGTTGGACAATTACAATTACATGTGAGTATATGGATGAGATGGATACAACAGTAAAGAAACACAAAGTCATCATCAACACCCATCAATCAATAGTATCAAAAACTTACATCCTCCTCTGCAACCCACTAGCCGAACTCCCCGTATAATAATTCTTATTCTCCTGAACATGCACATCATCCCCATACTTACACTTCATCAACAAAAACAACGCTGCATCCATCACGGCAGACTCTCCAAACGCCACACGTATACTGGGCGATAGCGGATCGTAGTAGATGAGACATTGGGAATTGAGTATTTGAAAGGCGGTAAAGTGTGCGTCGATGCAGCATGTGACGAGTGATTGGGTGGCGACGATGTGATGGAAGACTTCGTCGTAGGTTAGGTTTTTACGTTCGTAGATTACTCCGTGGAGCATGTTGATGCCTCCTTGTTGTTCTTCGTATGGGAGGTTGTTGTCGTTGTGGGGAGAGGGATTGTCGGAGGATCCTCCCCCGTTACGTGGACTTTTGCGTGGTGGAGATCGAGTGGGACTATTGTTATTGTCCATGTTGTTGCTTCGTTTGCTCTCTGGTGAAGCCGCTGCAGATGCAGCCGCCGCAGATGCAACTTTGGCATCCCCACCATTCATTTTTCCATCCTCATCATCCTTGTTGACCCCCAAATCAGCCAAAGCCGGAGCAAAGAAAGCCGCCACAGCATTGTAATTACTATACCCCCTATCAAAATACTTGGGTGATGTAAACAGCAGTAGTGGTGAGAAGGTGTAGGGATAACAGTCGAGAGAGTAGGAGGATAATTTTTCTTGGAGCATGTTGTTGATGGCATCGTTGTCATCTTCTCCTTCGTTGTTGTTGTCTTCGATGGTGATGCTCATGTTGTCGGTGTTGTCAATTGACATTTCATCCTCATCCTCGTTGTTGTTATTTTTTGTAGCGTCATTTGGATCATCTTCCATTGTTGCATCTAAATCATTCAGCATATCCTCTTCGGTCCACCCCTTATTTTCCTTCCTTTTGGAATGATATTCTCTCTTTAGTTTGGGTGGCTGATCCATGATGTTCCCTGACGTTGCTGTCGTTGATGTAACTTTGGTCTCCTTGTCGTTTAATTTTTTATCTTTGCCGGTGGTGGTATCGTTCACTGTACTCTTGGCCATTACACCCTCCAAAAATTCCGACACTTCCTCACCCAATGGAACCAATTTGATCACTGGTAAGCTAGCTCGTGAAGACGATTGCTGCTGCTGCTGTCGTTCGCTATTCCGAGAAGGGTGGCTGCCGTCTGTGGTGTTGTTGTCAGTGCCGTCGTCGTAGAGACCACCTCCTCCTGGCGAGAGGCAGCCTTTCAAGAAGGAACGCAGTATGTTGATTGGAGTTGTAGTCTGTCAAGACTACTACTGCTGCTTTCAGTGGTGAGGATGGTGAGGATGCCAGTCAATTGTTAGTTAGCGAAAGAGAGAGTGGTCGATAGGTAGTAGGCAAGCAACGAAGAATGACATCATGGTCGAAGCTCTTGGAGAGGGGGAGAGTTTTTGGTCGAAATACGGACAGACTGCAGAGAGAAAAAAGCAAGGCAAGAGTCACCTACCACTTGATGTTTGTAGCAACTGTTTGGGAGAAGCTGTGTTCGGCGGATAGTTCGATGATGGTGGCCATGGTGCTTAGCTGAGGATACTCTAGGCAATGGAGAGATCAACCCAGTATTGCCGGCATTCAAGCAGCACTACACTTTTTGCTGTGCTGTTGATTCGACCACTAGATGTGACACTTTGGTATTGGTGATGCTAGTGCTAGAGTAAGAAGTGGCAAATTCGTTCGAGCTACGATGGAGGATAGCAGAGGTCTTTACCTTACAATACGAATTAGTTCGCCCGATACATATATTCTAGAGTGCAACTTGCTAATGAGCAAGTCGAGATTATCTGTTCGTGAGCATCAGACTTCTACGATTTGTTCACAGATGACTACCTCTCCAGGAACACCAGCATTTCTTTCGTTTGATCCATCAGCAGTGCTCTGATGGGGCAGACTTAGAGTCGCAGTAGTCTTCTCGTATTCTGATCCAAAAGCAGTAGATCCGTCGTTAGTACGATTTGCACCATGCCTCGAACATAATCCTCCACGTTTGGCTCGATTTGTGCATCCTTCACTGCTGCATTGTTTGATCTTAGCCCCATTCTTCTTTGCCCCATGCCTGATGCACACTCCTCCCTTCTGAGCAAGGTTAGCGCATCCTTCGCTGCTGCATTTCTTCTTCGTCCATGTTGCTCCATGCCTAACACACACTCCTCCCTTCTGAGCTAGATTAGTGCATCCTTCATTACTGCATAGTTTCATCTTTGCTCCATGCCTTTTGCACACTCCTCCTCTCTGAACTTGATTGGTGCATCCTTCACTGCTGCAAGACTTCCTCTTTGCCTTTGCTCCATGCCTCTTGCAAACTCCTCCTTGTCGAGAAAATTTTGTGCATCCTTCACTTCTGCATTTATTCTTCGTCCATGTTGCTCCATGTCTAATGCAAACTCCCTCTTTCAAAGCCTAGTTTGTGCATCCTTCGGTGCTGCATTTCTTTCTTGTGTACATTGCCCCATGCTTCAGACACACTCCTCCTTTTTTAGCTTGATTCGTGCATCCTTCACTGCTGCATCGCTTAACCTTGACCTTTGCTCCATGCCTTGCACACAATCCTCCTTGTTTGGATTGATTTGTGCATCCTTTAAAGCTGCATCTCTTGCGCTTGACCTTTGCTCCATGCCTATTACACACTCCTCCTCTGACGGCATAATTTGTGCATCTGTCAGCAGAGCATGTCTTTGCATATTTCCTCCAATCAACTTCTTTTCCTCCAAGCGTTTGATTGTTCTTGGAAGGATTCTGTTTCCTACTTACAGCCCTCTTCTTCCCGGGGCGATCCATCGATGCTTCGTCGCCTTGATTGACAAAAGATCGCTTTCGAGTAGATGTTTGCCGTCCCGTAGATGAAGCATTCATCTGCTCCTCCTCCTCGGCAGCAGCAGCCGCAGCCCTGGCTTTCGCCGTCTTGCTAGACTTGTAGATGATCACAGCCAAGTCTTCCTCCTCACTCATCTTTGATGCAGACGAGTTGATGTTTTTGATACTCCATTTTGACATCATGGTTTTGTGAACTTTTGATGTAATTATTGACACTCAGATAAGATACACAACATGTGTCACAGCTGTCAGCGAAATGAAAGGTGATGTGCTTGTCCGAAAAACGCGACGTTGCGCAAAAGTGCGAACCCCCATTCGAAATCAACAACTTGCCTCGGGCAACAATGGCATGCACAAGACTCCAGCAGCAACGTGTCAACAATGCCATCGACCCCAGTATTGTACGAGATAGAAGAGCACGAGAGAGTCTAAATGGTGCTGGGCATCTCATCATCGACAAAGTCATCATCATCATCCTCCTCCACAGGCGTACAATAAAAAACAAAGTATGAAATCAAAATCTCCCGCTCGGACAACAGTCGCCTCATTAATCGGCTGTTGTGCCGGACAGGAAGTTGGCTTCCCCGGTGATGGAATCGCCGAGGATTATGACAATGACAATGACAGCTTTGTGGTTCCCCATACAATGGAGGGGGTGCAAAGCAACATTAGTGGCGGCAGTGCTAATGCTAAAAAGCAGCAAAAGCCGCCTATGAAAACACCAATAAAAAATGACAGCTTTGGTTCTGCCGTCAAGAAGCAACAGCAGCGTAACCGATTTACATCGAGTCCACTTATTGAACGTGATAGCTCTCTCTTGAAGCAACAATCGGGATTATTGTCATTGTTGTCTTCAGGGACCTTTGCTGAGACATCGCCAAGGAGGGAGACTGATACTAATAATAATCTTGGCAACGGCACTGACAATAACAACAACAGCGGTGGTGGCAATGTTGGTTCAAATCATAATATGAATCCAGTCACCATGAGGAGAAATCAAACACCGCCAACTCCATCAATGGTGACATCCCAGCATACGCCTCCTCGTTCAGCGAGGCGTAAACATCAGCTGCAGCAGCAACAGCAGCAATATTCACCAAACAACAGTCAACAGGCAACAACAACTGCGGCCTCGCCAGCAATGGAGTTATCCATGGCCCGTCAATCTGCCAACGCCACCATGTCTTCCCCCCAATATCAACGTAGCAGATCAATGCAACATAATCATAACGTAGCAGCACCAACTACACCAGTCAGGAATGCTGTCGCAGACACAGTAGCCGCAATGAAAATCGAATCACCCACCAAAAAGGCACGTCAAGAAGATGATGATACTCAAAGTAATCATACCTCCACATCCTCACGCGAACGATTGCCGTCATTGCCATCGATTCTTCAACCTTCTCTAAGTATTGAAGAGAGTTATTCTGCCGCTGAGACTTTGCCTCCGTCCACACGCCGCAGCCAACAATCAAAACCGACAGTTGTGCAACAAACTTCCTCCTTCTCGTCTACTGAAGTCATGGCAACATCGTCCGAACACAAAAAGAACATTGCCATTTGGAAGCATCACACCAAGGCTGCGTTGGACTCCCATCAAGAAGGGCATTTGCATCATTCTCCCCAAAGTTTACTATGGGACACTTCTTCCTCCACAGCCAATGCCAATAATGGAAAGGGAGGTACCATTAATGAAGAATTGAACATGAGCTACAAATTCCCACGAATGTACCTTCAAGATCCAACACTATTGAATGCCCTAACCCTAACTTGGGCATGGTGGTATAGGTTGCAAAGTGGTGTAGAGAGTACCTTGGGACATGTGAGGAGTGAGAGTGTGAAGCAGCAATTTTCGTCGCAACAGCGTGGGGAGGAGCAGCAACATCGGGGGAGTGATGGTGTTTCGGTAGGTTCCTCCTCCAAATCACACAAAAAGACAATGTCATTTGGTACCTCACCCAAATCTTCCAATCGAAAAACAACCGACAATGTGAATGGTGAATTCTCACCAGCAGAGCAACCTACCAATGTATGGTCGGAACCACACGCCTCTACGATGAAGGTACGTGGACCAACCTATGCGCAGGATGGGGTGAAGATTCCTAGTGAGGAGAGTATGTTTGCTGTTTTGGGTGTGGATAATTTTGTCAGGGAGAAGAGTGGTAGTGGTGGGGAGGAGGATTGTAGATCAGGTACGAGTAGTTTTAGGGAGAGGTGGAAGAGTGTTTGTGAGGATGTTGGTGTGGAGAGTGTTCCCTTTTTGTAAGTCAATTGTTGATGTTGTTGTGGATCCAGCGTTGTTATTCAATGTTGCAACAACTGACATACATGCTAATATGCTTTCTCGTCGTTTGTACGATACCCATCATTACCATTTTAGGCTCGTGTTCAACTTTATTGTGCCATGGGGAAACTTTCAAACGTACCTAATCCGCCCCGATGCCGATAATGGTCCATTTTCTACCCATCATGCCGACCGTCCCTCCGAAAAGGCATGGAAATCCTTCCTCGAGGGCGATACCGAGTACCGTAATACCGTGCTTAAATTCATCCCAAGGATTTTTGCTGGTCCATGGATGGTGAAAAAGATGGTCGGGTCTACCCCTGCAATCATTGGACAAAAGCTTCCAGTATCGTACTCGGGGTCGATTGAAGAGAATTATCTTGAGGTATCATTGGATGTAACGCAGGGGCCCGCGTTGGGGAATACTATTGCTAATACAGTCGCAGGCAAGGCAGACGTGGTAACTGTTGATTTGGGATTTGTGCTGGAGGGTCAAGATGCGGACGGGACGTTGCCCGAGCAAATGCTTGGATTGGTGAGGTTGCATCATTTCAATATGAAGGACACCTTTACTCATGCCAAGTGGAAGGAGGAGTTGAGGTTGAGATCGCAGAGTTGATAACAATTTTATGTGACTGTGTGTGTGGGTTTGTGATGGAAAAGCTATGTAGAAATACGAAAGTTAAATATTTCTTTCTGGAGAGGGAGGGAGCTGTTGGAGAGCTAAAAGGTAGAAAGGATCACGAGGGTCCGGTGCCGACTACTTTACAATGCTTTAGAGCATGTAAGACTTAGGGATAAATAATTGTTATCACATCTATCTTGATCCCCTCAAGTCCGCAGTTCTTATCACAAACAAAACCCGTCACTGATGGGCTCATGCTGGTGCTGAGAACAATAATATTGTGTCCGTATCAGTGAATCAACGGCATGCGCACCGAGAGAAGTCACGAAGCAGTGCAAGCTTATCCATCGACTGACCCGAGAACAACCCTCTACTCACGACTAATTAGCAGTTTCACGACTGCAGTAGCTCCCCATTTTTCATAGCATGCGATAGCAAGCGAGAGGCGTTTCTTCGAGTTTTCGCTCTCCCCTACTTCTGACAAGAACGAAGCATATAATTCCGTTGCGAGACCCTCTTCGTGCAAAAGGCGATGCCGTCGGGCTGATTCGATGGCAGCAAGGTACTTGGCATCAGCGTTATGGTTCTCTCCTGCACAGCGGTGGCATTCAGCCTGTAGCAAGTAAAGTTTGTTCTCAAAGTTCCAAGTTGAGTGCTCTTGCCACACTTTGAACCGGTCAACAGATTTTTCACCAATATCTATCCACTTTGACTTGATAACTTTATCCGTGGAGCATCTAGCAAGATGAAAGACCGTTAGTCCCTCATAGAATGTGCAGTAAATATCAATGAAGCGCATCGATATCCGCCCAGCATTACGAAATTGCGCAGCAAACTCAGCAGCTTTATTGTACTTCTTGAGCCAAAATAAAGTAAACATGCGATTGAAATATATTTGTTGAGAAAGCCCACTTCTTCCAGTGGACAAACTTTCTTGAAGCAAATCATCTTCCGTAGCTATGTCATTGTCTCGAAGTAAATCGAACGGATTTTTGCCTTCTGGATTCCCAGTTAGAGATAATACCCTGTTGTGTGTGCAACAAAGATTACGGCGATACTGAAGCTGATGGAGTCTAAGTGACCTCAACGCAAACTCTTCGCACTTTTTCTCAACGACGGGCAACAAACACCCCGACATAAACAGTTGGTCAGCGTACATGTTCAATGCGAGACAAGCATATTCGTTATCCCCAGTAGCGCGCAACCCTTCGTATGACTCGAGGAGAACGTTTGCTGTCGACTGGATGGGCTCAAACAGATAGTTGACCATATTTTGTAACGTGCACTTGACTTTGTGTAAGCTACCCATTGCACCGAAACTATCAAGCAATGCAATTGCCATTTTGCCATAACTGTAACCAGCCTCGTAGTCATGTCGTAGGGTTATAAGACAAAGGCTGTAAGTCGAAAGGCCGAAGGCAGACTCTTTACAGGCCCCATCTTTCACCAAAATATTGATAATGTGGTTGGCCAGTATAGGCAAAAGCCGAGTAGACACCATGAAAGCATACGGCGTTAAGAAATCCATTAGTTTCACAGCCCATTGCTTCTTCTCATCTTTCAAACGGGGGACGCCAACAATATCTTCCTTAGAGTAACCATCCAATAACCGTTGCGTTGACATCATGGCTGTTTGAACGTCTTCTGGACTAACTTCTTCCGGGAAGTCTTCGCCGAGCTCATTCAGAACATGAAGTACAGTAGTCATTGCTTCCTTTACTCTGTTCAGTGATGCCAGGTTTTGTGCCAGGATGTAGTATGCCTTGATTTTATCCTCAAACCGAACTGCGTTTTCGAAGATCTCTCCTAAATTTATTTGCAAGTTTGTGCTGTCGACATTGACGAAACAAGCAAGAGCTCCCGCTTCGTGCAGGCTAAGGGTTAATTCATAGGTTGACGATTCCCATTTTGCCTCGGGGAGGAATGATATGCCATAGACAACATACTGCCATGCTGACACAAAATCTGATACCTCCATCGATCTCTTGCCTGCTTGGAGATTCATCTTCGCACAAGAAATATTCATCGAGGCTTCAGTCACTCCATAACGTTTTGCGTTGTTGATTTGGTCAATGACTGTAAAAATCAGTGCTTCCGTCGATACTGATGACATGAGACGGAGACCAATGTTAAAGTGATACGCACCCTTCTCTTCTGGAGACATCAAGTCATAAGCTGATTGCTGCAGCATGTCGTGGGCAAATTTGTACACTTGATCGTTGTGATCCAATATGTGCTCTTCCTGCGCTTGTTCTAAGAAGGTGGTAATGGCATCATCTGAATTTTCTGACGACGAGCGCAACTTGCTGACGATATCTTTGCTAACTTTTGTACCAAAGCAGGAAATCAATTTGAGTGCATCCTGGATCTCATTTGGTAACCGCAGAAGCTTGTGCTTCATTAGTTCGGCGACATTGTCGTCAACTGAAACTGATTTTACATCATTGATGTCCCATACCCATCGCTTCTTTGGCAGGCTATATCGAAGAATATTTTCATCAACCAACTGTCGTAAGAGTGACTTCGCAAAGAGTGGGTTACCGAGTGACTTAGAGTGGACAACATCAGCCAGACCACGCGTGAGCCTCAATGGGAGCAACAGAGCCTCCGATGTCAAGATGTGTGTTGCGCTCTTTGTAATCACGTCGAGTTGAATACTAGTGACGTTGACAGACATAGCTTCTTCAAACTTTTGAATGTAACAAGATAACATATGAGCTTCATCCACCTCATTGCTTCGAAAGGCACCAGCGACAAGAAGATACTGTGTATTGTCATCATCATGATCCCCACTAACAAGCAAACTCAACAATAGCTCGAGGCTGGATGCATCTGCCCATTGCATATCGTCCAAGAATAAAAATATCGGATGCTCCACACTAGAAATCGCTTCGACAAGCCTACCAAATAAATAATGCAGCCTGTTTCTCAACGTGTTGGCACTTGAAATGCCCATTTCGTCACCGTCATCTTCATCGGGAGTTGTCTCTGCCGCAACGTAATTCAAATCATCTTCAGAATCATCCATTATGACATGCGCGAAGACTGATCGATATAACACTCTCAGACTTGGGACCAAATCACTCAAAACAACAATACCAGAAGCGGACAAACTTTGTTCTATCGAGGCAATTACAGCATCCACATTAAACCCATCCGGTAGCCCTCTCACATTAATCAATTGTTGGACAAAAATTTCCATCGCCGACGCAATCGTTACCAATGGTTGATTCCGCATAAGACGATCAAATTTACAACTGAGATATATCCATCCATTGCTCGTCAGTGCATCCTTGACACTCTCGACGAGGTAACTTTTGCCCACGCCAGCAGTCCCCCCAATCAGGCAAATGTGGGAGGATTCGGTGTCCATCTGTGCTCTTGCAGATGCTTCTAGCAGGGTACCGACTTCTTCGGTTCGTCCGACTATGCCATCACCAAATTGAAGACTCAGTAAATCCGTAGTGGAGTTATTGCTGTCAGTATCGCGGCCAAAGCAAGCATCTGGTCTTCTCATTATCTGCTGCAGCTCTGCAACCGCATCAGATAGCGATTGGAACTTAGTATCTTTGTCTTCTGGTGCTATGATCAAATCCACAATCAACCTACACAATGAGGATGATACACCCTTTTGACGTAAAGCATCTTCCACATTTGAAATGTTCATTCTACGGAAGGTTTTGGTAGCCTCCTGTACAGATACTTTTTGACGTCCTTTATTGGGTCCAGCTTGCTCCTCATAGGAGTCTGATTCGTCATGTTGTGATGAGTCATCATCTAATGATTCATCTCCACGTCGCTTAATTCTTCCCCTAGCATTTAACATGGCTTCCTCCACTGTGTTATTCTCTGCCTCCACTCCCGCTGAAGGGGGGACCTCACCACGAGTAAATATACTGTAGAGTATTAAACCTACTTTTTTGAATATCTCATCGGGTGAAACGCCACCGTTGCTAGTATGATTTTGAGGAATCGACAACTTGACACCTTGTATACCTTGCAAACTGGATAGATTAATCGTCATATTCCTCTGTCGCAACATGTTCACATCACCAGCACCCATTTCAAGATGGACATTATCAATGGAAATATCTTGTGGACACCAATTATAATTATTTTCCTCAAGAATCAGCAGCTTGTCAAGAACCACAGCGGCTACAACTACAGCACGTGCAATATAATCCATTTGTGCATTCCGAATGTTTTCAGGTGAGGGTAATGACGATTGCTGCTGCTCCTCTGCTAGTTTGGATAGGTCCACCCATTCTTTGAGAGGGAGTAGGAGGTCGTCATCCTCGCCCATCGAAGAAGAAGAATTATCCATCGTATGTATTGCAAAAAGAAGAGAGAGGTGCTGTTTGTATCATCTCTAGATTGAGTAATAAGTGTAAGTAAGTACGTATTTTGTGCGGCCTTCTTTCTTCTTGCTTTCTTCGAATAGATCATGTGGTACTTTGGGTACCGCGGTTCATGTACACATTCGTCCGCGGATTGACAAATCCGAGTTGCGCGTGCTGATGGCCTTCCGTTCCTCTGACACAAAATGACTGCGGAGGGGTGTGGATGACCTCTGAATGACTGCGAGAGGTGATGACGCGTCGCTGGTTCGCATTACAGGGGAGTACCTCGAACTGTACCCCCCGGGGGGTACAAAATTTTTGACTAGGCTAGGATCGAGGGGGGGGGGTACAAGTCAAAAATGTCAGCTTCCTTTGTGCTAGTAATCCTAGTAGTGGAGGAGGGGGGTACAAAAATCTGAGACTGAGGCTGAGGTCAGAAGGGGGGGTACAAGTGAAATTTGGGGGGTACAGTTCGAGGTACTTCCCTGTAACTTGCAAGTTTTGGAACATCTAATCTCTAGCATGTATCGATCTCTTATGAGTCTGAGTAAGGCTACTTAGAGAGGCTGACGCAACCAGCAGTATCATCCTTGAGTGAAAGGAGGCGAGCAAGAACCAAGGTCCAGTGCTCTCACTTGATCTCTTATAATAGTCACATTTCGCCCCGGGGAGCCAACCAGACGTACTTCAAATTTTTTATGTTCTTTCTGTGTGTAAGTGGAAGTATCTAACTACCAGTGATTGCACACCAAACATGGCCCTTCAAAAACAATATGACAAAATTGATCTTAGTATGTACAGTTTGGAATCTACTACTCTCTCTAGAGGTAGGTTCTTCTAATTCCACAAAAAGACGCTCTTCACGTTCATGCACCATCTATGGGGGACAATATCTCTGAGTAACCAGCGGCAAGCTTCTGTGCCCTCTCCCTCGATTCAAACGAACGATTCGCCGCATATGCAGCAAGTCGCTCGCCCCCGAGATAAGCCTGCATATCCACTACAGATCGGGAGTGCTCTCTCTTCCTTTTCTTCAAGAAGTTCATGACTCGGCTCGATATAAGGCCTTCTAGTCCAACACACCCGTAGAGAGCCTCCTTCTCCAACTCTTCCATAGGTGTGGTGGCCAGCAAATGTCGAATGCTTCTAACGTCGCGTATCATGTCTCGTGTGAGTACGTCTTTATCTTGCTCGGAGTTCCATCGTCTAGAGACTTCTTCCCTGGATGGGTATTGAAAACAATGTACGGCGACGTCTTCAGAGAATCTAACTTGCTTCTCTATCTTCATCGTTGCTGCGTTTGCGTCGTTGCCAGTATTGTCTTCTGATGGTCGCCTCCGATTGCCAAAGTCGACTATCAGGTCGTCGCCGGTAGTAGTAGCTGCTGTGTCGGAAAGCATGATGAGATATTGTGTATGTTGTTGGTAGGTAAAGTAGTGGCAGTGCCGCCGAGAGATGCAGCTTGCTGCCAGCTGGTTGGAGGAGAATGGAAGTAGGGGACATTGAGTAGTCCGTAGGAGTGTTGTTGTAGTCCGTAGGAGTGTTGTTGTAGTCCGTAGGAGTGTTGTTCTTTTTCGTTTTGGAGTTCAAGTTCAAGTTTTAGTACCAGTCATTTCCCCGATTCTGAGTACTTTTATGTATCCGCGCGGGCTCAAATTGTCAAGAGGTAACATACGGCACTCCAATTTATCTAGCAATGCGGTACTGAAATTGTCAAGAGAAAAGCAGAGGCGTATCATGCGAACCCTCTCAGAAAAGTTGCGAACTACTCTCAACACAAAGCAGTGCGGTACGCAAATTGTCTGAAGAAAAGCAGAGGCGAACCATGCGAACCCTGAGTAAGTTGCGAACTCTCATCACAATTTTAGTCTCTCTTTGGACAGTTTTAGTATGGTTAACCTTCCACACCCACCCTCACTGCTTCCCAACAACAAACGTAGGTTAACCCATGCCCCAGGGTTAACCCAAGTTTAACCCTTCACTTTGTGCCCTGTGACTTTCATCTGGACAAATCTGCTGCGAACCCAGCAATTTAGACGCGGTTGGTTCTTGTTTTCATCCCCCAAGAGACACCAAGAAAGTTCAGGACAGTTATCACCGATCGAGCGATGCAAAAAATCAAGCGCAAATGCCGCAAATCACCTGCCTCTGCATGCACCTCATCCCTGTCCAGTTACTTTTGTCTCACATGTACAACCACCAATAACACCCCCCAACTTAACAACTAACGGCTCAACTGATGACAGAAGACGCACTATTACGAAAGGAACAAATCTCATCCTACTTTGAGAGGATCCAAGCAAAAAAGGACGGCGATGAAATGCCGAAAAGTGGCTTTTCCGTAGGTTCCTCAACCACCACCACCACTGACGTGAAAACAAGTCACGGTCCCGCCTCTACTACTGCTGCTGCTGCTACCACCACCACTGGAAAGATTAGCCTCTTCTCCTCTCAAATAAAATTCCCCAGTGATGACACACCACCCCCACCCCGAACAGTAGAACTCGAAAAAGCCTCCACGGCAGCAAAATGCCTCGCCATTCTAGCCGGCGTGACTTCCTCCGCCGCACCTGCCCTCCCCACCCCAGAAGAAATTACTGCATCGAGAAGACTGCGAGAACAAGAGATTATGAAGCAATATGAAGATATCAAGAGGGTGGAAGAGGAGAATCGGAATAGGAGGCCGTTGGTTTGGGATAAGCCGACGTTTTGTCCTTTTGGTGGGGAGACCAAGTCGGATGATGAGGCTTCGGCGTCAGAGGAGGAGGAATCTGAAGAAGGCAAGTCTTCCGAGTCCAACAAGAACAAGAAGCGAAAGGAACCATCGTCATCATCATCAAGGGTCGCAGAAAAATGTTCCAATCTGCTACGTAAAAGTAGCAGCGGCAGCATAGACCCATGTTCCAATCTGCTGCGAAAAACAAGCAGCAACCCGAATCGGCACAACAACCTCTTCCCAAACTTTAACATGTACGGAGGAATGTTGTCAAGTGCATCATCCGTCACAGTTCGAACCGAGTGGAGTAAGGAAGAAGTGGATAGCTTTGTGGAATTTACGGATAAGTGGATATTACCGGGACCCAAGAAGAAGATCAAGTTGGATCATACTACTACTACTGAGGGCAGTAGTAGTAGCAGCACTACTACTTCCTCTAATACTGAGGGGGGAGGGGGAGAGGGAGAGTATACACGAAGAAGTAGCATAGGTCGTCCTTTTCTTCCGCAGAAAGTTCTCCCTTCGGATCAGGCTTAATTTAATTTGCCCTTTCTGGGGATGCCTCTGCCCTTCAAGTTGATACTATGTACATAAAGGCCATGGAATATTGTAGATTAAAGACTATCAGTCCTCTTTTTCATTTCTTAGAAGGTTATCTAACTCTTCTACTCTTCACACCAGAACGAATATTTCGTCTTCTCCCTGGCAACTGCTTCACTCCATACAATACCATCAAAGCAAATGTCGCCTGTAGTCGTTTATTCTTCTTGATTTCTTCCCGTAATCGATGGAACATTACGTGCATCTTCTTGGTGATTTTTTCCAAATCAACAGAGTTTGGTAATGAGGAATACAATGGAAAAGATGGCACTTGTGTCCAATCAAAAATCTTGGAGCACAGCATAGTCATCGTGGCATTATCACCGAATAGTAGTGTCGACGCAGCTGCAGTTGTATCTGACGAACGTAACAATTGGGAAGCAACACCTGCACTTATAGCTGTGGAGAAAAGTCCTGCAGATGTCAAGAATTTCATTGCTGACACCCAAGAACGTCGGGTGGTTGGACTTGATAGGAATTGGCATAGGAAAATGGTGGTTGCGGCAATGGTGGTACGGTGAAGAATCTTTTCTATCTGTTCTTGAGGTGAGGGTGGTCGAGGTGGTTGTTGCCTATTGCGATCGATTTCTTCTCGTTCATGTCTTGGTGTTCTCGATGTTGACTCTCTTGATTGAAAGGCATTGGCCACATTGGATGCAACCACATCACAAATGGTAGCGTAAAGTGCCTCCCCAACAGATTCTTTCGGACTAATGTCTCCAGTTGTTGTCTTCATTTCAACAGAGGACATGGGTGGAGAATGCGCATGACGTGTCGGTGTCGATGCAAACTCGTCATCATCGTCTTCATGACCATCATCATCCGTTTCATTGTCCGTGCTCCCAATAGATGCTGCGCTTATTTCTGTCCCTACCAATGTCTCTTGAGTAGTATCCAAACTATCATCGATCATCTTGATCTTCACTCCTTCTTCTTGTCGTTGTCCTACCATAGCTACCACCTCTTGCTTCCTCTCCTCATCATTCGTAAGGAGCCCCCTGCAACCACTCGGCAATGCATCCCACATCCCCCCAGGATGAAACAACACCCGTTCCAACCATGGATCAGCTGCATGGATCAATCTCTGTCGTACAATTGCACCCTTATTTCCTTCATTGTCATCAATTGAAGAAAACACAGTTTCTGGAAGACTGTAGAGAGCAATCCCCCCACCCAATCCAAATGCCAACTCGACCCCATTCTGAATAAACCATTGTACATACTCATCCATTACCATATTGTCCATTTTCATCAAGATTGAAGTACTCAGTTGTTGTTTCTGAAGTTGTATCACATTAGACAATACTTCACTTATGGATGACATTGACAGTGGTGGTTGCTGTTGCACCTCCATCTCATCACCAATCTCTTCTCCAAACACCAACTTGACCATGGAAATGACATGTTTGTTGACACGCTCTTGATAATTGGAAATGGAGGTGGATAATCGTGATAATTGTTTGTGTGTCAAAATAATCCCAATGAGAAAAGTGGTGGAGGAGAGTAGAATGAGGAATATGGGTATGCTTCGTAGGTGTGGGGAGGATGAGATGGTGAGGAGGGATTGTCCGATTACTTTGATTGTTGTTGTTGGTGAGGATGAGGAGGGTATGCAGGAGGATGCAATAATTTCTGGAATTTCATCAAAGGAGGGTTCTTGATGTGGATAAATATCTTCATTGAGTCCTGTAGCGTCACAATACTCATCCTCTCCTGCATTGTTGTCAGAGAATAATAGCATAACCTCACCCGTCTCAGTTAACAGCCACCGTGTCAATGTTATACCAGCAGCGGTGCCTGCCCCCGCGAGGGAGAAGAGAAGGAGTTGAGGTCCTCCGATTGAAATTGATGATGAATCTTTTGTTGTGGTCATCTTGTTTGTCGTGTATTATTCTTGTCGTGGTGTGTATTGATGATGAGGCTCAGCGGGCACTCCTCCTGACGAATACGCTGTTCTTCTTATCAACGGGGTGACAGCTCCCACAGACGGCAGCGTGAGAGGTGAGAGCGTCCAGAATTTGATGTGGCGTGCGTTGGATATGACTAACTTATTTTATTGAGGTGCTTACTGTATTAAGAATGATTACCTGAAGCTCCTATTTGAATTTAGCAGCGATCACGAAAACAGAGGATATTTTAATAACATGAGTTCTAAAACATTAGGATCTGCATCAAATATGAGCGAGGAGGAAGATTTGGCCGTGCTCATCTACAAGTCTAGCAAGACGGCGAAAGCCAGGGCGGCGGCGGCGGCTGCCGAAGAGAAGGGACAGATAAATGCTTCGTCTACGGGACGGCGAACTTCAACTCGAAAGAGATCTTCTACCAATCAAGTCTTTGAAGCATCAATGGACCGCCCTGGGAAGAAGAGGGCTGTAAGTAGGAAACAAAAGCCTTCCAGGAATAATCAGAATGATTATGCAAAGATATGTTGTGTTTACGGATGCACAAAGCTAGCGAAGAAAGGAGGAGCATGTCTGACGCATGGGGCAAAGCCAAACTATGCAGCAGTGACGGGTGCAACAATATGGAGGTCAAAAAAGGAGCGTGCATTAAGCTCGGGGGAAGGATCAGACGACTATGCACTGCTAGTCAATGCAAAAATCTAGTTGTCGAAGGAGGAGTGTGCGTCAGGCATGGGGCAAAGGTCAAACGATGCAGTAGTGAAGGATGCACAAATCAATCCAAACGAGGAGGAGTATGTAAAAGGCATTGGACACACTGCTTTGGGGCGAATACTACATGAATCAAAAGCTACTTGACTATTATCATGTCATGGGCGGTGATAGGGGCCGACAAGGAGGCACAGAACCAACATAGGGGTGTAGAATCTGTGTTTTCGTTGTCGTTCCCGGAGGTAGCATGCTAAGTATGCATGCTTCTGGCTTTGGATTTTTTCGGAGATAGGTAGGAGTGGCGAGAAAATGAAGTGAAAGAGGGCCTCCATCTCCTGTCGGTCGAAAAAGCTTGTAGTTGTAGTTGTAGTTGTAGCTAGCTCGATCAGTGTCAGTGTGTACACTACACAAAAGGTGACGCTCTGTATGCATGAAGCACTTGATGAGAGTGATTTGTATGACGTTTATGACATTCAGAAGACTCCTCGACATGTAGTAGTTGTAGTAGTAGTAGTAGTAGCCACATGAAATAGCTAGTCCGAACTGATTCCGATTGGAAACTATGACCTACGGCTAGTATCCTACTACTTTGAGCTACTACAGTCGGTAAGGCAACCGTTCATTATTGGTTATTAGTCTCAAAATCCGTCCGATTCAGAAGTCGTAACTCTCCTAAAAACTCTTTACGATGCAAAGAATTGGAATTGGAGACGCTGACACTGACATGTGAGTGGACAAATGAACTTGATCAAGGCTCATTTCAAGCTATCAGGCACAAAGTTATGAGTAGTCCTATACATCCGTAATTGTAACTAAGTACGGGCAATATGCAGCTCCAGATTCGAGTGGCATGGCATTGGATTGGATTGGAAATGAAAATGAAATCATGTTTACTGTCTCTCCGTGTCTAAAGCTTCTCCGGAGTCCGAAAGGTTCGCACTTTTTGCGTTGCACCTCTCATAGAATATCTTGAGAGAGAAAAACGGACCAAACCTACTTACACGACCGGCCAAACACTGCGGCTCTCTCTGTTAACAATCGAAGATGAGCGAGGAGGAAGACTTGGCTGTGCTCATCTACAAGTCTAGCAAGACGGCAAAAGCCAGGGCGGCAGCGGCTGCGGCGGCTGCTGTCGAAGAGAAGGGACAGATGAATGCTTCGTCTATGGGACGGCGAACTTCAACTCGAAAGAGATCTCCTTCTGAACAAGACGATGAAGCATCGATGGATCGCCCCGGGAAAAAGACAGCTAAGCAAGGGGCAAAGAAGAAGAAACTATGCAGCAGTGAAGGATGCACAAATATTGTCATCAAAGAAGGAGTGTGCACTAAGCATGGAGGAAGGAGGAAGACCTGCAGCAGCGAAGGATGCACAAATATTTCCGTCAATGGAGGAGTGTGTATTAGGCATGGGGCAAAGGTCAAACTATGTAGCAGTAACGGATGCACTAATAATGCTCAGAAGGGAGGAGTGTGCAGAAGGCATGGGGCAAAGGTCAAACTATGCAGCAGTGAAGGATGCACGAATCTAGTTCAAAAAGGTGGAGTGTGCAAGAGGCATGGGTCAAAGGTCAAACTATGCAGCAGTGAAGGATGCACAAATCTAGCTCAGAATGGTGGAGTGTGCAAGAGGCATGGAGCAAAGAAGGCGACTTGCAGCAGTGAAGGATGCACAAATTTAGTTAAACAAGGAGGAGTGTGCTATAAGCATGGGGCAAAGAGGAATCGATGCAGCAGTGAAGGATGTCCTAAGCATGTCGTCAGTGGAGGAGTGTGCAGGAGGCACGGAGCAAAGCTCAAACTATGCAGCAATGTAGGATGTCAAAATATTGTCATCAAAGGAGGAGTGTGTAGAAGGCATGGAGCAAAGAAGAAGACTTGAAGCAGTAAAGGTTGCACGAATCAAGCTACTCAGAAAGGAGGAGTATGTAAAAGGCATTGGGCAGAAAGGATACGAGTATAGCAAAGAAGTATGTGCTGCAACTGTCCTCTCTCATGCGGCGGGGAGTCGCCATAAGATATCTAATCTTTTTCTTCGTGTTTGAATCACATCAGGCCAGGGGGCTGTGAACGACGCAAGTATCATTCCTCTTAAATCAAATTACATAGAAGACTCGTTCAATTTTTCCTTCTCCGCTGCCATGGCATCGCTTGTATTGATTGACCTCAACTCGCTCCTTATAATATTTAAAGGATTTGTGCAGAGCTAGCTTTGTTTGATGTAAGATTGTGCCGAAAAAAGAAGTGTGTGGAGATGTAGAATGGTGGTGTGTTATTATTGTAAGCTTGGGGAGAACAAATGTGCATTATCCTATGTATCATCATTATTGTGGAAGAGAGCAAATAATGAAAATGTGCACCTATCATCTGGGAAAGTGTTTGGAAGTGTCCTCCATGTCTCAAGATTCTTCGGAGTCCATCTCGCGGTTCGCACCTTACAATTTACAATACCTAACCAAACTCAGTTGCATGTTGCATGCACTCTAGTTATCTTCTGTACACGAACAGCTCTCTCTGTAGTCTGTTCAAAAATCGAAGATGATCGAGGAGGAAGACTTGGCGATGCTCATCTACAAGTCTAGCAAGACGGCGAAAGCCAGGGCGGCGGCGGCTGTTGCTGCCGAAGAGAAGGGGCAGTTGAATGCTTCGTCTACGGGACGGCGAACTTCAACTTGAAAGAGATCTTCTGCTGATCAAGACTCCAATGGATCTATGGATCGCCCCGGGAAGAGGAGTGCTGCAAGTAGGAAACAAAAGCCTTCCAAGAATAATCAGAATGATTATGCAAAGATATGTTGTGTTTACGGATGCACAAAGCTAGCGAAGAAAGGAGGAGCATGCCTGACGCATGGGGAAAAGGCCAAACTATAGCAAACTATGCAGCAGTGACGGGTGCAACAATATAGAGGTCAAAAAAGGAGCGTGCATTAAGCTCGGGGGAAGGATCAGACGACTATGCAGCAGTGAAGGTTGCACTAATCTAGTTGTCGAAGGAGGAGTGTGCGTCAGGCATGGGGCAAAGGTCAAACGATGCAGCAGTGAAGGATGCACAAATCAAGCTCAGACGGGTGGAGTGTGTATCAGGCATGGGGCAGAAGTCGCGTACAAGAAGTGCAGCAGTGAAGGGTGCACGAATAAAGCTCTACAAAGAGGAGTGTGCGTCAGGCATGGAGCAAAGGTCAAAACGATGCAGTAATGAAGGATGCACTAATCTAGCTCAGAAGGGAGGAGTGTGTGTTAGGCATGGAGCAACATGGACGAAGAAGAAATGCAGCAGCGAAGGATGCGCTAACCTTGCTCAGAAGGGAGGAGTGTGCATCAGGCATGGGGCAAAGGTCAAACTATACAGCAGTGAAGGGTGTTAACGAGGAAGATTATGTTGGAGGCATGGGGCAAACCGCTCTCATTACGACGGATCCATTGCTTTTGAATCAGAATTCGAGAAGACACTGTAACACTCAATCTACCGCATCAGAGCATTGCTGGTGCGTCAAACGAAAGAATGCTGATGTACCTGGAGAAGTACGCCTCTATGAAGAAGTATAATGCTCACGATTAATCTCGCTGTGTGAATTTGCGAGTTGCAAGTCGCAACTAATTCTATTCTACGGTAAAGGTCTGTATTGGGTCCATCGTAGCTCGAGCCGTCGAATCAAATCAACCACTCGGCAGTTCAAGTGAGAATGAGGCGTGCGTTGTGGGAGGGCTAACTAACGACCACTCCGCTCCTTCCATCTGGCCAAAAAATCCCCTGTAGAGAGAAAAGGCAAGACATTCTTAATAACAATACCTGCACCATAAGTAAGACGATCAATATCCATCTTGGCTTTCTTTGTTTTAGGTTCACTTTGTGGAGCTCGACCACCCATGTAGACAAACGGCTCTTATCCACCATCCGCTGCATCTTCATGATGATCTGCCATGATGACGATATTATGATAATAATCCTACCATATGCTGCCTACTCTAGAGAGAGACGGATTATGCCCTCTGTCAACGCTTCCCTGCTCTGGTAAGACCAAGAGATTGTGATGGCATGGTGCGTGGTGGGTGATCTGTGATCTGAAGCACAAAACACAAAAACTCAGACTTTCGCGGAATTTTTACAGTACCCGCCAAATTTGCACAAAAGACTCCTCACTCACGGACAGGATGGGTGTCGCAACTCGCCTCGCGCCAAAATATGATAGGGGCGGACTCCTACGCGATTTTCCATCGGCTTCACAGCGTGTCAACTGTGACACCTCCATAGGCGGCTTCACTATGCTAGCAATAACACCGTAATAACGACTACTATGCCGACAAGATCTTTCGAAAGGGTGTCGGGAGACTCTCCTCTCCGCAAGAAGCGTCTTGGGGAGAATTTAGAAAGTGCTACATTGCCGGCGCCTCCGTCATTGCCACCGGCTGTTGCTTCGGATTCGTGGCAAAATCCAAATCCAAATGAAACTATCACTCCACATGTCGACGGATCGGCCAAACATACGAGTGTTGTTACGAAGTCTTCGTCGACTGATAATCCTCCATCACGTGAAGATTCTAATAGTAAAGAATCGTTTGATCCTCGTGCTCTGTTTAATTACCTCCCGTGTGAGGGCATCTCCCAGGGGATTGAGGCTAAGACGCTGGCAATTTTTGTTGGGGGTGCCATGATGACAATGGGAAGAGATCTAATGCAGGCGGCCCGTCCTGATGCCGCCCTATCTGAATTAGAGGAGATGAATGAAGGAGATCTAGCTCATCGTAATAACCTTGTCATTCGTCGGGTGAACGGAAAAATAATCATTGCGGCAAGTGGTTGCACTGGACGTGCCACGGATACGAAAAATCAAGATTTGCTAGAGCGAGCAGTAAGAGGACATATGAGATGTGCTGTTTGTAGAAAAGGAGCCGATAAAGGGAGGAGATATATCGAGAAAAGCTGCCAATCAGCTGAGAACGAAGCAGCGGCTACACAGGAGAAAATCGAATGCATCGCTAATAATCCTCTCAAAGCAGAAAAAGAAATCCGTTCCCTGAGGGAGCAAGTTCGAGAGCTCAGGTCGTTGTTACACCAGATGGAGGGGGAGAAACGTCAGGATTCCACCGATCGAAATGTACTCATCGAGGAAGTAAAAGGGATGATAGAGGTAGAAATACAAAAGGAAAAATCAATTAGAAAAGATGGTCTCGTCACCCTGAGGGAGATGTGGTTAACCCACGCAAAGCACATGCTCAGTGTCTTCGCCGCGGATGGTAATATGCGCAAAGTGATACACACAGTTGAGCAAGTGAAGTGGTCAATCGTTTTTCACGCCAGGACCTCTAAACGTGTTTACAATGAAACAAGTAAACTGATGAAACTCCCCCACATCTCAACGATATACAGGAAGGGCAATGAAATCGTCTCTAGCAGCAGCTCCCGTGCTTACTCCCTCTGCACACAGACTCTCGCATCAATTAGTCGAATGGCTGACGAGCAGAAATGGTGCGATAACAAAAGGCTTGTCTTTATTGCAATGGATTCTGCGAACGCTGTCGAGGGACTTGAATGGGATCATGTGAGGAAGGAGATAATCGGTGGATGCCAAGAATATCAAAGCCAGCCGCTGCGTCAATTTTTCAATTTGATTGCGGACAGTCAGCAGAGTGACTCTAATGATGGGAATGAAGGGGACGGCGTTGAATATGTCGGCAGCATCGCTGACAATATCAAGTTGGCACACGAGCACTGTGTAGCAAAAATTTCGGCAGTCTTCCCGGGTTTGAAGCTATCGGAGGTGATTGCATCGACAAATTGCGATCAGTTCAGCGCAGAAGTTGTGAAGCAGATGATTCATTTGATGCATCAGTCAACACCGAACTGGGGACTTTTTGGTGCAGGGGTTACTTATGATGCTGCAAATCCCAATTGGAACGCAGTGAGGGCTTGCGCTACACACGCTGTAGGAAAGTTCCTACCGAAAATCCTCATGGACAAGTTCCCTGCGATCGACTTCCATGGTCACTTGCAGATCATGGTTGATGTTTTTGGTGTCCCGTTTGTGTTCATAGCCGATGGAATGCACTGTTGCAAAGCTAACCACACGACATTAGAGAAATCGTCTTCTCCTCAATCTCAGCGTAGCTTGATGTATGGATCGTGTCCTATGAGTCTCAAGATGATTGAACTCGTGTGGAGGACTCTAGGAGGTGGGACGACTCAAATGCAGCAAACAAAGTTGAGTGAACTCACTTTCAATAGAGACTCCAAATCAAGAATGGATTGCACCGAAACTTGCCGTCTACTCTCCAATTCTACAGCCAGGATGATCAAAACAGCCATTGAAGACGACAGCGTTGAATTGGGTAACTTCGAGAACAAGAAGGTCTTCTACCCTCTCATGTGGTACATCCAGCACATGAATAATCTCATCGACATCATGAATGGGCGGGAAGGCCATTATACTCCCCAGAATGGTCTAGTGATGCAGGAGAAGCTTCTAGCCATTCTCGACTGGTTTAGTAAGTGGAAGAACGACCATGATAAGCGAATTTCCGACCCAGATGATTATCCCAACATGAAGAAAGAGAGGACCGAGTACAATTTTCTAGCGCCAATTACCTGGGACTGCCTCCGTAATTTGATCCTCGGACACGTGTTCATCATTCAATATTATTGCATCGAGAGGGGATTCACCATTGATCCACGGACACTAAACACTGACCCCGTTGAACAACATTTTGGGAACGGCAGGCAGTTCGTTGGTGGGAGTACCCACGGATTAACAGCAAGAGGTTGGAATCACGCTGATCAGAAAGCTGGTTTGGCACGGATGGGAGGGTATGGTGCCGTTGGGAATTGTCAAGGAAGTGGAGAGCACTTTACAAAGATGGAGAAGTTTTAACGTTATATAATAATTAATGGATGATATGAATTATACTACAAAGTGACACTAGAATGCTTCACTATTATACTCGTCCATCCCATCATCTACTACTCCTACTGCAGCACCGTCGTCATCATCTTCGTTATTTTCAAATTCCACAACTGCCTCTGCAGCCTGATTCCAAAGTTCTTGTTCTTTGGCAGATGTTTGTGCACCACCTGTTGCGTTACGCAGAGCCTCTGCGATTGCTTTTGATTGTGTTGCTGCATGCGCTACCTTCATATTTGTGGGAGCTGCTGCGAGTTTCTTTTCACCCAGTGTCTCGCCGCGATTGCTCCTCAAAGCTTTCACAAACCAGCAACCCCGCATTCTGATATAACGGTCCAATATAAATCTCAGTATCTCCAAACGATCAGTATCCCTCGCTTCACTAATTTCGTCATCGTCCTCCTCGTCTTCAAATAATGCAAAGAAGCGTTTCAATACCGTGTCACTCTTCATGATTGCTCCATCAATCACCTTGACCAAGTCGCCACTATTGTACGCCATCATCATTTTCATTGACAGATTTTTGACGTAAATTGATTCTATCAAACATATAAACTCAAAATAGTCCTTTGTAACATAAAAGAGCTTCTTCTTCTGTCTCAATTGAACCATTGAGTACGGGAGTTTATTCTCCTTTGCGTATTCAACGTGACGTTTGTGTAGTGGATAGAAATCGTAGAACTTCTGTCTCTTCGACTTTGGCACGGTTAGTGCCAATGATGCCCGCTGAAGTGTCCAACCAGCGACGTAGTAGATGACTGGCATTGAGTACTTTGCTACTAAGTTCTGAAGAGGAATTTCGACCGGTGGGAGCTCGTTATCAATCGTAGAGTGAACCCACACAAAGAATAGACATTCCGCAACAAACATACCAAAATATGCAAACATCATCGGGGACAATTTTTTATCGCCCGGCATATCGTTGTATACTCCTATCCACTGCTCAATACGTCGCTTTTTTGCTGCCTCTTTCCTGCTAGAGAATTTAATCTCGCTCACAGATACTTTTGACGCCAAGGCGGGCAACTCCTCCGCCATGGCCTGGATCAAATCATTCAAGTAAGACACCAAACTTTTGAAGCACGTATGATTTCTATTGTTCTTAATATGTCGCAATGCAATTCGCTTGATATTCAAGTCAGGTTGTGTACTCAAAGATTGAATAAGATTTGTGGTGTCGATGCTACCTTCTATCTCTCCTGCGTCAATCATAACATCAAGGAAGTTGACAACAAAATCCTCCGGGGTCTCTGACATGCTTTCTTCGATAGCTTCTTTTATAGCATCGGTCGAATCGATGAGAATCTCCACCTGCGCTTTTTCATAAGTGGCCTTCTTCCATTTAGAAAGCTGATACGATGCCTGTTTTCTCTCCAAGCCAAACTCATTGATGATTTTGTCAATACCCGCATCACCATTCGCTTTTGTCATCTTTTTGTTGCGTGGCCATTTCGACTCATTGAAGTATTTTATCAATGCTTCCTTTGCTTTAGCAGTGATTCGCTTCGTTTTTGTTGCCTCCGGTGCCGCTGGAACGACATTTTGAGCGTTATTTGCTGTCTCGAGCGAATTATCTCCCTGCGATTGAGCTGAAAAAGACACGGGTTGCTCGTCTGCCATTGTACACGTGTTTGGATGGCAGTGGGGCACGAGTGGAATGATGGGCGTGATGATAATAGTCGTTATTACGGTGTTATTGCTAGCATAGTGAAGCCGCCTATGGAGGTGTCACAGTTGACACGCTGTGAAGCCGATGGAAAATCGCGTAGGAGTCCGCCCCTATCATATTTTGGCGCGAGGCGAGTTGCGACACCCATCCTGTCCGTGCCTCACTATCACCAAGAGAAGGCAGGACGATGATGACCGGTAACACTCTTAAACTCATAAGAAGCAGACTCATATAAGAAGCAGTCTACAACCGCCCTATCAATTCAATAATGCTTGAAACAACCAACGAACATCTGGCAGACATAGCAGCGGGGTCACCACCATCAGTGATGGCGGCCGACGAAGAAGATGCCGTCGCCGCCGCTGGTCCGACAAATAATGAACCTGCACCTCTCGATCCGGCCTACATTGAATCACTCAAATTATTAGCCGAAAAGAAGGTGAGGGAAGCAGAAGAGAAGGCAAAGATGGATGAAGAGGCCGATTGGTTTGCCGCTGCTGATCGATCTAGGAACGATTCTAATACCGATGAAGCTGCTCCGTCCACAAAAGAGGGAGGAGGCAACAACAACGCTCCGACTACCGAAGACATTCTCCAATCAATTGAGGCACTGTCAGCTGGCGCCGCTAGCGCCTGTGTCAACTGATTGTGATGACAGTGACAATGAAGAGGCTGATAGTAGTGATGACTCTGTTGATAATTCACATGGTAATGTGAAAGAGTCATTATCGACACGTGGGATCGATGATACTAATTACAAAAAGAAAATAACAACACGGCAACAAGGAGCATCATCACCCGCTTCCATCTTTCGGACGGCGTCGTCATCGTCATCCACTTCACCAACCAATATAGGCGTGTCATCACCATCATCACCCTACGATGGCTCTGTGGCATCGGATAGCACGGAGTTCACCAATAACACGTCACATTCATTCATCACTCCGCACAAGCAACCACAGCATCAACAGCAACTTGGTCATGTTGCTGAAAGGGGCACGATTGAAGAAGAGGTAATTTCACCCCTTGCTAGTCCAGTGGTTACATTAGACAAGAAGCAAATGAGTAATCATCACGACGTGAACAAACATGTTAGAATAACAAAACAAAATCCAAAACCAAAACAACAGGTATCAATACAAAGACCAAAAGTAAAGTCGAAGTCAAACAACGATCAATCAGCAACAACACCATGGACCAAACGTAAAAACAATTTGGTCATTTCTCCTACACCAATATCGAAGAAACAATTGAAGCAGCAATCACCACAATCGAAAGCGGCAAAGTCTTCGACAAAACCAACTTCTACAACAACCAACAGCACCACAAAACTTGTAGTTACAATTGATACATTTCCAACCCAACAACTATCCAACAAACCTCCAACCCATCCATCCATCAAACCGTCCACCTCACCTTCGTTTCAACCAATCTTACGATCACAGAGTACAGCGAGTGATGCAGATGTATCCATTGATTTATCCGAAGCTACTCCGATTACGACTCCTGCAAAGTCTTCTTGGTTTCGTACTTATAGCAGTGAAGATGAGACTGAAGAAGAAGGCGTTGATGGTGTTAGTGGGAGAAAGGAAGGGAATTATTGGGGGTCGAGTGGTGGTGCCAGTGTGGACAATGATGAAGAGGAAGATAATGATGAGAGTACTACCAATGATGATAATGCAAACGATGCTGTGCATCAGCATGCTGGCAAAATCAGTCAATCATCAACTGATTTAGTTGGGCTAGAGATATTTGAATTTGATACCAGTGCTCCTACCGTGGATGATGACATTACACCCAAGAACAACAATTGTACAATCAACAACTTCAGTACCACCAAGAGCAAAAACGACAATGACTTACTAAAAGACATGGATTCACTCAACACGTCTACAGATTACACAGTCTCATCCTTGTTCAACCCTTCATCGAACCGTCAATACAAAAACGAAAATCTCTTCTTCAATGGTATATATGAAAGTGGACTTCAATCTTCCTCATTTGAGCAAGTTGATAATGCTCCCGAGGATATGATGTGTATGGATGCCGAGATTGAATTGGTGTATAACTCGAGTGGAGCGGAACAGCCTAGCTTTTTAGTTGACGGGGATACAGATACAAGTTTTGCGTCATCAGTGGTTGCGGATGATTTGGAGGAGTGTGCAAGTGTGGAGGAGAGGAGGGAGGTGGTACGGAGGATTCAGCAGTGGAGGAGGGGACGGGCTAGAGAGACTAGTGCCAAAGACGACAGTGTCAATGATGATAGTACTAACGGTGGAGAAGAGGACGGAGAAGAAGATGAAGACGAGGATAATGATTTTAACTATGATGACGATGCTGATGATATTGAGATGGCACCATTGACTCCAGCCAAAAGCGACAACAGTAACTTGAATCGGTACAATAAATCCTCCACAACCAATGATCCCATCCGGAGAATGACTAGTCCTACTAGTTTCTTCGGTAAGTTGCTGTGGGAGGTGCAACCTTCTCGAAATGAAGTCTCCTTAAGTCGAAGCAGTAAGAAGCCACGCTATGATGATATCGATTTCGACCGCAACACTGACAAGTGCTACCATTGTTTTGCGAGATGGAAAAAGTTAATGATCATAACGATCATGTTCCTTCTGTTTGGGTCGTTGTTATCAGGGGATGGATTAGAGAAGCATCACACGGATGACAGCTACAATGGTTACGGAGAGAATGACCCACTTGCCAAAAGTAGCTTTATCGAACGAGGTCATCTCCCTGATGATACCGATGATTATGATGGGTTACTGAGCTACCATTCTATGGGCGTACCGAATCATTTGATGAATGAAGCTGACATCATACAGAGTTATCAACAAACGGCAAAGCCGGGTGTTGTCGCGGATGATGTCTGGTTCCATTTCGAGATGGAGGATGATGAATTTGACACACCGTTGATTGGCGATGTAGAATGGGGTAATAATGATGAAGTGAACTCTGTAATTGCAGCAGGGGCTTCAATAGCGCAACCTCATCTCGTTGAAGCAGAGCAATACAATGCACTGGTTGGTATCGATAGAATTATAGTGTTAGGCGATACCCAGTCTGGACTGGACTGGCTTGTTGACAAGTTGAATCGATTGTACCCTGATCTAATTATACGAGATGGTTTCCAGGATAACAATGCTGGCAACAATGTTCGAGCTCTAAGAGGGAGCAAATCTCAAGCCCACCGCATCACAAAAGTCATTGATCCACTTTCGAACGAGGTCCTTGGCAAAGAGGATGATACAGCTGATTCGAAGCATACTCTCGTGTTAGCTTTATTTCTCAATCCCTATGACTGGGTGGCGCTAATGCATGCAAGTCAACAATCGGACGAGGTATCTTGGAGAGACTATCTGTCGAAAGAGTGGCAATCACACGCAAACATACTGGAATATCGTGCCAGCATGATCAAGTCCGCTGTGATAGAGTCAATGGACAGGGAAGATGTGAAGCTAGTTATCCCACTCAAATATGAGAAGCTGCTCGACTCATTCGGCAACTTTGACAACTATGTTTCATCATCGGGCACTTCAGCATCGGAGTTTCCCGGAATTGTAGGCGTGATTGACGATATTCAATCTCGCACGGGACTTCGTGCCGATGAGGCTGCCGGTTGGAAAGAGCCTCGAGATCATAATCTATTCTGGGCAGATCCAATCGGCTGTAATGGGCATGTATGTCATCCAAAGATTGAAGCATTGAGAGAGGATGCAGAGTACATCACTTACATCAATGAGCACTTGGACTGGAAGTCCGAACACTTAATCGGATATCAACAGATGATGGCACCCAAACAAGCCGTAGAGCGGATCGTAGTGGTCGGCGAGAGACACAGTGGAGCGGAGTGGCTCGTGGATCGAGTGAGTCGCTGCTTCCCGGATATTAACGTGCAATATGGATTTGATTCAAGACCAGGGAAGTTCTTCCAAGCAGAACCGACGAGTGATCAGCCTAACACGTTGGTTATATCTATTTTTGTCAATCCATTTGACTGGGTAGATATGATGAGGTGCAACCCGATTAATGCACCTACACACAAGGATCTCGAATGGACTGACTTTGTCACAACTCCATGGGAGCGAAAGAGATCCAACATGGACGAGAATTTGGAAGATACTGATAGTGCAGTGTGCTCATTTGGCTTCTCATATAATGAAGTTATCCCCTGCATGACACAAAGAGATCCAAACACCGACTCTTTTCCTCTGTACGAACTTCGTCCGGACGGAACTGCTTACGCTAACTTGCTAGAACTGCGAGAAGACAAGATTAAGAACTTTCTGCATACTGCCAATTTTGCCGGAGTAGTGGATCACATTTCCATCCGTTATGAGGATTTGGTATGGGATGATGATTATACTGACGATGCCTTGTATTTAACGCTTCCATTCCCTGGTATTGCTGGGTTATTGGAGAAGATTCGTGACCAAACCAAGTTGGTTCCTGACATTACCGCTGGCTGGATTCTTGACGAGGACGGCGTATTTAGGGCTGAGCAATTGGGCGTAGGAATAACCAAACTTGACCCTTACTTTGTTCAGTGGATGGAAGATAATATTGATTGGGACGTTGAGGAACTTGTCGGGTATTCATTGTGACTATGATTTTGTTTTGTGTATCCAAACTTAGCATGCTGAGATCTATTGCAAAAGATGTAGTACATAATAGTAATAGGAAAAGTAGCTTGAATTATTAATCAATAGGAGTTTCTTCTAGAGACCAAAGACCCAGCAATACAACCACATCCCCCAACAAGTCAAACACATGATTTTCGTTCACAAAAAAATCCTCCTCATTCCACTCTAACGAGTCATCTCGGTTCCAGTAGGGGCAGCGTTGACAGCCCCATCCTTGGCGTAAACCTTGCACTCATTGACAACACGGCAAGCGTGACAGGTGCAACCATCAAAACAAGAATGCATGCAATGCCAGCACCCACTGTGCTCCTTGAGACCACGCTTCTCCTCAACGTCCTGTCCGAGAATCATCAAGGCACAGCAGCCAAATCCACAAGCAGTCATGACGCAGTAGAGAGTACCATTATTGAGCTTGGCTTCATTGGCTGCATTGCAGAGGGCAAAGCAGGGGCAACAACTGTATGGGATAGAAATGGAATGGAACGATGAGTTGGTTTGGCGGCGGCGTTCGCAGACGGACACGTGTTCTGCAAGGACAGCTGGTGTGGTGTTTCTAAGTAATACTCACGTTACGCAGAGGCAGCCTCCACAACCAATGTCTCCATTGGTGCAGTTGCAACCGCATACTCCATCTCCGTGTGCAAACGTTTGTTCACTCATGGTTTATTATGTATTCTTCTTCTAATCTTCTTGGGATAAGCGACGTAGTTTGGGTGTTTGTGTCGTGGATTTTGGAGAGCGAGGTGTCGTGGATTTTTTTATTAGAACACTGTAAATACTCACTCTAGAGTTGACACAGCTGTGCATGACGATACGTGTGGAGTGATTGTGACACAGCGAGTGAGAGTTGTGTCCAAGCGCAGCGAGGACACAACTCTCACAAGCTGTGTCACAAATCACGACACAAGTATCCGTCATACACAGCTTTGACATCTCGAGAGTGTGTAATTCTGTGTCACCCTACTTTCCAGTAAGACACTCACATGATGTGACTAATTGAACCGAGTAATCACATGTGTCACAAGTGCCTCTGACACAAAGACACAAAATCACACTCAACGCTCCAACAAATCACGGACACAAGCTGACACTGACTGTGTCCAGAGATCTCACACTTCGTGCTCTGACACAGCATGTGGCTTTGTGTCAGAGGCACGTGTGCCACCTGTGATTACTCGGTGTAATCAGTCCCTGTCATCTGAGTGTCGTCTGGAAAGGTGACACAGCAAGTTCAGCTGAGCTGGTTTTCTGATCCCGTTGGCGTTCGGACAGCTGGCAGCTGGTAGATACTGGTACCAGCTGATTGAATGATGGAAAAACATCAGTTCAGAAGATGATGTAGCACTTTGTATGTAAGCGTAAGCGGGGGGTCGTTTGTGCATGCAAACTGGAGGAATTGGCAGCAGAGGAATGGGGAGACAGTGGCAAAGGAAGCTAAATCGATCTAAGAAAGGAGGCCAGCCAAGTTCAAAACAGAGTATCAATCAGTATCATCGATCAGCTAGAATTTTGCAGCATCACGGACGCCAAAATCTAGCAACGAAGAGCATTCTGTTGGCAAAGATGATTACTAGTTTATCTTAATCATTCCTATTATTCATACATGCATGATCTTCACAGCACTATGCATTTGGAGTCTCCATTCAAAGTCCTAATACTTAGGGATCTGATGAGCATTATTCCTGACAAGGTAAAATATGGAATCAAATAGATCAGAATGCGTAGCCTCTACTAACGAGTCCACGAATCCAGCGAATTCACCATCTTCCGTTATCTGACGAGCTTTTACTGTGTTCAACTCCATCCAATATTGTACTTCTCTAGCGTGTGGATGTTGATGAGGATGTTCTAACCATCGTGTCAAGTTCATATCATATAGATTTTTGCATCTTTTAAACAGATTAGAGAGGAGCTTCCCAAATGAATCTTCTGCCTTGGGTAGCTGAAGAGTGATTCTGTTGATATAATCTGCGACACCGGTTCGTCCAAGATTTTCGACAGCGTTGAGACTTAATTGGAACGTGAAGCTCTGTCTTACTCTTCCGATGCACAGTCTTTCAATGGCAGAGCCACCTCCATTGCAAAAAACATGATTGAAAGCATCAAGTGCAACCTTGTCCATATCATGTGTGTTGTGAACCATCTCCAACACTCGAAGCGTATGATTGTGCATCAGACCTTCTATTACTCCCTCAAACCAGAAGGAGCTATTGTAATAATACTTGAATCGCTTCTCTCCATCTCCATATTGATATGCACGCAATACCTGAAGTGTATTGTTCTCCCGTAGCATCTCTCCAAGAAACGTTGCACACTTTTCATCAAAACGATTACCCGCTAAATTCAACGTAGTAATGTTTGTGTTGCTCTTCATAAAGTCGCAAATGTGCCGCAAGCCCACTGCGCCGATGTTGCAATAACTCATGTCAACTTCACTTACTGTTGGTGGTATCAATTGTAGACAAACGGCACCAATATCTCCGATATTCTCATTGCCACTTAAATCGACTTTTTGCATATTCGTGTAGCCACGAAGTGATAGTGTTGCTAGAATACGTTTCACTCCAATGTAGGTCAAGTTTTGACATCTGAGATCAAGCTCGCCCTGTGAATTGGGAACTACGCAACACTTTCCCGTCATGATGATATTGTGGATTAGATATGATGATAATATGTCAGTTGGACGTAGGGAAGAGCTGAAGTATCACTGCACTTTGGAGAAGCCATCATGGTGGGTGCTGTCAACGTCATCTAACGTCATGCCATCAATTGTTCTGTGCTAACGCGAAAGGCGGGAAGTTTGAGGTTGTCGGAGGGAAATTTTGGCGTGCCAGAAAGCACACACTCATGCTGCGCTTTCGCGCTCATTCACCGACAACCTCAACCAGCTGCAAGCAGCAACCTGCTCCTCAACAGCCAGCTGTTCGTTTGGGCTTGGCGCTCGACCTTCTGCCTTCTGCCTAAGTAAGTACACTGTGCTCTTGCTCTAGTTGCTAGAGTACTACAATCAACTCTCATAAGTTGCATCACCATGAACCACAACCAAACAGAACAGATCGCCGAGCTAAAAGCATTGCGTCTGCATTACAGAAGAATAGAGAAAGATGATGATGCTGATGTCTTCGAGTTCATTGGCCCCAAAGTTCCGTCAGCCACAGAGTACGTTCTTCCATGATACACTATCATTTGCAAGCACACCTATCACACCTAACAAAACTTGAATGAACTGTTTGTTTCAGTGATAACCCAACTCGATTTGCAATATTATGCAACCGCCATGACCTTCGTGTAACCGTAACTCTTCCAGGTGATTATCCATCTCAATCTCCCCCGATATTTGAAGTAACTGCTGCAAATAATTGTTGTCTACCTTATATTACGTCTGCACACGAAGACGCTACAAAAGAGTTGCTAGACGAACAGGCCACGTATATGCCTGGTATGGCTTGCATTCAAGTTTGTCTACTGGTTCTAGATGATTTAGACTTGGCATCGCTTGACTTGGGTCAGCCTGGTAGATGCAGATCTATCTTCAAAGTAGATGTGGTAAACAATTCCAAACAGTTCACAAAATCATTAAAGAATGCAGCGAATGGAAACCCATGTGCTTATTACTATCGCACAATTGAATGCCAGAATAATGCCAAATTCTCATTTGCAGTGGACCCATGGCGTGCAGTCTATGTGATATGCGATGCACCGAATAAGAGAGAAGCTGTAGATTATATGAAGACAATTCGCACAGATGGCTCTATGGACATGGATATGCTTGGGAAACCCGGGAGAATCCAATTGACTGTTATTGAAGAATTTGGGATGAAGCCTAAGGCAAAGAATGTGAATACTTCAAGCAGCTCACCATTTCAAGGCTACGAATATCGGACTGATGACGACCTTGATAAATTGATCAACCCCTTTCTTGCAACATCTGCTGGAGTTTGAAAGAAGATAGTAAAAACTGGAAGTAAGACCGCTCTTATCTCTTATTATCATCACTCTAAATGATGCTACTGATTAGCGAAGTCGTAGGCCTATCTAGAATCTAGGCTCAGTTACTTTCTCCTTAAAAGCTGAAGTGTAAAATGTTCTCTGGGGACGAGGTACATGCTCAGTGACTCGGCACCATTCCAGTTCACGTGCAACCAAAAGCAAAACCAATATTATCCAAAGCAAAAAGGAGCAAAAGAGCAACACCGGGGATTCCAACTGTCCCCCACCCCCCACCGTAGTACTAAGTTGGCCCAACTAGCGTGGTAGCTATCGTCAAAAGTAGTATTGAACAACCCTATACAAAATTACATGCATCATACAGATACATACTCGAAATCATTTGTTTCAAAACCTACAAACTATTTCAATCTTCATACTCTCTGAAGCACATCACTGCTCCTCCTTCAGTTCACATTCATCATTGCAATTTCTGACGTCTGTGCTGGCAATCTTTTATCAGATCTTGACGATGGAGCTTCCTCCTCAGTTCTATCAGTAGTGCTGCTGTTGCTGGTACCTTCAGTTCTCGAATACAACCCAATCGCTACGAACACAAGCAAGCTACCCTGAATGAACAACTTCGATACTATGAAGCCAAACACCCACATTGACACGATGGTCGATGTAACGATCGAAACTGCCGTCGCAAAGCTCTTCAAGATATTGTCCGCATACTTTATAACTGCTGCAACCACAAGTCCTCCCCCAGCCTCCAAAGTGATAACGAGAAGGACTAGTGGCGAGTATCCTTGAAAGAACCCATCAGATAGGATTACTTTGTGATCTTTGATAAATGCTGTTATCAGCGCAATAATGAATGCAAACGTGCTCAACTGCACATTCTTCGCCCAAACTGATGGAGGGGGACCGGTGCTATCTGCTTGATGAGGCTTCAACACAAGTTCAAAATACACACCGCCAAACCCAGAAGTGCAGCATGCTCCAAGTACAGCAAGCACTCCCGCCCATCGATTTTGTTCTTGATAGCTTTTACTTGCATTATCTTCCACTTTGTCTAGCTGTACTAAAGCAACGCCCATTGTTAGCAGAAGCAGCCCTCCAATCTTTTGTCTGCTTAGTTTTCGCTTCAGCAATAGCACTGAAAATAAAGCCGTAGTAAGAATTTTGGCTTGATAGGTAACTTGAAATACTGCCGCGTCGAGATTGGATATTGCAACGTACAAAAGATTCTTCTGAACGGTGTATAGTAACGCAAGCCCTCCCATTCTGAAGTCAAATTGCAGTTGCTCACGTAGATACTCCCTGAATGTCTGGTTGAGTTGTGTGGAGTTGGTATCATGTCCATCACCGATGTCATCATCAAATTCGAACTCATCGAATCCATCATCTAATTTTTTGCTGTCCTCATCTGCATCACTACTGTTCAATTGTCTATACTCCGCACCGCCACCACTATAATTATTCCTCTTTTTCATATAATATGTGCACGTAATGATTCCGAGACAGGTGATAAGTTTCATTGCCTCATCGCAACAAACAGCAGTGGAGCCCAGATACATCGTACCCGGACGCGTACGGGAGTAGCGCATCAGCAGGACGAGGCATGTGTTCTGAACCACGAGGAGGACGAGCACGAAGTACTTGGCGTCGAGGCACGCCATTTTCGATAATTAGGCCGTCAAAGAACTGTTTCGGTTACCGCTTGATTTGCACTAGAGGCGGGGCGGGCGGGTGGGGTCATGGCGTGGCTGGTCATTATTCTGAATTCAATTTCAATGTTGGGTTGAAGGTACTACAGCCCCTAAACTTGAAGCGGCACTAAAGTGACAGTGCCGATATCGTGCGCTCTGCAGAGAGTTTCGCTGCTTGCCTCCGCTACCGCGAAACTCAAAAAGGTGAGATACCTCGCCACATTATTTTAGAACCGCGATTTCCTAATACTTGGGGTCGGAGTCTGCACCCAAGAGATGATCATTGCGAACTGCACATAAGTACAAATAGCAAGACGAAATGCGCCAGAGATCAGAGCATGTGGTGGCGTTGGCGTGGAATAATAATAATAATTTACAACACAGCACAAGCTAAGGCTACCATAAGACCAACCCTTCCTTCCGCGTCTTTTAAAAAGAGGAGTCACTATAACATAAACACCGCCAGCCAAGCACAGCAGCAGCAGCAGGCAACAATCTACCTTTAACTTTATCTCTCCAACTTCTCAAAAGTAACTAAATTACCATCATGATGAGACTTAGGCAGAGTCAAGAACTTCCAACACTCGACGATGGCATGGAAGTTAGCGGCAGAATGACGCCAGCAACGGACAACAACGATAAGAACAAAGGCAAGAAACTTGGACAGCATTGCAATGCCATCATTGGCTTCGTTATGAAGCAAAAGACCTCATTGATACGATTTATTATGGCAATCGCATTAATTTTTGTCGGCGGCTTCACGATCAAGCGGTTCTCTTCCGCGGCCATCGTTGGTTCGTCTGCACACGTCCAGGTGAACAAAACACATTCCTACAATGCTGCTACTGATACAGTACCAGTGCATGAGCATGGCTTCGAAGACACACTCACACAAGGAGGTGACGACAGCGTAGTGAAAGAACCCCCTCACGGCTGGCAAACATTCGGCTTTCTACAAATTCGACAACACTTCCAATGCGATGTGTTTCACTACATAGATTTTAAGCCACCAAGCATGAAGGAGTGGCAGATGATTCTAGATGCGTACAATAAGGAAGTTGATAGCTCGTACAAATTTGATGCGATCATGCCACCTACTCAAGGCTACAAATTTAACGAGGCGGGAGCTCAACCGTACTACGCCAAGGTGTCCGATGGTAAACACAGGGGGTTATTTGCATCCCGTGATATCAGAAAAGGAGAGGTTGTTCATGATGGTACCCATTTGGATGTAGCATTTCCCGATGCAAAGGCGTATAGGCGCTTTGTTTTCGCTCTGCCACGAAGGACAGCTTGTGATATCACTGAGTGGACTTGGACGCAGCGGCTTGAGCAGAATGGATCCACGAGGATAATGTTGACCATTAACATTTCTGCCATGTTGAGCATGGGCTTTACTTCTGAAGAAGTCAATGTGTTGCCCGAGTCCGAGAGCGAGAGTACCTCACAGCTGTACTATGCTACACGAGATATCAAGAGGGGGGAGGAAATCCTCACTGACTCGAATTTCAGAGATTACACAAACTTCGCAGCAACTGATCTTGGTATGTATATGTAGAGAGAATGAGATGGTAGGGAGGTAGGCGATATGCTGATGTGTGTGTTTGGACCGAGCAGTGGGAATGAAGAGTGAGAGATATCACCATGTTTGTAGTGTACTTCCGATCCGCTTAACAGCTATCCGGGTAAGTTCTTTTTGGAGGGAGCTGAGCACCTCAGAACACTCAATTTTGAGCTCCCGAACGGAGATGATGGAGTAGGAGTTTGAAAATGGCGCGAGCAATGAGAAAGTGTCTAAGATACCCATCTAACAGGTACTTGTAGAAAAATGGACTTTTGTCTACGTAGGAATAATAGTACCTGGCAAAAACGTGAAAAATTTACAAGTCGGAGCCACTTTTAGGCCCTCTACTCAGCTAGCGCAGCGGTGGGGGCATGATTTAGCGCCACCAACTATAGACAATAGTAGAGCTATATTAGTACTCAAATATTATGAGCTAGATAAATGTTGGGGTAGTAGTAAGACTTCTAATAGGGTGGATGAAGATATCTGTGATTTTGGGCTGATTTTGGAGGCTACTCCCTCCACACCATACCACCCCGTTCATGTGCTTGAACATGAGATAACTGGAAAAAGTTGGCCAAGTTGTTGAGTGGGCATAGCCCACCAACCATTGAGATGCCTATCTCACTGATATGCTACTTTTGTAGAGCTGAAGAAGAGCTCTCCAAATCACCACTGATCTTCGTCTGAAATCAATATCCCGCAGAGATATGGGACCAGAACGAAGTCTATTGAGCAAATGGGCGCCCATGCGCGACCTTACCCGGAAAGCTGTTAAGCTACTTAACAGCTATCCGGGTAAGTTCTTTTTGGAGGGAGCTGAGCACCTCAGAACACTCAATTTTGAGCTCCCGAACGGAGATGATGGAGTAGGAGTTTGAAAATGGCGCGAGCAATGAGAAAGTGTCTAAGATACCCATCTAACAGGTACTTGTAGAAAAATGGACTTTTGTCTACGTAGGAATAATAGTACCTGGCAAAAACGTGAAAAATTTACAAGTCGGAGCCACTTTTAGGCCCTCTACTCAGCTAGCGCAGCGGTGGGGGCATGATTTAGCGCCACCAACTATAGACAATAGTAGAGCTATATTAGTACTCAAATATTATGAGCTAGATAAATGTTGGGGTAGTAGTAAGACTTCTAATAGGGTGGATGAAGATATCTGTGATTTTGGGCTGATTTTGGAGGCTACTCCCTCCACACCATACCACCCCGTTCATGTGCTTGAACATGAGATAACTGGAAAAAGTTGGCCAAGTTGTTGAGTGGGCATAGCCCACCAACCATTGAGATGCCTATCTCACTGATATGCTACTTTTGTAGAGCTGAAGAAGAGCTCTCCAAATCACCACTGATCTTCGTCTGAAATCAATATCCCGCAGAGATATGGGACCAGAACGAAGTCTATTGAGCAAATGGGCGCCCATGCGCGACCTTACCCGGAAAGCTGTTAAGCTACTTAACAGCTATCCGGGTAAGTTCTTTTTGGAGGGAGCTGAGCACCTCAGAACACTCAATTTTGAGCTCCCGAACGGAGATGATGGAGTAGGAGTTTGAAAATGGCGCGAGCAATGAGAAAGTGTCTAAGATACCCATCTAACAGGTACTTGTAGAAAAATGGACTTTTGTCTACGTAGGAATAATAGTACCTGGCAAAAACGTGAAAAATTTACAAGTCGGAGCCACTTTTAGGCCCTCTACTCAGCTAGCGCAGCGGTGGGGGCATGATTTAGCGCCACCAACTATAGACAATAGTAGAGCTATATTAGTACTCAAATATTATGAGCTAGATAAATGTTGGGGTAGTAGTAAGACTTCTAATAGGGTGGATGAAGATATCTGTGATTTTGGGCTGATTTTGGAGGCTACTCCCTCCACACCATACCACCCCGTTCATGTGCTTGAACATGAGATAACTGGAAAAAGTTGGCCAAGTTGTTGAGTGGGCATAGCCCACCAACCATTGAGATGCCTATCTCACTGATATGCTACTTTTGTAGAGCTGAAGAAGAGCTCTCCAAATCACCACTGATCTTCGTCTGAAATCAATATCCCGCAGAGATATGGGACCAGAACGAAGTCTATTGAGCAAATGGGCGCCCATGCGCGACCTTACCCGGAAAGCTGTTAAGCAGGAAGCAAGAGGCTAAGAGATTTGAAGTTGTAGTGGTATAAGCTATAACTCTATTAAATACCAGGGGTAAACAAAAAAATTAGATCAATCCTAAGAATCTCACTGTCCCAAATCAAAGACGAGTGAATTATTACCGAAGAAGAAGTGTGGGAACGCTCCCACACATCCCCAGTGTGCAAGTCTTGCGTCGAACGAAATGTCGATGTAGTCAGCGACTTGCCCCCGCACGTCAAATGCTGATCGCTTCGCAAATAATCCGGAGACCAAGAGGACGTCCCATTATAAGCTGCAAAGTCCATGATTGAAATTCTTCAACGTTTCGGCAAATACAATGACTTTCACATCACGACATGGGCTTCCTCAAATTCTGGTATGTCGAGGCTCGCAACGACCCATTCTGAGGGCAATGCCTCGAGAGGTTCAAGCGACAAGATCCAGACGACGAAATACCACCTGAGCGCCCTGCGCATGAGCATGAATGTTCCGACGATAAAGAAGATCATCATCAAAATACAACACTCGAAGCTCAGCACAACCTCTTCCTTCTCCATCTCCCCCAAGGAATCGCCCCGACGCCTGATTCACCTCCACGGGATGACAGGAGCAGAGGATACGATCCAGAAGGAGTCGGTCACAACCTTAGAGACTCATTAGGCATCTTCGGCCTTGGACCAAGACATGACGAAGCTAAAGCCTTCTTCCAGTTATTCAACAACGCAAGAGACTTCCTGGAAGACCACTTCAGGCGAACATGACACATTTACCAACAACAACAACGTTCGACTCTACTGAGTCGTACTACACCAAGAGCGAGAACTCGTTATACATCGATTAAAATGACCTGAGTTACATTGTGCAGCTCGGATGCATGGAGTTGTTGTCGAAGTAACGCGTCAGGCTTTATGAACAGCTTGAAGGGCAAGACTCACGTCTAGCCTGCCGTTAAAGACCAAGCTGAAACTCTGTAGGGGATCCCATAGACTTCGACATGGCAAAAGAGTAAGAGTACCCAATGAAGACCGTCGTAGGTCGGCGGCTCCTATAAATTGAGGTCATTTACTGTGTAATGGCATTAGGATTGGAAAGGCTAAGATGCATGGTAACATGAGCAATTGTATCACACTTGAATATCGGGAAAAAGCCTTCTAACAACACTCTTTATAGCAGGACGGCGAGCGATAAATCCAATAATTTGCGTAACTACAGGATAGCTATAGATCTAAGCGTGGTAATACTAGTAGAACTCACTCACTCACTCACGCTTTCGTCATTTAACACTCTGTTTCTACGCACGAGATCATGACCAAATCATGATCATGGCAGTACTTCATACCCATCATTTCCTCTCATGAACTTCTTCACTACCAAATTCAAAACCAGAGCAGCAACAGCGCCTGTCACAGCCGCAAGGGACATTTCTCTTGCTCCACTCCCCTTGCAAGATGGGCAGGACTCTTTAGTTGGGGCAGGTGTTGGCGGTGGAGGAATCCAGTAGCTGCAGTCTCCAATGGTCTCATTCCACCAGCCAAAACCGCAATCAACTGGCGCAGGAGTTGGGGCAAACGTTTCATCACCCATGGCAAAATCATTAGCTGGCCCGTTCAAGCAAAAAGTTCCAAGCTCATTCGTATCCTCCATCGGGGGCAACAATCCTGCTGCAGCTACATCACGAAGACACTTCAACTTTGCAGGAGTAATATCCCCGCTTCCGTCATCCCCGTACAACTTCCAGGCAGAGAAGCTCCAACCGAGACCCTTTGAATAGGTGAAGAGTTGACGTCCTGCAAGTGATTGGCGGTGGCGCTTCCACCAGCCCGAGTCTGTAGTTTCGTCAAACCTGCCACATTGTCCGTAATCTTTGAAGTCTTTCTCGTTTTGACTAATACAATCATCGATTGCAAGGTCGAATCCGCTTGTGACATACACGGGCATGTCTTGATAGCACGAGAGCCATTCAATGGGAGATCGATCGATGCAAGTGATACTTTCGTGGTAGAACATCTTCATACGATCACCTACTGAATCGGAAGATGCAACGCCAGCAACGGAGGATGTAGCATCAGTATCAAGAGCAGCAAACACGTGCTTGTCTGGTGGGAAGGATATCATACCCAATTCGCCTTTGTTGACAGGAACGAGGACAGGAAGTTTAGTTGCCACTGAACGAACTGAACTCAACAGGGAAGGAGTTGAAGAAGGTAGTTGAAGTGCAATCACAGCAGGATCACTCTTGGCATACGCAGCTGCAGCTCTAATATGATCGTCTACAACTTCTGCTGTGACTTTGTCAGTTGTGCCATCGGGCTCCACCAAGACAATAATAGCGCTCAATCCAGCCTTGGCCGCTTCATTCAGCAGTTGTGTAATTGTGACAGCCATATCACCCGTAGAGGTGTAAAACGCATCACAAGGGACAGGAATCTGAATAGTATTCACTCCTAACTTGACCATTTCTTCAAAGTCTTTGTCGGTATAAAACTCTTTGACTTCATCCATTGTAAGTGCTTCTCCACCAGTTGCAAAAGATGGAATGAATGCACCAGATAGAGTGACACTCTTGACAAGATCTTTATCCTTCCTCAAACTTCTGGGAGTGCCAGTGGATGAAGTGCAATTCTGCAGCGCTGCCAAACCTCCAAGGTCACAACCGTACGGATTGGATGATGCTCCTTCCGCCGACGTTTTGTAGACGGCATTTACATACTGGTCTACGACTTCCACTGCTTGTGATGCCGTAATGTTACCTGCTGCAAACGATTGGGTAAATGTAGCTGAATCAGGAATGGTATCGTTCCAATCGAGACCAACGTGGGTGGAAAATACTTCAGGGAATGAGAGGCAGCTGTGCATGATAAGGTAGAAGATGATACAAGCTCATGATGAGTGATGTGACGAAGGTGAATCACACGCAGTCAATGGCAAGTGATGCGAAGGTCAAGCACATCATATGAGCATGATTTACCCAATCTAACTCACCCGTATGTGTTCCCATCAGGAGGGTCCAGGACAAAGGCACCGCGGTTGGCGCCACATAACTTAGCGAACACTGCCAATCCGAGATCATCCATATCACCAATGGTATGTTCATTGAGAATGGTTCGATCGATTGTGCAGATAGGAGAACTCATTGCGGCTGCTATTGTAGAGTATTATTAATTGAGGCGTTGTTACTATCTCTGTGTTGTGGTGGAGAACGGTATGGTAGCTGCTTCAATTATGCTTCTCTCTTTGAACAGCGTTCTCAATCTCCAAAGATTCACGTTTCACGTTCGTGCCCACTCCGAGTGGTGTGTGATGGGTGAGGGGTCACTCGCTCGTGGTTTTGCGAAAAAAGATTTGGGCGAAAACAAAGTACAATACCTATTGCTGAAAGAAAGTTGACCATTTTTGCCCCGCCCCCCCACCCACGATCCACAGTCCTACCGCCCATGAACATCGAAGCGTGCATCTGGCCCATCACGGCCCACGCATCAAGGGAACTGGGAACTGGGAACACGCGTCTTGTTCCTGCTTGTGCTTTGGCTGGCTCCGCCCCGCCGCTCTTGCTTGCATGAAACAGCGGCGGCAGCAATACAGCTGCCATAATTATTCAAAGCACAACAACAGCAACATCAATAAGTAACACAAACGAGAAGTACAACCGTCAACTAATTAGCAGCAACATTAAACAAGCAATGCGTCTATCTAATCTTCCTAGCCTTGGCCTGGCATCTGTCCTCTTCAATGCCCTGCAATCTAATGCTCATAAACCCACACTTCTACGCGGTGGACAACTCCCTATTCCAGAGGCGCCTTCAACAGAGAAACTCGTAGGCACCAACTGGCAGCTCAAAGAGATTGGTGGAGTCCCTGCAATTCCTGATTCCCAGGAATTGTTCTTCAAGACGGAAACGGAATTATCTGGATACGATGGATGTAATGGGTTCAGAGGAGAATGGGACACCGTGGAAAACGACCAAGACTCCAAAAATAGCGACCGCCCAAGTATTACGATTGACATTCTGGCGACGAATCGTAGAATGTGTCGTTTAACAGCTGAAGCGGGTGAACAAAAGAGTAACTTTATGGGTGCACTGCGCCAAGAAGCAATCTCATTCAGTTTCAGTGCAGACGAGAAAGAGTTGACACTTTACCACACACTTGATGGAAATGACGTGCCGATTGTAATGTCTAGAATCCCAAGCCCAGTACAGCCTGATGAGAGGCTGATTGGAACCGATTGGGTCGCCACTGGAATCGTCTACCCCGACAGCCAGAATGAAGAACAACTTCGACCCGTGCTGGAAGATCATCCAGTCACTCTATCCTTCTCTAAAGATCAAATCAACGGAAGCACAGGAACCAACGAATTCTTTGGAGATATTCCAACGATGACATCCATGGAGTTTCAAGTCACTAATGTAGGTCAAACCCTCATGGGCTGGGGGGAAATCGACGACCCAAGAAAGTTACAGGAAAATGCGTGGATGATCATCCTGACAACAGTAAACGATGAGACTGAAAGCCCTCCTGAAGTCGTAACTCTCCCATACACGCTGTTTGATGAACGCATTGGAGATACTGATGAGTGGACAAAAGTTCTTGTTCTAGGCTCATTCCAAGCTCCATTGGCCCGTTTCGTCCCGCTCAAGGATGGCATGCTGGACGAATGGGGAAAGCCAATCAAACAAATTGAATCACCTCTTACACATGAGAATCCTCTCAACGGAAACGAGCTTCAAGATACTCCTGCCATTAAAGATCTATACTTCGATACTTTCCAACTCGCTGGATCAAACTGGAGAGCAAGTAACATTCGTGGGGCTCTCCTCAGATCGGATACTGATGTGACCATGTTTTTCAAATCCAAGACCTCAGTGGAAGGCAGCGGCGGCTGTAACCAATTTGATGCTTCATGGGAGAAGCTTGGTACTCTTATCCAGATTAATGGTACAGAGCAACCTCTCATTCTGGAACACATGCGTGTCGAGGATTTGGTTCCCACTAAAAGGTATTGCGATGGCATGATGGCGCAGGTAGAAAACTATTTCTTCCGTGGATTATCACAAGATTCACTCTTTTACGAGTTCAATGGAGAAGAACTCACATTATGGGATGCAGTAATGGGTGAAGATGGTCGTCAGACTCGTGGAATGTTCATTGGTCGATTTAACAATGTTCCTGTACCTAGCTGGGGAGGACAAAGTCTAGTTGGAATGACGGGCGATGAAGCCAAGGCGGTTATTGAGGACGTGAACTCCTCCCTGCAAGTCCAAATTATTCCAGCAGGATGGAGTACGACGGCTGACTACAGATTGGACCGCGTCCGGATCAGGCTTGGAGAAGATGGAAACGTCAATAGGGAGCCACAGCGTGGATAAGAATAATAGTATAACTGCATAAAATTTCACATGTATAAACTCATCGTTGTACGCAAAGTCAATAGTATGTAATGCATATTTCATATGCTTCCTCCTTGCTGTTACTGGGCTCATTGATCAAATAATAGCAAGTGTTTCGTTTGAACAAGTTAGAAATGGGAGGAAGCTCATCTTCTTCGCAAGCTCTTTTGTCTTTCTCAAATATTGCATGAGATGTTCAGCCGACAATTGAGGCGACATGATATTGATGTTACAATAATGTACAGAAAGAATTATCTAGTACTCTTAGAAGTAACGAATAATGAACAAGTCAGCAATGAAACAAGAACAAGATGAACCTATTGAAAATATCAATGTAGACGGATCTAGACCTTCCTTAGAACAATCTGCGGTGCCTGACCAATACCATCGGTAACATGAGTGAGCAAGCGGTGGTCAAAGACGAAAGCAATATAACCCTCGTAGGCATCACCCTCGATATCATCACACTGAAAGGGAACATATTGAGAGTCAAAGTTGTTTCCGTAGCCGTTCGAATAGCCCCACATTTCGCAAACTTTACCCCCAGCTGTCACTTGGCAAACATACTTTTCTTCTGCAATTGTGAAAGTGACAGTTGAGGTGATTGTACTGACACTTGGTGGGTAGACTGGTCCTAGCGTTTTCGTAACAGGATCCGGACCGTAACATTGACCAGTCGTTCCAGTAACTCCCCCTCCTGGAGCCAGTCCAGTTCCTTCGGCTGCTACCACAGGAATAGATGAATTTGTCAAGATTGTAGCACAAGTGTTGATGGTGCTGGGAGCAGTTGCTAGAGTGGAGATTTGATCACACTCGCTCGAGGTAGGAGATGCAAAAGGTATTGCATATTCAGACCAATCCCATGCGATAGAAGTGCGAACAAGAACTGGTTCGTCGTCGCTGACACCCTCAAGCACAAAGCAGGACGGCGCGTCCCCTACTCCTAGGCATGTGTTGTCTCCGGGGTTGCCATTAAAGGGGTCGTTTCCAAGTTGTTCAGCAACATAGAGGTTATTAGTGCATGTGGAGCTTTGACCAGACACAGACGCTTGGAACCAATAGCGAGAACATGCTGCGAAGGTGTTAGTAGCAAGGAGAGCTGTGTAACAACTGGACGCCTGATCAGTGGATATATAGCCGAAAGTTGTACGTGGCAACTTGAACTTCTTTCCTGATTTACCCTTTTTATTCTTCCTCAACCTGTGGTATTTAGGGTCGGCCATTGCCATGACAGGAAGGCAGAGGAGGACGGCGAGAGGTAGAGATATCTTCATTGTGTATGATGTGCAGAGTGATGTGTTGTTTTTAGTGGAGTAAGTGTGCTACTTATGAGTTGAATGTAAGTATGAAGAATTGTTCTTCTTGAGGCAGAAAGAAAAGGGTAACTCACCTCTGGTACTCGCCTGCATGATGATCTATGGGGAGAACAGTGCACAGCGAAGCACACAACAAGCGCCTAAGATACCGCCCTTTACCTAGTACGTCGGAAAAGTAGGGTCGTGTGGGTCATGATGACTTCACCTATGACTTCGCGCCTTCATTTGTGGACACTCACCGCCTACCTACCACCCCGCCCCGCCCGGTCCCTTGTACAATACACAAGCTCGAAGAAAGCCAGCACGAGCTTCACTATAATCAGACTTGACAGTGTCAAGGCGAATAGTCAAGACATTATATCATGTCTGCTGATACAACCAACACCGCAAAGAGCGGCCTTGATGTTCTCTTTGCTGCCATTGACCAGCAGTCGAGCAATGAGACTACTTCATCGTTGACACCACCACCATCCTCCACTTCGTCCAAGCAGCCTATTACACCGAACCAGAATCCGGCTGAGAGAGTTTCTGTCAACCCTTTCCGGTCAAAGATGGATCCTCGTATGAGAAAGTCCATTGAAGCGAGGGTATTGAATCCTAATATGATGGATGAAGAAGCTGTGTTGGCTGGGTTTGAATTCCCCGAGCGTGGCACCAGTGCCGACGCCAAATGGATCGGCGAGGACAACGTATCCATGCGACAGCGCAAAGTCAACTTTAGGAGAAGCTGGAAACGATTCAATTCAAAGCAGAACAAGGAGGTCTCCACTGAGATGGCCCGATCCACCATCAAGTCCCATCAGCGTCCACGACGCTAAAGTATCATGCTCGGACGGTCCCCATCACAAAGACCCTTCCCCTTCCTCCATTGGGAGTGCCCCTGCCTTGAATCTCCCCGCACTTGTCAGCTTTGACACACACGGTCATTGCCTCAGGAAATCTACGATTAAATACGAGCGACGAGGCGTGGCGTGCGTGCATCCAGGAATCCATAGAATTCCTAGAAGACGTTACCTAGGTCCCCGTGCAGTCGTAGTGAGCAGAGCAGACAAGGCAAGGGTCCTAAGGGAGAGGGATGAAAAGTTGTAGGGAAATCAGGGGCAATGCTCTCTGAAGTCGATGCGATATGTTCCATCAACAACAAAACTTGGTGGCAACAATAACAAGGCGATGCTTCCAAGCTCAATTTCATATCACAAGAATGAATCGATCTAATGGCGACTAAAATCATTCTAGGTTCAGTGTTTACCTTGCAGGTATTTTGGATGTCGACGTAACAGTTTTTGTAGTTTGGAGAAACTGAAAACATTACATACTTCTGGCGTGTTTCGTCACAGCAGACTGATTGACGTGGAGGAATGAGCCATAAGTAATGGATGCGTGTAACAATCCGTGTAAGAATCCAAGCATCATGCCTGCCTCAATCTTGGTATATATAATTGTCATCTTCTTCTTTCAAGTCTATCCAATGATCAGGAAAGAGACCCTCTGGCAAGCCAATGACCTCACGAAAGACTCCACGTGAGTATTGGTCTTTCGTGTATTTTCGATTGATCAATCTTATCGCATACCGAGGCAAAAACTCTACGTGATACTGAGTCGTTTCGTTTGACGTGCTGTTGGTAATATTCATTCGTGCAAAATACCAATCATTTCCATCAATAGATGAGCGAGAAATCACATCGCATGGATTGTCATGCATTTCGTTCATGCTTAGGCTCCATCTTATTGTGCAGTAGTCGTCGTTTTCGTCTTGGCATTCCTCAGCTGGAGGTTTGAACCTACATACTGTTTCAAGGTAGGGAGGATACGGTTGATTCTTTTGCTCTTCCACAGTCAAAATGATGGAGTCGGAATTGCTTCGTTGATTCAAGTGCACACCGAGCGTGTCAGTGACATTTTTCTGCATCATGCCGTCTTGTTCATTTTCAGCTGTAGTCCAATCCTCAATATGTTCATTCCAACTGTCTTCCCAATCCTTTCCATAGTACAAAAGAACCTCTTCGCCAAGACCGATGTCCTTGGTGGCAACAATATCAAACATTAGGCCAGTTTTCTGAAGCTCTTTCATCTCTTCCAATGATAAGTTCAACCATTCTCCTTTATGATAGGGGTAGGATGACCACACGATTTCAGCGTTTGCCTTCTCCTTGCTACCATGATTGATAAAGTTCACAGTTGGCGAGTATGGAAAGAGAAGCAATGATGAATTCACATGACCATAGCAGTAATTCAGTAGAAGCTGATGACCAACCATCTCCAAAACCTTATCCTCTTTCTTAATCTTGTTTTGCACCCCTACATCGGTACCATCGACTTCCTCCCATAGCTGCAATTGTTCTCGTTCCAAAGTAATCAATGGTGTAGTCGTTATTACTGCGCCCTTGTTGATTGTCCGTGTTGCAAATGCACCTCGCCCAGCCTGAGCTATGGTAGATGTCCCCGAGACAAGGTTGTCAATGCAGACGCCATTCTCTTCTATCCATTCTACACTTTGTATCGAAGACCTAGCAGAAAATCTAGCAGTACCTATTTCCTTTGCAACAGGTACATCCTCAACATTATCAGGAAAAGCCGCCCGTAATCGCTTATCCTTTTCTGCCGCATCCTGCAACAACACTTCATATGCTTGAGGGTCAACAACACCATGACCCCCGTCGTTTTCCGAGAACAACTCTGCAATCAATCTATCCGCCTCCACATAATTCTTTGCACTAGGAATCACCCCAATCCACGACTCACGTGCCGTAAACCACTCATCACCATAATTCACAAACAATTCTTCCCCCTTTGTATATTCTTATCGGCATAAAACAAGACACGGGAATGATACGAACTAGATCCACGCCCTACATCCTCCTTTGTAGTAGACGATAACAACCCCTCCAATGAAAGTGAATCAGTCCCATCCTCATCAATTTGCAACCTCCATGTATCCGAATGTCGAAAGTTCGCCAACCCCAAATGACTATTTGCCAACATTCCCAATCCAGGCACCATGACTGCACCGGTGGTAACTTCACGATGCCCCCCTGTGAGTATTCCCGGTCCCCATGGATATTGCGCTAGTAGTTTATCCGACCCGTGGGGATAGTTTGCATCTTTGTCTTGGAGCATGATGCCTATTTCTGGTAAGAGGAAGGTGTCACTTTTGGCGTAGGGGATTGTGGTGTACATTCCTAGTCCGCTGTTGGGGATGGAGGATGGGGCGAGGTAGGTTGTGCATTTGTTGTTCGGATCATTATCATCAACATGTTGCTGTGAAGAATAATTGTCATTGTTCGTTTTTCGTTGTCGTCGTTTGATAATAGCATCTTTAGCAAGATTGCCATAGGTTAGTTTTTCATCGGCAGTGGAATTGAAATGATTTCCGGCGGCAATGTCGTATGCGTTTCGATCATATCTTGTGAATAAGGAAGACGATTTGGCAGTGTTTTTGTCGTCAGCGGTATTATCGACTTTAGCGGTGATTATGGGCAGCAGCAGCAGCCACCACAGTAGCAATTGCGTCATGTTAGGATCTTACCGAGGTCAGGTCGTTTCAGATCCTGCCACATTCAAGAACCAACATCATATTTATTTTATTTTTCTTCGGGGTAACTTCAATGGCAAGTGTGTCGCTCCGCTTCTATCCGGGCTCCGTCTTTCTCATCTTAAAGCAGAATCCTGCATAGCTTCAACGTAGGAATAAGTGAATGTCATTATTGTACCGAGGCTTCAACTGACGCTTCTTGAAGAGAATCCGCAAAGAATTATGAACGTGAACTGAACACTTGACTAAGTGTAAGTAAATCCTGCATGGACGTGTTGTAAGCGACTCATTGTTTCTGTTGACACACAAGCCAATGGCTTCGGCATACTTAGTGGACAGAGTGGGTCTCATAGTATTGCTGAACATCAATAATTTAGTCAGCAGCGCATATTATAGCGCCAATCATCATCATCATGTCATCATCCGACGGAGACAAAAAAGGCAAACGACGCGCCTGCACCGAATGCCACAAATGCAAATCCAAATGCGTCTACCCCTCCCAAAACGACGACGACACCGACAATCGATGCGAACGATGCTTCCGTCTCAATAAGGAGTGTATACCTCATAAATCACGTCAGGGGAAGCGCAAAACGTTGGATTATAATCCGGATCATCCGAATTATAATAATTCTTCGGAGCATTCGTCACCGTATCCGCAGCAGCAGCATAATCTTGGACAGCATCATCATCAGGTGGAAGTGACATCGTCGTCGCAATTTACGGGACCAATGGCTGCAGCATTAGCCATGAGTAATAATTCGAATATGAATATTAGCAATCATCAGTCTCAATATCTAGATATGATTGAAGGTATCAAGAATGGTAGAACCACTGATGGTACTACGGATGGTACTACGACTGTTTTGAACACTGCGGATTTATTGAATAATCACAGTAACATTTTGAATAATGGTGGAGGGAACAACAACTTCAATACTGCCGCCTCTATGAATACTCATCAGTTAGCACAGCAGATTCAGAATAATGCCTTGTTCGCCAAAAATGCCAGTCTATTGCAACAGCAGCAGCAACAACAGCAATCGTATGGGACGGGGGAGGGGAACGCTGGACTAAATACCATTCTATCGAGAGCCATGGGGGACAGTCGAAATACTACTGCAAATACTGCAGTCTCTACAACTAGTGGTGGTGGTGCAATTGACATCACTGGTGGGAACCTATCAGGTTTTTCCGCAAATCTACTTTCAGGGTTGACTCCTAGTGCATTGAATCGCATGATTAATCATTTGAGCAACAATATCAATACGAATAGCGTTGGAAGTGGTGGTGGTGGTGATCTTGGGAGTAACAATTTGGATTTGCTCTATCATGCTGCAAATTCACAAAGTAATAATGCTCAGCAGCAACAGCAGCAGGGATTAGTTGGCTACGTGGCCGGGGGGAATCAGTTGAAAGGTAGTACACCACCATCTTCGAATGGCAATATCAACAACAATATGGGGAATGGTGGCAACAACAACACTGCTACTGCTAACATGATGTTTCCTCAAGAGAAACGGAGGAACAGTAGTACGGGGGGAGTGGCAACATCAACGTATCCTTCTCCACAACTTCCTCTACATAACAACAACAACAACAACAACAACAACAACAACGCCAAAAGTGCCGCTGCTCCCGCATCAAGTAGCAGTGGCAATACCAACATCAACATCAATAACAACAGCAAGGCTACCATCGATGCTCGAGATCAAATAAGAGCCGCTGATTCTCGATTAAAGAAACAAAAGAAACACCACAAGTTCTTCCCCCCCGAATACCCCCCAGTCTCACTCCTCCGAAGCCACTCCGCATCCGGCACACCCTCCTCCTCCCAAGTGGGGGAGGGAGAAAATCTCAGTAGATCATCCTCCACACAAAATTTCATCACCCCCGAAGAAGCCATCGGGAGTCATTACATGAGTGCCTGTGCCCGACACTCGGAATTGACATTGGCAAGTCTGAAGCATCATTATGGCCTGCAATGTCAAATTAGGGAGTGGATATCCATGGCACTTGCACGGCGAAGCTTTGCATTGTTGAGTAAGGCGAGTTCACTTGCGCATCGGTGTAACATGCACATGGATAGGATCCTCTCGGGTCTGGATGATTGTGATGAAGAACATGAACATACGGAATGTGGAAAGAAGAAGTTAGGGAAGTGTGCTGGACCAAGGATGCACTACCTGCTTTCGATGTTGTTGGAGCCTCAATCGAAAATTAGTATCCCGATTGAGGATCGACACATGCTCCTACCACATTTTCCACCGGCGTTCCTAAGTGTGATTGGATGTCAGAATGGGCAGTTTTTTCAAGAGTCGGAAATACGCAATCGATGGATCATCGTTCGAGAGACACGTTGTGGTATTAGTCGATTCTTTTGTTCTCAGGCGTTTGAGAGGAATGTACTCTGTTGGGCACACGTGTCTCAGATTTATGAAGATAATTTGGCGGATATTCACTCGTTGATATTTGTAAAGGATCAGTTCCGTAGGTTCTTGGCGTGTAATGCGTTTCAGATATGGTCGCATTCGGGGGAGGGTATGCCGCCTCGCCCGGTTCATGCTCCAAAAACGAGGGTACGATTATTGTCCAAGCGATGGGGAATGGCCAAGTATCAAGATGATGGCGTGACAAATCCAGTTACCAAGGAAATGATTCAGCAGGTTGATGATGTCATGACACTAGAGATGGACTTACTATTCGTCTCATTTCCAACAATGGACAAGACTACCTACTACTTGGAGTTCTTTCATTCCGCGAAAACTGATTCCTCAACAACACCAACAGTCGGGAATTCTTCCATCCCAAGGGGTCTTTCGAACGTTTCCTTAAATATGGGGGCTGGAGAGGATCTTTCCCAAGGCGGGCAGCAGAAATCTCCAGAAAGTACCAGCGCAAATCCTCCCACGTTTGATGATATTATGGAAAGTGAAGAATGGGTTGGTATTGACGATGTCATGGCCTCCGGTGATATTAATCAGCTGATGGACGCGTTACTTAACTAGAAAGAGGCATTGGCTCATCTTTCAACATGCAAATAGAAACAGATACAACATGTTCATAATACATACTTGAGCAATAAACACGAATAATTATGCTTACTTATGACTTGAATTAAAGATAATTTTGCCCGCTCAAAGAAGAATAAACGAAATGACTTGTCATCTTCTACTCATAATGAGCCAAGGCTTCCACATAGCAAGAACCAACTTTCGTATTACGATCATATTTGTGGCACTTGACATTCAGATCAAACTTTTCACCGCCAGCATCAAGGGTAATGGCATTTTCATCTTCCTCAGATGCCAGAAAAGCCATGGTATACAAAGCCATCTCAAACTCTGGCGTCACCCCAATAAAGCACGTCCCAACAAATTTCTCAACACCATTCCACCGAAATTGCAGTGTCAACACTGGATCGTCATCATTAGTTTCAGCCGTAGATGATTCTCTGCTTTTTGGTTTGATATATCCTCGAAAATCAACGTTTCCTCTCTTTTCTTCCAGATAGAACATGATCCAATTGTGAAAACCCGAGACTTGACCATTCTTGACTTCTCCAACAAATACATGCTCGAAACCAGATGAATCCATATTACGTCTTCCGGAACGACTGTACAATTCAAACCAAATGGAGTTAAGAATTCGCTTAAACTCAGACTCGCTACCAGAAATTTCCTTCCCCTTGTACGTACAACCCTTGGCAATACAATACTGATGACAATACTTCATAGGGGCAGTCTTCATAACTTCATTCAAGAAGGCACGATTTTCTTGCAGTTCTTGTTCAGTGACATCTTCTTCTTCACCAGTATAGGCAGAATAATTGTTCAAGAGAGCAACAAAGGTTGTGAACGTGGGACGTTTCCTGAAAACGGCGGGCTTGACATATGTAAAGAGGGGTTCCTCGGCTGCATCCTCTTTGTTGCAGGGATGTTTGCTACTCTGAACGTCGATTTTGTAGTCTTGATTGGGTATGAGACGGGAATCAAGATCCCAGAGTTTCTGGACGGCTTCGTTGAAAGTTGTGTCGGCGTCTGGAGGTGGAAAAGATGTTGTGCTGGGCGAGCAGTTGGAGGATGCAACAGTAGGAGCAGATGGCGGCGAGGAAGTTGTTACGTTAAGGGGTGTACTCCAAGCCGAGACTGGTCTTTCGCCTCCATCATCGTCTTGTGCAGGGGGTGATGATGGTTCTTCGACTGCGATTTCTTCTGGCTCTGGCTCGGGTGCTTCATCGATATCGGCATCATCATCATCTTCGTCTAGATCAATTCCCAACTCCGCCAGTTCATCTTTCACTTTTTCCTTGACCTTCTCAATTGCAGCTGCCTTTAGGTCATCAAAGAAACCCATCTTGGTTGTTTTTAGTTGGGCAAGTTCAATTGTGTTGGTTGTTATGTTCCTCCGCCCTCCGGCTTTTGCTCTGCCAAAGTTGCTCGAGCAGGAGGATCGGATCTTTGATTTTGTGACAGAAAAGATCTCACAAGAGGTTATTTAGGGTTAAACGACTTGACTCACTCGGCTCGGAGCGAGTCGCACCGAGCGAACGAAGACGAAGCGATCGACTTGCTAAGTTTTGACATCTCAGATCTGTGCACATGATAAACTTCTGCGACAAAAGCGAAGTCATGATATCTGACGACGACTTGTCAATCCATGAATGAGTGAGACGGTCAAGTACTCCTACATGTTTATTTCTTTCTATTCCTTCTTCCTCGTTTGCCTCCTCTACTTCTACTGCTGTCTTTCGTTGTTACACCCCAACCAAGCTGATATGTACCAAACACAGGCCGATGATCTGAATGCGTTGCAGCGGGAACTGATTGATATTCCAGCACGTTTACTTTGCTCGAACGGAATAGTATTCTATCTGTCCACGCAGGCACACGTTGCTTGTGAGATGTATCGTAGTTTTGTGTACCCTTGTCAAACTTGAACGTTGGCAAGAATGTTATTTTGCCTTCACTGAATTGGGAAAATGCCCGACCCGATGCAATAGTTTGGAGAAGCTGGTCTCGACGAAGAAGTTTGTTCATTAGGTCATCTGCTTCTTCAAGTCTTTCACACGATCGATTGTCTTTGATATCAATGATGCATCGCTCCACATATTCACGTGGAAGGTCCACTCTATAATTCAGATCTCCTGCGAAAAATACGTGATCCATGCTTTTCAATAGATAAGATCCATCACATTCGCTAGGAGAGCCATCGGGGTTCATCTTTGGACGTAGAAAACGCGCTGGAGCTTGTGCCTCCAATTCGCTAATGATACGTTTGAAGTCATCATTCCTTGCATCAACATTTTTCACATGCGCAGCGAGATGTCCCGTTGCAAACAACATCCGCGACGATTTTGCCACGCCATTATTCTGGCGCTTCATTTTAAGGTACACTCCAATGGCTCCTTTATTGTGAAATACATTTCCAACCCCACAAGTAACATCTGCAATATTGACCATTTCAACGTCACCCAAGACATCGCGATGGCAATACAATGCCATCTGTATCCCTCCCAAGCTGTGTATAGCTAGTGGAACATAGTCTTTCCCGAGCATTTGGATCCCAACACGTCTCAGATGCCGTGACCTATGCCCCTCGGCTCGTCGAGGCTTGATATCTTCGCATTCCTGGGCTCCGATCAAGACCAAGTCACTTCCAATCTTGGAGTCTCCCTTCCGAAACTTTTTGAAGAATGATGCTTCCTTCTCAGAAAATGAAGACTCCGCTAAATTCCACGTCACGACTGAGATGGTGAGGCAATCATCTTCCATTTTCTCCAGTTCGATCGATTTTTGGTCGATTTCTGTTTCATCTTCTGTGATTTCATCCACGTCATTTGATTGTTCAAGTGGGGCAGAAGAAACTTCCTCCACCGCAGCGTTTTCATCTCCCTGAGTCTCTTCCTGAGAAGCTACCTCCTCTGTTTCATTCTCATGATTTTCTGGTTCTATAGGCTGGTCACTTGACTGAAGCGATGTTTCACTCATTTTTGACGAAGGAGATGGTTCGACATCTTCCTCATCCTCACTCTTGTCACTGTCACCATCATCATCTTTGGTGCTTTCGTCGTCTGAGTCTTTGGCATCAGCTTCTTCTACGTTGATAGGATTGTCTTCAGCAGAAGCAACGCTTTCTTCGGCTGGGAGGGCTGGAGTTTTTGATTCATTTTCATCAGATGATAAGTCAACATTTGATTCTTGTAGCCCTTCCTCCTCTTCTTCCTCCTCCTCTTCATTGTTTACAAGAACACTCATATCATCTAAGCCTCCATCAACCTCTTCCAATTCCTCAGCACGAAAGTCTTCTTCTACCCCAATAGAAGCATCGACACTCTCTGGTACAATTTCTTCTTCCGGGAATTCAATAGAAGCATCGATTACTACGTGTTCTATCTCTTCATTATAATCATCATCTGCATCATCGACCGAGTCTTCTGTCGGCAGCTCTTCGACTTCTTCATTTTCGGCTTCTGCAGGCACTTCATCTGTAGGTTCCTCAGTGTATTCACCATCACTTTCCTTGCTAGTCGAATCATCGGTAATTGTTCTCGATGTTTCATCATCCGATGCAGATTCCACTTCTCTTTCTGCACCATCGACCGCGTCTTCTGACGGCAGCTCATTAGCTTCCTCATGTTCGTCTTCTGCAGCTTCCACAGTGTATTCACCATCACTTTCCTTGTTAGTCGAATCATCGGTAATTGTTATCGATTTTTCATCATCAGACTCCGCTTCTCTTTCTACACCATCGTCCGTGGCTTCTAACGGCAGCTCTATGACTTCCTTATTTTCGGCTTCTGCAGGCAATTCATCTGTAGATTCCACAGTGTATTCACCATCGCTTTCCTTGTCAATCGGAGCATCGCTAACTGCTATCGATTCTTTATCATCCGATGCAGACTCCGTTTCTCTTTCTGCACCATCGACCGTGTCTTCTGTCGGCAGCTCATTAGCTTCCTCATTTTCGGCTTCTGCAGGCACTTCATCTGTAGGTTCCACAGTGTATTCACCATCGCTTTCCTTGTCAGTCGGAGCATAGATAATTGTTATCGATTTTTCATCATCCGATGCCGGCTCCACTTCTGTCTCTACACTGCCGACCGCATATTTTGTCTGCACCTCTTCAACTTCCCCATCTTCAATCGGAGGAAGCTTCAATGATTCATCAACTTCAACAGACGATCCTATGCTTTCTGGAACGATTTCCTCACTGGGAATTTCGACAGATGCATTAATCGATGGCAGTGGCGTTGTATCAATGACCTCTGGTGCCGTTTCTTCCTCATTTGCAGCATCATCTGAAGTGTCTTGGGCAGTTTTGCTTGTTCCTCGCCTCTTTCGTTTTCTTTTCTTGGTGGCCCGATTCATTTCTTCACTGGGAATTTCAATAGATACTTGCGATTCATCAATTGCCTCTGATGTTTCTTCGTCTTTGTCAACATCACCGGCATCTTGAACAGGTATGAGTGTTACACGTTTCTTTCTCTTCCTTTTCTTTGTCCTATTTACTTCTTCACTGGGAATTTCAACCGATGTATCCATCGACGGCAGCGGCGCCGTTGCACCAATGGCCACTGGTGTTTCTTCATCTGTGACACCATCATCAATAGTATCTTCAACATTTGTGCCAGTGCCTCGCTTCTTTCTCTTTCGTTTCTTAGTCCTGACTGATGCTTGTGTCGTTTCCGTATTGTCTACCTCGTTTCCATCTTCTGGTGATGTTGCATCTGTGTCTCCAGAAACTTCCATTTCAGGAATACCATCTTCTGCCACTACAACATCCTCATTGCAAGCAGGCATTGATTCTTTCAATTCTACCTCGTTATCCAAATTAACTTCGTTGGTGATCTCAGCTACAGCTTTATTTCGTCTACGCTTCTTTATTCTTTTCCCAGTTTCATTATTGGATGACGTTGTTACAACATCCTCCTGATTATCAGTGCCCTCATCGATGGATGGATCTACACCCTCTTTCTTTTTTGATGAGAATAATCTACGCCTTTTTCTCTTACTCTTTTTTATAACAGGCTCTGCATCTGATTGTTGTTGTTGTTGTTGTGTTGATGCCACCGCTGCATCATCAATAACGAGTTCCTCACCCTTTTCCACCGTCGATGATGATGGTGGTTGATCCTGTCTTACTCGTTTTCTCTTGCGTCTCCTCCTTGAAGAATTGGTTGCACCGTCGTCATCGGATGCATCTCCCGCTCTTAGTGTCAATACCCTCAATAGTGATCGACTATAGTTATTATTGGTTGAAGTGTCAACATGGTTATGATTTTCGATGATTGTTGGACGATGGATGCCCGTCGGTGTCGTCCACGGATATCGGATAGCCTGAACACTACTTTGGAACAATTTTGTGCTCTGTAGGAGCAGGACTGTCGATAAGAGGAACCAGCAGCTCATTCTTCTATTGTTGCGGAGGGGATTTTGCTGCTGCACGGAGGGGTTCAATAATGGCGTCGTGCTCGTCGGCGTCAAGGTCAAGGGCTTCATTTTTCATTTTTTTGCAAAACTCGGTTCCACGTGCTAATGTTGATGTCGTATCGGTATTAGTTTATCCGTTTTCAGGCCCTCCGGGGTCTTGTTGGACCCTTTTTGAGGTGGGTAGTGGGTAGGTACAATAGACAGCATCGTCTGATCTTGGGTACTAGATTTGAACAGCATCGATCATTGCTAGCTGGATGTCGAGATAAAAACTCAAGAGCCAAATATGCAATGATTTTGTAGTGCTGAGAGTTACTTAATCTTATAACTACGCTTCTTCAAACAAGCGGCTTCCCTCGGATAGGCTACATAAAATAGATTCAGAAGAGGACGAAGCAGCGACGCAAACAAGAGCAAAATGAGGAATTTTCCATAAGATACTTCAACCGAGCTTCCATTAACACCACACTCCCCTCTCTTTTCTTGAGAACGGCAAGAGGACAAAGGGCGAGAGGACTATACCTTCTTTCCCGTAGTCTTCTTCTTCGGGGCCTGAAAGGAAGACATCGCAAGCAATATAAATTGTTAGTGTACAGAATGAGAAGAATGAAGCAGAGATTAATAAAGTGTGCACACTCACAGTCTTTTTCTTACTCGAAGAAGGCCTAAAGAGAAAGATAGGGCAATATGATTGTTAGTTTACGGATGCAACAACATTACAGAAATGACAAATCAAACTCAGTGTTATCACTCACAGCCTTCTTCTTTGGTGCCGTCTTCTTTTTAGGGGCAGCCTTCTTTTTAGGGGCAGCCTTCTTCTTGGGAGCGGCCTTGGGCTTCTTAGGAGCAGCCTTCTTCTTAGCAGCAGCCTTGGCAGCCTCGCTAAGCTTGTAGGAGGCCTTGACCTTGATAAATTCACCAGAGGCAACACCGTCCTTCAAAGTCTTCAAAAAGATTCCGTTTTGCCATTCCTTGTCGCCCATCTCGGCTTGCATGTGCTTCTTGATGGCAATGGAGGAGGATCCGGTGCGGTCCTTGAGCTCCGTGATGGCTTTGACGATTCCTGCTTCGTATGATGTAGGTTTCTTCTTAAGCTACAATCAGCAAATGAAGACAAACTTAGTCATCAAAATATGAATACAAAACTATACAAGAAATGACTATGTGCAACTCTCACCCCACGAAGGTTCCTTCCAAATGCACTGAGCTTGAAAGAGCTCTTGCTCTGGATCAAGATTCCCTCGTCAACTCCCTCCTTCAAGGCCTTCAAGAACCTTCCGTTCATCCACTTCTTTCCCTCGGGCATGTTGGCCTGCATTTGCTTTTTGATGGCGATGGAGGAGGAACCGGTGCGGTCCTTGAGTTCCTTGATGGCATTGATGATTCCTTCTTTGTAAGACTTTGTGGAATCTTTTTGGATTACAGAATCTGCGTAGACTAATGGAACACTTCCAGCACCAAGCGATGGAGCAGAAGCTTCGGCTACGGATAGATTGTGACCGCTTCCACGCAAGTTTCCTTCAGCACTAGCTGATCCAACAGCAAGGGCAGCACATATTACAGCAGAGGGTAGAGAAATCTTCATTGTGTATTCGATTATGAGAACAACGCATCGGAAGCAACATCAACGGCAACAAAACTAAGTACGTATGCAGAATAAGAGCAATCAGCATCTTGCATATCTGTGCTGAGCATGATGGTTTGAAGGAACACCTGCTGCAGGCAGAGTGGATGTCAAGTATTCAGGCACCGCTTTAGCGGAGCCTCTTGACGCGTTGGAAACGCGGAGGCGGGGGCGGGGAGATTCGCTCGGTACTCAAGATGCGAACTGTGAATGTCAAGGAGTGTCAAAGAACTCTGATGTCAAAAAGTACTGTCACCTACGCGAACTCTAAAAAGGTTTACACGATTAATTAGTGTGCACCTGTTATTTATTTTGTTCGCGTGCCTATTGCAGCCAGAAGCTGCCCCTTGTTAGTAATTGCATGTGTTCGCCTGGGTTCAGAGCGGTACTTGTTTAACCCTTTCATTACGTGTACCTTGTTTGTACCTTGTTTTGACTTTGTAGCATAACTACGCCAATAATAGGTCGATTCTTTTGGCTCAAAGACCAATAACTTTCCATTCAGTTAGTTTAGAACGCATCTGCAACTCGCCGCGGCAATATTCCTACCATTCCCGAAGATATTGGGGGTATCAAATCGATAGCATCGACATGGTCAAAAAAAATCATCACGCATCAAACACGCACAAAAAACACCTCCACCATGGGATATCCGGCAACAGACGGCGGTAGTATCGACCCTTTACAACAAAGAACAACATAACCAACACTCTTCCTAACCCAGATTTTCATGAGGATTCCATTTCTGAGGACGGAGGTGTCGAAATCGCCATGGATTTTACATAATAATTGATAAGAAGATGATATTGCAAAATCCGACCATGCCGGGTACCATCATATAATTGTCTTGACTACTTGACAGATGTCACACTATCGCCATAGGATGTTCATAACTCATTCTATATATTATGATAATCGCGTCATTCATTTATTTTTATTAATAACATGCAATTGGTGTATACACAAGACAATACACATCGATGATGAGGTTTTGTGTTAATACGAGTTCGTAGGAAACTCAATGATAGCAGTCAGATAATACTTCGTAGCCGCGGTATACCGGGCACAATAGACGCCCATTGGTGTGTTGATGCGATAAGTCCCTACTTCCACGCTACCGATAGGCTCATATCACATCATAATAATCGTGTAGGTGACTGCTCGTTGGCTTCTCATTTGGCACTAAATCGGTACTTTTCCAATCGGTCAAATATTGTAGTAGTCGCGATGAAATAGAGTACCCCTGCGTAACAGTGCTCATTATCATATAGTATATGAGGTCTCCATGAATTATAGTAGCTTTTCATTGCATTTCCTTCAAGTTCTACGCATACTCATTTTGGAGGTAAATTGTGGAAAATCTCTCATTTTCATCCCTTGCTTTCACCATGTCGTTGTGGACGTTAGAGGCGTGCCACTCCCGGTGTCAGGGCATTGGCCGCCCACCAATACTATATAGTTTGCCTCTGCAAACTGTTTTGATGATGGATCAACTGCAACTATTCATCTGAAGGATGTTTTGGATGTGTACTATCACACCGATGTCAACCCGCAATTTTCCGCAGCCTCTACTTTGGTGTAATCATACGCAGCGGCAGCGTCAGAGAATGACCAATGGATGATACCACTTCACTAAGACGCTATTGGAGAGTGGAGGACCATGATGGGGCTGTCTAAACACAATGGTAAGGTGGTGTTTATGGCGTCGACAGATGTGTAGGGGAGAGCTGCGCGTTCATTGTCGCCGAAAAAAAAAGGCGCCAACTTAGTAATGAAAGGGTTAACAAACCAAAGACAAACCATCCGTGCTGCGACTCAAATAGCGAGAAAGTATCTTAAAAGAGAATTAGAAAGTATTAGATAGGTAAGTACATACATAGTTCGAGAACAACAACGACATTCATTGCAATGTTGCCACGGCAATTACCTATGTTTATTTGGGAGGCAATGTATTAGATGGAAGATATGAAACAATCTTCCATTGATTGTGAAGTATATATCTACGAAGTTACTCAGCCTACTTGTTGCATGGGAGCTACCTAACGCTTTGCAACTATTTAGTTTGAACAACTACCATAGAGCTCATGGCACTCATCTGTACTACATTTTTCAGTAACTCAGACGGAATCTTGTGTTCATTGCCCTCGGCCAGTTCGCATCAAATTGATGTGGAAAGACCATGAACGAAGCGAAGTAGTTGGATTCTGGTCAGAGAAAGTTTGATTCCAAACCCTCATTCTCTACCATTTCTGATGCTCACACATTGCCGGAAAGAGGCTGCTAATTTGCAAGCATACTTACTTTTCTGTTGCAACACTCGATCTATCGCTGCGCTGCGCTGCGTTGAGCATTTCAGACACGGCTAGAATTTTCTCGCGTGGCTGAGCCTCACTTCGTAGTCTAGTAGTGTCAATTTCAGCAGATACAATCCGCAAAAACTGGTTCCAATCTACCGCCTTTACATCATGCGCATCTAAATGATCATTGAGCCCATCTCTGCCCTGACTCTCTACACCTACAACAGGGACTGATGTCTCCAAATAATTCATTACTGACTTGACTGTATCCTTTGCATCCATAATGTTTGTGCCAATGATTCCAGTCGGACCTCGCTTTATCCAGCCTGTAACGAACAAATTATTCTCTCCGGGTAATTTCCCATGCTCATTCACCACAGTACTCGAGCTAGAGTCAAAGAAATCAAGCTCCTCCATACCTTCAAGTGGCATTCCTCGGTAGCCAATACTAACAAGGACCAAGTCGGCAGGAAGTTCTTCCATTTCTCCTGTTCCTACTGGTCTTTGTTTCCCTGGATCTCCTTCTAATCTTGTTCTTTCGCATAGAACATGTCCTACTTTGGAAACATTGCTTTTGTGCGGAGCAAGCTGAGTTGGATTCAACAGAAATCGAATCTCTACGGACTTTTCCGCGTCTGAAAAGGATCGCAATTGTTGAGGTTAGGGGACATAAAACAATATAATAATGACCATTTCAGAGGATGATATGGAAGAAAACTAACCTGTTGATTGCGCATCTTCTTCTAATGCATTGTCCTGTAACAGTTTGTCAATCCGAGACTTTGGTCGTCCCCCTGGCCCTTTCAATTCTTCCATCGACGCATCTGTCATCCCCATCTCAAGTTCCTCTTTTCTCACCACAAACGAAACATTATGTCCTTCTTTCTCCAATTTTGTTAGTTCTCTCAATTCTTTGATAGTGAATGCACCCTGAACGTGACCTCTTCTCCCAACAACACTCACATGAGACACTCCTCCTTTTAGAACATTGAGGACTGAAGTTGGCGTATCTGTATCAATTAGTCCAGGTTTTCCCTTGGCCAAAACTCGAGCCACATCTAATGCAACATTCCCCTGACCAATCACTACGACGCGTGCTGGAGAAATACTCGTTTCAGTAGTAGAATCATCATTGTTCGTTGTGTCGGTTTTCTTCTTCCACAAGCAACGTTCTACTATTGGACCAATATGTTGAAATTCCGGATGGCCATTGTACCAGGCGACAAACTCACGAGCACTCAATACTCCTTCCAACGTATCCTCTCCGGGGATATTTAACCGCTTGTCGGCAGCTTGACATCCGTAGGCTAGTATAACTATATCATATAATGATTGTAATTTGGATAATGGGATTTGTTTGCCCACATCGACATTTCCATAAAAATGCATACTGCTGTTTTGACTTTCACCTTGCTTATTGAAGAGGGCGGCAAAATCATTCTCTACATTCTTTACTTCGGGATGGTCTGGTGCCACTCCATATCGTACGAGTCCATATGGAGTTGGAAGGCGCTCTATTAAATCTATATCTATCCCAGAAAAACCAAATGGGATAGGAGGCGCATCATTATCGGCAGAAGAAGTAGATTGCGTTATTCGTTTCAACACCGATGAAGTCAGATATTTCGAAGCATAGAATCCAGCAGGTCCTGCTCCCACCACTGCCACTGATAGTCGTGGTTTGTTATCGTTATTCACATCGTCATTATTATTTGTGGATGAAAAAGTACGCCACAAGCTTCTCCGTGTAGATCCGAGCCGAGCAAGATGAGAAGACCGTGGAGGTGTCTGATTTATGACGAAGGCGACCGTCTGCGGCCGCAGCAGGCACTGTTTCAGCATGGTTATTTTGGAATGCTATAATATATTGCGGCTGGAGGCGGAGGAGGAGATATCTCTAGAACCCGGCCTGGAAGATCCCCGAAAATGAGTATGTACCCCTACTTACACGTATGTTACGTACCCGATGGTAGGTAGGACATATGGTACGTACGTATATAGGTAGGTTACATACATATGCCGGTATACTTACATATATGTACGTAGATACGTACCTACGTACCTGTATACTTAGGTACCGCAATGAAACGCAATGCAATGCAATGAAACGCAATGAAATGCAACGCAACGCAATCTAACACATAAAAAATACTCTAGAAGCATATAATTCCATGTTCTGTATATATTATTTCATTGTTTCGTTGCATTGCGTTGCGTTGCATTTCATTGCGTTTCATTGCATTGCATTGCGTTTCATTGCGGTACCTAAGTATACAGGTACGTATGTACGTATGTACGTACATGTGTTGTAAGTATACCGGTCGGTATATGTATGTAACCTACCTATATACGTACGTACCATATGTCCTACCTACCATCGGGTACGTAACATACGTGTAAGTAGGGGTACATACTCATTTTCGGGGATCTTCCTGTGCGGGCAGTCCCTGTGCGGGGCATTTGCGGGCAATCCAACAAATGGGACTCCACTCAATTAGAGACAAGTAATGTGCAGCCTTCACGCCCGGCACCCAACGCCTGTCGCATCTCGGCCCACATATGTGACATATGCCACGTCGATCTACCACAAACAGGTCTTAAGTTCCTCTGTAGCATTCTGGTACAAAATCTGCGTAGGAAATCTTAGCCAAAAAGAACCGTTTTTGATGATGCCCACCATGGTGAAATAAGGCACTATTGCCTCTCTTTTAAGTCTATTTCATACTATTTTGGAGAGATCTTGCAGCTTTATTAATGTTAACGACCGCATAATTAATGTATTCGAGTTTTACTTTAGCTTCTAAGTCTATTACAGTGCCATTAGATCAATAAATATCATTCAACATCACTCAAAACAAATTACATAGTGTAAAATCGAATTCAATCCACTGAGATCCGTTACTTCTGTGCTATGAGGCAGCCAGCTGATTGTTACGTTCATCATGACATGTTCGAAGGATTGAGAGTTATTTCATGGCTTCGTCTGCAGCGCAACTGGACGAAATGTCAACGGCCGTAAATATAATTTTTGAAAGTAATAACGCCCGTTTCACCGCAGACAACAGCGAATTAACGGCAGCATTAAGGTCCTTGTGCCTCCTTTCGAATATACGGTGAATTCTACCATTTCGTATCGTCAAACCATGTTCGAAATGCCCTATGAGGGGAGGAGAGATGAAATGAGATCATTACATGAGATGTGCAAGTAATAAATTGTCATATATTTGCAATAATTCACCTATTTTCGGCCAGTCTTTCACGTGCACACGCATCAGGGATAGAAGAAGGCCGTCGAAATACAATCGCAAGCATAATTGTTGTGTTATCGGAGTATGAGGGCAGGTAATAGGAATGCGGAAGACTCATCATTGTCATCGCCATTTTGAAAAAAATGACAGTTGATATAAATTGACGGCTGTTTGGCGAGAATTGGCGTTGAGTTAGATTGAGTCACGGTAGGACCCTGCGTCAAAGAAGGCTGTCTCTGATTGAGTGGAGTCCCATTTGTTGGATTGCCCGCAAATGCCCCGCACAGGGACTGCCCGCACAGGCCGGGTTCTAGATATTCTCAGAGAAGACGGAGAGCGCGCGCGCGGGCGGAGTGGATGATAGATGATTTTCCTCAGGCATTTTTGGCGGGAGCATCATCTCCTTCTCTTCTTGTCGGGAGTTAGTGCGCTACTTAGTTGGAGTCGGATGAGGGAAACAGTGCAATAGCAAGATACCCCGCAGCAAGGGAGAGAACAGCAAGAAGATATCTATATCAGTCTGACGAAGGTATACATGTCCATTGTGTACTTAATTGTATCTTGATACAATGAAAAGTTGGGGAAAGGGAGAGGAAAAGAGATTTCAAACCTCAAGAAGAGGGGTTTGAAGGCCCACACACTCCTGTTGTGAACAAGAAGTGTTGTGACGTGTCTGGTGAAGAAAAGGTTTGGAATGGCATGACTCATCTGTGTTGGACAAGGAGCTAACTAACCATTGATAATTGGATTGCATTGATCTCCTCGAACCTGTATATTCTAAGTAATGAACATTTGACACAGTTTCACCCGTGAGATGTCTTCTATCCAGCTATGAAATGGAGAAATCTAGTCAGGAGTCGTATTGTACAATAATTCTTGCAAAGTTGATCCACACACAAACACATAAACCCTTTATTCTTTATCGTTCTGTTTGAACTGTATCATTATGAAAAATATTGGAACGTAAATCCTGCATTAAGGAATTCTTGTTGTGTTCCCTGGGGCATTTCTTCTGTTTATAATTCGCATCTCCCCCTCCATTTTGTTGTTTAGAATGTTGCAGTGAGTCAATTTCTTTGTCAAATTCGAAATTTCTTTCTCGGCATCGATCAGAATCTTGCCCAGCCGTGAAGTTTGGTCCTTACATTTGTCAAAGTATCCCTGTACAATTTCAAACCGTCGATAACTTTCCTCAAAACCATGTTTTGCCCGAGCTAAATCTCTCCCACAATCATTGCGAAAGATTGAAAAATGTTTGGTAGCATCAGTCAACTGCTTGCGTAGCTCCGAGTTTTCTTCGTGGAAAATTTTCAGCTCAGCTACCAATTCATTTCGCTGTGCATCAGCGGCCCGTTCTAACTCCCGGTATTTGACCTCGGCCGCCCTTTCGATTTCTTCTGGTAATATTTCCGGGGCTATACATGAGGAATCAGCTTGTTCCTTTATAATGTACGGGTTGTAGACGAAGAGTACAGCAGCAAGAGGGATGGATGAAATTATGAATGATAATGCACATGTGAGCAGTAAGCCCTTTGGAGCACCACGACGCGAGGGAACTTGTTGGCACATTTTTTTAGGGTGGGTGACTGGGCGGCTATCCAAGCTGCTCTACGGTGATATCTCAATAGGGGACGGTGTCTAGAGGTGGTTTGATAGCTGTATGATAGTAGCCTGTACACACAAAATGCCTTCGCGATATAATATAATGCCTCGATCGTGCCTCGCCATTGCAATTTGCAATGTCTCGTGTTTTGTGTTTCTGGGTTTAGATTTTTTTGCGGGGTGGTGGCGCGGCGGGTCGCCAAAAAATTGTGCCCTTTTCACGCTGAAGGCCTCGGAATAGAGATCTCGTGAAATTTATCCCAAACTATTTTTTGCGCGAAGGGGTCTGATTTTTGGAGGGAAGGTCCGATCTCTATAACCTCTGGGATTTCATGCAGAATTTTTGTCCCCACAGATGCCAAAACATCAATTCGACCTATAAGTGATCACCCTTGGCAAAAGATCGAGTAGAAAACGATGGTGATTGATGCCGAGCATACCACTAGCCATCACAGCCCTTCTGGACCAACGACACGGCCGTTTACCAGCGTATCGTCTCGTCAGTACATCCATAGTACCATAATAATGACTGGGAATCATTGGTGGAAAGGTGGAATTAGCCGGCGTTCGCGTCTGGAAAGCCGGAACATCATCTCTTCGTCCGGAGAAGATATCAATGTGTCGATACGAATGCATGTGATATGTGCGCACAAGTAGCTTTCATACTGATGCAGAACGAATGAGGGTGAGATGAAGCATTGGTGGGCATTCCGTCCTGTGGAGCAAAACGAAACAAGCGACATGTCTCAACGAGACAAATAATAGGGAAGAGCTTGAGGACAAGATCGGCCACAGAAAGAGCGAATGCAACAAGCCGAGGCATGTAACTTCCCCTGCACTCTCAATCTACATTTATCGTCGATTGTAAACATGTTTAGTCTACCAGATGCGGCTTCGTCTGCGCCCTTTGATTGGGTGTTCCAATACAATTACAATGATCGAAATCGAAATGTAGAAACGATTCAAAGAAGGAAGAAAGGAAGTTGTTTGAGGAGTTGATTCAACCTAGTATGTTAGACGATAGGGATTCTAAGGACGAATGCATGACCGAAAGATGTACCATCTTTGTTTGCGTATTCATTGCCTCATAAGATAGAGAGATGAATGCGAATGGACTTTGGAGTCGTCAAATCACCCTCGACTCGTCAGATCAGTCGAGCCTCTCTTCGTCTCCAGAGAATGAAACGCAGTGAATGTAAAGCAACGAAAGCGAATGAAATATCAAACATAGATTCATCGCTGCTCAATTTGTGCCGCCGTTTCCAGTGCCGAAATGTCTTTCGTTCGGTCAAACGCAGCCATGACTTGCCCGAAGACTCAGTGAGTAGTATAGGAGTGTACCACCATCGATACTAGGATGCATTGGCCCTCAAATCGCCCCAATCTGCTGCATATTAGGTGATTTGATGTTTTGGCATCTGTGGGGACAAAAATTCTGCATGCAGGCCCAGAGGTTATAGAGATCCCGAAAATAAGTCCGCCAACTCAAAATTAAGATTTTTCTACACGAATGATTTTTTGCGCCCCGATTCGAAGGATCTCTATTTCCGAGGCCTTCAGCGTGGCCCTTTTCGCCTGCTCCCTCCTCTCCTCCCGCCAACTCAACTTCTTGCGTCGTTCGTTCGTTGATCTACTTACTTTTATCTCGCAAGAAAAAAACTCACAATCCCAAAGCAACCAAAACAGACGCCGCTACGAGCACAGACCCCCTACTGTCCATCTGACCAGCGTACAGACAATAGAGCAAATAAAGAGCAAGATCAAAGATGCCTCGCAAATCAGCAAGGAACACCAACACGGATGGCGTTGCCGATCCGTTGGCCGCGCAGGATGAGGATCAGGCCGCCTTGGATGCCGGAGAGGTAAGTGGCGGTTGGTTGTTGTGCACAAGATGTGTCAATCATGATGGGTCGTCTGATGTTGTGGTTTGCTGTCAAATAATGATCGACTCATTTTGTCATTGGCATGCTGACATGCAATGATAAGGAACAAGATTTTTCTGTGTCTAAATCGCAATTAACTCTCACGATTACTCCCAATAATGTTATTTTCAGGAGGCCACCGCCGCGGCAATGGAAGCTGCCGCCGCAGCAGAGGCCGCTGAAGCTGCCGTCGATTCTCTTGGGCTGGATAGTGTCGGAGTGGATGTGCATGCCACCGACGGAGATGATGAGATGGCTCTTGCCGCTGCCGGTGAGTAGAAGAATATTCACATGTTTTGGCGTAGAAATATGTTAATATCTTCATGACACATTATATGTGGTTGCGGTTGATGGGATTTGTCTCTTTACTATGTCTATGATGTGAACTGACATTGAATGTATGCATAATCTTTTCTTCAATGCTTCACTACAGCCGCTGCAGCTGCAGTGCAAGCTGCTGATGGAATGGCCGTGGTAGTCGATCAAGCTGTGAGTATACAAGTCGTTGTTTGAGTTACTTCTATCGATTTCTTGTTTTGGTAAGTTGATCACATTCTAACTCTGCTCTCTATTCAACCAACATAGTTGCTCGCAACTGCTGCCGCCGCAGCTGCAAGTCAAGTAGCTGCATCAATGCCCGAACCGGATGAAACGCCCGCAGAATTTCCCCAGGAAGTAGGGGATGTTTCAGTACCCGCACTCCCAGCACCCAAACTGATGGACATGGACCACGATATGTACGATCCTGATGCCCCAGAAGACGAAACGGAAGACAATATCTTGGCAGCGAGGCGTATGAAGGACCGTCGTCGCTATGCTACCATGTCTCCAACACAACGGGCTGCATACAACGCTCATCGTCGTGAATTGTATCATAAGCAAGGCGAAACAGCTCGTCATCGTCGTCGTGAGCGGGAACGCCAGCGTTATCATTCTCTGGAAGGAGAAGATCGCAAGGCTCGTAATGCACGTAGGGCCAAACTTGAGAGGGATAGATACCAAAAGCTTTCAAAGGAAGAGTTGGCCGAGAGAAACCGTAGGAGGAGGGAAAGGGCCAAGTCGAGAAAGACGAATGCCAAAAGGACTGAATCCACCCAGCAGCAGATGCCTGTTGTCGCTGCTGCCGCTGCTGCCATCGAAACTCAGGTACCAACTCTTCCTGACACAAGCTTGGCTAATCCTGTTGACATGTCTGCTGTTGCAGCTGAGGTAGCTGAGCAAGTCATTGGAAACGCTATGGATGATGATGCGCAAGTCCAAGTGTGAGAGAACGAGACAGGAAAGGTGTCGCTGGGAAAGAGATAAAGTCTCTTTGTTTTGAAAGATATCCAGTGAAGAATGATGTTTGTATAGATTCACGAGTTTAAATAATAGTTCAACATACTTTGGTTCGATCTATCTTTGCGGCCGCGTGTTCCTCTAACACCTTGATGAAAGCTCAGGGCAATTGAACATCTCGACAACGACAAATCAACAGCCCTTGTTCTCGCGCGGCACACAGGCTACAGTACTGTGCTATGTCCATTCAGATACTATGCGCTTGTGTGTCGCTGATAATATGCAATGGATCTCCCTGTCATCATAAACGGCCAGGCCAGAAGTACAATACTCATGCCAAAATATAATTTTAATGTCATCCTCGCCGTTTCTTAATCCGTCATTCGGCCCCGATGATACATCAAACCTACCATTCTCCAAATACAAATTTGCACTCATTGCATTCCAGAAATGAAGTCCGTTTCCATTGCTATCATTGCGTGGTCTGATACACACTCATATTTCGTATCCCTCATAATGTACGGATACACAACTGAGAGAGAGGTATTATCATCAGCTCCTCCTAGAGAAGAAAATCCACCTCCCCTTGCCAGTAGCCAGTCCCCCCTTGCAAACTTGGCCCGCGGTGCATCACCGTTTGGACAGTCAACTCTCCACGTTGGTTGAAATCTCCTGCCATTCTTCTTATTTGTCTTTTCGAGTGGGTAGAATCCACAATCTGATACCAATGGGTTTATGAAAGGCGGTCCAGTATCACCTCCGAGGAGAACATTGGTTGCATTTCTTCTTTCAATTTCATTGCATACCATCATTGCATCTTTTTGAAACAGATGACCCTTTGAGCCAGCATGGGAGTGTACCGATACTAACAAAATCGTATCATTTCCAATATGGGTTGTAGCAAAGAGAGCCATCCTCCCACCAAGTCGTCTTTCTCCTCTTGCCATACCTTCCTTCTTTTCCTCGTACAGAAGATCATACAGCGGATGCAGCCTGACAATACTCACGTCAGATATACGCCATTTTGAGAGTACAGCATTGCCGTGATAGCCGGCTGCGTTTTTCATCCCTTTTGTGGCATTGATCTCTCCTGCGTTGCCATTAGTCAACTCGAGGAACTCGACACCATACGCATAGTTCATACGCAAAGAGTTTGCCATTGATCTTATTGTATGATTATTCGAAGATCTTGCCATTCCCCAATCCATCTCGTTTAGTATAATGATGTCCGCATTGGGTATGAAGTTAGGAAGGACATGCCAGTTGGTTCCTCGTTCTGCATTCCATTCTGCAATTGTTAGACGTGAAAGCGTCTGATCTGATGCGCTCTCTGTCACAAAATCATTCCCGAACTCAGGAATATTTAGCATTGGCATCACCTCAAGGTTCAAATCCTTAGCAGATCGTGCGGCCACATTTCGAGCATAAGACTCTCGTTCTTCAAGCAGGAATGGAATTAGAGGTGTTGGATGAGTTGGCTTTGAGGGTATGTGAAAGGTGATCTTCCCATTTGTGTTCATTAGTCCATCGGCATAGCTTCGTCGAATCTCGTTTCCATCGTGAAATGCCACAGTAGATAACCTTGTGTTGTCATCCATAAGGTGTTCCACTGTTACATCCGGGAGGTCCGACGCCCAAGGTCGGATGAATGGTCTATCCTCCATTGCCCTGCCTTGAAATGATGTCTCATTGGCAGAAGAGGCAGAGACAACAAAAGGTGGTGGTAATGGTAAGTCGTCACATCTTACAGTCATGTGATGCTCTCGCCCTCGAAATCTTTCTTTCTTGTGGTTATAAGCATGACGAATGCAGCGATCCTTGGCATCCTGGCCATACCTATTTTCGACTATATCAGTAAGTTTGTTTGGAAAGGGGAGGGAGTTCTTGCCAAAGGGACGCCATTTCAGAGGAAAGATCCAATCTTTTCGATAGGTAATCTCACCCCCTGAAGCCCACTCATTCTTCTCGGCGCAAATAGTTTTGTTGCAATGAATCGGGAAGAAATCAACAAATGGATACGAATGCTTGTATTTGTTGCTAATTGCAGGCAAGGATGGATCATATATCTTGAATACCCGTCCACTGCGGTCAGTCTTCATTACACCAAGTCCATTCCTGACTAATTCGTCCACTGCAGATGCAACATCTTCATCCAACACATACATATCAACATCATCATCCCAAGGAATCCTGCTGTGATGATAGAGACCACCAATAGTGCTACTTGCCGCCATCCAATATTGAATGTTTTTGCTGGACAAAGATTCATCCATTCTTTGCAGTATACTTTCGAGCCGTCGGACTTCAATTCCATTCAATGCGGAATGTTGAAAAATGCCAATGATTTTGGAACACTCTCTTACACCTGATATCTCATACGAACTTCCCTCCACGCTGCAACGATTGACCACCCTTTTGCATTCTGGAGAAAGCCATTCAATTGCTTTGTTGTATCCCATCAAACAGGTGTACAAGGGTAGTTTTCCATGGCATTGTGACTGCTCAATTTCTTTCTCACAGGCATTCTTGATCAGTTCGCTCCCACCAACGGCCTCGGAGGCATCCCACGGAGCCAACATCATTGAAGATTGAACTGCTTCTTCTAAGATTGGTATCAAAGTCTTTGTTGTCATATTAGCATGATTGTTTTGTGTGGCAGACGAAGATGCAGTGCAGATACAGTTTTCTTCCAACGCACTTTCCCTGGCTTCAAAAATAGATAGACCATACTTATCCATCAAGTAAGAGACTCTGTCATCACAGCTGTGATCGGTGTTCTTCCATTTGTTATTGCCACAGAAGATTTTTTTGACATTGGCATTTCCCACAGCAACAGCAACTTTCGAAAGATTTTGCCTGTTATTATAATCATTTGAATTTGTGGATCTCAATAGCTTCTCCTCCTGTATTGGCAGATCAATATTGACGTTCCGGTTGTCATTTGGCACAGAATTACGGGCAATGGGTTCTAATTTGAAAAGACATAGAATTGCAAAACCGATTGTAAAATTAAGTGCCCGCTCAGCGAGAAGGGAGCCTCTTCTTTGCCCCCTGTGCCTCTGGGGCTGGGGCGCTGCTGCTGCTGCTGCTAGTACCTCTGGAGGGTCCATGTTCTCCCACTTACCGCTGCTGCTGTTGTACCGCTGCCTGCTACTTGGATAATGATACAGCTCTGCTAAGTATCCAGAGGCTGCTACCATAGCAGCTGCCCGAATTTTACCTCTGCATTTTCGGTGTACAGTGAAATCGCTCGAACTATACCCCCGGGGGGTATAAGAATTTCAGGCTAGGCTGAGATTTAGGGGGGTATAAGTCGAATATGTCAGCTAGCTTCTCCTATTAATTAGGGAGGGGGGTATAAGAACTTGACCCTAGGCTGACATTTTGAGGGGGGGTATAAGCCAAATTGGGGGGGATAGTTCGAGCGAATTCACTGTACATATATAGTTTAATTCTCAAACCTATCTAGAGTATCTTAGAAGAAAGTACTTATGTACCGGTATGTCCTTACTTATGTACCCGAGGTTTTTTGCCTGACCAGCTTTTTTGGCGGGAGACAGTGCATGCAGTTGTTCCTCACACGCACCTCTCATCACACCACACCACAAATTTCAACGGACGACCAAATCACAAACAGACGCCGCTACGAGCAAGACGAAGCAAACTAATAAACCTGTCCATCTGACCAACGTACAGACAAACAGACGACGCAAAGAGCAAGATCAAAAGATGCCTCGCAAATCAGCACGGAAGATCAACCCGGATGGCGTTGCCGATCCGTTGGCCACTCAAGATGAGGATCAGGCCGCCTTGGATGCCGGAGAGGTAAGTGGCTGATGGTTGTGCACAAGATATGTCATGATGTGTTTCATGATGCGCCGTTGTTGTTTAATCTGGGCGTTTTTTTGTCATTGGCACGCTTGCATGATGACATGAAAGCAAACGAATTGCTGGCCATTTTTCAATGTCTGCATCATAATTAATTCTAACATCACGATCCATCCCAACACTATTATTTACAGGAGGCCACCGCCGCAGCAATGGAAGCTGCCGCAGCAGCAGAGGCCGCTGAAGCTGCCGTCGATTCTCTTGGGCTGGATGGTGTAGGAGTGGATGTGCATGCCGCAGATCATGGAGATGATGAGATGGCTCTTGCCGCTGCCGGTGAGTAGAAGAATATTCACATGTTTTGGCGTAGAAATATGTTAATATCTTAATGACACATAATATGTGGTTGCGGTTGACAAATCATGTGTTGCCGTTGACATGAGTTGTCTCTCTTACTATAATATTGTGAACTGACATTGAATGTATGCATAATCTTTTCTTCAATGCTTCACTACAGCCGCTGCTGCTGCAGTGCAAGCTGCTGATGGAATGGCCGTGGTAGTCGATCAAGCTGTGAGTGAATACAAGTTGTTGTTTGAGTTACTTCCTATCGATTTCCTGTTTTGATAAGTTGCTCACATTCTAACTCTGCTCTCTATTCAACCAACATAGTTGCTCGCAACTGCTGCCGCCGCAGCTGCAAGTCAAGTAGCTGCATCAATGCCCGAACCGGATGAAACAGCCACAGATTTCCCCCAGGAAGTAGGGGATGTTTCAGTACCCGCACTCCCAGCACCCAAACTGATGGACATGGACATGGACCACGATATGTACGATCCTGATGCCCCAGAAGACGAGAGACATGACAGCCTCTTGGCAGCGAGGCGTATGAAGGACCGTCGTCGCTATGCTACCATGTCTCCAACACAACGGGCTGCATACAACGCTCACCGTCGGGATCTGTATCATAAGCAAGGCGAAACAGCTCGTCATCGTCGTCGTGAGCGTGAACGCCAGCGCTATCATTCTCTGGAAGGAGAAGACCAGAAGGCTCGTAATGCACGTAGGGCCAAACTTGAGAGGGATAGATACCAAAAGCTATCGAAAGATGAACTTGCTGATAGGAATCGCAGGAGGAGGGAAAGGGCCAAGTCGAGAAAGACGAATGCCAAAAGGACTGAATCCACCCAGCAGATGCCTGTTACTGCTGCTATGGAAACTCAGGTGCCAACTCTCCCAGCGACAGGCCTGGACATGTCTGCTGTTGCTGCTGAGGTAGCTGAGCAAGTTATTGTAAATGTGATGAATGATGATGACTTGCAAGTCCAAGTGTGAGGGATGAGTACACGAAGGGCTTGTTTTGGGGAAGAGATGGAGTCAATTGTTCTTTGTTTTGAAATATCGTAATTCATTCGAGGGAAGATGAATTTGTTTGTTAATATGGTTGTCAATTTGTAAAAATTAGCTCAATATTATTGCATAACTGTTTGTGTTTTGATTGAACTTTGAGTAATGGAGATTGGAAGAACGATGATCACCTACCTTGCTCCATGTTAGTTGTCATGAATTCTTTCATGGAAAATGATTCCACTTCTTACTGGGCCTTCTTTCTTCTGCACGATAATTCCGGTAAGTAGTCTTGAGGCTGAAAGAACAGACACAGAACACAAAGCGAAGCAGTGCCAACCATTCAGCCCAATGCATAAAAAAGAGTGCAATTGTATTGTGCATTGACTTAATTTTATGTTTACGTCTTTTAGTGTACAAGTTTTCCATGGCATGGACGAACAATATCTCTCTACATCGTCTCGTTCTCAGGAAGTAAATATCGCTGAAAACTTGCCGGCCTACATCTCCTTCGTTTGCGTGCTGAGCCCATCTATGAAAGAAGCGACGGGAGTGCTGCCGAGAGTGATAACCAATACTTCTCCTGTTCTGCTTGATACATTTCAAAGGCCCGGGTCTCGTTCATTAGCTTCTCGAAGACAAACTCCACATCAAAAGTGTCGTCCACTTCAATGTCATGATTATTTCTCGCCAAGTCGCCTTGAGACGAGCAACCGCCCATACATGAGCAATATGAGTTATGCTGCTGACCAGGAAAGGACTCTTGACAACAAGTCGCTTGATCTTCATAGCCAGAGGAGGCGTAACTGGCTAGCTTTAGGAGAGAGGACGATGGTTGGTCGGTGCATCGACCTGATTCGTAGGTCGATGCGTAGTCTGGATACCATAGTGATGCTTGAGCAGCGCCTCCAGGCAGAAATGAGGCGACGAAGACTGCAGCAGCAGCTGTGGCGGTGGCGGTGAGTGACTTGAGCATTGTTTGTTGGATATGGATGATGATTTAATGGTTGTCGCTCTCCTTCCCTTGAAGAATGATGAACACAGCGACGGCGGCGGCGGTTTTTTGCGCCATGGTGGGAACGGAAGGCAACGACAGGTGCAAACCTGTGGCTGTTGTGACAAGGCCCAATGAGTTTCAGGCTGTTGTTCCGGTCCCAAGAAAACCTCAAGGGCCTAAAGTGCAGGCGAAGAGGGGACATAAGAGAAGTCGAAAGCTCCTTAGCTAGAGAAGGGGATGGGTGAAGCAGTGAAGCAGACAGAAAGCAGAAGCAACAATCATCTAGAGAGAGAGATATCTAATGAGCCGACAAAACAACGACGTATTGCCTCCGGAGGGCCAAACTTCCACCTCTAGTCGTTCCCAAGGAAGCAGCAATATTGCCTTGGGTCTCATTGGTGGAAGTTTTGTCACGATCATGGCCCTCACAACACCATTCATCACGATGCAACTCAAATCATCTTTGCCCTACATGTCTACACCAAGACAAAAGGTGGAGAAGGCATTAACTTTCCTATCAAAGCGTAATGCGACAATGCTTGCAAACACTAATTTGAAATACAAAGATATTGGCACAACAATCAATGCAAGACATAATATATCCGCAGCACACCAGAAACAATTGCACTTTGTGGATTTAGGCTCAGGTGATGGAACAGCGGTCCTAGCCGCCTCCTCTCTCGGATGGCGTGCCACAGGCATAGAAATGAATCCAACGCTATGGTTAATGTCCTCAATACGTCGTCTACTAAGTAACAATAAGAAAACTAGGATCAATTCTGAATTGAAAATAGGGGACATGTTTGATGCATCAATCTCCCAATCTTGCTTACGGAATGCCAATTGTACAATGATCTTTGGTGTTGCTCCTCTTATGCCACGGATAGCTAATTTGATAGAAACAGAGTGTCGGACTGGTTGTTGGATAATGTCATATCGTTTTCGTGTGCCACTGGCAAATAGATATGACGTAGTGAAGAACAAGAAGGATCAAGCGTCAGTAGGAGATAGTGATGGCATTCATGCTTCTTTGATTTACGATGAGGAAGAAATGCGAATATATGAGTTAAATAGTGTTGATACTACAGAAGAAGATAATTCAAATAATAATGATTGACCTCTAGATTAGTATGAATAGCTTGTGTAAAGTAGGAGGTGAGAGCAGAAGAATTTGACAGCTATTGTCCATGTTTTCGTCATCTCTATCTCTCTGAAGCAGATCAATTCATTCATATTGATCTGGGTCTGATTTTAGAAAGCTGCACTTTTGTATCAATCTTCATCGTTGATGATGGTGCTGCAACTGCTGGTGGCGATGGTGGGGCCTTCACATCATTCTTATCTATTAAACCTCGACCCACCGATGGCAATGGCAAGGATGGAAATGTGGATGGGTCGAACTTTTTGCCAAGTGGACGACGGGTGGATGCATTTGAAGGAGGAGTCGCCTCATGGGGAGAAATGAGACTTGGTGTATCATGAGTGAGCGAGGTAGCAGTATTGGTGGTGGTAAAGCAAGCCTTTTGCATGACGGGTGATTGGTAGAGTAGTTGTGGATTCTTACGCATGGATGCAATCATGTCCTTCATGGCACACAAGTCTTCATTCTTGACATCATTGGCCTCGCTTGTTGAAGCTTTATCTGTTATATCACGGCGAAGAGATGAGCTGGTGAGGCAAGCCCTCTGCATGACGGGAGATTCTTTCAGCAGTTCTGGATTTCTTCTCATCGATGCAACCATATCTTTCATGGCACATAGTTCTTGATCGGTAACATGATCACGCTGGGCTTCAGTGGTGGTGGGGCGTGGCATTGCGTCTATGAGGTGGCTGTCGGATAAGGAAGATCGGATCGATGTGGAAAAGTCGAGGACGTCCATCATGACGTCCTCATCATTTTCTGCATGATCGAGTTCATCAAAGAAATGACAAACGATTGTTGATGGAACATCATCACCAGAGGACATCATCCTTCGCTTCGTCGTCGTTTTATATGATAAGGAGGTGCGTTGCAATTGGTTGTAAGCTAACCGTGAGGATCGCTGATTGAGAGTGGATAAGAGTGCATGCAGCTTTTACTACTTTTTTTTGGCACCCGACCGACCAAAACGCAGTTTTGCGTTTGTTTTGTTCGCTGCAGACTGCAGCCCGCTATTGTCTGTTCGGACAGGTTCGGACCAAAGTGAGAACCCGATCACGCCCAACGAGAACTCTTTCTGTTGGGCCTGTTACTTGTACGTGGGTGAGGCTTAAGTGAATTTCTGTACGTGGGTGTCACCTATGTAGAAGTAGGTGGTACAAGTACGTACTAAAATGATTGAGCGGAGCGCGGAGCGCCGAGAACTGAAACCCTTCCATCCCGTGTATTCATTTCACAAAAGTGGTAGGGGCAGGATGGACAGTGGATACGGAAAAGTAGACCTATCACTTCATCAAGATGAATAAACTAAATACTCCATGTTATCTTTCTCGCCCTTTCATCTTGTTCACGGCACGTTTGAAATGCTTGTACCTAAGACTCGGGGGCTCAGTTGGATTGGTAACATTAAACTCAACCTCGCGAAGGCATTCCATTGATGCCTCCTTACAAATTGCAATAACTTCTACGGCTGACAGTCTGACAGACTCAATTGCCACAAATCTTGACAACTCTTCTTCATTTTTTGGGTCAAAGTATTCCGCTGATGTGAAGTCCAAATTCATGCTCCTAATTTCTCGCCTCACGAGTTCCGTTCTGGCCTCTATGTCGGGCATTCCAAGAGGAATTGTTTGTTCCAGCCTTCCTGGTCTCCGGAGGGACGGATCTATCAAATTTGCATCGTACGTTATGCCGATTACCGCAACATTCCCAGAAGGCTTGCCTGTTTCTATGCCATCCATCTCGGTTAGAAACATGGACAGCACTCGATCCATGGTCCCCTCAGATGTATTGTCATTGCCACGGCATGGAGCGATATTCTCTATACCATCAAGGAGCAATATACAAGGCTCAGCTGCACGTACTGCACTGAATAATTGTTGAACGGCACGTTCCGACCCTCCTAGTTCTTTGTGAATTAGTGAAGTGCAGCTTACGTCGAGTAATGTAATCCCTCTGGCCATGCTTGCTGCAACGGATGCACAGTGGTACGCAAGAGAAGTTTTGCCTACACCTGGACCTCCAATAAGTAGTGCTCCAACTTTGATTGGTTTGATATACGCTTGCATAGAACCATCGGGGGCATCTGCCATATTGCCTCCATACAGCAACTCTACAATGTCATTCGAGCGACAAAGCGGTGTGACCACAACGTTCATCAAAGATTCATATGCTCGCTTTGCATCTAAACCGAATAGCGGAAGTGAAATCTCTCCATTAGAATCGTGTATGATTCTAGACTCAAGCTCTTCTGGTGTGACCACTTTCATATCAACGACACCATCTAGAGACCCGCCACGAAGTGACGGTGGAGGGGCAGCTTGAATCATATTATCAAGACATATCAACCGTCTGCGAAGGATTGAACTGCATTTATCAATAGGAGATGAAGCCTCAGCACAGATCAACAGTACTTTACGGCAACATTGTGAAATTTCAAAAGCAGATTTTCCTGTTGAGTGGTGAACAACCAGTGACAGTATTTCATCGATGTCATCATTGGTATCTTGCTCCAATTCCGTGCTCCTTTCGTCGATGCGATCATCAGCAGCAAGACACGAAAGTATCATTTCCCGAAGCTGGTCGTCATCTGGTTCACGTTTTACAAACACCTTATCAAACCGAGTCACAATTTCGTCACAATTTATCCGCGATGTGCACAAAAGTAAGATATGGCCATAGTTACTTGAATCTTTTTCGCGAAGCGAATCAAGAATACTGAGAAACAGAGCTTTACATCTTCTTCCTACAAAGTAATGGGCTAAATTTGTGGCACTGCTTGAATCAGCCAATCCACCTGTATTATGGGCGTCGTCGGAGAGTGAGAGGAGCTTGTCTACATCGTCAAGCATTACCAAGCATTTTGTATATTTGTCAGGCGATGATGAGGTATTCTTGCAAGTGGATATGATATCATGTGCGTATGAAAATAGTGCAATAAGACGGTCTTCAGAGGAGCCTATAGAGCTCCCTATCAGGTCTACCGGATATTTTGGCCGTATTATTCTTGTGGTTTCCTTGATGCTTGTTTGTTGCCGGTGCTGCCGCTGAATTGTGTCAAGTAGATGTGTCTTCCCGCATCCTTCTTGACCTGTCACTAACACAGACGTAATTAGAGGTCTTTTCCTGGTTGTTTTGGATAGTTGTTTGGATTCTTCATGCAACGAAGGAGAGTATGTGAAAAACTCTTTAACAGCTCTCTCCACCGAAGAACTGTTCACTACACCTTCATGCAAGGACACTGTCTGATTGCAAAAGTCTTCACACGAGTTTGTGCATGCATCAACGCCCTCCACTTGCTCTTCCACTTGTATAGATTTGGTCAACGTTTCAAGATCTACAACTTGAGAAGAAGCCTCTCCATTCAATAACTGCGGCTCTTCACTATTGTTCTCCAACTCAGTTTCATCATACACCTCTCGTTCTACAAATTTCCAGAATGATTTGTCAATTTGAATCATGCTTGACATGGCACTTGCCCATGTCTTGAGTTTGTGTATGATGATGGTTTCATGTTTTGGCGTGTACAATTCTTCGTTGAGAAGTTGGGTGATTGCATTTTTTGCAAGTTCTTCATCCCATGTAAGTTGCTGTATGAGTTGAGATGACAATTGATATCCAACTTGAGAGAGTTGTGAGATGTTTTCGTAGTCATTGTTGTTGCTGTCTATGTGATTGATCCAAAATAGTTGTACAGCATGTTTGTAATCTTTGATGGATTCGAGGTAAGATGTGCTGTATTTCCGAATGTTTGATGCAATCTGCTCTATTTTTTCTACTAATTCACCAATTTCATCCAAAGCAGCATTACTACTTGCTTTTCTATCATCTTCTATCCGATCATTTTCATTGGCTAACGAGTGCTGACTCCATTTGTGATAGTTATTTGCCAATTCTTGAAGTGCCATGATGAGTTGCCTTCGTTGTGATGGCAAAGTAGCTAACACCGACTGCCACCATGCTGATGGCGTATTATTTTCTCCAGATTTTGATACCTTGGCAGCATCATTTGATCTTGAAGAATCATGTTGCTGTGTCGACTTCTGCTTCTTCTCTTGCTCGGCAATGATCTGGTTAGGGTTTCCAACAATGGATAGGAGGAAGATTAAATCGTCGGCGGTGGCATCGTCTGCTGATGGCGCTGCTGTTGGCGGCATCTTCGAGATAATGCTGATCAGCAGCTCTTCTACGGCGGGAAGATATTGCTCGTCCTTGCACCACCAAACAAACAGTGCTGCATGCCATTAGATGCAAAAGTGATGGCAATGCGAGCACTTCCTTCCTGTTAGAAGTAATTTTTACCACTAAGAGCTATCCATCAGAGCCAGCCCGTAGCCAGTAGCTAGCCGTAGTCTGATGGGGAAACTGTATCACAGGGGGCAACACTAGGAGTAAGCCCCAAGTGAGGGCCCCTAGCATATTAGTCGACTAGAGATGACTGTCACAATAATAGTGCAGTCAGGCTGTAAAATGCTAAAAGTAGCATGAGACTTGAACTGCAATATTGAGACAGTCATCTCGCAGCTCTAGCGGCTTTCATTATGTTATTAGAAGTAATTTTTACCACTAGCTATAAGTCGACTGATATAGCTAGTGGTAAAAATTACTTCTAACACTTCCTCGCTCACTGTTGATCATTGCGCTGTTCGCTGTTCGGTCCTTGTCCGCTTGTGGCTGTGGAGACTGGAGACAAGAGACAAAAAAGACCTTTTATAGTGTTGGGATGGGTTTGTAGGCAGGTGAATGGAAAGGGAGGAATAGGTGAATAGGCACATGAATATGATTTCTCTACATAATTACACTCGTACGACTCTTGTAGCAAACCAAACAACTTCTTAAGGCTTCAATAGCACAGCATTTTCAACACATTGCTGCGACTTAAGGAATACTTCTTAGGCTTCAATGGGCACACCCTGTTCAACACATTGAGGCGGCCCGCAGTTCTGCCCACTCTTGAATCCATTGACGACAGACCCATCTTCTTGATCGTACATGCATCCGAAGGGTGCATAGTTTTCGTTATCCAAAATGGGGTAGGCCTGCCCTTCAGTTTCTTCACCAGGGTAGGCTGCGAAATTTGGGTCGTTTTCATAGTAGTCCGCTACAATGCTTTCGCGTTCAGCAAAAATGCTGTCCAAAGCAACTCCCAAGGCAGACCCACTGAATCGTTGGCTGAGGCAGTTGTGTGAAGTCACGAAGGCACCTTCAGTCCATGCAGTATATTTTAATTTTAGCCCCCACGAATCTCCAACTAGACAGATATTTTCACCACTGATTGGATTGACAGCGTGTGCTTCGACCTCTTCATTAGTAGCTGTGCTGTGGGGCTTCATGAAGTACCAGGCAGCGTCCCACACTTTGGCACTAACAAAGATAGGTTCTGGTATGTCGAATTCAGGATATGCACTGCGAATACCACGCAATGCACGTTCAGTGAGCTTACTGTAGTCACCCACCTCATCTGAATATTCAATGAGTTCTTTCCACTCATCAAAACACCGAGCGTCTGAGTATACCACACGTTGAGCATTATGTTGGCGATGGTATGGCGTATCGATGAGTTCGAATCTTGAGAAGCAGTCAAGATCGCCATAAGTCCTGTATGAATACGATCCTCCTTCCTTATCAATTGCATCGAACCACCAACCAGGTGTTTCTGGGTCCCATTGAAAGAGTACTACGGTCACTGGGCTCCCTTTTGCAACATTCGTCAATGGCTTTTCCTTCAATTCATCAATCAAATCTCCATTAAGATTTTGAAGGATTTCCGAGTGAGGGGCACTCATGAACAGGAACTCCTTCACAGAGAAAATTTTGGTTGGAGTACGTACTTCGTACAATGCTCCCGTATCCTTGGATCGGTCGATACAAATAGCAGGCTCTTCGAGGTAGAACTTCACATTATTGTTCACAGATTGATCATAGTGTGCATCAGTCAAAGAGCTCATGCCACCCTCAGGGTAGCAGTTGATGGAGAGTGTGTCATAATCACGAATTCCCCTTTGCGTAGTTCAAACGTGTATGTCAGATCCCAGATAACTACTTGTAGATATAAACACATTTGCACATACGCTGTTACTTACCAATCTATATAAGAACAAGCATTGAATGCAGCGGCGAAGTCTCCAAAGAATCCGACTGGCAGAAGCAGAGGGTGGTGAGTTTCTCACGTCGGAAATATATGAGCAACATTTGATCGCATTCAAAAAAAGTTCACTTACAGTACATGGCTTCAACCAACTCAGCATACTCATGTGTTAGTTGAGATTGAAGGAAACTCCTCCAGCTCGTAGCAGCTTTGCATGCCTCCTCTGGACACTGATCACTGGGACTTTCTGCCGAGTTATCGCACTCATTTCCAGTAGCTGGATTGATAGTTTCATACCCAAGAATATAGAGGTAGGCAGCGGCCTCGGGATCACCTTCTGTGCGTTCAAGTATTTCCTCGTCGAGAGGAAATGCAGCTCCAAAAGGCATCTGCTCCGTGTTTGTCTTGTCAACAAAGATAGGTTTGTCCGAGCAGAAGTTTCCAAAGATATGGCACTCATTCTGCAGATCGCAACTCGCAGAACGTCCACGGGCAGTGAGACGATTGTTGAAGATGCTGCAGTACACCTGAATGCCATACTCATTCATCTGGCGACGAAGATGTGGTAAGGTCGAGGGGTTCACCCGCAGAGCCCCGTGGCCATTTTTCAGTTTACCATCATATCCTTCAGGTGTTTTCAGATCCACATCGAAGTAACGTCCACCGATGTAATCGCTCTTCTCGATCACCGCAACCGTCTGATTACTTCCAATCTCCTTGATAGCCTTGGAGAGGTCGGCACTGGTACTCATACCGCCAGGTCCTGCGCCGATGATGAGGTAGTCAACGCTGACAGCCTCCCTATGAGTATCATCTCCACATACACTGCAACTTGGAAGTGATGCATCATCACCGCTACCGCCACTAATACCATCACTATCGTTGATGTTCAAGCCACCAACCTTATCAGCCTTGCTAGTGCCTCGCAGGGTATCAGGTTTCGCAGAGGAAGATGCGGCGAGAAGAACGGCGAGGGCGTATTGGATGACTTTCATGTTTGTTGCGTCGTGTTTGTTTACAGTGGGGTACTATGGTAATGAAGAAGAAGTATGGGCTGCTCCGGACCCCATCCCGCGACACAGTCTGTAGATAAGTAGACAACAACCATTCAGCAAATGTCGTACCACTCCCGCTGGCGCCACACGGACACATAAATGTCTTCTCCCTTTCTCTTTTCTCGAGCATGACAACTTTGTAGCGACATCAGTGAGCAAGTTTAGCTTACTTAAGTAGCCTGATACAGTCATAGAAAGCAACCATTCAGTCATACCTACCATACCTACCATTCCCGCTGGCGCCACACGGACACATAAGTATCTCCCTTTCTCTTTTCACTCAGCGACATCAGTGAGCAAGTTTAGCCTGAATTTTTCTCGCTTCTTTGTCTCAACTTAGCCCTTTTACAAAAGCTTTTGTCGTGCGCCGCCTCAATCTATGTTCGCAGTCTTGGTAGATAGTGGTCTCGATCGAGTCTCGAGGTGGCTCTTGCTTGCGGCACAACACAATAAATAAGTTGTGTAGAGTGTAGTATAGGAGTACTAACTTTCTAGAAACAACTAGCCATCGTGCAAACGCATCACAACAACATAAACACAAACAACAAATAATATCCAATATGCCTCTCTTCGGCGGCTACAAAGCCAACAAACTCAAACCCCAATTAAAGATGGCAGTCACACGATTCACAATTGCCTCCAATAAAAAATCAGCCCTCATGAAGCAACAGATTCGTGAAATTGCCAAACTTCTCGCTGAAGATCCACCGAAAGAGGAGAAGGCACGTATCAAGGCCGAAGCCCTCATTCGTGATGATGATACCGTGGAGGCATACGAGCTCTTACAATTGAGTTGTGAATTATTATCTGAACGTCTAAATTTAATTACTCACTCGAAAGAATGTCCAAACGATATTCTATCCACTGTCGCAACAATCATTTGGGCTTCGTCGATTGTGGATATTCCAGAGTTAATTGAAGTACGTAAACAATTCCGATACAAGTTCGGAGCCGCTTTTGATGAGAGGGCCATGTTAAATGTGGACGGGATAGTGAATGATCGTGTCGCGTCCAAGTTGTCATTTCAGCCTCCATCAGCTTACAAAGTTCAGACGTATTTAGAGAAAATATCGGACGAGCATGAGGTGAATTGGAAACCCAAAGTCCCTCTAAAAGCGGAGGATATCGCACAGCCTATGCCTCCTCCAGTTGGATATAGTGTACCAGAGAATGCTGCATCTGGATTGAATAAAAAGGAGTATGATGCTGGTGCGCCGGCACCGTCCATGCCTCCGACGGTTCTCCCTGTACCGCCCAAGGGTACAGAAGGAGCTTCTGTGCCAGTGTTGCCAGCGCCTGCTGTTGCCATTCCTGTTCCTGTTCCAACTATCCCAAAAACTAGTAAACAAGACGATGTTTCTGTTAAAAAAGATGATTTTGTTGTCGAAGAGCCGGACATCTTTGTTCCGCCAGCACCCAGGTCTCGACCTCACAGCGGCAACAACACTAACAACAGCAACGAAGTGAACAATCGTGATAGAACTCAAAGTGCTGGAGAGAATCCCAAAGGCAATGATGATGATGATGACGACGATGAGGATAAGACTGGAGGGGATGCTACTTACGACGATCTTGCAATGAGATTTGCAATGCTGAGCAAGTAAATAGGTCGAGCGTACTTCACTTGTATTGATACTTTATTAGTTTTTTTGTTTTATGATAATGAATAGTACAAGTTATCAATTCCATGTTTTAGCATAATATTCTCTATCCGACGGTGTTTGCTCTGGATCTCTTATTGGCAACGTGACGTTCAAGTCTGGGTTATCTTCTTTTGTAATGTCTTGTAATTGTCCCATCAAGTAGTCTGTAATTATTCTTGCTGATGGTCTCTTGTTCCATTTCTCTTCCCAGCACATATCAATTGCCTTCTTCACGGCAACATGAGCTGGATCTGTACTATTTTCAATGTCGTCAGGGTACGGAGATCGCTTCCCAGCAACCAATGCCTCAGTTGTTTGGCTTCTTGTCAACAGCTCCGGTTGTTCAAACAGATATAGATTAGTCAATATCGTATACATGAGGTTACCCATCATGTTAACGTCAGTTTTGTCCCCACTAAACGGTTCTAGCCTTGCATCATTGGCTTTAGCTAAATGCTCCTCGAACGAACGTGCCTTCCACATACCCATGTTGGACGAGTCAAGAAGACACAGCTCATTCTCTTTCTCTGTTGTATCCTTCTTTACGAAAGCCATTGGTTGTGCATAGTTGAAATCATTCAGCTTGAAAATCCCATTCTGAAATAGATATTGATGACAACATATATCATTGTGAAAAAACGCCGGTATCTCTTTGTCATCTCCAGTCTCATGCAAGTCTCGAACACTACTTGCAATGTGTATGGCAACTCGGAGTTTGTCCACAGGCGACAAAGAACCATCCTCGCCTTTCTTCTTTGCAAGTCGTGCTCCTTTCAAATAGTCGTGCATGTTACCTTCCGGCATGAAGTCCATAATCACCCCTATACTGCAGTACCCATGTAAATTAGGTATGAATTTGGAGCTTGACGCCCGCTCCATCACCAGTGCATCCTTCCGCTGCTCATCGACCATTCGAAACTCAACTTCCCTATGATATTTCACAGTCTTGTACACAAATTTCGACTGCATTCCATCATCTGAGAGTTGTTTCAATTCAAATGCTATGCGTGATCCACCCTTATTAATCATCTTCATGTGAGCCATGTCCAATTCATGGAAGTTGTTGCAGTTTGGGAAACCCTCGAGCTGCCACGGATACATTACCTCGCACCTATCATTATCACGTAAGAGATCTTGTGCATTGGGAGTGTACCAGCTGGGCTGTATAAAGTGACCACTAATGGGTATGCTTGATTCGGTAAATTGAAATGAAGTTTTGTTTGTATCTAAAGGTGTTGTATCAAGTGTCAATAGTTTTGAATTGTGTACAAGAACTGACCGTGGATCCGATCCAGATTTGGACGGTTCATACTGCAAATGTGCGATTGCTACAACACGTGGCTTGCGCTCTTGTGTCGAAGAGAGGTTGCTGTTGCGCTTCTTTTTGCTCTGAATATACTGCGACTGTGGAGAGTTGTGTAGATGCCGCGACAAAGAAAAGCTGCGTACCATCAAAGAGACAAATATGCACACAGCCGCGCCCTTGATGCAGTATCTATTGCATTTTTTCTGCGGACGCTGCAATCCATTGTTGTTGACGTCATTATTTCTTCTCTGAAAAGGTGTTCGAAATCTGTTCATTATTGATGGTGATCTAGCTTCAGCTATCGATATCTACTTAGGCTGATAATCGATCAATGAACTGTTGTGGAGTATTATTATTTCTTTGTTCCTTCATCCATGCTGCATCTCCTTTGCGGACTTGCAATCGTAGCCTCCATGCCATCCACAACCAAGCCACCAGCGCTGTTTAGTCAGCCTTGATTGAGCGTGAGCTGTCCACAGCCAACACAAGCAGCAGGGTGAGTGCAAGCGAACGGCGAACACAAAGCGAACGGATGACCCGAGATGGGTGCCGGTGCCTCTCAGTTTACCAACGTAGGAATAGTAGAATGTGGTGGGTGGGATCTAATTATGTCTCCCATCTTGGGAAAGACAGCAGGTCTTTGGCACTTGGTTGGCACGCGAATTGAAGAAACAGCTACATAAAATCCTAAATCCAAAATCCCGCAAGACAACAGCTGAGCACATTATGTACGCAACAGTGTGGTGGGGCAATGACAACAAAGCAACTAACGGGAGGCAGCAGGATGCTCAAACTCAAAGTACTACTACCCGGTGCAATAATCGCATGTCTTCTTGTCTTCGAATTCCACACAAGCTGGAAAGTTTCAAAGAAATACGGAGCACATGTAAATGATCCATCATTCGAGGCACCACATGAACAAACAAGTGATTGGGCTGGGCTTCGTCCATCTCGACCCAGAAAGGTGTATCCACGTGCAGTATCCATTGATCCTGACGACAAAAATGCTGCACCTGTTCCCTACACGAAAAAATTTGAACACACCAGCGTCCCACGCAATCCACCACAAATTACACCATCTTGGTTTGAACCCAATGCAGCAGACTTCGTCCGTGGGTACGATGAGAACGTCTGTGAACCAATGTACGACTGGCAACTAGAGAGTTTTCCCAACTGTAATAAATTCCACGAGTTGGATTTGTCCACCATGAGATTTGTCAATAGTGGAGGATCACGTTCGGCCTTTGAATTGAAGGAGGAGTTCAATGGGATATCGAATAAATTTATATATAAGAGTGTAAAATTCTATAGAGAAGTATCACCGAAAGGGCAGGAGGAGCAAAGGAAGGATGGGTTGCTTCTGGAACGGATGAGTAGCTCACCGTTCATTCCGGATATTCATGGATATTGTTCTTTGGCTGTCATGATGGATTTCATGCCAGAGGGTTCCATGCATGATTATATCAAGGGGGCACGACTGGCGGGGGGTAGTACATTGTCACCTGTTGATCGATTGAAAATTGTCATTCATATTGCTGGTAGTGTTGCCGCTTTGCATTCGATTGACAATACGGAACAACCCTCGTTCTTTCACAATGATCTTTGTTGTCATCAGTATCTCTTTCAAGATGGGATTTTCAAGCTGAATGATTTCAACTATGCACGACCTATTTATACGAACAAGAACAAAAATGAACGATGCACTATGAGAGGTGGATTTGGTATGGCGATGTGGTCAGCAAGATCGTTAGAAGAGCATCAAATGAGACTAGGTTATATGCATTACAAAAACCCAGTGCCAGACAAGATCGACGTGTGGATGATGGGAAATATTATGCACATCATCATGACGGATTTATACATCTTTGAAGAGCCTGAGAACCTGAAGTGGAAGGTTGCGGGTCAGAGGATGATAAAAGGAAAACGAACAGAAATCCCAGAACACATTAGGAATAGTAATGATCCATCATATGTGGCAATGATGAAGGCGTTGGATATGACTTGGACGTATGAGTGGTCAGCGAGACCTTCAGCAAGATCGATAACGGATTATCTGATGGGAGAGCTACGTAAGATTACGGGGGAAGAAGATCCAGACCTGCGTGTGACATTGCCCGAAAGAGACCCAGACCAGAAAAACACGGAGAGTGATTACGATTATCACAATGACTGATTTGAGTACACACCTGGAGATTAAAAAAGTTAAGCGTACATATAGGTTGCATTGTTATTAGGTAACTATGAGTTCTGGAAATGATAACTATTGCACCGCTGCCTTCAAAGCAGGCTGGGGTTTGTTTCTCAATCTCTCTTCTAAAACGAAGCTGCCAGAAGTCACAGCATGGTTATTGACAAATCTCGGCACCACGTCAGCGCGTCACACCCACACCACTTTTTCCTCACCTCACAGCAACACACAAAAAGCAGCGAAGTCACAAATAATAGCAATCACACTGAAGAACACAACGTAAACAAACAATACTACACTTTCTACAATTCAATCATGAACTACATCACCACATTATTCGCTATCATCTCCCTTCTCTTCGTAGGCTCTGCAAATGCTTTCCAAGTAGCTCCATCTGCATCCGCACTAGCCACAAGATCGACGGCCCCATCTACCACCTCATTGTTTTTCTTCGGTCAGCCTAAAGACGATGGATCGCCTGGAGATTATTTGTGCAAAGACTGCGGCTACGTCTACACAAAAGGACCAGAGGCTTGGGCAAAGGAGACTGATAAATACAAGTGCCCTCCTTGCGGGGCACCAAAATTTAGGTTCAAGAAGGTTCCCAAAGGTTCATCTAGTGGCAAGGTGGAAGTAAAGAAGAGTTGGTTCTAAGCACGTAACAAGTTCTTTTCAGGATGAAGGTGCCTTGATTGATGTACAAAACTACAAAAAAGAGTGTAATTGAGGTCAAGTTATGGAAAGAGGAATGACTGAAGAACACAAGTATTGAAATGTGTTCACTTGTGGTCACAAGTACCATCGATATGATGTGTTCTTCGTCCTTTCTTTCCTTTGCTCAACCATGCTTAAAATAAATAATTAGCTATTGAACGTTGCAGCACATCTTCCAATCATTGTTTAATAGCATCTTAGATTAGCGCACTGACCTATTGTATTCAAGAAAAACAATAGCACCTTTTCCCTTTCGTATTTAAACTATCCTCGCTCTTATTCCGCTTGCTTCCATGTGCTTCTTCACGTTACCAATCTCCACCTCTTTTCTGTGGAACATACCAGCTGCCAATGCTGCTTGCACTTTAGTAGCTTTGAAAACGTCTGAAAAGTGACTTTCCTTGCCTGCTCCACTACTTGCAATAACAGGGATTGTCACAGCGGTCGAAACTGCAGTCATCAAGGCATGATCAAAGCCATTACATTGCCCATCCATATCAATACAGTTGAGCATGATTTCTCCTGCACCTAGCGCTTCTGATGCTTTTGCAACAGACACAGCACAGATGTCCTTGGCTTCTCTTCCTCCCTTGACAGTGCACTGGTACCAGCAATACCGCTCTCCATTTGGTCCAGCCTGCGACTCATCCAGCGAAACAACCGTGTGTTTCTTATCAACACCCTCGGGAGAGGCAACATATACTCGCTTAGGATCGATAGACACAACCACAGCTTGGACACCATACCTATGAGAGATTGTTTCCAGTGACGTTTCACCAGTCTTCTTTCCACCACTTGCATAATAATCCTCAGCAGCATAAACTGCATCACTCCCAATACTAATCTTATCTGCACCCGCTCTGAAGTACCGACTCGCCACCTCCAACGCCGAATAGACCTTTCCACTCTCTGGATCAGTATAACTCCTAATACCACCACCAACAGTCAACGGTACAAAGATAGATTTACTCGCCTCCTCCAAAACTTGCAACATGGGCATATCCTCAATCACACCCTGTCGGAATGATGTAATATTCAAGAATGCAATCTCATCGGCACCCTCGTCATAATATCGTGCTGCCAACGACACGGGCTTGCCGAGATTACGTACTCCACCACGACCAGTGACGGCATCATCGTCTTTTTCACGTACGTCGTATTGATCACCTTTGGTTACGACGAGATCTCCATTGTCGTTGGATCGGACGTCAAGTGCAACGACGACACGTTTGACTAGTTCGGTGTGATCGGTGGGGTTTACTGCAATTGGTGTTGTATTGGAGAGTGTTCCATCTTCTACTGACTATATATATATATATTGTTGTTGTTGTTGAAGAAGAAATGTAAGTCGACACACATCAAATGCACTCTTGTAATGCAGAACACATACACATCCATTCATAACACCACTCACCTCCAAAAATCCCTTGAGGAAATTAAGCCCAGTCTTCCCACTCTTCTCCGGATGAAACTGCGTCGCACAAACATTCCCCTTCTGCACACTACTAATATACTCTTGTCCTTCATATGTCGTTCGTGTCAATACCCACTTGGAATTCGCATCGGTGATGGGAGCATAGTAAGAATGGACAAAGTACACTTCATCACCGTTATGGTCCTTGATGTATTTCATAGCTGGTGAACTTTGATGAGCAATGGTGCCATTCCAACCAATGTGAGGGACGGATCGTTTCGTTTCATCGAATTTGATGACATGGCCTGGAATTACGCCAAGGCCGGGTAACTCTGAGGATTGATCATCTTTGTATTCTGTACTGCTTTCGAAGAGGGTTTGCATACCTAAGCAGATACCCAAATAGGGTCGATCGGCAGCAAGGTAGGCACGAAGAGCGTTGTCATATCCGGTAGTTTGGAGTACTGTCATGGCCGATTCGTAGGAGCCTACGCCTGGGAAGATGATGACATCGGCTTCATCGATTTGGGATGGAGAGGTGATATCGATGATGGAGTAGCCGCAGGAGGTGATGGCGTTGCGGACGGAGCGGACGTTGCCGGCTCCGTAGTCGAGGAGGGATACGGTGAGCGTCATGGTTGTTTGGGCTTGTGATTTGGAAGCGTGTGTGAGTTTTGAGTTGTGAGGGTGGGGCGGTCAGACTTTCACTTAGATCGTTATCGGGCTCTGAGTGCCCTTTTTCAGCCCCTCCCCAAGAATCAAAATCAACATCGAAAATGCGAAATGCGAAATGCGACGATGGTAAAAACTGCCTCACTATCAGCTCCTACCATCGCTCTATCAATCCCATTATCACTGCCATCGACGCAATAACCGCAACCTAACCTGCTTCCTTCATAAATATCATCATCACAACCATCATGTCCACCAAAACGAAGCGCATGTCCGCCGAAGAAAAACGCAAAGTCATCACCGGCCTCTACCACACCTCCAAAGACGTCTACACCGAAAAGGAAATAGTCTCCCTCGCCACCAAAGCCGGAGTAAACGCAAACTCCATCATTGACATCAATCAATCCCTCTGTGATGATAATTTGGTCGATACGGAGAAGATTGGTGGATCCAAGTATTTTTGGTCATTTCCAGCCAAGGCTGATCGGATGAGGCAGTTGGAGCATGAGGAGACGGTGAGGAAGATTGAGGAGTTGGGGAAGGATATTGTGGAGGCGGAGGTCAAGTTGGCGGATGCCAAGCGTGGTCGAGAGGAGGAGGAGGATGATGGTGGTGGAGAAGAAGAGGGGGAAAAGCCAATGACACGTGCAGCCAAAATGGCACGGAGATCAGAGCTTGCCAAGTCGGTGGCAGAAAAGACGGCAGAATTGGACAAGTTGAAGGAGAATGATCCTCAGGCTATTGCTGATTTGGAGAAAGAGTTGAAGCTTGTTACTGAGGCGGCGACGAGGTGGACGGATAATGTCTTTGCTTGTCAGGAGGTGAGTGAGAGTGTGTTTTTGTTGCTGTGTTTCTGACTGTGGGGTGTGGTGTGTACTATCGTTGTTTGTGTGTGATTGCAATTGTCATTATCTAACCAGTCTTCGTGATGATAACTACTTTTATCACAGTACATGGTGAAGAAGCGTGGAATGGTGAAGAAGGAAGTCAACAAAATGATTGGTATCACGGATGCTTTTGATTGTGAGTTGCTCTCTAGTATGCTTTACTTTTCCTTCTTCCTCTTTTGACTTTTACCACTCTTGCTCACTTTGTACTGATAAAATCAATGATATATGATATACTCTTTTGCATCTCACAGATCCTGACTCCAAGTAAACCTTCATCTTTTTCTTCTTTGGAAATGACTGTTTTGATCTGAATTTTTGGAAAATCTCAGACAAATCAGTTGTCTCTCTCTTGTATTTATATATATCACACGAGGGGTGGTTGAAAGTGGATTGAAACACCCTTTATTACGTGGATAACATAATTTAGTTCCATTCATTTTACTATGTATTGATTAGTTCTGCCCTCGATGTTTAGTGCATGTGGATCATTCATCATCTTCGTCATCGTCCTTTTTGGTTGGATGGCTTCTTTGGAACATTAACAAATCCTTGTAAATTCCTCCTCGACGAACAAGCTCATCGTGGGTACCATACTCCACAACCTTCCCTTCGTGCATAACGGCAATCGCATCACAATCTTGGATAGTACTCAGCCGATGAGCAATAATCAGACTTGTCGTATCATTACCCTTGCTAACCTCTTTCAGATTGTTCATTATCTCCAATTCCGTATGAGAGTCCAAACTGGACGTGGGCTCGTCGCACAGTAAGATTGGTGAGTTCTTTAGAATTGCTCTTGCAAGTGATACTCGTTGCTTCTCGCCGCCTGATAACTTTAACCCTCTCTCTCCGACTAGTGTATCGTATCCATTGGGTAATTTCGTGATGGTTTCATGCAAGTGTGCCTTTTTTGCTGCTTCAATGACTTCATCCCACGAGGCATTCAAATTTCCATAGTGAATATTGTAACCGATGGAGTCATTGAAGAGTACAACATCTTGTGGCACCACTGCAATTGCATTTCGAACCGACTCTGTTGTGTAGTCGGAAATGTCTCTTCCTCCAATACGGACTGAACCCTTGTCGGGAGTGTAGAATCTGTAGAGCAATCGAAGTAGAGTGCTCTTTCCACATCCGCTGGTTCCAACAATTGCCACAGTTTTCCCTTGTGGGATTGTGAGTGTTGTACCTTTCAGGATTGGACGTTTCGTGTCGACTCTTTTATTGCTGTCTTCGGAAGACTTGGATGGACGAGAAGAAGTTGAGTAGGCAAATTCCAACTCATCAAACTCGATACATGTACCATCAATCGACGGATCATACTTGGATGCATTAGGTGAGTCAACAATTGCTGGCTTGGTATCCCTCAATCCAAACATTGCTTCCATATCCACGAATGACTGTTGTACTTCTCTATACACTGACCCAATAAAGTTGAGTGGAACACTTAATTGAAAGAGCAGTCCATTCACAAGCACCAGATCCCCAACTGTGGCATTTCCTGCCATGAGATCCTTGGCGGTAAGATACATAATAGTAGTCAAACCAACTGTAAAGATTGCGCTTTGACCAAAGTTCAACAGTGCCAAACTGCTCTGTGCTTGTAATGCTGACGTTTGATACTTCCTCAGAGTAGTTTCATAAGTTACCCCCTCGTGTTGTTCATTGTTGAAATACTTGACTGTCTCGTAATTCAATAAACTGTCAGAAAGCTTACCACTTGCTTCATTATTCAAGCGATTCATATCCTTTCGAAATTTTGTCCTCCATTGTGTGATGCCAATTGTGTATCCCACATAGGCAGCAATTGTAGCCAATACAGTCGACGCATGTGAGACACCAAATTGGTAATATAGACATCCCGTCACGACACTCACTTCAATGATAGTTGGGACAGTATTAAAGACCATTGCGTTTAGTACAAAGCTGATACTTCTGTTTCCCCTTTCGATAATTCTACCCAAAGCACCTGTATTTCGATTTAAATGATATTGCAAGTCTAAACTATGGACGTGATCAAAGGTAGACCGACCTACAGATCTGATTGCTGATTGTGCGACGTTGGCAAACACGGCATTGCGTGATTCTTGAAATAGAGACGATAGTGTTCGCGATGTCCCATAAGACAGCAGGAGAATGAATGGCACAGCTGGAACTCCAGCCAGAGTTGTTGTTGCAAGGCTCTCAACAAGTGTATCTGGTAAAAATGTTGCATTTGCTACATCTGCTGTAGAATCGGCAAGATGATGATAATTGGGCAATGTATCCACCAACGCCTTGAACATGTATGGAGTTGCTATAGTGACACCTTTTCCGGCGAGCATAAGACTAACTGACGCAACGACACGTTGTTTCATGGCCATAACATGATCTCTTTCGTCATCAGCGGCTCCTGGTGAAAGACTAGGCCACACGTGTCGCCCTAGCTCCTTGGCTATTCTCCAATTCCGCTTTCTTGACGATGGTTCGCTTGCATCATCTTTATCTGTGGATGGAGCTGTTCGAGGTGTTGAGGCTGGCGTTGTAGAGAATCCCCTGATGAAGAAACCTTGGTAATTCAGCAGTAGATTGCATGATACATTGTAGTTGGCAAGTGACCGCTGATGTCGGTGGAGATGTGGTGATGAATTCAGCAGTAGGGTGCACGATACGTTGTAGTTGGCCAGTGATGATTGCTGATGTCGGTGGAGATTGTGTGGTGATGAAAATCTTGATGATATTAGACGATGTGCTGCTGATGATGGACGACGACCCAAGGATTGGGATGCAGCTGCGAAGAACTTAAGATACGGAATCGATATGCATCTTTGACCACCTGCAAGGCATAGGCTGTAGTTTCCCTTCATCATTATAAGACTATTGGGCTGCCCAAGCCTTTGGATTTCTAGCGTGGTTTGGATGATGCTGATTGCTAGGTAACATAATAGCTGTGGACGGATGGCAGGCCATCGAGCGAGGCCGCGAGGCCGGCAGGTTTTGTCTTCTTCCTTCCCGCAAAAAAACTCGTAGGAGTATCTTGCTTTTAATTATGCTTGATGCAGAAGCATCTTGCTTCAAGCGCAGTGGCATATTTATATATCCTTCCGTACTATCGTAACCAACTATAATGGGCCACTAGAAGCTTTTGATTGCTCCATTCACAGCGGTAGATACGATATGGTGCTAGAGTGGTGCTGGCGACCATCCAAAATTGGGCCTCATCAGGTCACCTACAAGGTCGTCACTTATCTGAGGCCGACAGAGTCATTGTTTTTCATCGTCGATGCAAGCGCAGTCTGTTCGGTGAGCCGCATAAGGCTACTTTTTTTTGACACCAGTAACTCTAACTCTAATGGGCCATTAACACCTGTGTATGCTCATAGGCTTAGCTAGGTATATACGAAATTGTAGTTGAATGTGGTACCACAGACTTCTCATAAGTAAGTCACCCTCCATACGATGTTGTAGCTCTTTGATGCATGCGGAACCATCTTGTCAAGCAGACACACGCAAACTTATTTATGGAATGGACTTATTCATTATTGTGCAGAGGGGGGATATAAAAGACTAAGCTCTCACTAAATTGCATGTCCAAAAAGTCGATAGGACAAATGAATTATGCGATTTACTAGCTAATGCAGATGACAATTTTGTCGAGGTTTTCAGAGATACGGATGCCAAACAGGTATGATTCGTCTCCTGAGATATAGACGAAAACGACTCTAGCACTTGTTTCGGCATAATAGCATGTCTAGTGGATTTAGGTATTTGGCTTAAGCTAGTAGGCTCAGCGGCGGGTCTCGAAACACGCAGATGCAGATCGCTTATTGTTCTTGTTGCAGAGTGAGGAGCAATATGAACTTGCTATCCTCGCTGCGCTGGCCCAGCTGACACACGCTTCGCAAATGATCGCAATGCGCCAGATACAAAAAAGTACGGATTTTGCCCGCGCAGTTGATTCATTATGAAACCGATTACGATATTGTCCTAAAGGATAAACGTATATCTGCACATCGCAGAGAGATGGCACGCAATCTCAGTGTGGAGGTATGGAGAAAAGCACGTCCATTGCATTAGAATTCCACAACTTTTGCAACAAACGAAATGTCATCTCGATAAAACTCGGACTTGATTGGACTTGCCATGTTCACAAGCTTTTTACCGACGGTAAGCATTTGTTCTGCGATTTCTCCGTCACTCTTGAATGATTCAAAGAATCCATATGCCAAATGCTTGGCAACAAACTCTACCCTACGAGTATCAAACAGACCATCACTTCCCAATACAATAAATACTTTGGAATCTTTCGTTCTTACATTGTTCGTATTCCAAAACTCCTCCAAATTGACAACTTGAACGTCCGGATCTGGAATAACTCCAACAGCCGTCCACTCCCGGTCCCCAATACTTCGACTCATTGCTAGCCCAACGTCTTCGTGATGAGTTGCTGAGCGAGCTATCACTCGAGAACCCATTGGATGTTTTGGCGGAATGTGTATCCTACCACCAAGATTCTCAATTCGAGACTTTTCTTCTGGAAAGTTGGCTTTGTGCAATTTGTTTTGATGGTGAATTGAGATGCTCCCTTGTAGATTGAGTTGTTCACTTGTAGGTCTTGTCATGTTGTGAATATATCTTTCGTTGTGACTGCTCTTTTCCTCCACTAGTGTAGAAGGAGGATGGTATATTGCAATGAATTGTGTGCTATCTCCAGTATTAGCAAGGTAAAGAGTGGATCCTTTCTTGATGACTGTCATTGCTGTACATCCGCCTCCAATAAATGGAGCATTTGCATCTACATTTTTGAATGTTTCCGTGAGGATTTGTGTCATTTCGTTTGGAGTAGGCGATTTGTCTTGATGGCGAAGTTTTGAGGCAATTTGGGCTGGTATTTCTTTCGAAGCGTAGCTTGCTATCTCATGTCCTTGATCATCATGACCATCAAATAAGCCGATGAAGAAGTTGTTGTTATCGTCTATCTTTGAATTTTCCGCAGCGAATGAGGGAATCATGATAATTCTATCCTGATTGACAGGAGGTTTTCGATTGCTCATGTGTGTGATCATGATGTGATTTCTTGATACTATTAATGAATCGGATGTACTATTCAGATTTGACATTTCTACGGGATAAATTGGGCATCCATAAGATGGACACTTTTCAGCAAGATGCAATTTCTCTGTAGCCAGGCCATTATGTTGTTCTTGCTGTTGTCGCTGCAGATGTTGAGCTAGATTTACTTTTTGTTGCCAAAATGGGCTATGCACGTCATGTGGACGCCGAAGGAAGCATAACAAAACGATTGTTGATACAACACATCCAAGGAAGAAGCAGCATCCAGCCGTTGCTACCATACCATGATTCAATTCAATTCTTGGCCTTTTCTTCCGCTTTTTGGTCCCACGTAGTTGCGGCTGCTGGAAGTGATAAGAGCCAGCGCTGGCATCGGCAGGGTGCGTCGTCCGATGGCGCATCTCTGCTAGAATCCCGCCGACTAATGCCGCCACCTTAGTAAGTGGACTTTATCCTCGACGCCGCTACTGCATTTCTCTGTCCTATTCAGATCGTATTATCCAACACAAGCATTCATGAGGTCAAACCACCATGATAGCCACATACATGGTTTTATGACCGACATGCAAAAGATATTTTTTGCGGGAACCGTCACTTTTCAGCCGCCCAAAAAAACTTGCGATGATCCTGAGGCTTAGCTTGGTGTATTAGTGCCCAGAAGTCGCCTTAAATGAAATCCAACTATGGTCTATGCCTTTCGGGTCAACGATGCATCTTAGTTCCCTATCGTAAGTTGCAGCTTCTTTTCATTGCTCGCTTTACACAAACGATTAATGTGATGATATGTATGCGTCATGGAATGATGGGCCTAACATAATTTATGTTTCTATCCACAAATACCTGCCGCCATCAGGACCAGAACACTTGCCAAACTACCATGAGTGGATGCAAGATCCCTTTCTTCTGGAAATGACGGGATCAGAGCCGCTGACGATGGAAGAGGAGATTCAGATGCAGAAAGAGTGGAGGGATGATGAGAAGAAGTGCACATTCATTATCTTGGCTCGAGATTTACTCCGCCGTGGGGAGTTAGGTGATAATGGTGAGAAGATTACGGTCCCTCTTATCCCTACTGAGCACATAGAAAATGATAGAAAAGAAGGGAGTTATCCGAATTTGATTGAGCAGACACTACATGCCATGATTGGAGATATCAACTTATTTCTGTCCGAGGAAGATGATTACAACTCTGATGATGAAGAGAATTTCCAGCAACAACAAATGTTACAAACTAAAGCACCAGTACCAGCAGAGTTGACACAAGCAGAACTTGATATCATGATTGCAGTTGAGTCTCATAGAAACAAAGCTCTGGGGACAGAGCTTGCTCTTATGATGATGTACTACGGCGCTACGGCCTTGAAACTGCGTAGATTCTATGTCAAGATAAAAGATACCAATCATGCTTCAATCAAACTGTTCAAAGAAAAGCTAGGGTTTGTCGAGTGTGCTTATGCCGAATGCTTTGGAGAGTATGAATTTGAGTTGAAGTGTGAAACGTCGGAAGAAATGTCGGAACTGGTAGAGCAAAAATGGCAATCTCTTGTGAAGAAGACGCAACCGACATCTGCAGCAGATGAGACTGTTGACGGGAATGGAAGAATATATGATGTTTATGAATGCCCTGTGACTGTCTGAACCAATTTAGACGCCACTTTTCATGTGTACTGATGCGACACATTATAGTGTAAACAGCAAAAAACGTTTCGTTTATAAACAATTGATATTTTGTTTATGACAAGAACCCTTCAATTCCAGCTTTTGCAACCAAGCCAAAATCCACTAGCAAGCAGACTACTAAACCGATGAATGCACCAACTTTTACAGCCAAGAAACCATTGAGATCAGTTACAAAGGAACTTGCCACCTCTCCTGCTCCGCTTTCCTGTCTATACTTTTCAATCCTTTCATCATATACCACAGGAGACACAATACCTCCCTTGCCCGAAGATATTGCATCAAATACTGAGTAAGTTGCTAGTGCGTTGCACCCCTTCTTATTCATTTCTCTGATGAAATCATTCTTGTCAATGTATCCTTTGGAGGCCATGAAATTCACACTTTGACTATTGCTCGAAATAAAGTCAGCCGTGGGCGCTTTACTAATTGCATCACTCACATCCGCTAATGAGATTTCACTGTCATAGTATAACGAAACAAGTGGACCTGCATTGAGCGCTGGACCACCTTTTGTCGGACTTCCCGTCGATGCTGATTCACGTGCCGCAGCTGCTTCATTGAACATTGAGGGTAGTTGAGCGAGTCCGATACCTCCCGCTCCACTACCAGCGGCGAAATAACCATAAAATTTTGCTTGGGCTCCTTCTACTAACTCTCCTGAGAGGAGGTGGGTTGGTAAGTCGTTTAAGTCGTAGTAGATTGCTGTCGATGACTTTGTAAGCGATGGTGACGATTTTGAGGGTGCAAATGCACATGTATTTGCAGCCAGCAGCAACGCCGCAAGTGTGTAAAGAGAAGGTCTGTTTGATGGCATTGTTGTTCTGATCAGCACGCTGTCGATATCCACAGGATAATATTATGTATGAGGTTGTTGGCGGCGCAGAACAGAAAAAATCTTCCTGATTTTGCTTCAACAACTTCATTCCAAGCCCCCAAACAGAACGTTTTCCTTCTCAGAACAAAATGAAAAACAACATCAAGCATCAAGCTCAACCATCAGCATGTTCCGAACGATGACGATGCTTGTACCATTTCATGTAAGTAGGAGCAGGAGCTACATCTATGGAAAGCCTTCGTCATCATGGTGCGAAGAATGCGTCCTTATCATCTTGTCGTCGCCTCAGTTGTCGTCTCAGTCATGACACTAAGCCATGCAGCTTCAAATTCTTTGGAGAGTGACACAACAAATAATGATCATCAGAGAAGAACAAACTTACGTCAAGGAGAACTAAGCCACAACTTCAGCACTGGTGCAGAACTATCTGATTGTCTATACTCTGCCTCTTCGAGTGAGGATTGCTCCAAAAAAGAAGGATGTGTGTGGTGTAAGGAGCCTGTGTATGGGCTGTGTTTGACGAAGGAGCTCGCAAAGAAGATGAGCTTTCTCCCATTTTTAACTTGTTCGAACCAAACGCTTGCTATTATTTGAACAGAGCGTTTATTGATGTATTTATAGATGCGAAAAATTATGCAGTTATTCTATTCCTATCCACGCTGTGGCTCCCTAGTAACGTTTCCATCATCTCCAACAAAGATTCGGACGCGGTCCAATCTGTGGTCCATTGTCATCATCCATCCTTCTGGAATAGTTTGGACTTGCAGGGAGGGGTTGAGGTTCTCAATTACCTCCTTGGCTTCTTCTCCCGTCATTCCAACTAGACTTTGTCCTCCCCAGCTAGGTACAGGAACATTGTTAAATCGACCAATGAACATTCCACGAGTCTGACGACCATTTTCACCCATTACTGCATCCCATAATGTGAGTTCTTCTCCATCAAACTCGTAGAAGAGTGATTCTTGTGATAATCCACGGAAGAAATAGTTTTCTACCTGCGCCATCATGCCATCGCAATACCGTTTAGTGGGAACCAAATCCTCGACACGCATGTGTTCCAGAATGAGAGGTTGCTCTGTACCATTAATCTGGATAAGAGTTCCAAGCTTCTCCCATGAAGCATCAAATTGGTTACAGCCGCCGCTGCCTTCAACTGAGGTCTTGGATTTGAAAAACATGGTCACATCAGTCTCCGGTCTGAGGAGAGCCCCACGAATGTTACTTGCTCTCCAGCTTGATCCAGCGAGTTGGAAAGTATCAAGGTATAGATCTTTAATGGCTGACGAAGGCGCCTCTGGAATAGGGAGTTGTCCACCGCGTAGAAGTGTGGGTTTACGAGCATTAGATTGCAGGGCATTGAAGAGGATGGATGCCAGGCCAAGGCTAGGAAGATTAGATAGACGCATTGCTTGTTTGCTGATGGGTGTTCTTCTCGTTTGTGTAACTTATTGATGTTGTTATTGATGTTGTTGTTGTTGCTGCTGTGCTGTTAATCTTTATGACTGCTGGCTGTGGTTCGCTCGGCAGCTGTTTCATTGCATGCAAGAGCGGCTGGAGCTGAAGCAGGAACAAGACGCGTGTTCCCACTTTACCTACCAAAGTTACTAATGTCGCATCGGGTCTCGATCTGTCAACATCATTTCCATCTATCACACGTGCCACACAAGCCACAAGACACAAGATGCAAAACCCGAAGCCCTGCCTTCCTATCCTCAACATACTACTGAACACATCTTGCAACAAAAAAGCTCATCGGGAACGGCTGAATTCTCTGAGGTTGCACAGCAGAACAATACACTGACATTTCGTGTCATAATTTGCGAAGCCTAAAGACTAATTCGAATCAGAATATGATGCCAACATTCCATCAACTGCGTCGTCTGAAGCCCACGACAGCTCTGATTGCTCTCATAATTTTCATCTTGAACAATCTGCAATCGATAAAAGCAACAACAGCAACAACTACAACTAAAATGGCAGCAGCAGCTACTACTAATCAAGCCAATAATCCCCAATCATGCACAAATCCTACCAAATTTGACTTCCTAAATGACCTACGCTCAAAGTATCCACACCAACCCGTCTTCCTACAAGCCGTAGAGGAGATGGCACTTTCCATAGAGCCCCTGTTCAGCGATCCAGTCAATGGGAACTTTTACAAGAAGGCATTCCTCTATCTAACGGAACCTGAGCGGACAATCTCTTTCCATGTTCCCTGGATGGATGATCAAGGTGTGCAGCATGTGAATAGAGGCTGGAGGGTGGAATTTTCATCTGCACTTGGACCTTATAAAGGTGGACTCAGGTTTCATCCCACGGTTGACGATGGTATTCTCAAGTTCTTGGGGTTTGAACAAATCTTCAAGAATTCCTTGACAGGCCTGCCTCTTGGAGGAGGCAAGGGAGGAAGTGATTTCAATCCCAAGGGAAAGTCGGAGGGTGAAATCCGACGTTTTTGTGAGTCATTCATGACGGAGCTATGTAGGTATATTGATGCGTCTACAGATGTGCCTGCGGGTGACATCGGGGTTGGGGGGAGAGAAATTGGCTACATGTATGGCACCTACAAGAGACTTGCCAACAAGCACGGTGAAGGAGTCCTCACAGGGAAGAGTCCACTTTTTGGAGGCATTCATCTTCGGCCCGAGGCTACTGGCTTCGGTACCGTGTACATGGCGCAACATGCCATCGAAGATAAGTTGAAGCGATCATTGGAGGGAACACGTTGTGCAGTGTCTGGCAGCGGAAATGTGGCTCAGTTCGCGTCCAAAATGTTGATCCAGCTTGGGGCCAAGGTTGTATGTGTGAGTGATTCCAATGGTGTGCTCGTGTTTGAGGAAGGCATGACCAATTCAGACTTGGAGCAAATCATTCTAGCAAAAACCGTGGAACGAGCTAGGTTGAGTGCCTTGGAGACACGTGTGAGTGGCAAGTACATTCCAGATCACTCACCTTGGACATTGCCCACCTTGAATGTCGATTTTGCTTTCCCGTGTGCCACTCAAAATGAGATTGACGGGAAGGGAGCAAATCTGTTGATTCAAAAAGGAGCCATGGGTGTATTTGAAGGTGCCAATTTGCCCGTGACAACAGAAGGACAGGAGGTGCTACGAGCTCATCGTGACGTTCTGTACATTCCTGGTAAGGCAGCCAATGCGGGAGGTGTTGGTGTGAGTGGTTTAGAGATGAGTCAAAACGCCAGTAGGACGTATTGGAAGAGAGAAAAGGTTGATGTCATGCTGAAGGACATGATGGCTGGAATCTATCAGCAAATGAAAGATAATGCTGGAGAAGATGGAACATTGGAGGAAGGATGTAACAGGGCTGGCTTCTTGAAAGTTGCTCAAGCCCTAAAGGAGCTTGGTTGGGTTTATTGAGACGATCGCATCTCAGGCCACTAGTCTGGTGAACTCAATAGATATGTAAAGACGCTAACTGTAATGTAAACAAAGCTTTCTACTATTTATGTTAGACAAATTTTCAAAACGCAGCATAGAGTTGTCAATGCACCACCAAAGAGCACAGCAACTTCATCATAATGTTGTAAGGAAACACCCCATGTGTTTCTATTTAGTTTTTGGATAGACGAAGATTAGTCTGCGCAGCTTCCTTCGCTTCTTTCTTTGCCAAGAACTTGGCACTGGGATCAACGTATTCAAAGTTCTGTCCATACCAATTGAAGCCAGCAGCAGGGGGTTTGTCAGTTTGATCCATACCGCCACACTCTGCTCCATCTTCACTACAAGGAAGACTGTTCTGAATGGTAAAAGACGAAGGAGTAACCCAGGCGACATTGTCTTCAAGACCAAGCATATTCTTGCCAGCAGCAATCTTTGCAAATCCCATTTCTCCCCAATACTCGCCCCATGAGTTGCGAATGATCCAGTAATCCTTGCCACTCTTCTCATCTTTTCCCCAGCCAGTGATTGAGATAATATGATTGGTCTGAGTAGAAGCACTATCATCATCTAACACACCGCCTTCCCAAAATGTATTATCATCCTTCATGGGATAATTGCGAAGCGGATCTGCGTTGATTGTAGCCGCCACTGGCCCCCTAGCAAAGATCTCCGCCTTGATCATATGAGTCTGTTTCACATAATCCGTTTCCCACTCATCATCGCCAATTTCTCCCCACTCGGCAACAGTAGCATTAGGGAAGTAGTCAAGCTCTACACAATGTCCACCAGAATCAGAAAAGCCAGAGCATGTACGACAAGTGTTAATCATAGAACAAGAGTTATCAATTTGAGGGCAGAATCCTTCTTCCGATTCATCCGAGCATGCCAAATATGGTTGACAGGTTTCATAGGGGATGTATCCCTTTTGATGAATCAATTCGTACACGCCAGTATGGTATCCACCGTGACAGGAACCGGCAGTTTCAGCACCGCAATTCAAAATGAATTGGATGGAGAGGTTGATATCGTGTCCAACGCCCCCACGAGCGATTTTGATGCGGTCTTGGAGGGCGGAGATGGCTCCGTGTGCCCAGCAGGATCCGCAGTAGTGGGGGATGTGTTGATTGAGCATTTTGGTGAGGTAGGACTTTCCATCGATGTTGTCCCATGAGAAGTTTTCGGGGAGGTCTTCCTTTTCGAGGTAGCTGAAAACATAAGAACATATGTGCATGTGTATATATATTGACATTGTGTGAGAGAGGGTTGAATGATATGTAACACAAGCGTTAGAGTACGACTGACGGGTCTCCCATGGACAAAGGAGCTTTATTATCGAGAGAGATGATCCAGCACATCAAAGATTACCAAGAACTCACGTGTGGGGCAAAGGGCTTTTAATTTGGCTTCTCTTTTGATGCCCGTCCATAATTTGTACCTCGTTGATGTAGGTGGCTGATGATTGCGCCCGTGTAGAGCCAAGGACGGCGGCGAGGGAGAGGGCGGATTGCTTCATGGTGATTGATGTTTGTTCTTTTTGTGATGGCGTAGACGTACTTCTACACTTGGCTATCGCTTACGATCGAACGGAAGTCATTGCCGAATTTTTGATTGAACGATTGTTCTGTGAAATCGTCATCGTGGGTCTAAAAGGTGATTCTTACAAAAGGTTACTAAACATTACATTATACCTACTAAAGAAGGGGGGAAGGGGCAACTCGAGGCAACAACGGAATTAGTATTGAAGTTAGATTTCCGTAACCTATTTTGCGACGAAGTGGAAGATACCATTTTTCGACACAAAAACTGAAGGACTGCACTTTTGTCTCCTACCTACATCACAATTTGAGCCGTGCTTCTCCGCTGGAAACAACGATGACGGTGGGCGCATATTACATGAAAGTATTCGATATGAAACAGCATAAACTGTTCCAAATATTGGTTCTCTCGGTTGTCCTATTGCCGTTGGCTGCTTCAGCCTCAGCCTCAGCTACAGTCTGTAGTGGTCAATTGAAGGATCCTCCTCCTTCACCAGCCATCATATCTGTTCGAGGTGAAGGCACAGTGTCAGCAGCACCTGACACTGCTACCATTACACTCGGCGTAACTAGTAATGGTAAAACTGCCCGAGATGCTCTCAATCAAAACAATCAAGAAATGAACCGCATTATGAAACAACTGAAGCTTCTACACTTTCAAGATAAGGATCTTCGGACATCTAGCCTTCGCTTGCATCCAAGATACAATTACGACAGACAGGGAGAGTCGGAAAAAGTGAAAGGATACAGAGCATCGTCACATTTGACTATCAGGATACGTGATATTGAGAAGACTGGAACTGTTTTGGACAAGGCAGTCTCAATGGGAATCAACCATGTCATAGATAATATCTGCTTCTCCATTTCTGATCCAAACGATATTTTACATAAAGCAAGAAGAAAGGCAGTACATGATGCCAAGACAAAGGCAGAGACTATCGTGTCTGAGTTGGGATGTCGTCTTGGTCGTATATCCTGCATTTCTACTGAATCTGGGCACTCGTATCCCATGCCGACTATGCAGATGCAACACGGGTCCAGATCTGTAGGTTTCTCTCAGCATTCCACGCCACCACTGCCAACAATAGCTACTGGAAAAAATTCATACAAAGTGTCAGTGGACATAACATGGGAGATAATTCAAACAACAAGTGAGATGTAGCGTAGAATACATGACACAGTGTCTCTTTCTAATTGAATGTATTTAAAAGTTGTAAGCACCCATCCTAAATTCTTCACTTTCCAAACATTAATGCAAACAAACAATCATTTCTAGTCTCCAACTTATAAGTAACATCTCATAGTTTCGTTCCGCAAACCATTTTGTGTTCTCTCCAGCCCAACACTTGGTGTCCGCGGCAACAATACTGGACTTTCCTCCCAACACTTTTGCACTTCGCACATTTAAGTTCTGGATATGAACGACCGCAAACTTCACAGCCTTCGAGAGAGGGCATGTCTGCGTTTATTTCCCATCCGTATTGGATAGCTAACATGGGAGCACTGTCAATGGCATCCTGTAATTTCAATGCGACTGCTCGCTGCCACATCAAGAGACTTTCTCTGTAAGCAATTCTAGCAAGCAGGCAACACTTCTCCCAGGATGGTGTGTCGGGGCTAGAAGCTTTAATTGCATCATCAGCACTGGTCGCATCACCGCCAAGGATTTCAATATTGTAATCAAACAAATCGTATAGGCGACGGAATGCTTCAGTATTGTACAGAGCTCCACGAAGTTTCCCAGTGGAATAATTTCTATTGAGCTCATCTTTCATCAGCTCACACGATCCCACAATGATAAAGTGTCGCATACTCCCAATAACTTCGGATTCGTATCCTCTCATGTATTGCTCAACTGAATCCATGCGCCAGGTAAAGTGCCCCAGAGCCAACTTCTTGTTGTGTTTGAACTCGTCCAATGGATAGCCACTCCTTTCCAAACACTTTCTGCGCATCTTGTCGTCTGGAATCAGTTTGGGGTCACAGAAAATACTAACATCCGACATGATGTTATGATGCTTGATGAAATCCATCGGAAGAAATCCGTACTTGAATGCGAATCCAGTAGGAGACAGATCACCGTATGAGATAATTAGTTCTTCACCCTCGTCAATGTCACGATTTGCGTAAACAGCCGAGCATGGCAAGTTGCAGTCATCGCGGAACATGCTGCCACGTATGAATGGCCATTTTCCACTGACAATATTCACATTAATGACACTCTTTTCATTTGTTTTTCCTTTCTTAATTGCCTCGTCAATCTTGTCGCTGTGGCCATTGAATAACTCAACGATTGGTACTAATTCTCCAGATGGTCCGTCGTCGTCGTGACCCTCGTGGGAACGCGAGTATAGCAAAGCAAGTGAGTAAAGGAATGTGTTGTAAAGCTTATCCTTTGGAGTTGCAGCATCATCTTGGTTGCTTGGAAGAGATTCGTCAATGTACTCATCAGGATTGTTTCTCAAGATGGGGTAGATGATATTGTTGAATGTCGAGTCTACATTAGCACGTAATTCTTCGAAGACGTTGAACATGCCAGATCGATTCCAAACCTTTTGCACCGATGCCGCATCCCAGTAAAACCAAGATGTGTCCTTCATCGTCTCCTCCGATGGCCATGTTTGAGACATGCAGACATGAAAATCGTTGTCGTTTTTGGCGTTTCTCCCCAATACTTTCATCATGGCGACCGCCAATGAGTAATCTGAAGGATTCAGCATTTGCTGATGCTCTTGGAACTGTGATTTGTTGGCAATATCTCTCTTGAGCTTCTTTAAGAAACTAGAAGGAAGGACTGTCTTGGCAGTTAAGCGAGCAGCCTCAGGGATCACAATGAGGATGTCATCCTTCTGAATGCTTCGTTTGGCGACGATGCTGAGTCCTGAGTTGGATAGGGTCACAAAGTCGATACTAGGAGATATTTTGAATCCCTTCGTGGGGTAGTCAGCTTGAAGGCGCTTGATTAGAAACCTGGTTGCTTGCAGGCGTTCGGCTTCCATGATATTATTATGATACTATGTGATGATCGTGAGGTTGTGATGATGATATAAACTCTATAATGTGTTCCTCTTCTGCTCAACCGGGAAGAATAATGATAATCAGCTACTCCTCAGCTGCTGTACTGTGTTATGAGAGAGCCCAACTACTGCTCTCTCCGTGGTCGTTGCCCTCTCCTTCCGTCCGAATGATGCAACATGCAAAATGCACACGCCATGATCCCGATCAATGACATGATCTCCATGATCCAACCAAAAACCAAAATCACATAATTGGGAACCTTCTCAATGGGGCCCTTGCTGGATGCCTAGCTTCAGTACCATACGGGAAGCTACTACGACATAAGTACATAACGTTCACATCTCAATTCTCATCTCACACTGTCAACAAAGATTTGCACGGAAAACACAGCCCTCCGACAAACCAAAACCAAACTGATTGCCTTCATAACACATAAGCAACACGGTATTGTAATCCCACTTTCTACCCGATCAAAAGAAACATGAAGTTCTCTCTCCTCGCATCAATTCTTCTAGGCGCCACCGCTCGTACAGCCACCGCCCTTGACGCCACGTGCTGCTACGCCGACGAAAACGTTGGTTGCCCTTCTACTTATGAACATGACACGAACGACGGCTATATGATTAGTGGTGGGATGAAAGCATTGAACTGCTGCGTCCCAAATGTGCCTAAGGTTACCATCGGTATCCAGTATTGTGAAGGCACGGTTGCACCAAATACTTCTACTGGAACCGGAACAGGAACCGCTGGAGTACCTAATATCCCTGCCATCCCTACTATCCCTCCTGTGGAGACCACCACCTCCTCTGAAGGATCCATGTTTGGTGGAGGGTCTATCTTTGGTGGAGGGTCTAACTTTGGTGAGACGACTACTTGCGATGAGTTGCTGGCCCAGGCCCAGTTCCTTAATTGTAACTGTATCACCAAGTGCAACGACGAAGATGCTCAGTGCAACGATTTCGGTGCTGGAGGCAGCTGTCTTCCTCCAAATTGCCTCAACGCGCATGGTTGCGAGCGCTCTTCATCAAGTTTTACTCTTCACGATGAGACCCACATTGAAATGAACTCTACCTCCACCACTACTACAACAACGACTACCACTACAACTAATCCCATGGGCTCACCCAGCGGTGCCGTGATCACTTCTTCCGCATCTGCTATCATTGTTGGAGCGTCGGTTGCCATCATCGCCTTGTTTGTGTAAGGGTAAACACAAGTGAACGTGTAGGGCTATGTCTTTTAATGAAGTGTGAAGAGTAGAAATCCTTAAATTAGTTTAAACGCCTCGTTATTAGTGCAAAGTAAAGTGATCCCTCGCTCATACTCATGCTCATGTTTTTCAACTCAGCACAATTATCCCCAATCTCTTTCCTTTGGGCGTGTTCTTGTTACTATAACTATCTTCTGTATCTATTGCCGCATCTTATCTCTGCGTTAGAATGCTTCCTAAGCCAAGAGACTGTCAGCAAAGTATTGAGTGAAGGAGTACAACTTGAAGGCACTCATGGATTTAGTATTGAGAAGGCTTCTCAACTTCTGAGTGACACACATGAGTGACGAGAAGATGCCGCCGACACAGAAGTCTGAAGTAAGTATGTATGTAAGTATGCGGGGAAGTGCTTAGAAACGCGACAATCATACTTGGGTAGCATCACTTCACTTTACCACTATAACCATCACTACCAACTACAACAACTGTTCTACACATCATCAAACATGAAAGTCATCCGCTGTTCCCATGCAGCTAATCTCGCCGCATCTTCGTAACCCAGTGTGCAGAACTGCGGACCACCTCAATGTGTTGAACCGGGCGTGCTTATTGAAGCTGGAAAAGAAATTGTATGAGCTCATCAACCAACCATAGTCCAAAGTAGTCCAAATGTGTCATAGGTCCTAATTTATGTACTGAAATTCTTACATACCATGCGCAACCTTGTACTCAGATATCTCACATGCAAAAGTAGCCGACGTACTTCTCGAGAGCTCAAGCTTGCCCCGATGTTATCCTTGTTTGGTGATTGTTAAATGATTCCACCTGTTCACGTTTAAGATAAACATAGCACTACGGAGAAAAGATGGCCTCTCCTATTGGTTTCAGCGCAGCACTATCCTCAAAACCCTTTTCTCTAGCCTCATCCAGTTCATCCGCATGCAGATAATGTCCAGTGACACCACCATCAAGAACGGTGAAGAAACCATCCTCAACACTCTCTGCACTTCTCACTCCCTTCCTTCCCTCTGGCTTTGGAAAACTTCTCGTGTTCACCAACCCTGGCGCATAGCTATTTACTTGAATACCCTTATCTCGAAGCTCTTCCGCCAATGCAGCCGTCAGACCCTCCAGTGCAAATTTGGACGCACAGTACTGTGAATTTGAGGGGTATCCAACTTTTCCTGCTCTTGAACCAATATTGATAATCTTGCCATTCTTTGCTGGAAGCATTGACTGACGTAACACAGCACTCGTAACGATATGAACGCCCACCACGTTTAAATCAAGAAGAGCGCGTAAATCGTCTGCAGAGAGAGTTTGCAATGCCCCTTTGGGTTTTTGTGAAGTACCTGCGTTATTGATTAGTATGTCAATCCCACCCCACTTTTTCAGGATGGTTGCAATTGTATCTTCTACTTCGGAAACATTTGTTACGTCTGCGACATGTAAGCTCATTGAAGGACAGTCGTCATCTTTGGAATTTGATGCTGCCAGTGATGCAGTTTCTTCTAATTCCGACTGTGTTCTTGACTGTGATGTTTATTGTGTGCGTATGAATCAATCAAGTTAGCGTGGAATAAACACGTTGTCATCAAATCTAGCACAATAAGCAGACACATCATGTGTACATATATGTACGAACAATCCTTACCAAGATTGCTACATTCGCACCCTCCCTACTACATATAAGAGCGATAGCTCTACCTATACCACGACCTGCACCCGTCACGACGACACGTTGGCCAGCCAAGCGCGCAGAGGACATCATCATGGAAGTTGATGTGATGGGTAGTATGATGATTAGCAGAATTGACAGCAATTTCGACGTCATGGAGGAGTGCTCTCGGATGTTTGAAGAAGGAATACTATAGTTTGAAACTGTTGCTGCTCACGTAGGGCCTCAGATAGAAGAGCGAGGGCTGCTGGCAGCAGGCGGTGCGGTGATGTTGCGAGTTGCGAGGTTCAAAATGTGTTTTTGATCGAGTTGAAGTCTTGAAAAGTGTCAGTCACTTTCTTCGTCCGAGGAAAGAGAAAATGCCGTTCCATTCCATGCTCTCATTCAAATGGCCCGAAGACGACGCACGAGTCGACCACATCAACTGGAAGAGAGCAACCAACATGGAAAACGTCGTGAACAACAACATAGCCACTGCCAACATGCAGGCGGCAGGCACCACCGGACTCAAGAAAAAGAAGTCGTCAAAATCAAAAAAGAAAAAATCAACCCGTCCAAAATTGCGTCCAGTCGCGACAACCCTCCCATCGGTAGACGAGGACAATCTCGAAAGAGATGGCCTCGGCTACGGAGACATCCTCGTCGTTCCACCACCAACCCCACGAGACAAACTCTTCAGTGACCTCCACCGCCTCGAACAAGACATCACGACACTTCCCAAATTTTCGGATGAGTGGTTTGGCGTAAAGGCAGAGTTGGCCGTGGTTCAAATGAAATTGGATGATTGGGATAATAGTACGCCTACTGCGAAAGGAGGGAGGGTGGAGACTCCTGTTGTGACTACCAATGCTGCGTATCAGGATATTATCAAACATATTAGCAATGAGGAGGAGGTGCAACAAAAACAACAGCCACCGGTAAATAAAAAGAAAAACAAGAAATCATCACGTAAAAAAAATCGCCCCAAGCTAACGCCACAATCTGTAGAGAGAAAAGAGGAGGGGGATGAAGAGGATGGGTTGGGATTTAATGACATTTTATTGACGAAGAAGCAAAGTAATAAGGCACCAGTTGTGGTGGTAGATGAGCAAACAACATTGCTGGTGGATGGTGGTGGTAGCACGGTAGTAGCTCCTCAACCTCAATCTAACGTTGTTGGAGATTGGTTGCTTAGAGGTGTGATTGGTACTCTGTTCTGTTTCCTTGTGTTCAAGTTCTTATTGCCTTGAGGACGTATATAGTATTCTTGTTGTGTGGAATGTATAGAGTCTCTTTGGTAGTTAGTTGTTCGGTGTGTGTGTGTGTTTGATGTTACAGAGCTGAAGTAGAAATGTAGAGAGAAAAACGAAATGGAATGTCAATAATTAATCTGAATGACTATCATCCATTCAAGATTTGTGTGATCATCATCCACGGATGTTCAATTTAATCTTGCAAGAATCGAGGATTGGATGCACATCACTGCGGTCGAGATGATAATTGCAACAGTCGAGGAGTGGGTGTAGTCGAGATGATAATGGCCTCGAATCCTCTGTCGTGAGGTGATGATGTCTACATGTTGGTGGAGATGCTGTTGTTATCAATGGAGAGCTTACTGAGCAGCATGCATGGTTGTATAATCAAACGTTTTCTTATTGCTCAGTATATTTTGTATATTACAAAGACTTATAGTCGAATTATAGTACCAGTAGACAGAAACAAAGACAGGTTATCAGTAGAAGATGTTCTTAGAACGACTCTCCATTCAAGAACTGAGTGATCATCGTCAACGCATGCTCAGGTTGATCCGCAGGAACCATGTGCCCAGCATCATAGACCTGCAAGAATGTAAGTCCATTCGCAGTGCGTGCTAATCCAGCACCGTTGTTCCAATCCTTCTCCTCGGCGGCATTGAACTCAGTCTTGTGACTCCACTCCAAATTGAGCGTCCAGGCACGATTTCCAAGGTAATTACAGATGAAATCAACATCTCCGGCGTAAATGAGGGCGGGGATGCCATCATTCAGCAAGTCTGCGACGTAAGGTGCAAAGTCCTTCATCCAATCGGAATGGAACTCCATGTTAATCATCATGTTGCAAGTCTTCCAAGTAGAGCTGTGTCCATCAACATGAAGGGCCTTCTTGGTAGCATCAGAATTCATGAATTTCTCAACATGAGAGAAATCGTAGCAGAGAGGATTGTCACCGCATGGCTTGCGGATGTCGTAGGGGTTGAGGCCAGTAGCCCTGTACGGAGTGGTTAATGCAGTGTTGCAGTAAATGAAAGCTGCCTGGCATGCGAACGCGTCGATCGTACTATCTCCACTGTTGCATTTGGCAATGCCCTTTGTACACATTGGTTCAGCCTTCTTCATTGTTTCATATGCCGTCTCTGAAATGACCTTGATACCGTGTGAGTTTTTGAACGCCATCTCAGAGTAATGCTGATATTGCACCTCAGGATCAGTGAGACCATTACCAACTGCTACACCTGCAAGATTCAATTTCTCAAGCCCCTCCTTCACGTTCTTGTTACCCAACCAAATCCTGTGTGCAATAGCAGGGGCGTAGTGTCCTCCGTAACTCTCACCAACGATGAATAGGGGAGAGTCCTTGTACTTCTTACCCTCGTCACTCTTGAAGAAGGCCTGCAAAAAGTAGTAGGCATCCTCACTAATCATCTCTTCGTTAGAATCATTTCCCTGCCCATAAGAGTATCCAACATCAGCAGGTTGATCCAACCAAAGAACATGTGCAGATTCCGTCCAACTATATGGATTGACTTTTGTGCTTGCCCCATCCTCATTCACACTGCATGGACCGTTCTCCGACAGAAGGGCGAGAGAAGAAGAGCAGCCGGGACCGCCAGTTAACCACACAACGAGGGGGACGTCCCTGTGTTTGTCTTCCTTCTTGGCTTCACTGTCAGGAATGAGACTCTTGCTTCGCTTTTCAAACATCCAAAAGAAGAGGTGTTTGTCTGATTCCGTGTCATATTTGCTTCCCTTGACTGTGTTGACAATAGAGATCAAACATATGTGAGAATGGAGTGTTATGAAGTGCATAGAGCAAATGAAGAAAATATTGCTGCATGATGTTACATAGAACGATGCAGTATATAGAAACTCACCATTCATGTAACCAGCTAAACTCAACGGGCTCGACGCATCACAGAAATCTCCATCCACCGCATCAGTAGCCAAATTTAACTCTACACCCTCCATCAAAAAACTCTGCACCTTGGTCGCCTTCTCTGCGGTAGCCTGCCAAGATTTCTCCACCTTTTCCACTGCTTCTTCAATCGCCTCCTCTACCTTTTCCGAAATGGATTCGGTTACGACGGCAGCATCCGAAGATGAGAAGGCACACGAGTACACACGATCGGGCAACTTATGCGCAGCTTGCTTTGAAAAGCATGATGAGGGAACTGCTTCACAATCGCACCAAACGCAGTCTTCATGAGTGCCGCAGGATGCATCGTCCTGCTGTTGACACATGTATAGCAAATTCTGATCAATGTCATCGGAGTCATCGGTGATTCCTCCTTGTGGAACGGTAGGTGTCTCAGCCCCGCGGAGTTGACTAACTTTTTTGTAAAATTCAGCCTGTTGGGCATGGGCGGTGCCCATGGTGAGGGTGGCTAGTGCCAGGGTGGATAACTTCATGGTTGATGAGATTACTATTGACTTCGGGTTGTGTTTTGTTGCTTCGTGTGTGTGATGTTGGGCAAATTTTCGGATTTTGCCGTTCATGTGAAGGGTTCTTTCTTTTTGAGAATCCGAACAAATATTCTGATGACGTCACGTATTCCGCAATGTGGGCACTGTATTTGTGTTTTTGGGTTTCCTGGGGGCGTATTTTGGTACATGCTGGGCAGGTGAAACACCAAGCTTTTGTTGCAATGGGATGGTAATGTTGTGAAAGATTAAGAACTAAATGTGTTATCCTAATATTTGATTTTTAGTGCCATCTAAATGAGAGGCACATATCGTGTTCGAGGAGGTCTAGATTGGGTAAAGCTCCCATGACGCACAAGCCTGACTCCCCAAGAAGAAGACTGCACCTGCCTTGGTCTATGACAAGAGAGTGACATTTTGGGAGCATTCTCTTCTTTTCTATTGTTTTCTGTGATGGTAGTATCATCAATCTTCTCCTCTTCGTTGTAAGGTAAATTGCGGTTTAGTGCTTTCGTGACCAACGTCGTCGGTGATGATTTGTTAAGTACTGAGGCGTCAAGAAACGTTGGTGGTTTTGACTGGGTCCCTGTTTTGGCTACCTGTTGTTGGTACTGATGCTGCCTTCCCACACAGGCTCCGCCGCCAATTACTCTGAAAACGTCGCCACTAGGTCCTTTAGTGACACCATCGTAAAGATCCAGGAGAAGTTTATCCAACTTGGCCGGTGAAAGTTTGACTCGCAATTTTGGGGAATCCAGAAGCTCATCAAGATCGACATCAAGCCTCTTGTCAAGTTCAGCTATTAAGCGTTGCTGCAGTTCCTTAGGGAGAACATCTGATTTCATAATCTCTTGTGAAAGGCGTGTTCTGAAATTTCGATACCTCCCTCTTGTTTTCCGAAATGACCGTGAAATGAGCTGTTTTCGTTCCTTGTTGATCTTTATGGATGGAAGAATAATGTCGATCCCTGCATCGGTAGATGATAGTGCCTCTTCCATTGCTTCTGCTTCTGCGACAGATACTGATCCAGCTGCCGCGAAGCGCTCAGTCGCTGCCTCCCAAGAAAGTGCGTAGGAGTATTCTTCAGACATTGGTTCTGGCGCGTGAGTGAGGGCGTAGTAGAGGTTACCAACGAACTCCTCTTTGTTTGAGTAGGGAAGACAATTTGGGAACTGACAAAAGAAATCATTGCTTGGATGTGATGGCAAAACGACGAATTTCCCCATTGCTAATGCTTCGGCCACTGTTGTACAAAGCACTTCTGACGTAGATGGATTGATGAATACCTTGTGAGTCCAACCAAGCTCAACGTGATCGATTGGTCCGTGAAAAGGCATGTCTAGACTCATACCCTGAGCTTTTTCCGATGCGTCGTCTTTGTTAGGGCCTCCACCGTACATATCCACCTTCACTTTCAAGCCAGCGCTGTCTTCGGCATACTTGATCAACTCCATTAACGATGCCAATCCCTTCGACCACAACATCTTTCCGATGAAGTACACAGCCGGGCTAGCATCCGCACTAAAGATCGGGTCTTTGTCGGCATCCGGTGCTGTTAATTTTCCTCTCAGCTCCTCTCCGACATCAATAAATGATCGTCGCACCCCATGGACGTTCTCGACAAGCTCTTTTTCCGGAGCAAATTGACCCAGCGTTCCAGATAATTTAATGAGTCGATGAACATGTGCACGACACATCCACGAAGCTAACAGTTTCATCCCCGGTGCACGAATAAATGCTGCCGGTTGTTCCGTGGCATATACAAAATAATTGGTATGAACAATACCAACGACGTGTTTGAATTTGGAAGTCCAATTCTCTCCAGGACCACGGTACCAGTTAAGATGTTCTGGCTCTTCGAGGACACATATATCGCACTCATCCTCGGGTATCAATCCAATCAGATCCCCCATGCTGTACAGACTGTTCTCTAATACCTCTTGCCATGCCGTATACCATCGAATTTTCAAGTCTTCACTTGCTTCTTTCATATTCGCCGTATCACGCAACCAAGTCCGAACAAACTTTTCTTGGTCTTCTTGACTTTCAAACATTTTTTCTTTCCCATAGATACGTTTTTGATCTTCATCACGTTCTACCCAGGGTAGCAGTATGGTGACGGATCCACCAGCGGCTTTTCGACCGGTGGAAAGGTAGGCAGCCCTAAGAAGTGGGTTGACAGCCGTGCCTGTCATCCAGGGAAGAGAGGCTGTCGTTACTATCCAAATATTTTTTGATTTGTCAGCAATGTTCGTATGGGGTAGAATTTCATCCTCAGGAGTGACTGCACGAGGTTTGGGTATCGGAGGAAGGTTGGGGTCAAGATTAGCTAGCGTTATGGGTGGAATCGGAGTGACGGTTTTGTCAATCCCAAGACGCTCAGAAAAGGAGGATGACTTTGTCTTTCCTGCTGATCCGTCTTTGTGTTGGTTCGTCTCGTGTCCATCACTTAAACCGTCTGCCGTGCGAGTTAGATTCCCCAATGTATCAGATGACACACCAAAACTGCCCATGTCATAACTTGAAGATTCTTTCGGCTGTAACAATTCATTCAACGTTGACTCTGTTTCTGCCAAGTACACAGAAACTTCATCAGACCATTGTTGCAGCTGCTTATCCCATGTTTGAACTCCATCAAAGCGACGTGGAGCCACTAACTTTGTCACATTGTTCAGAACCGGTTTGACTAAAGTGCGGTCCTCTTCTTCCTCCAAAAATAATGGAGTGCTGCCACCACCGCTATCCAAAAATTGTTTCCAAGCCTCCAACATGTATGCCCCCGATTTTCGATTCTTTATCTTATCCTCTTCTGTAGGAAATACTACTGGGTTTGATGACTTGATCTCTGCAAATGTTTGTTTCCAATACTCTCTCATTTTCAATCGCTGCTCGTTTCGTTTTTCCTCGAGCCGTTTTGCTACCGCGTCGAGACTTTTGGAGGACGACTGATAGTTTTCATTGATGTTGGTGAATATTTTGGTTTTGTTCGCCTCTATAAGTGTTGGATCGTCTATGTGATGGAATTTGTGGTCGTCTGGGTTGCCTGCTGCGGTTGTTATAACCAGCAGCAGCGTTGCAATCCGCAGATAAAGCATGATGGTTACGTCAAGAAGTTTGTGCCTCTACAGATTTCGATGATTGATAGATCATTAAAGCAGCAGCAACAGCTGCAGAACTTCTTCTAGCTTTGCTGTTATGTATCGACTATATAATACTACGTTTATGCTCTTCCCTTGCTGGCTATTACGCACGTATTGTCGACATGGAGGCAACGTGTTCCGTGGAGGGAATTTTTGAAGTCTTTGAATTCGTGGCTGCTGTGATACCTGTGATGTGCTTTTTGACACTTCTTGTGTCACACAGCTGTTTCGGTGTTCTTCGTTTTTCCTCCGACAGTCGAAAGTACCAAAGCCTTTCTACCAAGTAAAGTAGTCCTGCGTAATCAACATAAGCATGCATTTGTAAGTCGATCATCTTAATGCTACATTTTACTTATTCCAATACGGAAGGTTGATTCCAAACTGTCTCCCAGCAGCTGCTGCTTGATTCCAAGTTCCTATCAGCTTCAATTGCAACGTTGTTTCTTTTTCAAGACAAGTTGCATCATCCTCTACCATCCAGGTTGATTGGAATAACTCTTTACTTGCAGCAACTGAATCCGGTGACCTTGCAGTAATCTCTCTTGCCACCTTCATTGCCTCTTCAATTGGATCGTCAACACATCTTGACACCAAGCCAAGTGACTCTGCCTCTAATCCACTAATTATCCGTCCAGTCATTGTCAACTCTTTTGCCACGTCCATACGCACAAGCTCTCTTAAAACAATTGATGCAGACATGTCTGGGATAAGGCCCCATCGCGATTCCATAATGCCAAGTTTACAATCGGGGGTGGCAAAGCGGAAATCTGCACCAAGTGCTATCTGTAGTCCTCCACCGAAGCAATACCCATGAAGTACAGCGATGACAGGGACTGGTAGTTTCCTCCAGAGATAACATACATCTTGTGCCAAGTTCCCCACTCCGTCGTCCCCACCATAGCCAGATGGTCGTTTCAATAATTTATCCAGCGAACTTTTAGGACCTGAGAGGGCAACACCCTTGGCATCAAGACCGGAACAAAATGCTCGCCCTTCTCCACTTATAATGACAACTCGTAGATCTTTGTTCAATTCTCTATCATTTCGTAATCTAGATGCTGCTTCGGCTATTGCTTCAAACATTGGTATACATAGCGAATTTAACTTGTTGGGGCGTGATAGACAAACATTGACGATGCCCTGACCAAGCGAAACTATTTTTACGTGATCGTTTATGTTGATTTTTATATTGGTAGGATGCTTTGGTTTGTATTTGTTGGATGGTGGTGCATTTGCATTATGAAACGAAGAGTGGTGGAATGATTGATGCCGGTTGTGATAGATCGGCAATGAGGGACGAGAATTGGCAGCTGGTGGACCAAGGTGGGCGTAGCTAGCAGGGAGAGCTTGCCGGAAGCAGTATCGGCAGCGATTCATCGTTATTCTACTAGCCATATATAATTTGATTGTATTGCTCCGCTGCTACGATACAGAGTGGTCTACACTTCTTGACTATGCAACAATCTATGCCATCCACCATCTCCCACAATGTAAAAATCCCGGAGGCCCGATATGTTTTCTACGTAGGAACTTAAAGTACTAAATTCCTACATACAATTAGGACGCGGTCAGACAAATTCGAGCGAAAGTTTTTGCCATCTTCGCCAAAGCAAGTAGTTCACCATGACGGCCACCATCCTGCCCTATCAAAATCGTCGCCATTTCGGTGACAATCGTTTCTAAATTTACAACCTATCCCTTCTGTATGTCTCATAAACAATATTTGGCAGTATGGTTGTATTGGATTCAGAGATAGGTGGCTAATATCATTCCCCCGACAGCTGCCCGTCACCGGCGTCATCATCGTGTCGGCGGTCCATATGATCGGAGATATATGAAGAGATTAAAGCCATCGAACGCCATTTCTCGGTGCCAACTTCATCTATGAGTAAACTAGAGTTGTTACGGCCGGTCTTCCGCTGTGATTTCTATGAATACACTCCGCTCGGGTCGACATCCACCACCGACAGTTCATCTGAGTGTTGATAATGTTCAGTAATTTGGTGTTGCAATTCGATGGCGTCTTCCACATATCAATATAATTCATCCTAGACGCTTCATCTATCGGTCATGCACAACCGATGACGCGGAGGAGTGATCTGCAATGGAGTTGGTGTGTGTATAACGACAGGATCAATCACCAACATGTACCGGTCGGACGTGTTAATTTGGATGATGATCAATATGATGTGCGGTTAGGCTGACTTATCGGTGATAAACGCAGATGAACCGTGCCATTGATGGTACGAAGAATGGTTTGTAGGAATGTTGTCGAGGACAGAATTGGTATAATGTCAGGAGACTCCTCAACATTACAAATTGGCAATTTTCATGAAGAGTTGTACCCACTTTTCCCTGACTCGGGCATGAATTACTGAGATTCGTCAACTTATTTGGGCAGCCAAGCGTTACATATAGTAAGATAGGACTGGAATATGAGTTATTTGGTATGTGTTGACTTACAAGGATTGTTATTATACGATAGGGTAGGGCTGAGGGTACTGAGCTAAAGGTAGCTCTTACATTCATGGACCCATTTATCTCAGTACCATTTGATCAAAACGGCGGCCCCAGCGAAATGGAGCTTCTATAGTGACTCTAGAAGCTACATTTCGCTGGGGCCGCCGTTTTGACAATTATTGGGTGTGTACAATCAATACTACGGAAGCATCACCATGGTCAAAAACAATTTTGTTAGTGAATGACGGAGGTGGCGCCCCTTAAAAAAATAAATATGAGTCCTTGGATGTATGTCTTATTTTTTTGGTCTGAGTCCCGTTTCCAGAAGTGGGAGGTGGTGCATCGATGACAAAAATATCTGCCAAAAATGGCGGGCCGATATCTACAGTAGATATCTTTGGTGTCAAAAATCAAAACAATTTTCCACGCACGAAGTGCTCTCTTCAAGCTACTCATCACTCCTACACGAAGAAGTCCTCATACAACGCCGCCAGTAGAGAGAACAACGCCACCGCAAGTGACAGAAGAAGAAAATATGGTACTTCCAACGACACTATACACACGGGCTGTCATCCCCTCATCTCGGTGGATCTGCTCAAAGGTAAGGGTCAGAAAGACTCATGTTCATCGCATCCACCATATTTGTTCTTTGGCAACTTACTGTTCTCATCTTTTGCACCTCGAAACATGTCGATAGTTGTTAAGCAATACATCTATCACAACCCGACAATTCTCTGCACCATCGAAAAAGGTGGTAGTCATCCACTCTATAGGCGCCGATAGGCCCGGCATCGTTGCCGACGTGACGCGCATCGTCACAGATAAGGGAGGTAATGTTGGAGAGTCACGTGCTCAACTATTGGGAGGACATTTCTCGTTAATGATGCAGGTTGATATTGCTGAAAAGGACGTTGGTGATTTGCAGGATCAGCTAGCTAGTGGTGTGGAAGGGATGAAGACTGAGTGTTTGGAGTCTGTGGAAAAGAATGCCACTGTTGCTCCAACAATTGCATGTGAGTGAAGTTCGAAACATACATGTCTGTTAATATTTCTGTCGCTTTTTCTAAATATATTGGTTCAACAACATCATTCATGTGCTCACACAAACAACACAGTCGCCGGAAGATTCAAACTCAGTGGAGCTGACAATCCAGGAATTGTTCACAAACTCACATCTGTTCTCGCACGCAACCAATTAACAATTGCTAATATGAAAACGAAGCATGAAGAAGCTCCCTTTGGTGGTACTGAGTTGTTTACTGTGGAAGGCAGATCGGTTGCATACGAGCCTCTTGCATCTAATTTTGAGTGGACTAAGATTCGAGAGGAATTGAAGGAGTTGGGCGACAGTTTGAATTGTGATATTGAGTTTGATAATGTTACAGGAAGTACATTTAGAGATTAGGATAGACAAGAGAGATTTGATAGGAAAATACATGTTACACAAGAATAATATGGAGCTAAGTGATCTACTATATATATTCCTAATATGAGTGCTAAAGATTGACATGACGGTGAAACTAAACTTGTCAAGAAGAAGAAATTCACTGAGCACCACCATAAAATGATTCAAAAAGCTGTGCCTTCTTGAACGAAGCAAATGGTCCAGTTAACGCGTCACTCCTAAACCACGCGGTTGTTATCCACTTTTCCTTGGGTACTGGTAGGCTGCAATGAAGAAGTCGTAGGTCCTTTTCTCCTCCTGGCATGTAGTTGTAGAATGCAATCGCGTCTCCAGCTTGAATTTGTACTACTTGCTTTGGCTTCATAAATGCGGATTGTAGGTATGCATCAGATCCTTCTTCGCCAACTATCAATAACCCACATTTCTCAAGCTGCCTCTTGAAACTTAACACTGAAATTTCGTTTTCATTGGTAAAGTCGATCCCTTCTAACTCATCCTTCATTCCTCCGAACGGGAAATAAGTCCCACCTACACCATTGAGGTAGCTCAGTACTGTCAAATACCTCGAGTAGCCATCGTGATGATAATCAAATCTTCCACCTTTGTCGTATTTTGCAACCTGCAAGTCCTCGGCGAAGCATATTTCTACTTCGGCATTGTTCATACTATCGTTCATTACATCATGAGCGAAACACGATCGGGATTTGAAGATCGTGTCCCTTGCCACCAATGGAGCATCTCGCCAATCACTTCCTTCGTCAGCAGTGACTATGCTAAATGGGTCGATCCAAGTCAAATATGAATTCTTTCGCACGGTATTCTCTCCAGATTGCTTTGTTCCAGCAACCTTCATTCCCTGAACTTGTGCTGTCTGCATCAATAACATTCTATCTTCTTCAGGGATGAGTTCTTTTACGAGAAAAATATCTGGCGATGAAGATAACCGAGTGATATTCTTGCCATGTGAGCGGATTGATTCTCCAACAGTGATAGCGGAGAGAAAGTCTGGTGGGCCAACTGGATTAAATGAGCTGGCTAGAGTCTCGCCATTTGTGTCTACATCTACAGCAAACGGCTCAATCGTAGAAAATCGTCTCAAGTTATTGTTTTGCATCTGCCGGGTAGTGTAGGCGGCACGGGAGAATGCAAAGCTTACCAACGGATAAGACATGGAGGCTCCTAGGATTATCTTGGCGGCTAAAAAGGTGAAGTATTTCCCCATCATCATATCATTATAATAACCGATTGCTAGCCTCCGCCACCACAAGATCGGCAAGCACAAGAGATGTACTTCCCCTCTTATTGTTGCGCGCAGCAGCTTCCTCCTACTTTTAGGCTACTGGCCAAGGCCAGGCCTTTATCATGGTGAAGATCATTTTTGGATTCCGGATTCCTCTCCATCGCGAACGCAGCTAACTTCTCGGACCTAGACTCGACTCAATCCAGAAAATCTACTCCTCAAAACAGCCATCACCATGGAACCTATCCACGGAGACGAGGCATGGAGAGGGTCAAAGTGGGGCAACGTTGAGGTGTCTGGCTAAATAATATTGTAACCATTGGTAAAATTATTATACTGATTAGTTCTTCTCACGTACGAGATGGATATTCCATACCATTTGTTCAATTCAACACTACCGGAGAATACTTGGCCTCAGGATATAGCTCCTCCATAATATTCCTTCTCAAATCAACAACTGCTTCATGTCTTTCTGGTGGTTGTATCCGAGGGGCCCATGGATCATCCAACATATCGTTGATCGATTGAATCTGTGCATGAGTCAGAGTCAACCTTTGCCCTGGACTTGCCAGCATTTCTTCGATTGGATCAGTCGGCTTAGGCACCCACGATGAGTGCCACCAGCCATTGTACGCCAATCGTTTGTTTCCCTTTGATTTTGGACTTACTGAAGTTACAAAGTGTGACGAGAATGGAGTAACCGAGAAAAGGACGAGTGTATTGAAACTTGCATGCAAGTAAGCATTCGCAAGGGGCTCTGGTGCCCAATACAGACCACCTCCATATTCAGCCTTCCATGTTTTGCTCAAGTGCCAAATGTACGCTACAATACGCAAATTTTAGTAAATAATCAGCAAAGCGAAACAATCAGTTGTTGTTTACTCACCTACCGAGCGTTGACCAACATGATCCGTATGGGGTAAGGAATGATCCCCTACTTCATAATAACTTGGTGCACCCACACTTTCCCCAGAGCAATCCCTTCCAGTCAACTCGGACATGAATTCCTTCGTCTCCTCTGTTTCAAACATCTCATTGGCTTGTAAGAATAGTGGACTAAAATCAGATTTTGAATATACATTGTTGTGTTTGAAGCCATACCCATCATTGAAATAATCCTCATTTTTTGACCATGCATCGGTATCATCAAGCTCTTCATACATTGCATTTGCAAATTCTGGAATGAAAGCGTTACGAATTACGCATATTTCACCATTGCGAATTTGTGTTTTAATGGTTTCAATGGTATTGGGGTCAGCGAAGATGTCTGGATTGAGCACATCTTGAATTTTGGTTCCAGATTTAAGCTCATAAGACGGTGCTTTCCTTGACTTTTTCTTCATACCCTTTTTACCTTTTGACATGCCACTTCCAGCAGTGGCCTTGCCAAAGCCTCCAGAGGCCATAACGGATCCTTTTCTTACTCCATTCTGTGCTGTTGAGGATGATATCGCAGGATGCTGGGTTGTTGATGATGTGGTGAAGGCGCAGACACCGCCGATATTGCTGATGGCGGCGGCAGCCGCCAAGAGTTGTAGAGTCACTGTATTATACTTCATTTTTAGATGATACTTTTGTATCACCGCCACGTTACTTTATTATTTCGTCACCAGATGATACTATTGTATCACCGCCACGTTACTTTATTATTTCGCACCATCAAAGTGAAAAGTGTCCAAGTGGAAGAATGGAAGCGGCATGGAAGGCGCATGAAACTGACGCGAAATCCTACAAGAAGCTACTGAGGAATTAGTACAAAATCGCCCTCCCATCAAATCACTCGAGCAACGGAGGTGATGGTTGAAAACAATCCACACTACCACAAGACCTACCGGACAACTGCTACAACGAACTCATTTCACTAGCAATACTAACATTGCTGCTGCAGAAAGTACCCTCTTGCTTAGTCTTGGTTGAGGTTGGATACAAGTAATTCGTTAGATCTTATTCTTATTCGACCACCTCCTCCACAAAAGACAATAACTTCTGCAACAGAACATACAACAATTTCAATACTCCTAGCAACTAGCTCAAAAGATACACCGGCTAATTAAAGTTCTGGGGCCCGGGAGGAGGTAACAGATTCATTCAGCGTTTCGAGAGGTTGTTGCATACGGCCCATACCCGTATCGATTTGAATCTCAAACATCATGTTCTGCGTAGGGCAGGAGTTAGCCCTACGTTGTGCACGAGATGGTCGAGGACGATTTTTACGGCTGGTATTAGAGCTGGATGGTGCTGCCAAATCCATGCCTTCCAACGTAGTCTCCTGAACTTGTGACACTTCTTCTTGGCTCGAAGGAGTAGTAAGACTTCTTCTGAACACGGCATCTCCTCCAATTACCATTTGAGGCCTCAATTGAGGACCCAACGCAGATGGTTGCTCGCTGAACATGAAATGCCCAGCTGGCATCGACACTGTCCTCACTCTACGACGGCGAGCAGGTGCTGCAGCAACAGGAGTTGGCGGTTTGATAGCTCCTTCTTCCTCGTCATGCTCGGACACATCATCCTCATTATCGTCATCACCGCCTTCTTCTTCGCCAAGAAGGAGCTCTTCCTCCTGCTCTTTATTCGCAATCCACATCTTAACCGTGTTGGGGTCGGAGTCGATTAAGATAAGCTCGTCCTCGTTAAAGATTTTTGGCAATAGGTAGATTCGAACTGGGATACACAACGCAATCAGAATAGGAAATGCGATTGCAATCACCTTGATACTTTTGACGACGTAAAGTGCCGCAAAGAAAAACAATTGGATAGCCGTGAATAGGTGCATCCTCTTTGGAGCCATGTATTGAGTGTATGGCTGAACTGGATATTTCGACGGCTGCATGAAGAACATCAACATGCGCCCCCAGAATTGATTCGATCCCAACGAAACAAGACCCATGAATAAGAATACACCGTACAAAACTGGGACGGGAATCAATTTGAGCACATCCAGTGCAAAGATAGTAATCAAGACGAGTACGTGTATTCCTAGATTCGACAACCTCGTCTCGTGCACAGAAACAAAAGTACCATCTGGGAGTTTTTCAGCCATCGCATGAATGTGATTTAATGAACGAACTGTTGCTGCAACAAGCCAGGGAAGGCCGAGCATCGAGTTGATCAAAACAAACACACCAACAACGATTGTATCCCACTAAGAATAATTTGATTTGAAAAGGTGATTTGAAAAGGTGAGCCATGATGTACAAAGGGCCGAAAACTCGATAAGTATCACATACCACAAAAAAGGACGAGAAGTTACTCACATTATAGGCGTCTCCATGATTGAGCTTATGACTGGGATGGTTGATAAGATGCCAGGTGATTCCGTCGTCAAGAAAGACGAGCACAAATGCCAATAGTGCAGGCCCGGCTGCCATAAAAGGAACCCATGTCTTTCCGTTCAAGTCACTGAGGTTCACAACCCATGGTCGAGGTCCAAATGGATCTGCTTGCCCATAGCAATCATTTGGCCATGATGTGGTACAACTAGCATCACAACATTGAAAGGTTGGGGCGAACTTACTTGGAACGTTTAGCTTCTCAATGGGAATCTCCGAAAAAGAATTTCCAATCACTGACCAAATCAAAATTGAGATCACTACAGCAAAGTCTGTCATGGTGTTTCTCCAAGCTTGGCTGGGTAGAAAGGGTGAAAACTTGAACTTGCGGAGCAAAAATGCCACTGAAGAAGCATACAAGGAGAGAGAGTTGTAAGAAAACGTACAAAAATTGGATCAAAGTCGAGAAAGACAAGAGCATTTTCAATTTACCTTGAGTTGTCCCAATAAAAACGATCAAAGATAGCAACGCAGACGCCCAGTGAGAGTAAAGCGGCTGGTCTTCGTACGCATCATGTGCTTTGTGATTCATATCAAAGTAATGGATAACACCGACGTCGCTGAATGGGCTCCCAATAGCATTAATGATGAAAATCAAGGAAATCAAGAAGCTGAAAATCTCATCAGTAAATCGAGTGCATAATACGATGACGCGATTCAGATCCATTACTGCCCCAATAAACATGTATATGGCGACCCATCTGCAGCGAAGAATATTGTGAGTGTTTGAGAGGAGTGATAATACAAGCACGCAGCAAAATGATAGCTGACTTACATTCCAATCCAAGCGTTCAGACTGAGAAAAGGCACGTCCATAGACTTGGAAACTTTGTAGAGGATCTCTGAGAAGGCCAAGACTGGTCCTGTACCACCATTGATCACTGCAAGAAGCAAAACGGAAGAGATATTTGTAAGAAGATACATTCACTTGGAAGTAAGTGATGAGAACAAGAAGTGCGTCTACTTACTCATTGGCTGACCACCAATCAAAGCATAGACGATACCACACCATGCGGTAGCCAGAATCATCTCTACCGTCCCGATGTAATTGTTTGTAGCTTTGCCGTAGATAGCTCCGAATGTCACAGCAGGAGCAATACAAGCGAAGTAGAGAAAGAAACTAGTGGCAATCACCTAAGAAAAAATGAGTGAGCTGACAGTAATGTACAGAAAAAGAGGCACATTGAACAACCTCGTAGACTTACCTTGCTATTAAGATTGGTCATCTCTCCCTTCCAATGAGTCAAAATTGTGCGTTTTACATCAGAAACGATCCCTTTCCCCCAACCTAGTCCATGACGCATTTTGTGTCCATGGCCAGCGTCACCCCCCTCATCATTTCTGAACGATTCCGACTCGACCGGAGCTGTCTTCACGGTGCCTTTCAGACTGTCGTCGGTAGTAGTAGTATCCTTCATTTTATCCTTGGCTCTAGGCTCTAGGTGTGTTGTATCACTTCGTTGCGTGCTCTAGGATAGCAAGTGGAATGATGTCAACATGGCGTTGTTGTGACGTGAATGCATTCCTTTGAACTTGAACTCGTGGCCGTGGCCGTGATTTTCTTTGCACTTTCGCCGATGTCTTCTCGGACTTTCATGCACTGATTCCGTCGTAGAAGGTGGAGTATTGCTGGGCGGCAGATGCCATCTCTCAAATAACGGAACTCCTAAACTAATCATTCCAAGGAACAACGAGAATTGAGATTGCCATCTTCCGACACAAAGAACCCCCATTTTTTTGTTTTATGTAGTGTTCCGAACCATGAGGAAGACATCGCTCCTATTACTACAACTTGTCGCTGCCCAAGGTAATAACCAGCTGCGCAGACCTCTAGCAGGCAAGGAGGAGGGCAGCGAGAGCATCTCGCAAAATTTTCTGCTTGATGGCTTAGAGTTAAATTTCTTTGCCGATGAGGTGGATGGAGATTTCTGTGATGCGTCGAGCCCGTTGAGTTTGGCTGGTTACATGAACGGTGAGTTTCTTATACTGCTCCGTTCTATGTAACATCATGCAGAAATATTTTCTTCATTTGTTTTCTTCATTCTCATTCTAACATATATTTGATCTCTATTATCTTCATAGTCAAGGGAAGCAAATATGACACGGAATCAGACAAACACCTCTTCTTTTGGATGTTTGAAAAGCGAAGCAAGAGTCTCATTCCTGACAGTGAAGCCAAAAAGAAAGACAAACACAGAGACGTCCCCCTCGTTGTATGGTTAACTGGCGGTCCTGGCTGCTCTTCTTCTCTCGCCCTTCTGTCTGAGAACGGTCCGTGCAGTGTGAATGAGGATGGGGCAAGCACAAAAGTCAATCCATACAGTTGGACTGAATCTGCACATGTTCTTTGGTTGGATCAACCCGCTGATGTTGGATACTCGTATGGGCAGGGAAATGATTCTAACGAAGAGATGATTAGTGAAGATGCCTACTACTTTTTGCAGGCCTTCTTCAAGAGTGACGAGGGTAAGAAGTACAAGGACTCTCGTCTATTCATCGTTGGAGAGAGTTATGGAGGACACTATGCCCCTGCCATTGCACACAGGATTTGGTTGGGTAACAAGAATGTGAAGGAGGGACTCGAGAAATTGAATCTCGCAGGAGTAGCTGTAGGCAATGGTCTCACTGACCCTGAGGTGCAATACCAGCATTACTCTGAGATGGCCTTCAAAAACTCACACAATATCAAGGTCATTTCGGAGACGACATATGAAACGATGAAGAAGGCGGAACCAATGTGTACAAAGGGCATTGCCAAATGCAATAGTGGAGATAGTACGATTGATCAATTCGCATGCCAGGCCGCTTTCATTTATTGTGCAAAGACCCTGACTGGTCCCTTTTTTGCCACAGGCCTCAACCCCTACGACATCCGCAAGCAATGCGGTGACAATCCTCTCTGCTACGATTTCTCTCATGTTGAGAAATTCATGAATGCCGATGCTACCAAGAAGGCTCTTCATGCTGATGGACACAGCTCTACTTGGAAGACTTGCAATAATGTGGTCAATCAACAATTCCACGTCGATGAGATGAAGGACTTTGCACCCTACGTCGCAGACTTGCTGAATGATGGCATCCCCGCCCTCATTTACGCCGGAGATGTTGATTTCATCTGTAATTACCTTGGAAATCGTGCCTGGACGCTCAATTTGGAGTGGAGTCACAAGACTGAGTTCAATGCCGCAGAAGAGAAGGACTGGAACAATGGTGCGGGATTAACACGAACTGCGAATGGACTTACATTCTTGCAGGTCTATGATGCTGGGCACATGGTTCCTACGGATCAACCTGAGCATGCATTGACGATGATCACTCAATTCTTGAATGGAGAAGAGTTCTAAGGATTTCCGGTTCACAAATGTTACAATAGAAAAGACCTAAATATGTACCTAATATATGCATCAAACGACTGTACCTTTCATCTCGACATTCGCTTCGTTTCCATGCTTCTGTTTCCGGTAAAGCACAACAAAATCACCTCTCAAGTAGAACATCGCATCCAACATCCAAAGAACGGCCGAAACTACTGCCCACCAAGGATTGTCGTCATCAAAACTGAAATCGGTTAGCACGACGTCTATCACCGAAGCTATGCCAAAGAGTGAGTCGCCTGCATTCTCTAAAGCCTGTGCATCCTCGAAGAAGTCCCAGAACCCCGTACAATGGACTGTGTTCTCTTGGCGGCGTCCAATCAACGCAAATGCTGCACTTAATAGATAAAGGTGGATGCTGACTAATTCCAATCTATTCACCATGTCTTCATCCATAGTCCCAGCTGCCCACCCGATCGCAGAAGCTGTACCAAATATAGCTGCAGCTCCGAATGTTGTCGCCGAGCTCAACTCTCTCCTATGACCAAAGTGACGCCGTAAGTTTGACATCACATTGGACCTCATTTTATCGCCTTGCTTCCCAGACAATCTGGCACCCTCGATCAACTGTTCATCCAAGGAAGTTACATGCTTATCAAACTTTTCGAGGGCCAGCAGAATGTCTCGGCCTGTATCTCCCTCGCATCCAACATTGGCGGCATGTTCATGTGCTGTAATGAAGAACCGTTTAAGGCCTATTATCATCGTGCAGCGTTTAGAAGTAAATAACAATCTGTCAGGTGAGCAAACTTCACTGGATGCCATAGCCTCACTCTCTCACTTAAAAACTTACCTCTTTGCTTCTTGTCAGCCTGCATAGTCCTTATAGCCCAAATCACATCAATAGAACTATTGAGGAGGTAGACAAATGGACCAAGAACCCAAACAGAATAATAAAGAAACATATTTTGAGGATCGCTTTCCGAGTTGGATAGGTTCACATCCCATGAAGATCCTGCAATGTAGAATAATCCACCCCCAAGGAAAAATGCATTGGAGAATATTGACCAAAACACATCATTTTCATTTCTTGCTTCTACAAAATGGCTGACATAATCTTCGCTGCCGCTATCAATGTTCCAACATTGGTCAGAAATATCACATTGATCTGACAAGTCAACTAGTGTCGATGCTTGAGGTGCTACTCGGTCATCTTTTTGTGGCATGCTGTCTTTGTAATCTTTATGTAATGGCGACATTGGCGGTTGGAATGACAACACCGGTTGATAATGCCTTGTAGCTGTAAATAGGTGAAGTGATAATAATATCGGATGTACCGTTTTCATAAGCAGTGTTGTCAAGAAGTTGTTACTGAAGAATCATCGGATGGCGGTATGGCGGGTAGCAGCTATGCAAAACAGAAAACATGTCATAGATTATTGCTTCATCGGCAATCTGATAGAAAGAAAAGAATTACAAGCCCGCATTCCGGCTGTTTCACCCAATCATCGGAGCGTGATGCATGGACTAAAGCTAAAGTTAGTAGGAGTAATAAGTACCTCTCAACAAGAATGGTAGGTGGAGATTCCTAGCCGAGGAAGAAGAAGCTAGTATAAAATGCGGGGAACAGACACATTTCGTTGATGCTGCCCGCCGATCAAGACGTGTCTCTATCAAATATCTAAGTAGGATTAGGGATTAGGGATACTACCATCTCAATTTAGAGGGCGGGCCCTCTATGTAGCTTGCGGGTTCAAAATTGCGTATTACTAGTTCCTCTGTATGCTATTGGTGGCGGGATTTTTCGATGGAATCGGAATCTAAAAATCTCAGATCCATTTTCCATTTTCATTTCAAGTTCTCCCAGCGTTTCTACCCTACACATAAGACTCACATAAGAGGCTTGATGATGCGTTGTAATTCAACGGCTGTGGGGATCGGATTGAATATCGGTGGCTGCATACTACGCATCTACTATGCAATCTGATGGCCGCCACCGATCGTCAGGCTCCACCATCGAGATGTATGGTGATGAGTTGGAGCCACCCAAGTCCAAGGCTCGCTCCGGCTATTCTATCGACGGCTATTCATTATATGATGACGAGGTCACAACAGCAACAGCCAAGAGCGGTCGTTTCTCTCAACTTCTCAATCATCTGGGGGCGTTTTATTCTGAACAATTAGAGTCAAATCCCATTCGTACCAAAAGCTTTACAGCGGGCACACTTGCTGTTGTAGGAGATCTACTTGCCCAAGGGATTGAGCTGTCATTTGATAATACAGGGGAGGAAACGTCGGGGTTGGACGGCTGGCGAGTCTTTGCCATGTTTATCGAGGGCCTATGTTTCAGTGGCCCTAGTATGCATTATGCATATGACTTCTATGAACGCTTGTTTCCGATAGTAAGAAGTGAATTTGTCGAACCTATTGTTCATGAGGATGTACAAATATTAGATGCAAATGGTGATATTATCCGGGTTGCTGATTTCAAGACAGAATGGAAAAATGTATTAATCCATGTAGCATTTGACCAAATATTCATGGCTATGTGGTACGTTGCGGGTTTAATGATCATTACGTGTGTCATCGAAGGGCACTCCAGTGACTTGGGAGCAGAACTTCAGAATGATTACCTTCGCAATCTTGGTTGTTCTTGGTTGGCAGCCGCGCTATTCTTTGCTCCAATTCAAATCTTTGCGTTTGGGAAATTGGATAAATCATATCGAGTTTTAGCTGTCAACATTATCGACATCTTGTGGGTAACTGTCATGAGTATTGTAACTCACCTCAATCGTGGAGAATCGGAAAGTTTTGTCAAGTCGGTTCTCATTCCTATGTTGGCATTGATTGGTGATAATATTGTTGATTCTACATGAGCAGGATGATAGATAGTTTTGGTTCATTATTGCTTTGAGGGTGTGAAAAAGAGAGGTTGTAGAAAAGTGAGTACTTAGTGATAGAAACGCCATAGCTTGCTTCGAATCTCAGCCCCATCGCTATATCACGATGCATCGATCCTTCAAACAATATCAGCATCTCCCTGTTAATTAATCAAATCAATGAAAAGCCAATTTTCAGGCCATTTTCGTGTGAAGTGAGCTTCCTTTATTGTGAGTACACCAATTAATAGCTTCATTATTATGTACAATGTATGTATATAGTCATTCAAGTCGCTTGTTGAGGCAACATCAACGACCAACTTCAAAATCAACACACTACTTCCATTTTTGCATGTGCTGTGTTCCCTCCCAATTTCTCCTCTCTCCTTCTCTGTGAAGAGAGTAAATGTTCCTATGCAACATATCATGTGTATATTGCGCCATCATAGAATCCTGGGCATACCTGTTGGCCAAATGATCTCCGTTGTGCAAAGACATCTCGTGGAGACGATGCAACTGCGCTTGCATCTGATGGCGTTGACGCATTTGGTACATGAGGAACTGCCTTTCACGCAAAATGCGCTCCTGGTGTTCAGGTCGGATGGAGGCAAGGAAATGCCTCTCGTGGATGGTGGCAAAGGCGTTGCTACTAGGAGAGCCAGCAACAGCAGCAGTAGTAACCGTGTGTAGGGGTCGTTTAGGAAGTGGTAGAGATTCATATTCTCCCACGCAGGTAGCAGCAAACGTCCTACTTGCATCCACCATTCCGCCAGCACCCAAGAAGCGAGGAGGAGCCTGTACGGGTACAGCAATGCGGGCAGCTTTGGCAAGTTTATTTGCCGACTCCGCAGCATTCTTCTTGGTAGAGGGGCCTTTGTGGTATGATGGCTTGGAATTGCACTTCATTTTCAAGCACAGCCAAGGCTTGTCACGGACAAAATTGACGTTAGCAAATGATGATTCCTCTCCCTTGCGACGGCTCTTGATCCTACGGAATCCCCAGCGGTTGAGCTTTCGGATGAAGCTGTGGAATAAAGCCTCACGGAAATATTTGGGGAGAATAACGTCAGAGAATTGCTGCTTATCTGCTATGATGAATGAGAAGCCATCGGAGAGCCAGTGAACAATGGGCTGGTATTCCTGCGTGGCAAGGATCTCCTGGAGTATTTCGGGAAAACTCTGGACATCGTTCTTGAGGGCTGCAGCATCGAGATTCTCGGGGTCATTAGCATCATTTTGGGAGAAGGCTTCTTCCGCATCTCTGTTACTTTCGTATCTGCTCTCAGCGGTGCCTCCATCACTAAAGACTGTGATGGTAGATGGATCTTCTGCTGCGACTTCGCCTTCCGCATCGGCCTTGGGCGTGGTCTCGACTTGTGAGGCGGTGAAGAGAAGGTCAAGGCCACTCGGGGCAGACATGGTAGTTGCTGCTGTTCGTAGATTACAAGACGTAGGAGGAAACGTCGCGGCATGTGCAGTTTTGGAGGACTGCACCGAAGTCACCGCCGAGGGAGGTTCGCTCATACTTGTAGCCGCAGACGCAGACGCAGATGCAGATGCTGTGGGTTTCTTCAGCGGGAAGTCCATTGTAATTGTTGGTTAACCGTTTGGAGATGCTGGTGTGGAGGAAGAAGTTGGTGGGTTATACCATGTAGTTCGAAGTTATGGTAATCGTGTTCGCAGAACTCTGTGCATTATCGCCGACCTCCGCCCGGCGAACTCCTGAAGTTTTACAGCACGAACCTACTTTCCTTTCGAGTTTGGAGACATGAGCGAACGGATCCCAGAGCGAACGTAAAACAGGTATGTACAATATTTATTTGGAGAAGAGCAAAGGTATGCGAACTCTGTCTTTAGATCTGTCTTTTGGCACGACCATTTGTCCTGAGGAATGTTGAAGTAACGCTCGTGTCTGTTCAGACGAGATATAAATAGCTTCCTTCACTTGAGGGGCCTTGTCATGGAGATGTACGGTCAAGCTCTTTGGGTTCAAATGAAGAGCTCCTCTACTTTAGAGGGCTATTGGATTCCTCCGACGATTCGTCAGGCTTATTATGCGAAATGACCCCCTTGATCAACCGAATACCGTTTGTAAGAGTTAACCTGACCCTTTTATCTACCGAATACCGTTTGTCAGGGTTAACCCTCAAATTGTATCTCCCAACACCGCTTGAGATTGATCGACATGTTCTTTGTTCGGTAGAAAGGAACCCCGAAAGGGAGAAAGATTTTCCCCAGCATGAGATGTGCGAACTCTTCCTGTTGCGGACGGACCCAGCTAAGTAGCTGGCTATTCATTTCAACGGGGCGGGACACAGACTCTCTTTTACAGCATAGAGGTATTGTACAAAGTAGACACATGAATACACTGTAAGAGTACATAGGCATGATGGACATACCTACATACAATACTTACACGACAGAGCTCGTGGGACTGTCCGTAAGTAGCAGTTCTTAGATGTTTCGATGACAGCTACTGTTAACCACCTGTGGCTGATCACTGCCAGGTGTGGTTGAAGTTGAAGAATAGCCGACTATGCCTACCAAATGCTACTTACCGAGTATTCATCATGTATATTCCTCATCGGAAGCCAAGAGTGGGATCAGTTCGTGCCAAATCCGAATCGCGCCTGAAGCCTTACAGCGGGCACGTTTTCTAATGTGGGAGATCTACTGACAAGAGGTTTGCGAGTTCGTTTGAGATACTGATAGAGGGAAGGATTAAAGAGGTTTTGCTGCTGGAGAATTTGAATATCTCTTTCCAATTATAAGCTAAGATGTGATCAGGTCGTTCAAGGGGGTTTCAGATATTGGACGACCGAATGATGACGAGGAGGGAGCGTACTTATTCAGCTGTTGTTGATAGGGCGGGGGTGAATTATTCACTAATCTTCGTTAGAATTGCTTTTTGTGCTGTAGCAAAAGTTTCATCTCTTTCCCCTCCTTCCAAGATTACACTATACCACGAATTCCTCGCTTTTGTTGTGATATTAGAAGTGCCCCCAATGTCGTAAACGTGAGGCTGAGGAGCCCAAATTGAGCTAAACTGACGTCTCGCCCATTTCGCATCGCTCACCGGGGCTATCGAGCCAACATCCAAAGGATGGGCGGGCTTCTTGTGCAAATTGAAGATGTCAACGCCATCAAAGAAAGCACTCTGGGATATTTCGAAAATATCTGGTCTAGCGGGTGCTTCCCTGTGAAGCATTTGTTGTACTAAAGTTTTGGCACAGTAATTGAAAGCTGTCTCGTCACATCCCACAAACACATCACTGCTGCCGTCGCTAAGGTGAAATGAGACTATCCTTTGAGCTGTCAGATGATCTGTGTCCTCTAGAATGGGAGGCCTGCCCGAGAGGCATTGAAAAAGAACACAACCGAGGGCCCAAATGTCAGCTGCATAGGTAGGTAACCCCCCTATCACAACTTCGGGAGGAAGATATGCGGTTGTTCCTTCGATTCGAAGATCATCTCCGTCGACGTTCATGTTGACATCCTCGATGTTCTGACGCTGCTCGGTCTTCTGTTCGGTCTTTTTGGGAGCAGCCTGCTTCCAGTCTCCATCTCTGAGCTCTCTGAGTAAATTTTCGCTGCTGCCTTTTACCGACAGTTTGGCCTCTTGTGTTACGGGTCTGCACCCCCCAAAGTCTGTAAGCTTGACGTGACCTGACTCGGTGATTAAAATATTCTCTGGCTTGATGTCCACAAAAACAAAACCACGTTCATGTATACTCCAGAGGGCAGCTGCAACAGACCCAATGACGAACTTAGTGGATTCGTGATCCAGGGAGCCATTCTTTCGCAGTAACGTATGCAAATCACCACCAGCTGCATACTCCAAAACCAAGTAAGCCCCTTCACGAAACCGAAACGATGATATCAATCGCGATATGCCTGGGTGGGAGATTGTTCTTAATATTGCGATCTCTCTGTTAATTGACTGCTCGTAGCCTAAAGCTTCAATCTTTTGAGTTGACACAATTTTAACAGCGAATTCCGGCCAGTTTGATCGAGTTTTATCTTTTAATATTTGCCGCGCATACTTGACTGTACTAAAAGCACCTGTTCCAAGCTCTAGTACAGAGAGAGAGCAACCGATGACAGCAATACAAAGAACGGGTGAGTAATCTTCTCGAATGAAGGTCAATAAAGTATCAGTCAAACTTACCTTGACCGAACACCAAGTCATGAAATTTAAGTGTAGGCAATATAACTGGTGATTCTTCCATCTGAGCTTTTGCCCAAGCACTAACACCATCGGCAGAATTGTCTGCGTCTCCAGCTGGCTTCAGTTGAGCCATATACGATCGAACTCTCGAAGCGGCGTCTAACGATGCCTCCTTCTCTTGTATTTGTGGAAGACATACTTCAACACTCGAATCGGTGGCTGAGGAGATGGGTTTCCCTAATGCTAATGAGCTGCTAATATGCTTCTTTGCTGGCGGTCTCGGTAGTGACGTTGCAAATGAACGAGCGGGGAGAGATGTGTTCTGACTGTAGATCTCCTTTTTTATGGCCCACGGAGCAACACCAGTTACTGTGAGAGGTGGCTGTTTCTTCGAAGCAGGTTTTCTTGCGCCATTTTGGCTCGCACTAGCCCACGGAGCTACTCCTGTGATAGTCGATGGAGGCTGAGTCTTGACGCCCACGTGAGGAAGCCCTTGTTTCTTTTTTGGCGGTGGTCTCCAATTCCCCATGGCTCCACGAAGAGATGTCATGTCGGTACCCAGAGAAGAGGTAATTCCACCACTTGGTCGGGAGCCTAATATCGCTGTACCACTTACACTTTCTTTTATATCTGCGTGTATTTCATCAGAAGCAGATATCGTCCCAGAGACAGCTTCTTCACAAGCGATTGAAAAAGCCGATGGCTCGTTGTCAGTTGAATCAAGATGATTGTAGTACCCTTCCAACTGCGATAAAACCAAAAAAGTCATCTTCCTAACTGTTGGGTTCCAAGAAACCTCGAATTCCTCTCCATTTGTGGAGCAACGACACAAAGCACGAATGAATTTTGGCCCCGCTTCTTTTACCCTTCGCCTCACCATCACAGAGAAGGTATCGTTGCGAAACATCTGAAGTGATTGTTCTGATATTCTTGAGTTGTCAGATGATATGCATAGACATAATCTTGACACCAAAGGAGAGAAATGTGCATCGAATGATGATAAATTACTCTCAATCTGATCTTCCGAATCATCCCTTTTACGAAGTAAACTAATGAGTGTATCTACCTCGTGCAGCAATAGAATGAGTTTGGGTGTGTTCGCTCCACTTCCCCTACCTGACGACGTTGATCCTTTGGAACCTTCTGTGGGCCAAATATCAGGATGCAGTAATGCCCCTATCACCGGGCCGATAAGAGCTCTATCAGCACTTACGAGGGCGCCAATACATTTTACTAATACCTCGTGGTAAAGACCAATCAATGGAGTTTGATCTCGCCAAAGGACCATTCCAGATGGACGATGAAGAGGAATCAGACAATCAAATAGTAAGTTTTCGTGCGAAGCCCTTAGTATCTTTGACTGTGTCCCACTCCCCTTTGAACTCCCGGTTGTAGGAAGGTAAACAAACCCAGAAATTATTCGAAGCAATACGTGTAGTAATGCATCTATCCCACATCCAGATGTATTCTGCATCCCAAGATGATTTTGAGGAATTCCTCCGCCACCCCCTCCTGCGTGAGTTATCGAGATGGGCCCCATTCCAGCCGGAGCAATGCCTGTGTTGCTGGAATTAGTCATTCCAAAAGAGGAGGACACAAACAATGGACAAAATGACCCAAATGATGGGCCCAGTCCATCATCTCCGTCGGCGCTGCTGCCACCAATACCTCTCATTGCCGAATGTGAAAGGGAGCTTCCACTCCCCAAAGCAAATGAGCGTAGCCACTGACCTATCCATCTTCTACATTTCCCACGTAATGTTGCATCCGATGATTCATACAACACTGCCAACAGGACGACCAGTCCTCCTTCTTCAGGAGAGCCTTGACTGATTCTACCTCGGCTATCATCGCCATCACCATTTCCACTAACATGACATTGTATCTCCTCTTCTAGTCTCCTCTTGAACGATTCAATCTTGACTGCCCTCGCCCCTAAAAATGATGTAGCCCCTCCAGTGGTGCCTGCGCTGTCACTCGAAGATTCTGCATATAATTCCCAGAACTCGTCTGCAGTCATTGGTAATAATGCATTATATCTACGTGATAATTGTTGAATTGCATTCTCTAATTCAGGCAATCGAGACCAGTGGTGAAAGAGTGCCGAGAGTACGGGGATTCTTTTGCCTTTGTTGTGTTTGATTGTTTGGTTGTTCTTATTGGTGTTGGTGCTGCTGTTGCTTTTGGTATCAGAGCGCTTCTCTTTTGTCTCCGGAATGCTCATACCTTCACAATAATGCAACAAATTCGTAATGAACTTATCCTCTTCATTCGATCCAACATGCAATTCTTGCATCGATAGTAGAATGCGAGTTATCCGAAAAGCATCGTGCATTCGAGGGAGAGAATATTGTTCCAAAGAGAGAAGAGCATGTTTGGTAGCTGTATCACGATTGCTTCCATCAGTAGGAATTGTTGTTTCGGTATTAGTGGAAGTTGTTGTAGCAGAATTACTCTTCTCGTCCATAATGTGCAAATCTTTGACCGATCCAGGCTGAAATGCTTCCTTTGCCAACTCCCCCATGGCACGATAGAATTCAGGAGAGAATGGAGCCATTTCTTCGAGTGTCGTTCCATCTACTGCAGCTGTGATAGTATTATCTTGTTGCAATGGAGATTTGACATAGGAATTTTCAATATTTTGTGTCTGCGGCGTCCATGTCCAAACCTCACGTTTGGTCTCTTCATCGGATTCGTTTTGCTGTGTCAGGCCACTCGGTACAGTGCATGTCTTCACACTTCCGTCACCAGCGTGTCTGTTGTTCGGTAGTGCTAGTGGCGACAGGTGGATCTCCAAAGCTCGTTCTAACTCATTTAAATGAGGTGTGGGATTTTGTGTCTTGGCGGAAGCCGCGGAGGGCCATTTTGCAGCGACTAAAACGCGACGAGACAGCTCATCTATCCTCCATGATGGGTTGTTTGTATTCATGATGTATTATTCAATTCAAGTGATATGTTGTGTAGAGTTCTTTTAGCTCTCGAAAGATTAGAGTTAGATACCAATCGCAATCAACGGCCGTCATTTTTGTTGGAGTCACCCCTACCACCGGGGGAAAGGGCGACGAGAGAGAAAGAGAGAGTCGCTGCTTGCCCCCGCCACACAGACGACCAAAAAAAGCGTCCCGCCGATTTCTGGCGGGAGGCCATCTCAAAGCCATTTCACCATGGCAGCCTACTAGCAAAAATTCGTCGAGTAGGCTTCTCTATGCCATCGGGCTCACACAGCGTTACGTTGAAAAACCTCCAGGAATTAGGGACAGGACGCATATCAAGGGACAGTGGTGGCTTGGTACGGGTCGTAACGGTCAGGTACGACCTTTAATTCACGAATCTAACATCGTGATTTTTGCACTCATCGTCACCACCAATGCATCGAAATTGTCCTCCCCTGTTGTCAACATTACTGCAATTAAATGCATATAACTCATCACTTCATCCACTATACATTCAAATTACCTCTCCCCCAATTTCTGGCGTCTCGATATTGCCGTTAATAGCGCCATGACCACCCTTCCCGACATGTCAACATCAAATAATAATAACAGCGCACCTTCCGACGATGGCGTCAATCCGTCCGACTACGACGAAGATTATATTGGCGATGATAGCAAGTATTCATTTACTACTTCCGCTCCTGCCACTCCATTATCATCAGCAAACAAAATTGCTGCTATGCTTGCTCAACATGGAGTAAGCAAACCTCGTCCCTTCCAACTCGACGCTATTTTTCAGCTGTGCATTCGACGTATCTCCATGCTCTATCTCATTCGAAAAACGGGAGAGGGAAAATCACTTGTCCTAAAGGGGATGGCTACAATTAAGCGGGGGATTACTGTTTGTCTTGTTCCACTCGTCGGGCTGGGGAGTGACCAAGTATGCAAAACAACTTGCGCCAAATGTGGGGTGGAGGCATATCATGTTGATGAGTGGAAAGGTGATCGGTGTGAAACATTGATGAAGAGGCTGTCAATGTTTGATCCGAGTATACAGCACAAGTCCATTGTCTTGTTTATCTCTCCTCAGCAACTAGGAGGTGGAACTCAGTGGTGCAATCTACTCAAACATTTAGCAAAGGAAGGTATCATTGCTGCACTCTGTGTTGATGAGGCTCACGCTGTGGTAGAGAATCATGATTCCTTTCGCCCAGAATTCAAGAGTGCAATAGACTCCATGGCGTATATCTTAGCAACTGCGAAGCGTCATCACGCCAACAATCACATCCCCCTCCTCGTCATGTCTGCAACATTCCGGCAACGGGAACAGAAAATGTTTGCAAAAATGATCAAGATAAAACCAACTCTAGTTATGTGGGGTGCAATGGACCGTCGTAACATTAAAATTGAAGTGAGAGTTGATGGCAACTCTAAATCTGCATTGAAGGAGACTCTCAAGCGACTACTCAGGGAAGAAACGACTGGTAATGGGCAGTTCATCATCAATACCAACTCTGCCTCTGCCGCTGAAGACGGACTTTATGATATGGTCAACTCCCTGCTTGGTGCCTCTGATCATCATTCAAATCGCGAAGTGGTGGCGCTGACAGGGAAAGTTGGTATAATGTACAAAGCGTGGCTAATGAAGTTATTCTGCAACAAAGATGATGCGAATGAATCAGATGACTTGCCCGACATCGCCGTGATGAATTGTACTGCTGCTGCTAACTGTGGCATTTCTTCGCCGAATTGCATAGCGGCGCTACGACTCAGTACTGCCCCAAGTATTGAGGATTTCTACCAAGAACTTGGCCGTGTTGATCGTGAGAATGATACGACCAGTACTTCATGTGGTTACTTCGTGCACGTCGACTTTCGCTCTGTCGTCTACAAGTACACGCAGTTCTTTTCAGAGTCAGCTTCTGTCAGGAAGCGAAAGGAACTGTATTTCCTACGTGTCCTCAAGCTATCATTGCTACCAACCCAGTGTTATCATACTGCACTGGAAAAGTATTTAGAAAATCCCAACACTTTTACTGACAGAGGCAAGTGCGGCCATTGTCCTTACTGCCGAGACTACTACAAAAACTTTACCGGCACAGTTGATAGGGGACAAATTGTAGCTACCCTACAAAGCAAATTATCTGCGCGAGAGCCGGTCTTGGCAACTGATCTCATTTCCTTCTTGACGGATAAAACAAACAACAATGACACGAAGAAGCGGATATGGGGGGAGCATGGCAAGGCAGTATCACCAGGAAAGGTTCATGCTTTAGCATTGCAGTTACTTGCTGCAGGGTTCATAAGACTTGCTCTTAATGACAAAAACAACCAAGAGAGAAAAGATCTACGCCAGAAAGATGTTTCTGTGGAGCTGGGATATGTGACACGAGAAGATAGTTCTGGCAATAGGTTTGACGTATTGGCAACCAATATTGATTCCTTATGGGAGCCATTCAACTACGACAGACAGAAGTGGGAATCCTACAAGCAACTATTGTTTTAATCTGAATTCAAGTAATCTATTTCATTGAATTCCTCACAATCTTGGGCAATGCTTTCTTCCCAATGATCTGCGGCACGACTTCTTTGCGATTCCTCTGCCATGACATAATCTAACTTCTTTGCCTGGCTGTTCAGATTCAGCTGAAAGGAAGCTACGGACAAATCAATCAAATCTAATCTTCTCTTCTGCTTCCTCCTTGTCTCATCTCGCTCAACTTTAATGTCTTTCAATTTCTTATTGCCTGCAACGAACAAGTCAATTTTGCACAACTTACTATTGAGCTCCTCCTTCTTCATTCTATTCAACCTCTTCAGTACTCTCATTTGCTCCGCTAGAGTGTCTATCTTTATGATGCCTGTTGTGCTGTCTTTCTCCTCCTCCTCATCATCATCACACACCAGCAGCTCGTTGAGACTGCTTTTGCTGCAGTTTGTGACATTTGTCTGAGCAGTTGCTGAGGATTGCTGCGAAGTCTCAGAGCTATCATCGCCAAATGATGGCAATGTGGACTCAGTTTTCTTTGAGCGGATGTCCACAAAAATATCATGTATCTGCTGCTCATAGGTATTCAACGCAACATTCTCCCTTGACAACATCTTTGCAGAGCCCTTGTCTCTGCTATCTATGGTGACATGGTCCCACAGCACACCATCAGTGATTTTGATTTTATCATTGTCCATATCATCAAATACTTTCGCAGCATTCAACAATTCGTAAATTTTCATGACGTCAGTTGTCCAACTTGGAAACCAGGTTCTGGATTTTCGGCCTTGCCCAAAGATTTCTTGTCCACAAGCATAGATTACTTGAAGGTGACGGGTCATTTTGCAACATTTGGTGAAGTCTTGCTCAGGAGGGAGGTTTTTTGTGCTCAAATTTTGCTTCTCGACAAAGTCATCCATTGCCATATAGGAGTCTCCATCGGACAATTTCAACATTATATTGGCTCTAAAATACTCAAGAGTGTCGGGGGACAGTGTTTCATAGAGCAACTCCATTCGACGGATAGCTGATATGCAGTAGTTCTTCTTCCCTACTGCACTCCATAAGGCCAGCCATTCGTTTCCTTCCGACTCGAGTGTTACAGAGTTGCCAAGTCGGACTGCTCTCCTGCATTGCTTCCACCTCTCCGTATATTTAGAGAAAAGCGCAAAGGATCTCGCAACTTCATTTTTGGCAGTCTCAAGTTTCATGCAATATGCATCATACTCCTCGGCCATCATCAAGAATATCTTGGAAGGATCTGTTGAAGCATCGCCTCCTTCAGTAGTACTGCGCTGAGCCAAGAATTTATCTACTCGCAACATGGACAGTGCGGCATGAATTTTCAGACAGAGCTGCTCATGAGCGGACCATGATCCTTTTGTTGGATCCTTCCCCACCTTTTTCAGACTCAGCATCACCTGTATTGGTTGTATAAATCCACCGTAGTAAACTTTGTAGATTGCTTGCAAGCGGTGGATATTCTCGTGCAAATGACCAAATGTCTTCTTCGTCTGGGAATAAGCGTCATGAATTGCCTTCACCTCTGCTTCATTTCCAAACTGTGTTTTGCGTTGGAGTATTCCCTCTTCCAAAGCATGAACCTTAACGTCTGTCAGCACATCTCCAACCTGAAATATTGTGCGGCGACTTGCATTTGGTCCAATTTTGAAAGACTTCGTGCCTTGCTTGTCAAGTAGGCCCACTTTCTCGAAAACGTCAATTACAGCTAGAAGCAACTGTTCCTTCCGCATTTCCTTCCTTGGGCACATTTCATTCCACAAGAATACATCTTGTTGGCCATAGTTCTCATTAAAATGCCGACACATGTCTCGTTCGAAATTAATGATATTGTTTGTTGCGACACTTCCAATCTTGTCGACAATATCATTCATCAGTGCCACGTGTGTTCCATTGCAGTCGAAGTCATTGCTTCTGCCGTTATAATGTAGCAGCTCCTTCAATCGATCAATTTTACGTAAATGTTGCTGGAACGAATTGACAGAATACTCCTTAGTGCACTCATTCCTATCATTCCATTTCCTGCTCCCAAGTAGCATCTCTAAATCAGATACATCATCTTCTTTGTAAGCATCTGTGATGCACTTCCATGGATTTACTAACTCAGATTTGGCAATTACATATCTCTGATTGGTTTCCTCATGCAGCAATATTGTTCCAGCAGGTTTGTTAAACTCTTTCACCTTGATAGCGTTTGAATTCATTCCATTATGCATTACTCCCCTACACGGACCAGTTGCGAATGGAGACGGATGATATCTATCAACATTGTCGTGTCCACTGAATAGCATGGGTTGTTGTTGTATTTTTGTTTTGCGCTCTTCTTCCGTCTCGTCGTGAATTTCATCCAATTTCTGTAGTGCGATTTTCAATTGCATGGAGCTCTCGACAGCACTTCGCCCATTCCGCTTGCTTAAAGGAGCTAGTGCCGCTACCATGGCCCAGTGCACTAAATGGTTCTTATTGCGCTTCCGACACATACTCAAGAAAATGTTAACCATGTGCCTGCATTTATTCCTGACACTTTTATTGTCTTGCTGATGTGGCTGATGATTTCTCCTTGAAAATACAATTGACTTCAACATTTTCACAGGACCAGGGAATGCCAATTCCATCATTGCAAATATTTCATCGAAGCATTTCACGTCGAGCAACCTGCTGTGAGTGTGAAAGTGCGTCTTCCTGTAGCGGAAAGCCTCGGCATAGATTCTATCAACATTGAAACAAAAGTCAGAAAGCTTCGCCGCATCTATTTCACTCTCGAAGTCAAAATTGTTGCTATTAGCTGCAGTATTTTGAGCTTTTGCAATACGCACTTGTTCTTGCGACAAAGAAGCCCGAAGCTGAAGCAACCCTATCGGATCATCATCTACAGCGTTAAGATTTTTGATGAGGTCATCAGCTAGATTTTCTTCCACTCGTTTCCTGCCAGAGAAAGCAACACCTGGTTGATCATCACCACGAAAGTATGCACACCACAATTGAATTGTGTCAAGTTCCTCATGGAACTTTATTAATAGTGGATTTTGTTGACGTGGAAAGTCCACCGGATAGTCCACCAATAAGAAAGATATCCCTTCTCCTTGCTTTACCCATCCATCCATTTCCGAGGCAGGAAAGTTTGGATTGGAAAGGTCGTATCTTTTTGGGTATTTGCATACCTCAACTGTAAACTCCCAATACTCGACCTCATTTCTCTTAATGATGCTGCCTTTGCTGTGTAGCAGATTCTGGAATGTGCTTTGAATATCAGACATATTAACGTCTCGGAATATCTCTGGCGAAGAAGCCTTCACAAGTCGTTTGATGTTCTCCCTAATGCGCGGTAGAGTCGTGCCAACTTCTTCTTTTTTGTACGCAGGAATAATCATGATGTAAAAGTTGCCGACTGTTGCTGTCACCTTCTCCATGAGGGATATTCTGCGCCAACCAACAAACTCAGTGGATTGGTAATTGTAATACGAGGTTTGAGGAATGATAGTGTTTGTGTCCTTCGTGTCCTCATCGCAATTGCAATCCTCCTCGGTTGTATCCTCCCCCTCTGCCAATGCACTAGGAGTGACATGTCTGTTTCGTTTAGGTGCGGATTTGGGAGTCTCTTCAACATTATTAATTGGACGCTTGCGTGTGCTAATAGTAGGAGTCTGAGACGCTGGTGTTGTAGACGTCGACACAGGCGAAGATGCCGACTTCTTCGTGCTTTTCTTCTCATTTTGCAACCTCTTCTTTGATGATGGAGTTGAGGCATTTAATGACCTGCTCAGTGCTCTCGTACCACTGTTGAACTTCGTCTTCTTATCTCCATCGACCGCTGGTAGTGGACGAGCAATCTTCTTTGCTAGATCGGCGAACATGGTACCTATTGATAGGAGCGCAGCTTGGTATGGTGTTTGGTTGGTGGGTAAGTATGGTGGGTCGGTGGTGGGAGCTTGGCTGAGGTAAGTTGTGGGGGAGGAACATTTTCAGAATCTGATCGCCAATCGCCAAAACAATGGTCATATGTACCAATCAGCTACTCGTAATTAATGTAGCTACGCTTACGCTACCTACAATAATTAGATATCTAATTTAGACAGAAAATTCGACGGGACGCTTTTTTTGGTCATCTGTGTGGCGGGGGCTTACAGCATATCTGGCTTCTCTCTTCTCCCATGCTGTCCAGTCCCCGGTGGTAGGGGTGTGTTGGAGTTGGAACTTCTGGACCTCAGTGCATTTGACACGTGGCAACATAGCAATGACTGTCGTACTGGTTATGTATAGCTACTCCTATTTTGCCAGTATCCTGTCTCCTGTACCTGCCTCTCCGCAATTAATAATGAGACTACAATATAATATAAGTATGTAGCACGGACCAGGTATCCGCTAGGGCATCGTATTATTTGTTGACTCCCCGCCGCATGATGATGAGAGAGGACAAAAGATGATGTAACACATACTTCCTTGCTTACTCGATCGTATCTTTATGCCTTTTACACACTCCTCCTTTGATGACAATATTCGTGCATCCTTATCACTGCTGCAAGTCTTCCTCTTTGCTCCGTGCCTTTTACACATTCCTCCTTTCATGGAAATATTTGTGCATCCTTCGCTGCTGCAAGTCTTCCTCATTGCTCCATGCTTCGTGCACACTCCTCCTTTCATTGTCATGGAAATATTTGTGATCCTTTACTGTTGCATCTGCATGATTTGAGTTCTGCACCGTGCCTCCTGCAAACTCCTCCTTGGTTAGTGCATCCTCCACTGTTGCATCGTTTAACCTTTGCCCCATGCCTAATACACACTCCTCCTTTCTGAGCAATACTCGTGCATCCTTCACTACTGCATGATGATGATGTTGTAGTAAGATGGAGGTTCTTGAGCTTTGCTTCCTAAATAATAGTTGATACGAGAATAAAAATTGTGTGCAACCTCTGCTGAAAGTGTCATTGTAACTACTTCTTTGCTATACTGTGTCCTTTCGCCCAATGACTTTTACATACTCCTCCTTTCTGAGTAGCTTGGTTCGTGCAACCTTTACTGCTTCAAGTCTTCTTCTTTGCTCCATGCCTTCTACACACTCCTCCCTTCTGAGCTAAATTTGAACACCCTTCACTGCTGCATAGTTTGAGCTCTGCACCGTGCCTTCTGCACACTCCTCCCTTCTGAGCATCATTAGTGCATCCGTCACTGCTACATTTCTTGTGCTTGACCTTTGCCCCATGCCTAGTGCACACTCCTCCATTGACGGAAAGATTTGTGCATCCTTCGCTGCTGCAGGTCTTCCTCTTCCTCCTTGCTCCATGCTTAGTGCACACTCCTCCTTTGACGACAATATTCGTGCATCCTTCACTGCTGCACAGTTTCTTCTTCTTTGCCCCTTGCTTAGCTGTCTTTTTCCCAGGGCGGTACATCGCTGCTTCATCGTCTTGTTCAGAAGGAGATCTCTTTCGAGTTGAAGTTCGCCGTCCCTTAGACGAAGCATTTATCTGTCCCTTCTCTTCGGCAGCAGCCGCCGCCGCAGCCCTGGCTTTCGCCGTCTTGCTAGACTTGTAGATGAGCACAGCCAAGTCTTCCTCCTCGCTCATATTCGATTTTTGAACAAAGAGGACCGTGTGTTTGGCCGCCTACTCTCTAGGTTTGGTCCGGCGGGTAGCTTTTCTCTCTCTCAGGCAACATGAGTGCGAACGCAAAATAAATGAACTCTCTCTCAATTTTGGTTTTCGGATGCCGGAGAAACTGAGACACGGAGAGACACTTTCTATGCATGAAGATAGATGTATCGCTCGAAACACGGCCGCGAACGGGCTTCTCATCTTTCTTCTTCGGTGTATGGATCGCCAATATACCATGGTACAACATCAGGTTCGCTTCTCATCGTTCTCTGCATCGCCAATATGGTACAACAGCTAAGTAGGCTACTTAGCTTCTTGAACAACAACACAAAAAGAAGTTTTAGCAAAATGAATATATTCAATCTAGCTCTATCCGCTCTTCTCGCATCATCCAGTGTGCTCATCGTTGTGAGCGCAAGCGATGTTGTCCATTCTTGTATCTCGCCGAGAAGCCTGAACCTACGGGGCCCTACCAAGCATACTCTGGTGACAAGAAGGTGGCTCATACCCACATCATCTTCGGAGACATTACACCCGCCGATGAAGTTGATTCGATCCTGAATACCCTAAAGGCACGTAACACAAAGGCATCATTCTTCATGCACACTGATAAGATCGACGATGAGACGAAGCCTTTGCTTCAAAGAATGGTAGATGAAGGCCACACCATTGGAAGCACAGGGCAGTCTAGTAATCCTCAGGTTAATTTCTTGTATGCAAACAACACATACATTGAGCAACAAATCACTGGAGCTGACTCGGATTTCAAGGAAGCCATCGGATTCGTTCCTAGTCTCTACGCGCCTTCTTTTGGGGCTCTCGATAGTCGTGGGCAAAAGATGCTCAACAATAACGGCAAGACTACTGTCATGTGGAGTGCTGGAGGTGAGTGCTGTGATGGGGTTTATTGATTTCATTCTACCTGTCTTGTTATCCTTATTTACTGACAAAAGTCTGGACTTCTACTAGCAAATGGATGGTGGTTCTTGGACAATAATGAACCTCTTGCGACAGCCGTCGCCGGGATCCGCTACACATTGCCTGAAGCTGGTGGTATCATTCTCTTGCCCACTAATGCAGAGATTGTTGATGAGTACTTGAGTCAAGTCTGGCCCTACTGGTAAGCAAATGATGGATTTTTCAACTTCATTCCACCCGTCTTGTTATACTTGTTTACCAACAAAAGTCTGGTCTTCTACTCGTGATGAACGCACAGGAAATTTGTCGACTTCGACACTTGCACTGGACGTTCTGGAAAAGCTGCTAAAGCAGCTAAGGCATTTGGAAAGAGCTCAAAGTCAAAGGAGGGCGGTGTAGATGCGAATGTAGAAAATCTCTAGTTGAGGAAGTATCTCTATTTGGTGGCGAGTATATGTGTTGTTGGTTCCTCGTAGTGTAAGAACGTTATGTTGTGGTATCGTATTCTTTTTAGATAGCACAATAAAACTTCATGTCATTATGGAAGATATCCTTGAGAACCTTCATTTGGGCTCACAACATAGTAACACAGTAGTACCCATCACAGTTGTGACTCAAAGAATAGCAAGCAGCGACCTAACGCAGATTTGTGGTGCTAACAAGCAGCTGCGTCGGAGAGGAGCACCCGTGAGACTTGTACACAGCGCAACACAATTGACACACACACGAGCACACTCCTGGGGGTCTAGCTGAGCGTCATTAAGGTTCCTACTTCGCCTCTGTTGAAGCTGTCGAGGGCTATTTTGCCTCCAGAATTGTACTTGAATGAATTCTTGCTCTCCTTACCACAGCCAAGGAAGATTGGACCAGTCCTTCTCACCCTCTGGAATTGGGTGCAGCGGCCATGGCTTGACTCCTACACGCTCTGCCCATTCTTTCCACATGCGAATCATTTGCTCTACTCGATCCTTGTGCTGGGATGCCAAGTTGTTGAGTTCGGTTCGATCTGTGTCCATATCATAAAGCTCCCATTCGTCGTCACCTTCCTCACATCTTCCATATACGAGTTTCCACTTGCCATCTCTAACAGCGCAGTTTCCTTGGTGCTCCCAGAAGATTGGCCTCTGTCTGCATTGGCTCTCTCCTCTCAGTAGAGGAAGAAAGCTTTCGCCTTCTAGATTTGATGGTATCGGAATCCCTCCTATTTCGCAGCAAGTTGCAACAATATCCATCATGATCCAAGGGGAATGACATATCTTTTCATGATCTTTGTTCCCTTCGGACAAAGCTTTTGGCAAGTGCACGACGAACGGGGTCGCTATTCCGCCCTCGTGAACCCACGATTTGAATAATCTAAATGGTGTGTTAGATGCATTCGCCCAAGGTAAATCGTAGCTCATGAAAGTTTCTTCACCGCCCGGTTCCGAGTGCTGCAAATTCCCAACATCAATCTTCTTCCCATCTCGTGTCAATCCACCATAAAACTCTGGCCAGTGTCCCTCCTCTCCATTCTCCTTGAGGTACTCAGCACAGCCTCCGTTGTCAGATAAAAAGAAGATGACAGTATCATCATACATTCCAGTTTTACGCAGTGACTCTGTAATTCTTCCAATGCCTTCATCCATGATCGTGATTTGTGCTGCATATGTTGCCATCCTTGCGTCTTCCCACTGTTGATTTTTATCGTCCTTCTCCTCCCAAGCAGCGCAGTGCACGTCACGAGGGGAGCACTCCCATGTTGATGGGATTAGATTTTGTTCGACTAATCCAGCGTGCCGTTTTTGGCGGAGGTCATCCCAACCTTTCATATATTTGCCTCGATGTTTGTCTATTTCCTTTTTTGGTGCATGTAGTGGCCAGTGAGGAGCTGTGTGAGCCACATACATGAAGAAGGGTTGCTCATTATCACTTTTTGATTTACTCTCAATCATTCTACATGCTTCATCATTGATTGCATCAGTGTAGTAAAAATCTCCTGGCATTAATTCCCGAATGACCTCATTATCTCGTACCAGTGATGGTGGTTGGAAGTAACTTCCGCCGCCACCAAGAGTGCCATAGAATTCATCAAATCCACGTTGACTAGGTGTTGGATGTGTCTCGTCTCCCATGGTACTTTGTATCCAATCATGAGTAGCATCCGGCGGATACTCTCCTCCTGCATGCCATTTGCCAACCATATAAGTTGCATATCCTCCTCCCACGTCTTTAGTTCCATCATTATTTTTTGTTGCGTGGTACGTCTTCTTCAATAGTTCCGCAATTGTCGGCACATCATGTCTCAAATAGCCCTGATACTCCGGCCCTACACCAGCATCGTACACCATGTGTCCAATCCCAGCTTGATGTGGATACATTCCTGTCAGTATCGATGCGCGGCTTGGACAACATCGGGCGCAATTGTAAAGTTGGGTGAATCTCATCCCATTTGTTTTTGATCCATCACTGCTCAATGCATCGATATTTGGAGTATTTATTTCACTACCGAAACAGCTGACGTCGCTGAAGCCCATGTCATCGGCGAGGATGATGATGATGTTTGGTTTCTTTGTTGTACTCATTTTGATGGCAATGGTTGACGTGATGGTGATGTGGTGGAAAGATCTATCAGCAACTGAATCTGTAGTAGCAACCGAGTTGACTCTGTACTCGGCGTATGAAGACTCGAATTACAATTTAAAGTATCGAGCACCTTTGAAGATCAGTGCAAAAGAGTAAATTATCGATCACAGATTCGGAGACGTTGTTCTATTTGCATTCCTTTCGTTTGTGTTGATAGCATCATTGATCTGCGCAGCGAACAAGAATCTTCAGATAGCATCGATCCGCTCCAACAAACATCAAATCTTTTGAAAAAAATCCTCTGTAAATAGGAATTAGTACTAAAATCCCCGCGCCCTCTCACAGTCTCTCCGAGTGCGTCATCAACGCCATGATGGAAAGCTACGACCTACATACATACCCCCGCAATACACTCATTGTAATAAGATGTGGCGTTACATGATAGCAGTATCAGTAGCTGCAATAGCAGCTACATCAGCCTTCGCGCCTGGACGACATGTCAGCAGAATCAAACAAATAAGATCAACAACCGCTGCACTTCATGCAACAAAAATAGGAATCGGCGATGATGAACCATGCGTAGTTGGTGAGAACGTGGTTCAATCTTGCGCAACAGACCAATCTACATCAACAGCGGGGGGGACGCAAACAAAGCTCTCTGCTGCCACCAATCTTGGCAAATGTATCTGTGGTGCAGGTTCATTTGCGCTCCCTCATGTCTTTTTAGACGAAGGAGTGTTGGGTGGGACGCTAGCCATGACCACGTGTGGTCTCCTTGCCGCTGTAACAATGCAGAGTATCAACCGTTCTAGATATACAGTTTCACGAATAGAGAATGTTGAGGCACCTACATCATATGTGGCACTGACTGAATTGGCACTGGGGGGAAGTATATCAAAAGTTGTATTTGCACTAACATTAGCTGCGTCTCTTGGAGTATGTTCCACATATATTGTCTTTGTGGGCCAGACACTTGCATCTCTTTCTGCGGATGAAGTGTCAAACAATATTGTACATTCGATAGCTCCAAATGTTGATGAGAGAACGTGGGAGATTATCACTGCTGGAACAGTGTATCCATTATCGCTGATTCGGAATTATGGAGTGTTTGCTTTTACATCTGCTCTGGGAGTGACAGCAGTTTTAGGTGGAATCGCGACAACTTTAGTTTATGGAGTTTTTGTTGATCCAGGGTTAGGCATCTTCGAGGCTCTTTCAGCAGTAACAGAACTCAAGATGTGGCCAGATAGCATCGCAGATGCTTTCGGGGGTTCGTTCGGCACAATCGCCTATCTCTTCTGCGTCAATTTTCTCACTTTCCCGATAATCAACTCAATGAAGGATGCAGAAGAAGAATATTCCGGTGCAGTATCGTCGGCAGTAGCAGTGATCTGGGTTGTCAACGTTGTATTCGCACTCATTTGCCTCTCATTTTACGGCGAGTCGACACAAGATTTGGTGCTTCAAAACTTGGATAATGGCCCCTACTTGTCGGCACTCAAGATCCTACTGTGTATAGATTTATTATTCACCTTCCCTGTAGTGTTTTCGAGTGGTAGGCAGATATTGGAGAACTCCATTTTGGGAGAAACAAACAATAATTTACTGGATACAAATGGGGTTGTTGAAATCAATGAAGAGAATGAATTGAGTTTAGCACTGTCACGAGCAGCAATCACCGCAGGAGCAGTTGGGACTTGCTTTGGTTTATCACAATTAGGTGGCTTTGGTACCGTGGCTAATTTGGTGGGTGGCTTAGCTCAGGGAACTCTTGCCTTCATAGTACCACCTGCAATTGAAATATCGTTATCTCGTAGAAGTGGGGAGAACTCTGTTGCAAAGGAGATACCGCAGTGGGCAGTGGGTAGTTTTGGTGTTGCTGTAGTCGCTGCTGTCACATTTTTTACTCTGAAGGAATCTATTTCATGAGCTCGATCATAAGCACAATCTACAAAGATTTGAAGGCGCTGATAACAATACTGTAATACAATTCTAAACATTAATACTGCCTGGTACTATTTGTGGCTGCATGGCTCCGAATCATCAAGTTCCTTGCAGCTTCAGTAAGTAGATCATAAAAGTCAACTTCAACACCTTCTCTGTCCATGCAGTCTTCCAAATAATGTTCTCTCCATAGTTGCATGATCTGGAGATTGTCGGCTGAACCAAAACGGTGATGGAATGCTTGTTCCAACTTATTATCATTGAGAATATTTGTCTTGACTTCATCGCATGCGTTAGAGTCCACATTGCAAATCCAATTCAATGTACGCCATGCCAAGCTAGAGTGGCGGCTTTCATCCATTGCAATCACATTCAGCTCCTTTTGAATCCAAACAAGAGTATCTTTATCAATACCGGAATACTCTGTACTATCCAACTCGGTCTCCAATGCACGCCCAATGAGTTCAGCTTTGTAAGCAGCATCGAGCGCAGACAATGTCTCATCGATGCATCCCTCTTTAGCCACAGCAATAGCCAACGCTTTTAGATCATGGCAAAACTCATGCTTTGATTCAGGTAATGAACCAGGCCCAATATCTTGTCCTCTGAGTTTGGAAGCAATGGCAAATGATGTGCGTGCATGACGTACTTCATCCAACGCAGCAATTAGAGCGTCTTGAACTAAGTTGCTTGGAGCACCGTTGGTCATTAGAGCAATGCTGAATGCAGCAAATGAAGCAATGGAGGCGTGTTCACCCAACGCACTCCTAGTCCACTCCTGTCCCAGGGATTGTTCGTTGATGGTAGAGGAAGCACTTTGTGCAGGAAGAGCTTTCATTGCCCCGCCTTGTTTGCTTGCTGATAATATCGCTGGATGGTGACGGGAATGTTGCTATCAACCACAATATTATCATCGTACCTGCCCAAAGAGCTCAGCTCTTCGTACAAAAGATGAACTCCCTCGGTAGGTTTGGCTGCTATCTCTCCTGAGACGGCGATTGATCCGAAACGGAGGAGCAGTAGTGCACACTTCAGAGCAGCCGAATTAGTGAACTTCTTCATGTTTGGAATCATTAAATGAAATGAGTAGTAAGTATGTAGTCCAGTTTGACAAGAAGCACAGCATCCGAGATCAAAGCTGTATGCAGATTTTTTGTGACAGGTGGGTTCGGTCTCATTCAGCTGATCGTGAAAAGCTGATCCTGTCCGTGAGCTGATCGTGAAAGTTGATCGTGAAATCCAAACTTTTACCACCGACCTCCGGACGGTAGCTACTGAGTAGCGTGACTCTAGAGCAGATGACCGCCGACTACCCATCCCACAACCCACAACCCTACCAAACCCACGACCAGAGCACACAAAAAGTTGTAGTGTGTGCTTCCGTTGAAGCGTGTGCCTCATTTTATTAGAGGGTCTCCCCCAGTTCACAATAATATTACTATCATGCAGCGTAAGTATCAGCAACGTCGTCAATCATCTCTTCATCTGCGCAAATGGCTGTCAAGGAGGTTCACAGCCGACTTCTCCACCATCGATTGGGGTGACGATGACTCTTGCGAGAGCGGCACTTCGCAAACAGGGGGTGAAGAGGCAGGAAGAAGTGCCATCGAAAGTCGTCAGGACAAGAGTAGCTCAGATGGTACGAAGAAGAAGAATCCTCTGCGACGATTAAGCGCAGTGTTTCATTCATTCGCGGGATCAGAGGGTGATGATGACAATCCACAAACAGGAGGTGAAGAGGCAGGAAGAAGTGCCATCAAAAGTCTTCAGGACACCAGTAGCTCAAATGGTACGAAGAAGAAGAAGAATCCTCTGGAGCGATTATGGAGTGCAAGACAATGCAAGTCGTCATCAACTCCAGAAGCACCGGCACCCCCTGCTCTCGTTCATCCGCCTACTTCTACACTAGATGAATCTGAAATTTCCGTAGATGACGATGGTTTCCTCCGTTGGCATCATTCTAAACGAACGTTCGTGATGAGCGAATGAGTATTGTAACTACTGCCACGAACTTCTAGTTACTCTGAACTAAATGAATCGTTTACGATCATCGTTAGTGGACCATCGAATACTAGAATGAAGAAGGCAGATTGTATCTATGTAAAATAGCAAGTCACAAGTCATCTCGTGTAAAATGAATTCAAGAGGTTTACTTACTGAATATCTCAGTACTGTTCAAAATAAGGAGCTTGCTTCCGCTTTCTCTTGTCGTCACTCTCTCTCCCTCACTCTCATAGAATACAGGGATTGCAAACTTTACAACTTCTTCAAGAGGTTGTGTTTAGCTTCGGCGGTAATGCCATCAATCTGACTTGTCAACTGTATCTTCGTCACTACATAAGTAGTACTCCTATCATGTTGGAGGCAATACTTAGCAACCACCGTTGCAGCATGAGTCTCGATATTTTGGGGGTAGAATGGAGAAAGTGAGTACCGCGCGCCATGAGACCTGAGAATTAGGCCCCTTTTTTTGTCCCAGGCATTTTTCATTTTGCCGGAGAATCCTCATTTTTCAAAAAAATCACAAAATAACGACCATGACGGCCTCAACTCCCCCCTATGCCCCCTCCACCACCGATGGTTCTACCAACCCATACCACCCCAGACAACCTTACTGAGTCGATATTTATCGATGGCGGCCGCGGAATAAATTATCTCGAGCGTCTATCCTCTCATTTACGCCTTGACATATCTTGTGTCCGTTGGTGAAAAGAACGATCTCTCCCTTCACACGACAACATCTTCATCGACTCTGTGATCCACTACAACGCTGCACACCGATCAGATGGCGATGCAACAACAGAATGCGAGTGGTTGGCGTGATTATCGGCCAGGGCTGCCGATACGACTCATCTGTTATTACAAAGACACGGCGTGATATTTTAAATCGGCACAACTCACGCAGTGCTGGGAGGGGGGAATAACAACAACTGCAGAGTAAAGGATAGTCGAAGTTGCTTGAGGATCACGGGCGGCATATTCATAGAGATGTTCGGCAATAGAGGGGGCTTAGGTTAGTTAGATGAGAGTGTCAGCTTCATCACTGCACATGATTATTTAGCCTTCCAACACATTTGATATCAACACTGTGGGATTGAGACGACGCAAGGCATGGGAGCAGCACTGTCTGAAAGCAACAAATATTATGTAAGGATGATGCAACAACTGCTGATGTGTTGAATGGGCGCAGTGTTGGTCTGGGGGGTGTCGTTCACATTCATCTTGAGTGGTAAAGTTTGTGCAAGGCGAAATCAGATTGAGGGGAAAGAGGAGATAGCAAGCAACCAGGAGTATTGAGAGTGGTATGATGAGAACAAACTTTTCAAGCGGTATGCGACCAAGGGTCAAGGCAACGATTGAACAGCTGATTGAATAGGCGGGAAAATAGGTGTTACGACTTGCCAAGACAACCACTACACTCAAGGGTTGATTATCAGCTATATAGAGGGACAATGGGTACATCTCATTACGATGCATTTATAGATAATTTACTCTTTGTGAGGTTCTCTTGATAAAGGTTTTGTTATTGTTAACACCGATGTAGCTCTGACTATAGGCAATTATTACTGCTGAAGGATTCAAGGTATTTCATTGTCGCGTCTCCTGCTTGTCGAGTGATAGACGACGGAATCCTCCGCGTACACCCCTCGCTGGCTATTCATCCGTGTCTCATGCCTCACAATAAGCATATCATGCATATACCTTCACCATTGTCAATCATTTGGCATCATCAATGCCCCAACTTGTGTTCCACTTGTTTGTTGCTGAGATCATACTAATCAAAACTCTTCTCTCACCCTCGCCTGCCTCCCTCTTCTTCTTGGTTTCAACAGTGATAATTACGCACATCGCACATCATCGCACATGGCAAGTCAATAAGTATTCCTCTTTAATATGTCATCATGCACATCTTTAAAGTTCCTTTGTAGAGAAAGTTACCAGTTGACTCTCGGTGAGGGCTGGTCCATTCTTCATCCGAGGCAACTAAATAAGAATAAGTCATTGCATTTGAAGTTAGGAAAGAAGGTAACTGTATTCACATCATCTGCAAGTATGCCACCTGGTAACTTACCTGCTGGAGGAAAAATTGCTACCTCGTGAAGATGTTATGTAGATGATTTCTCCATTGAGAGTCCCACAGTGTCGTTATCACAGATGTAGCTCTGACTCTGGGCAATAAGTACTGCCTAAGGATTGAAAGAAATGATTCATATATGGCATTACTTGCTTATTCCATTTCAACTAGCTTAACTTTTACCATGATTTAAACTCTCGTAGTACATCATACAACACTGCTCTGGTGGCTTTTAAACGTATCTCTGCTATTGAAGCAGGACGAAGCAACAGTGAAGCAACAGTTGGATATGTAGGAATACATTTGCTGAGGGAGAAGGTGCATATACATATACATATACCGTGGTGTGGAGAGCATCGCAACGAGCATTCTGCAGAGGAGAATCACCAGTATTGGGATCGAAGAGATCCACCGCTCGATAGTTATTTGTTGACTCGTTTCTCTGTAAGATCGTCCAGCTGAGGAGGAGCAAGCTACCATTATCTCCTCTAGCAATCCAACATGTATTTACTAAAATCACTACCTCGTGCCTGCTGCTCAATTTTCAAGAGAGATCGTCCTGAAATCTCCATATAATATCAATTAAAACGACATGTCTTTTGCTTGTCGTGCGACAGAAGGCTCTGCGTATACCTAACATGAATAGCATATTACCGTCGTCAATAACTTGGTGGGTTGTCGCATCAGAATCTTTAGAATCATTTAGACCAGTTCTTGTTCCACTTGTTTGTTGTGTTAAGATCATAATCATATTACTTTCCTCACCCTCTACTTGCTCGGCTCAAACAGCGATATAAGTTGCCATACAGTGCAAGTAAATATTCCTCACTGCCCATCACCAAATGCTTTTTTAAAGTTCCTTTACAGGCAATGCCCCCAGTTAATTGCCGCGATGATCGGTTCATTGTTCATATAAGCGACCAAATATAGCACCGGTGCCACTCTCACTCGACTCTGATACATCAATAATGATGCTATCTCCCTCTCCCTGCCCCCATCACGTCTGAAAATATACAACTGCATCATACCGGACGAGTTGTAGCGCCAACCCCGACCACCATTACACCCACTGAACCTGTTAAAAGAAACTCACTGTCAACGCATACTATTTCGTTCATCCTTTACTCTGCAGTTGTTGTTATTCCCCCCTCCCAGCACTGCGTGAGTTGTGCCGATTTAAAATATCACGCCGTGTCTTTGTAATAACAGATGAGTCGTATCGGCAGCCCTGGCCGATAATCACGCCAACCACTCGCATCCTATTGTTGCATCGCCATCTGATCGGTGTGCAGCGTTGTAGTGGATCACAGAGTCGATGAAGATGTTGTCGTGTGAAGGGAGAGATCGTTCTTTTCACCAACGGACACAAGATATGTCAAGGCGTAAATGAGAGGATAGACGCTCGAGATAATTTATTCCGCGGCCGCCATCGATAAATATCGACTCAGTAAGGTTGTCTGGGGTGGTATGGGTGGGTAGAACCATCGGTGGTGGAGGGGGCATAGGGGGGAGTTGAGGCCGTCATGGTCGTTATTTTGTGATTTTTTTGAAAAATGAGGATTCTCCGGCAAAATGAAAAATGCCTGGGACAGACTTTGTTAGTAGGGCTAGTTAGCAGTTCTCAGGTCTCATGCTTCGAGGACTGAGAGGTCAGTGCTAAGTAAGTGTATCAGTATCAGTGATCTGCTTTCCTTCGATCTTTCCACTCCCCAACAACATCGAGAGAGCTACTTATCACTATCACCGATGCCATGAGGGACGTTGTCATCGATTTTATCGTCAGGCAAATGATGCGCAGATCACCAGAAGATCAACCGCTCAAGCGAAAAAAATATCTATATCTATATATGCGAAGTGTTGCGCAGAAAGGTTGGGAATCAAAAGGTGGTTGCAATTCGGATGATGATTCCATTTGATAGTCATAGCTCTGAGCTCTCTAGAGGCATGGGACTAAGAAATTTTCGGTGTGTTCCGGGCCTTCGCTTGTAGGGTATTGTATGGTTAGGTTGTGTCAGTGTCCGTCCAGTCGCTGTCTGAAAAGCTGATTGTGAGATCTAATCTAAAACCGCGACCCACGTACGCGCCGACCGCCGAGCCAAATGCGAATCATAAAAGTGTGTGCATCTTATAATCTCTAGAGAGAGAGAGTGTGTGCTTCCGCTTAACTACAACATATGCGTGTGCCTAATATTATTCTTCACATCACACTAACATAATATTATTATCATGCAGCGTAAGCATCAGCAACGTCCGTCATTTCAGCTGCGCAAATGGCTGTCAAGGAGGTTCACAGCCGACTTCTCCACCATCGATTGGGGTGATGATGACTCTTGCGAAAGCGGCACTCCACAAACAGGGGGTGATGAGGCAGGAAGAAGTGCCATCGAAAGTCGTCAGGACAACAATAGCTCAAATGATACGAAGAAGAAGAATCCTCTGCGGCGATTATGGAGTGCAGGAGGTGAAGAGGCAGGAAGAGGTGCCATCGTAAGTGGTCAGGACAGTGGTAGCTCAGATGATACGAAGAAGAAAAATCTACTGCGGCTAAGCGCAGTGTTTAATTCATTCAAAGTCAACAACAAGCCAAGAGCTGCAACTGCTGATGAAGAAAACAAGCATGGAAGAAAGCAGCCGGTACAACAAGACAAGTCGTCATCAACTCCAGCAGCACTAGCGGCACCGGCGGCACCAGCACCAGCACTCAATCATCCGCCTACTTCTACACTAGATGAATCTGAAATTTCCGTAGATGACGATGGTTTCCTCCCTTGGCATCATTCTAAACGAACGTTCATGATAAGTGAATGAGTTTTGTAACTACTGCCACGAACTTCTAGTTACTCTGCACTAAATGAATCGTTCACGATCATCGTAAGCGTAAGTGGACCATCCGAATACTAGAATTCAGAAGAATTCTATATATCTGCACTTTTGTATCTATGTTCATGTAAAATAGCAAGTCATCTCGTGTAAAATGAATTTAAGAGGTTTGCTTACTGAATTGTTCAAAATAAGGAGCTTCCGCTTTCTCTTGTCGTCACTCTCTCTCTCCCTCACTCTCATAGAATACAGGGAATGCAAACTTTACAACCTCTTGAAGAGTTTGTGTTTTCGTTTTGGCGGTGATGCTATTAACTGTGACTCGTCAACTGTATCTTCATCGCTAAGTATGTTCAATGTTCATCATTGGTTGGGGAGATGAGAGCAACACCTTCATTCTTTGCTGGTGCATGAGCTGAGATATTGGGGGGGAGACTGGAGAAAGTGAGTACCGCGCGCCACAGTGGAGAAAGATGACGAGGGGGACAAGCAGAAGTTATTCTTGATGTGATGGATGTGGCGAGTCACCGTATTCCATTCCACGAAGAGGTTCGCGCCCATTGGGAGCAGTTTGTCGAAGCTCTGGGGAACAATACAGAGCTCGAGCACTTTCAGATGACAAGTATCAGCTTTCCTCCGTCGCCATTTTTCGCCGATAGTATCGTGCCAATTCTGCAGGATAGCAGTCTCACACGTCTTGATCTGAAAGATTGTAATTTGGGACCGAGCGAGTTCCAGGGCATTACTCAGATTTTGAAGAACTTTCCTACACTGACTTCACTTTCTCTATGCAAAAGTGAATTCACAAGTGATGAAGCAAAATTGGTCTCAACTGCGATTGCGAAGCACTAAGGACTTTCATTTGTTGACCTATCCGAGTGTGGTTTGGGGGAGAATGAAGACAATGATATACTCTTCATACTCTACTCAAAGGGTGCAAAAAATTGAATGGGTTGGACATGAGCAGGAATTGTTTTGGGCGCCAACATTTGGCCATCATTGCCAAGTTTGTAGCAAGCCACAAAAAGGATTACCATCCTTAACCTTGAGGGAAATAAGTTCGATGATAGCAGTGTCGTATCACTCAACAACGCTGTAGAGAAGAACAAAACGCTTGTAGAGTTGTCACTCCTTCACACGGGCATCTCTCTCTCCACCAAAACCCAGCGCAGTTTGGTATTGAATAACAATCTGATGCACATTGATCTTTCCTGTAATGACCTTGGAGCTAACGGTGCCAAGTCAATTATCAAGCATCTGAAAAAGAATCCTCCGCTTTCAATGCTCAACTTGGCGAGCTGTGATTTGCCTAGTAAGAGTGCAAAAGGTCTCTGCAAGGCGCTGAGCGCAATACAAATCTCGCCCATTTAGACCTACAAAGCAATTCCTTCAATACCAGGGCAGTACCATTTTTTGTGGATGCTTTGAGGAAAAACACAAATCTCCTAACCCTCGACATGCGCCGAAACGGTATCAAGGTTCAGAGCGGAAGAAGGGAGCTCATCAATCATGCTCTTTGCGATCCAACAAGTTTACAATCATACATGCCTCGTGTGGATGAACTGTGGGAATCTTGGCAACAAAGTGACTCATGAAAATGAGTTCAGGAACATCAATTCACTAGATGATGAAGGACAAAAGATTAGGTTCAAAGTCATTGCTGCCCTATTTACATTGGAGACTATCGCATTCAATTCCAGTGACTTTCAAAACTTTCCCTTGGAGCTAATGCCTCGTTTGCTTGAGCTTGTTCAGCAGAAACTAGGATATGGCAGGTATGGCAGGGAGGTCTGGAAAGCCCCAATTAGGGCGAAGGGATCAAATCCTTGTCTCACTCGTGTGTATGAGGTGGTGCATGGTTGGACCATGCTACCATCTCTCTTTGCGGTAAGCATCTTGTCATTCTATTTTGCTTTAAACATTAGATGCTCAGAATACCTAACTTCTTCGTCATCATTTTGTAGAGAGGACCTGGGAAGCTCAAAAAGAAGGCGAAGAAAAAGCGCAAGCATGCATTTGCATTCAAGGACGATGACGATCAGGAGTGGACTCCCAGCAATAGGTACTAAGCAGAAAAGCGGGGTTGCATGCATGCGTTTTGGAAACGCTCTGCAATGTATCAAGCTCCATTTTTGTGCAATCGAATACATAATCAAGTAATGATACTTTACCTATTACTATTGAACATATTTCATCGGTTCACATGGTGTAAGCAAACATCTCATTCCTTCAGGGAGAGGTCACTGACGCGCACACACTCGAGCTGGTCTGTCAAAAATATGACAAGTATTGTGAGCATTTCTTTTCATTTCCGGGGCTGATGATGGACTGCTCCAACTGATGCAAAGATATATCTTCAAAATGAGGGAGCAGAATCGGCGCTGGGAAGAAGAAGCCAAAAAGAGCTCAGCCAGCTCCAAAAGTATGCACAAGGTTGCCGTACGGTACTCAGTCACCACTCCTATTGTGAATCTTCAAGATTTTCTATCCGATGAGAACCCGAACACCGACGCCCAGAATGAGAGCACCGACCTCATCGGCTGCCAATGAAACCATAAAACAACTAAACATCCAAACAACAACTAAAGAGAGTAATAATAACATGAATCCAACTACCAATACCAACGAACAAAAGTTAACTAAACTGCTTCACCAAAATGAAACACGTCCTGCAGTGGATAAAGTTCTTCTGACTGATACCAGCGTCTGGAAAGACTCCACCCATGAAAGCCTGGCTCATCTCTGTTCATTCAAGAAGATCTTGGCGGCCAACCGCGGCGAGATTGCTGTAAGAATCTGCCGAGCTGCCACAGAACTCAATGTCAAGTCTGCAACCATATATGCGTTTGAGGATAGGAACTCTGCGCATCGGTGGGATAGTGACGAGTCTTACATCCTTCCCGCTTCTGGTACGCCCGTCGGAGCGTACCTCAACATTGAAAACATTATCAATGTTGCCAAGGAGAATGGCATCGATGCAATCCATCCTGGGTACGGCTTTCTCTCCGAATCTGCTGAATTCGCTCAGGCTTGCAAAGATGCCAAAATAACATTCGTAGGGCCATCCGTCGAGAATCTTCAAATGTTTGGTGACAAGACGAAGGCACGAGAGCTTGCCATCAACGCAGGAGTAAGTGTCGTGCCAGGTACATCAACGCCGCTCACAACAAGTGAAGAAGCAGTTCAGTTTGTTACTAACTATGGCCTACCCATAATGGTGAGTTAGTTTATCTTGTGCTTGTTTATGTCTGCATTTGTTCTCTCTAACTTAATTTTCTTATCTTATACAGATCAAAGCTGCCAAGGGTGGAGGAGGCAAGGGAATGAGAGTGGTCAATACGGAGGAAGATCTCATCCCACTTTTCAATGCTGCTTCATCAGAAGCTTTGGCAGCATTCGGAGACGGCGGCTGCTTTGTGGAGCGCTACGTGAGGAACGCCAAGCATGTCGAAGTTCAAGTGATCGGAGATGGAAATGGTAATGTCGTTCATCTTTGGGAACGTGATTGCTCAGTGCAACGACGTCATCAAAAGATTGTGGAGATTGCCCCCGCGTGTCATCACCCAATGGAAGTACGCCAGAATGTAATCAACGATGCACTGAAGCTTACCAAGGCGTGCAACTACAAGAATGCAGGAACAGTTGAATTCCTCATCGATGACCACGGTCGCCATTATTTTATGGAGGTCAATCCTCGTGTTCAGGTGGAGCACACTGTAACAGAGCAGGTGACAGGTATTGACATCGTACAGTCAACTTTCCTCATTGCCTCCGGCGCTGCTTTGGAGGAGATTGGGCTAGTACAAGACAAGATTGTAGCTAGAGGCGTTGCAATGCAGTGCAGGATCACAACTGAAGACCCAGTGAGTATTTTGACTCATCTCTTTTCAATATCAGTCTTCTCATCACGCTAGTACTAATCATCTCCTCTTCTATCAACCTCTCTAGGCTCGTGATTTTGCCCCCGATACAGGAATGCTAGACGTCTGCAGACACTCGGTAGGCCCAGGTATTCGTATCGATGGATATGCCTACCCAGGCATGGTGATATCACCCCACTTCGATAGTCTCTTGGTGAAGTACACGGCTTCGCACAAAACCTGGGATGGCTGCATTCGCCGCATGAGACGTGCCCTGAGGGAGAATCATATCAGGGGTGTGAAGACAAACATTCCCTTCTTACTCAACGGTAAGGATATTATGTGTTTCATTTCGTATTCTTATAACAGAATCATGATTGATCTCATATGCCTTCTACATTTATATCAAACTCAGTCATGCACCACCCAGACTTCAAGCGCGGTAGCTTTGATCTCAATTTCATTGAGAACAACCCCGAATTGCTGGAGAAACGCTTTACCACTGCTTCTATCGCGGCATCCGATCCAGATCTAGAAAGTTATGGACAAAAGTACGACCATATTGAGGGCTATCTGAAGTATATTGCAAACCTGGCCGTGAATGGTCATCCCACATCACTCGGAGCCGATCCTGCTCTTGTGAAGTCTGTGAATAACCAAGATGTCGCAGCTCCAAGCATCGTAGAAATTGAGGGCATCTTGGCCAAATCAAAGAAGAACATGATGATTGGAGAAGGGTTGAATGCTCCCCAATGGAGGAAGATTCTACGTGAGCATGGCCCAAATGCTCTCGCTACGGCTGTACGAAGCCACCAGAATGTTCTGGTAACCGACACAACATGGCGTGATGCTCACCAATCTCTCCTTGCAACTCGTATGAGGACTGCGGATATTTTGAAAGCTGCAGAGGCAACAAATGTAGCCTTCAAAGCGTCCGATGTATTTTCGATTGAGATGTGGGGCGGGGCTACCTTTGATGTTTCTTACAACTTCTTGCGTGAATGTCCATGGGAGCGCCTCGAGAAGCTTCGCGAAGCTGCGCCTGACATGCTTTTTCAGATGTTACTCCGTGGCGCTAATGCTGTCGGCTATACTGTCTACCCAGACAATGTTGTATACGAGTTCTGCAAGCAAGCTTATGAAAGCGGCAACGATGTCTTCAGGGTATTTGACTCGTTGAATTACATTGAAAACATGCAGCTCGGTATCGGAGCCGCTGTTGCTAGCGGGGGATTCGTCGAAGCCGCCATCTGTTACACTGGGAATGTTACTTCCAATGACCCAAACAACAAATATGATCTTGCATACTATCTTGACTATGCTCAACAACTCGTGGATTTGGGGACGCACGCACTAGCAATCAAGGACATGGCTGGACTCCTCACCCCGAAGGCTACGAAGATGCTTGTCTCTGAGCTCAGAGCAAAGTTTCCTGACGTTCCTATCCACCTTCACAGTCATGATACAGCCGGGATGGCACTGGCGTCAATGTATGCAGCATCAGAGGCTGGTGCTGATATTGTTGATGGAGCAATTGACAGTATGTCAGGCTTGTCCTCTCAGCCATGCCTTGGTGCTCTCGTCGCTGCCTTGGGTGACAGGAATAATATTGACCTTGATGCTCTTCAAGTCCTCAATGAGTACTGGGAAAGTGTTCGACACCAATACTCGCCTTTTGAGGTTCAGCAATTGAATGCTGCCATCGGTTCGAGTGTCTATAAGCATGAAATTCCTGGAGGGTGAGTTTCACCAAAGTTTTATGTGCATGTTCATCTTGTACAGTGTGTCTAACTCGTCTGTTTGCATTTTATATTTGACAGTCAATACACAAATTTGCTTTTCCAGTCGAAGCAGCTTGGTCTTAGCGGAAGGTTTGCAGAGGTGAAGAAAGCTTACCAGATGGCAAACATTCTCCTCGGTGATATTCCAAAGGTTACCCCATCCAGTAAGGTTGTCGGTGACCTCGCCCAAGCATTCTTGAATCTGAAGATCTCACCTGAGGAGCTTGTTGACAATGCCTCAAACCTTCCTCTGCCACAGAGTGTCGTTGAGTACTTTCAAGGTGCATTAGGTCCGCCTCCAGGAGGATTCCCAGAGCCATTCCGTACTAATGTCCTTAAAGGAAGGCCACTGAAAGATGGCAGAGCTATGTTCGAAGGCCGTCCAGGTGCGGAATTGAAGCCATATGACTTTACCACTGCTGAAGCCAACTTGAAGAAGGCATATGGGGACACGAGGATCACGAAAAAGGAAGTGCTCTCGCATGCGTTGTACCCCAAAGTCTTTAAAGATTTTATGGAATTTGAGAAGACTTACGGTAAGGGGATCATTGAGAAGCTACCCACTCATCTATTCTTACGTCCATTATCCGAAGGTGAAGAAGCCCATTTGCACTTGGGACCGGGAAAAGATTACTACATTCGCTTGTCATCGATTGACAAGTTCAATGAGGATCTTGGTACGCGTGTTGTTACTCTGGAGGTAAATGGCGAGAAATGGTTCATTAGGACCCCTGACACAGTGACAATCTTGCAGAGCACGATGGTAGGTGGTGCGGCTCCCAAGAGGAGAGAAAAGAAGGATCCAACGGAGAAAGGGTCTGTTGGAACGCCAATGCCTGGTATGATAGTTGCGGTCAGTGTCAAAGAAGGAGATGAAGTCAAGGAAGGACAGACATTATTCAAGCTGTCCGCTATGAAGATGGAGACGGAGATTAAGGCACCCATGGCAGGAGTTGTTACTCGTGTAACCGTCGAGCAGAATGATAGCGTGGAGGGCGACGACTTGCTTGCCCTCATCATACCGAAGTGAAAAGTGTCTTAGGTCATCCATAAGAAGTACTTTTGTAAAAATGTAATCTAAACCTAGTTAGTCATGATTTATCTCGCTTTACGTCCAATGCAAAGCTTCATCATGATCTTGACCTTTTGTCTGTGTATTGAACTCAACTATTTTCTCCACAACATCTAGAATGCTGTCAAACAAGCTGTCGTACAGATACTTCGCAAATACCCAGCAAGCAAGAAAGCAGTGCAAGCATAGACCAGGTCCAATTTTGATGGAAGCACCAAATGCATTCCACACAGCCGCCTTGATTGATGCCATCGTTGGGTTCACGATGAGTTGAAGGACGGGTCCAGGGAGAATCCACCTCTGAAAGAAGGGTTTCGGCTCGAGTGTTCCAGTATTACTCAATTCACCAGTGAAGAATGTAATGAACACATCAAGGAAGCAAATGCACTTCACAACAGGTACAAGCATTGTTGCTATGACGTGAGCCGTCACAAACCATGTCTGCCTCATTTTGGAAACCGAGCATGTGATATCGCTGATGCTGCCAATCGATGGGACAAACAATGATGGAGCATCTCGAGTAGTCTTGTTGCACTGTGGCCGAGAACCGAGTAACACTTTCACAATGAATTGATCAAGTGGCATCTTCTTCACATCACCTGATAGGACTGGGGCGAACAGTATGGTCATTATCTCCAAAGCAACACCAGATACTGTCAAATATTTCCAGACCACAGAAAAATACTTCTTCGGGTTCAGCAGCAGCCGCTTCATCAGCTTCCTCGCCGAGTTTTTATGCAGAACAATACCACGCCTCTCTTCGAAAGAGACCTGTCTCCTTTGCTGTCGGTCGATATCACGAAGCTCAATCAGCTCTAATTTTGTTCTCGTCAACCTTTCTTCCTCCTCCAACTTGCTCCTGACCCAACGCCTGTTAGCCATTAACAGTTGTCTCTTCTTGGTCTTCTCCACTTGGCGTTCTCGGAAAGCCTTCTGCAACTGTACCACAGCTTGCTCTGATTTAGATTTCTTCGACAGTGCGTCAATAACATCATACCACCTCTTCATCGCCGCTTTTGAGACGCGATGCTGTCTCCTTTTCCTCGCCATGTCCAACAGATTTCCTCTGAACTTATTACAAGTTCCGATGAGTGGTCCAATGAATTTGGCCCATTTCAAGATGACGAGTGCCTTCTGGACTCGTGCGTGAAACTTGAAAGGATTGAATAGTGCTCGCTGCATCTCTTTGTATACTTGATTGAGAAGCTTGCCCTTGATCATTGACTTGAGCAGAGAAAGGAGTGCATGGTAGCTGTTTGTGGCTGCAACATCGAATAGTGAATAACTCGGGATGCATACACTTGCCGAAGAAGTCAACCCCAGTTGGCTAGACATCTTTGCTGGCAAGGAACACATGCTTTCGGCACCAAAACTGCACTCTTGAAATAGTGGAATAGTCACTGTCCAAATCATCAGATGGCGCATGAAACATACAGCTCTTTGCATCCCACTTTCCTTGTCTACTGCTGCTGTAGTAGATTTCCAAGCAGCTTTGGCAAATAGGGCAAAGACAAGACCTACGTGAAGAATCTGCTGCAACGGGGGAGAGCTAATGTCTTCGGTAGGGCCCTGTGAAGAGATAGATTGAGTCTGTACGTAGCGGTGATGCATTCCAAAGAGAGTAAGTCCCAACAACGCTAGATGTGCCAGCCAGAAGAAAATATTATCTTTTGCACCAGACGAGGAGGTCTTGGAACACTCTGATTTGACCAACAGTGCCGTCTCTTTCACGTTCGAAACAGTTGGTATGATGTCTTCCTTACAATTTGTTGAGCACAGATTCTTCATCGTATCTTCTGCGGGCTCTTCTTGTAGCTGGATGAAACTCGTCTCCTTCTCCTCTATCACAACAGCCTCTTCCTCCTCCACCACATCATCATCGATCATGCCTTCGTCGTCAGCTACAGTTTGATTGGGCTTGAAGCGACATCCTTCAAACTGACTGGGCATAGAGAATACTACCATCTCTTTCACGTTCGAAACAGTTGGTATGATGTCTTCCTTACAATTTGTTGAGCACACATTCTTCATCGTATCTTCTGTGGGCTCTTCTTGTAGCTGGATGAAACTCGTCTCCTTCTCCTCTATCACTACAGCCGCTTCCTCCACCACCACCTCATCATCGATCATGCCTTCGTCAACAGCTATAGTTTGATTGGACTTTAAGCGATATCCTTCAAACTGACTGACATCATCTTTTGGCTTAGAGGCTACAAATACTTCTTCTCTTACAACGTCATCCGAATATGAGGGGGTTGGAAGAGCAATCACGGTTAGCTTTGGTTGAACCATTGTTGGTTCTACTTCCAGCTTTGCCATCGTATCTTCTACGGGCTCTTCTTTTAGTCGGATGAAACTCGTCTCCTTCTCCTCTATCACAACAGCCTCTTCCTCCACCACATCATCGTCTGCAATGCCTTCATCATCGTCTACAGTTTGATTGGACTTTAAGCGACATCCTTCAAACAGACTGACATCATCTTTTGGCATAGATGCTACTATTAATTTCTTTTTATCGTCATCAGAATAAGAGGGGGTTGGTGGAGCAAGCACCGCTAGCTTTGGTTGAGCCATCGTTGACTCTAATACTTCATCTTCACTCTCCTCCTTGATTCTAGACCCATTTGCTTCTGTAGCAGCGGCAACAACCTCTTCTTCTTCCTCCTCATTCGTGCTGCATCCGCTTGAAACTTCCGCAGCAGTAGAAGTAGCAGCAGCTCCTTCATCGTGACTTTGATCCTGCATTGATCCTTTATCTGTCAAAGGAGCAGACAAAGTGGAGAACGTCGGCAGCGTCGTCGTCGTCTGTTCATGATCACTCACACGTCGAAGCTTCAACCGCATCTCATGCTTGCTACCAACTACAACAACATCATCTTGTTGTACGTAGCGACTGATGATGCTACTCTCACTCTGTCGGCGGTAAGCACTGCTGCTGCTGCTGCTCCTGCTGACATAGCTACTCCTTCGCCGCCTCACTCCATCCACACCATCTTCCACTGAGTTGTTACTACTCGTACTACTAGGAAGAGTTTCATAATGCTCTCGCAACTGTTTCACACTAGGCCACTGCTGCTGCTTCTTTTGAGCACTAGAGATCCGTTTCTTACTTCTTGTGGAAGAGGATCGTTTCAGTGGTGATTTCAGAGATGATTTGTTGGGGATGGAGTTGTTGTTGGGGCATTGATTTTCATCTTTGCCTTGTTGAGTTTGGCTTCGGGTAATCATTGTATGGAGAACTTGGATTAACTCAATGTATAGGGCGGCAGCAACCAACACCAAGCCACCGCCAAAGTTATTGAAATAAAATGGCAAAGATATCTTTGACAGGATCAGGTTCAATGCAAAAGAGACTTTGAGATGGGGAGGAGGTCGGCGGCAAGTGTAGATCGCTCAAACCGATCATTTCTTAGAACGCCGAAGCCAGACAAGAAATGATGTGGGAATTTTGCCACATCATTTCTTCAAAATTCAAACATCGAAGTGTTTTCCCTTTAAAGTCCATCTTTGATTTTAGGAAGGATATTTGGTGAATTATCAACACATTTCTTATAAAGGATATAATTATTCATAGAGAATATTACTGGGATAAAACTCGAGAAACGAGAAGGTCAGAAACCAACGGAAGAAGGCCAAAAAACTTACAAGATCTAAACGACACAAAACGGAGCCGAAACGGCCATCTCCGTGCCATCCACATGAGCCATACATAACGTACAGCAGAAGCAAGATTCAAGCAGAGCAATTCAACCGCCGGGAATAATCGAACTTTATACAATCACCAAGTAGTGGTCAGTTGGTGGTGCTTTAGTCCGCCAGTAAGAGGAGCTAACTATAGAGCGAGTGGCACATATCTCATCATCGAAAAGCAAAAGTGCATTTGATAGAAGCACAGTTTTTACCGAGCATTGCTTAATAATTATCGACAAGACAACAAACAAACACAATGGCCGACAACAACATCTCCATACGAACACGCATCCGCAAAGCCTCTACATCCATCAATCCCGAATTCGGCCCCTCCATCGAATCACTCTTAACATTCGTTTCTTCCTCCTCGTCACAATCATCCTCATGGAAGAAACGGTCCGATGGAGACTCGTCGATTGTTATTACCCCCCTTTCCATTCTAAATGGCGCTTCTTCCTCTGCCGGTGGTGGTGCGGTTAGTAGTGGTGGGGGAGGTGGCGGCAATGCAGCATGGAGATCAGCCTCACCACTACGATCACAATCCGCACCACGCGGTCTATCGTCGTCTCATCGAAATCGATCGTTTAATCGGGGTCATCCTCCTTTGTTGGTACGGGCTGGACCAAATGGAAGTAGTAGTGCTACTTCGGTGACGAATTCTTCATCGGTTGGGAGACGAAGTCCTGTCACTGCTGGTGATCGTAAGAATTATGGTAATAATATTGGTGTGGCGGGGGGAAGGCTGGAAATGGACCTGAGTAACGATAGCAAGTTGGAAGCGGAAGAGGATGGCATGGTGGACATTTCACTAGAGGACAACAACAAGTCCAACCATAATAATAATGGGAGCGGTGGTATCATGATGAAATTGGAAACGGAGCTTAGCAGCAGCAAAGATGATGAGACAAGGGAGGATAAGTTATTACCACCCACTCAATCACAGCAACAACAACAGCGGCAGCGGTGCTCAACGTCACCACTTCCAATTGTACGATCTGGATCTGGATTAAGTATGCCTGCCAATGTGGGGGTGAGTGGACCACAAGATCAATACCGTCTGAATACCAACCTGTCGAGCAACAACAGTATTGGTTCATCCAATAGTAGGGCACTTAGTCGAAGTATCAATGCACGAAGTCGTAGTATCAATAAGAATATGCGGGCACGTAGTCGTAGCCGTGGCGGTGGGGGAGGAGGAGGAGGAAGTGACTCACTCACCTCCTCTGGGAGGAATAGAAGTGGTCGTCCCCTCAGTCGTGGAGGTGCCATTAGCCTCTCTGGACGTCGTATGAGATCAGCAGGAGCCGCGAATGCATTCAATACGGCCACAGTGGTATGTGATGATAATGATTCTTTGGATCATTCTTCTCATAAGTATCATGATGAGGAGATGATGATCACAGAAGCGATGAGTGTGTTGTTGAAAGATATTATATCCGTGAGACACGAGACTCCAACATCTTCCAAGAACAAGTCTGCTGCTGCGACTGCAGGAGAATTGTATTCTCCACATGCTATCACACGTGTGGAAAGTTTCACCCCCCCCACACCTCCATCCCAACCACTCTATCGACCTGGATCCAAGCTATCCACCACATCTCAACCATTATCCGCATCAGCACATTGTGGGATGATGAATTCCTATCGGATATATATCCATACGAGAATGAATGGCTATTTGGAATTCAATTTTGATAATAATTCCAATTCGTATGAGGTTGTGTTGGCGTATTTGAGGTGTCATTTGAGGAATGGGATGGTTCCTCCAGATGATAATGATTGTGGTGTGCTTGTTGGAAGTAAAAGTGGTGGGGTTGGCAATGCTGCTGCTCCCAGAGGTTTGGAACAACCTGTCAATCTCACTCGGACCAAATCTTATTCGAACAAAGTCACACCCAAAGACAATGGTGGAGGTGACGATGCCACGGTCACATCAGCGTCTACAGCATCCGTATCTTCCCAACACAAGCTTGAATCCCAAGTACCCCTCGTATCACGATCCAACAGCTCAAATCCAATCGAACGACTCCAAACCAAAGCAATCAATCGTCAATTACAACAAGAACATACCCCCATGAACTCAATGAAACACAATGTATCAGGGTGGTTAAGTTCCATTGTCGATTGTGCAAGCTTTGGTTGCTGTCAGGATACTACCGTTACTCCAGAGGATAAAGCTGTCTTGTACAATGGGAATGGGATTCAGAGTACTCCGTTACGAAAATCGCAAAGTAGGGTGCAGCAGCAGCAGAGCATGACGCCTAGGAGTAAGGCGTTGAAAAGTAATGGTATTGGTGGATTGTCGTTTGAGGTGGAGACGGTAGCGTCGAATATGAGTGGATTTTAGGATGTGGAGAGTTTGTGTAGTAGTTGATTATCCTTGAGGTGAATGCATTTTGATGGTAGGAATAATTTAGTCACGCATTACAGAAGGATTTTTTTCCTCCGTACAAAGACGAAGACTCAAACCTAGAGTTTACTCGGTAATTCGTAATCTTATTCACTTCACAAGAGAGGCTCCACATACTTACAGACCACCAGCTGAGCAATACTGGCTCGTTAAATACCCTTCAAATTATGTTATGTTCTTCACAAAATAACCAAGTACTTTTGTAAAGGATGATCACAATAACACAAGGAACGTGAGAGCCACGATGATGCATCACCGATGGACTATCCACGCTTATTGTCCCCTTCTCTATTCAAAGAGCCGTGCATTGCTTCACTTGGATAAAGATTTGTACTGCTGAGAGGCGTGCTGAAGATATTATGCATCTCCAATCTTCCACGTCAGATCTTCAACCTTCGGGTTAATATATTAACCCCTGATTCAACTTACTGTCTCAGAATATTTGACGTGGCCAAGGAAGGCTTGCTAGCTGTGCATTTTTGTCGTAAGTACTAATTCCTATGTTCAAAATCCCTTGTAGCTTTCATGATTTCGGAGGTTCTCATCCTCAAAATAGCTGGATTCTTCCGAAACTGTCACGGAACCCACGGACAGGATGGGTGTCGCAACTCGCCTCCCGCCAAAATATGATACCGGTGGGTTGAAAACCTATTTTCGTGTCGGCGAGGTGTCACTCGCGTATGTGCCGCGCTTTTCATTCGACATGACACGCTGTTCATTCGACTGACGCGCTGTTCATTCGATTGACACGCTGTGTGACACCTCGCAGACGCAAAATAGGTTTTCAACCCACCGGTATCATATTTTGGCGGGAGGCGAGTTGCGACACCCATCCTGTCCGTGCGGAACCTAAAGACGTCAGAGCAGCAGCCGGAGGGAAGGCATCCGAAAGTGGTGACAGCTTGTCTCTCTCTGACACCTTTTTCATATCATACTAATTCCATTGTTGAAATCGTGCTTGAATGAAATCGGATAAAAATGACGTCACTCCCGCGAACCCACGCCTGCTGGGATCTCTCCGATGAGCCGAATTCCTGCACGATGGCTTGAACGAACCTCAAGATGAAGGCATGGGCTGGCATAGAACGATAAAACAGACGGAACAAGGCACAAGCAACCACGCACAAGAAGACAATTATCATCTGATGCATGCAACGTCACACAAAAGCCAGCTGCCTACCAACTCTACCTCTATCTCAGCACAGCAAACTAACAGCACTATGACGTCAACATCAAACAAAAGAATCAAAACCACCGAGTCTGCAAGAGACACCAACGCCACCACGCAGAATCGCTTACTGGTCCCAACCGCCACCGCCACGAAGGACACAAAAGGTGTTGACTTGCGATCGATGACCGCCGAAGATTTGAAGTTGCTTCAAAAGAAAGGTAAGCACACTTGCTGTTGCTCTCTCATTTATATCACTCCCTCTACAGCGATGACCGTCTCACTCATGTTCTGATGCTTTATTAACTCCCTCCTACGAAACAGATCCATTCTTGTACTACTCCATCCCTGAAATCCATAAGGCCGAAATCTCCTTCAAGGAAGTTGACTATTCCAGCGCAACACAGTCAGCGTATCATGTTCGCCGCAAGACGAGAGTTTCATGCGAAGGTCATACAACCATGGTAATGGATGAATTGTTCGGCGATGAACTGGACGGGTTAGAACATGAGTCTCTTGGCGGTTTTGATGACCTTCTAGCGACGCTCTTCTTCAACACTGACTAATTTTGATTCCGATAATTTGATGGAAAGCATCCCTTTGGCCGATGAGCCACAGCCAGCAATGAAGTAGCTACCGCTAAGTAGCAGCACCTTCGAAATTTAACACGAGCAAACCAACCGGTGCAGAAAAGATAATAAAAAGAAAAATAATGTGATATGAAAAATATTTCCTTCAGGCAAGTTTGTCGAGATCTAAAAGGCTGTATTTGTCCACTGGGGAATTTGTTCAGTGCGTTTAATAATGTCAATGAATATGCCACACTGCCACTTCCCATTATGATGGTGCGGTTCTTTAGCAATTTCTCTGATGGTGAGAAGAATTGCAGTCGCTCTCATCTTATATATCTCCAATTGAGCTCATTGTGCTGTGTGCGCTACCTGGATGTCATTGTGAGTGGCGTTCCTTCCTTTTACATGTGAGACAAGATAGATTTTTTGAGATAATGTACGTGAATATTACAAATTTAGACAAACATTAATCACTTTCTATCACTCCTCCAAGGAGTCAAAGTATCTCCTGAATGACTTCTAAAACTGTAGGGTGTTCGGTCTGCGCATCTCTTACCAATTGAAAGACCATACACTTTCTGCCTTTGGCTTCTTTTTCCCTGATTTCACTGCAGCGGCAGCCTTGCTCTTGCGATCATACGATTTTTTCCTCCTTCTGCCTCTTGTCTCAAATGGTGTGAACAGTTTTACCTTTGGTTTGTCTACAAGACCTTCATCAGGATCTAATCCTGATGAATCATCTCCTCCACCACTCGTCTCTGTTACAACTATAGAGGTTCCCAGCAACTGGTCCACATCATTTGCTGGATACGTGCGCAGCTCAGCGTCTAAATTATCATCGTCGTTGCCTTGGGAAGGAGAAGGGTTGTGGAAAGAAGAGAGCGCATTGCTAGCACCCTTCTTTGTGGCAATGGACTGCACTTGCCGTGCTCCGTCATCTAATGGTGTCACTTGCTTGGCCTTTGAAGCCTTAGCCTTCTTCTTCTGCGTTCTCAATGCCGCCTGCTCAGCACGAGTCTTCAATGCAGCCTTTTCCGCGCGAGTAGATTCTTTGAGGCGCTTGCTGCGTCTTGTGCTCTTTTCTACATTCACAGCTGAGTGATCTCGCTTCTTGTCGGAGCGCTGAGAGAGCTGAGGAGCACTCTCAGTCTGTTTCTTATCGGATCGCTGTGAGAGTTGAGGGGCGTTCTCACTCTTCTTGGATCGGCCTGACTTCTTCTCGGAACGTTGAGAGAGTTGAGGAGCAGCATCTGTCTTCTTCGACGCTTTTTGCTTCATTGGAAGCTTGTCGGCAAGTTCATCAGAGTTCTTTTGCTGTGCCTTCACCTTGGAAGGCTGGGTAGATTCTTCCCTGCTAACTTGGCTATACCTCGGGGCTTTCTGTTGACTAGGAGACTTGGCCTTCATTTTGTGCTTTGATTCACATTTGGGAGCCTTCTTTGCAGACTTAGTTTTCCAATTGTCAATCCGAGGAGAAAGAGGAAGAGGAGAGCCCCCATGTTTCTTCTTGCTAGAAGAAAGCTTCAGCGGAATTTGGGGAGAGGAGGGAGATGCTCTGTTTGCACGCTTCTTCTTGCTTGAAAAGACGTGCTTTGAGTTTGGCGACGTTACCACGCTAAAGTCATTTTGCACTTTTTGTCTGTGCTGCACTTCTGACTTCAACTCATCGTCTTCATCATCATCATGTGCCGTGCGAGAAGATTGAATCGATTTCCTATTCTTTCCGTAGTTGTTCTTTACCGGCGTTGTCTTTCGAGAGAACGGAGTCGTCGTTGTGGATGGCGTGGCCTTCGATGAAAATGGAGTTGCGCCTTTCTTCAAGACTTCCTCCTTTTCATCGGTGGCATCTTCTTCTTCTTCATCGCTCCAATTGCCGGATTGATTCTCATCAAATATTTGAGTTTCGACAGTGGAGCATTTTGTTTCTGTATCATCGACTTGAGCGGTCTCCTCTTCAGTATCGGGTTGCTCGTTCTCCTTGTCAGAGTTACTCTGCACACCTTGGCCACTGACGGCATTTGTTTGTTGGCAATGCTCCTTCACCTCACAATTCTCCGTCTCAGCAGAGTCATTTGCGCCTACAGTAGTAGTGCTTTCTGCCCCCGACACAGCATCCACGGGACGACAATGTCCAATCATACTGCTCCTCATTCCAGCGAGGACACCCTCCGTCCAAACCTGAAAGTCACCCTTTGCCGCAGCAATAACACTATTCACAACTTCACTAATAGACCTCTTCGCCTCATCATCAGCCACAGCACGGGCATTGGACGAAATAGACTCAACTACACGCAAACTCTCCTTCTCAATCTCCTCCTTTGATTGTCCCACCAATTGACGAATTTGAACTTCACATTCCTGCGTAGACGAGGCAACCGTAGTAGGAAACGCATCCATTGCTACTTGAATCCCCTCAATCTTGGAAACACTCTCCTTAAACGTCTTTGTAGTCCGTTCAAAGAACTCTTCCAGCTCTTGCTTCTTCTCAGTAAATTTATCATTGAGCTTTTCATCAAATTGCTTCATCTTATCGTCCATGGCAGTTTGAACTTTGGACAAAAAGTCATCCACCTTTTTCTTCTCCTTCTCATCATTGGCAGCTGCTGCTGCTTCTTCTTGAGCAGCAAGGGATGCCCCTCCATCATCCTTCTCTTCGGCTGGATCATACGTCTTTTGAGTGACCTTACTTGCATCATCGGCCTCTTCCTCCTCCTCCTCGGGACGTTTGACAAGAATGCTATTAGCCCCCACCACCGATTTCGACAATGACGTTCGTACTCCTCCACTAGCTGCTGCTACCCCAGCTACCCCAGAAGATAATCTAGCAGAAGAAGACAACACCGCTGTAGACCGAGATCTAAAATTACACGGAGTCAATCCCAACGTGGCACCTGTCCGTGCGACAGTCCTTGCAGCATAGGATGTCATGGTGTGGAACGCTTTTTTGGATGGAGTGGCCAGGGTGGCAAATGTGGTGGAGATGCCACCTAGTGTTCGTACGGCGGTGGATACGGGACGTCGTCTGCTGGAGGCTAGGGAGGGGATTCTTTGGTGTTGTGTGGTGTTGGATGTCATTGACATGTTGGAACGTTGTTGTTGCTGCTGTTGCTGCTGTCCATTGTTATGAGGCGTACTTGACCTCTTCATGGACTGATGTTGTCGCTGCTGCTGCTGTTGACCACCAAAGCGACTGCCTCCTCCCCCCTGAGACTCTTGCGTAAGGAGTGATCGACTTTGAATCGTGCTGGCATCATCTTCCTCGTGCATGGATTGAGATAATAATCCATTATTACGACTGCTCACACTTTTGCTGGACGTTAGAAGACGTCCACCACCAGCAACAGGGGTGGTGAAGTTGCGATGACCATTTCCCACCATGGGGCGTTGAGGCTGGTTCGGATTCATGCGTTGATTCTTCTTCTTCTTTTGTGATAGCTGAATGTTCTGCTGCTGTATTTGCCGCCGCTTCTGATTGGACGGTGGATGATGCTGAAGGCCCCCTCTTGCATTCATTCCTCCACCACGCCCTCCCATGGCACGTGGTGTCCTTCCAGCCAAATGACGATGAGTTGATAATGACCGATCATCATTTTTTGTTGGTGCCCCAGAAGAAGAACTTCGGGAGCGCTGTTGCTGTTGCTTCTTGTCAGGTTGTTCCAGCAACGCCTGGGTCAACGTAATTTCCGTCCCTTGACTCAAACTAAACTCACCACCTGCATTATGATCGACCATGATTTCTTGACCACCCTGCTCACCATCATTTTGAGAGAGGGCCATGATGCGATTTTGCCGACTGAATCGTTGAATGCCGCCGTGATTGCGCTGCTGATGATGACCGTTATTGACGCTTCTTCCACGACCGACGCCGGTACCGCCTCCCACGAGACTGCCATTTTCAGCGTCGCGTGTGTTGCTGCTTTGGGAGAGGCGGTTGCGGTTATTGTAGTGGAATCCTTGACGGGCGTAGGAGCTCATGGTAATGGTGGGTGATGGCAACGACAACAATGTTCCAAGAGCAAAGCAAAGCGAAGTGAAAGCGAAAAAGTGCAGAGCGAGTGCGATCTTCAGAAAAAAGCTAGATACGTAATACGCGTAGATAAAATACACCACATTCTTACTTATGCGTAGCTACTTATCCAGGTCTTGCTTTCCAAGTTCCAAGCTAATCACAACACTCTCAACTCCACTCAAGCTATCTTGACAATGATGAAAATGAGAGGAGTATATATCTGATGACAACGTTTAGGGCTGAGGTTGAGAGGAGTATACCAAAGTGTGTTGCTTCTGCAGCTCGAGTTAGATAGGTAAGACGTACGATTGTTGTTGCACCTTGCAAGTACATAATCTCATAAAACAAACAACAACATCAAATCAACAAGACAACATATAAAGAGACAAAACAACATGGGTTCAACACAGACAAAACTTCATTGGGCAGTCCTTCTAGAAGATTGGGAGCAGACACTTCGCTGCTTACAAAAGGTTAAATACAACGCCACGATAGCCAATAGATACGGAGACTACCCTCTCCATCTTGCGTGCTATTCCGGTACAGCCCCTCCCGAAGTCATTCAAAACTTAATCAAGGCTTGTCCAGATGCAGTCAGGATGAAGAACAAGAAGGGATATGATCCATTGATGCTTGCAGAAATCAACTACCGACGTGATGATCCGAATCGAAAACATGTGTTGGCTATGCTGCGCACATTTGTGGATGCGAAGTTGTGTGCCAAGTATTGTGATGAGACGGATACAGAATCAATTCAGGAGATGGACAATCGTCCTCTTTTCATTGGAGGTAGTGGTGAACGTGGTATGATAATATGGTAGTGTATGATAATATTAATAGAATATAATTTTAATGAAAATCAAGTCGAACCACAAGCTGCACCGTTTATGAAATATCCCACTATAACTACTTCTGATTACTTGAAATCAATATCATGGTATGAACGTAGGAGGCGGAATCCAATGTTGAGCAACATCAGGCGGAGGCGCAAATATAGCTGTAGTCTGAGGCTCGACACTACCCGACGTTACATACTGTATGCGTGCAAAGATTAAACAAGACGAACGAAAGAGTGAGTCACCAAGCACACAAGTACTTCTATTTCTGCATGATACATAGATCACTTACATAAATCAAAGAGAATCGTTCACCTTCATAGGGAGTCACCCAGTGCGGGAAGCGCCCATCAATTTTACCAAAGCTTCCTTTGGTGTCTATTTCAGCTACTAGCAAAGGAGAGCATTCGACAGCGATTCGGCCACCACTGCTAAACTCACCGCTGGTAGACCAAGAGAAAGATAGATGTGCAGGTTTAGTCGTAAGGCAAAAGAATCGACAAATGCAACAACACTCAACACTTCACTCACAGCGATAGGCCATAGAATGGTCCAACATTTAGTGTGTCAATATGAGGAGAACCGACAAAGTTGTGAGTAACAGCCAATGCCGTAAACCGCTCAGCAAAGACAGGATCAACCTCGGCCAATGTCTCAACTGCCAAGTCAAATAACTTCTTGTACTTGACGAGTTTGGCAGTCTCCTTCTTTGTTCTTACACTATCTTCAACGCCGCTTCCAGGTTTTTGTATGATCATATAATGCTCAGCTTTGATCTTGGGACGTTCACGAGTGGTATGAGGCCAGTTCACTGCATTCAACTCTTGCATCAAGGCGTCTAGTCTGTGTTTAGAGACAGGAATGCCCTTCTCTTTCCGTATCTCACGTGGTCCATGCTTCTTATAGGATTCTAATAATGTTGCCATTACATAGTCACGATTGTAAGCCTGCTCTGTTTCTTTGTCTAATAATACATCAAAGGTCCGTTCAAGGCGTTTGGCAAGCTGAGGAGTCGACAGTGGTTCCAACTGAGATTGTAACAATGTTGCATCTCTATCACATGCTGATAACTTCTTTGAGGCACTTTCCTCCTCCTGTGAAGAGATGGTGCACTGTATCTCCAACTGCGAGTTGTTTGATATTATCAATTCATTCAATGAATCTAGAGCAGCTTGCTTCAGCTTTCGATTATATCGTAAATCTAGTAGTTTCAAGTTGCGTAGCGATGCCAATTCATTTATAGGAAGTTGTCGTAATCTCAAGTGATTCGATATTGCAATCAACTTTTCAAGGTTGACGAGAAGTTTAATTTCAGGAGGAAACCCTTGAAGGCGGTTCCGTGATACATCAAGAGATGTCAGTGTCGTGTAGGAGAATATTTGAGGAGGAATGGACTTCAAACTATTGCGGCTCAAATCTATACTTTGCAGCGGCATAGATGGGCATTTTATTCCAGCATGGAAGTCTTCTTCCGATAGATTGTTGTTGCATAGATTGAGTTCACCATCGTTGACAATGTGTTTTGTTACATCAAGCTTCATTGCTATGAGAAGATGGGCAGCAAAAACGGAAACAGCTGTATTTTTTACGTTGATTTACCTCATCTCTATTGTCGTCATATCTACATCATTTAGCAAATCCTTCGCCAACAATACACGGGGATATGAAACTGCTGGTGGAAGCCGGAAGCTGCTTCTGGCTTCTTGCACCCAGTCAACAAAATCATTCTGATGTCATCGACGATGCTGGATCCAACGCATCACAGACATCCACAGGGAACTTGGAGAACCAGAGTGGCATCAGAATTTTGTCCTTTGGTGATGGATTCAATCGCTCTTTTTATAGAAGTGAAACCCCGGGAATTGTTGACAAACTTTATTTCCGTTCTAACTCGATGATTCCAACTTGAATATTGAAAAGGGTACGAAGAAGTATGAACTTTGAGAATGCTATTAACTGTGGGTTGTGCACTTCAATAATCGGAGTGGTCATAAAAATTTCGTCACGTCGCCTCCCGACCTCCACGAAAAGCAAAAATTGTTCGGGCATGAAAAACATCACGAGAATCACGAACGAACGCTTTGCTGTCATAATCTCAACAGCCATAGAACGACCACAGCAATCATAATACAACCAACATACACAATGATCTCCACTATCGTCTCATCATCTCTTCGCCTTGCCGCATCGTCGTCGGCACCCTCCGCAGCCATCGTCAGCCGGCAATTATCGATGACGGCTACCCAATCAGCCTCCAAGCTGAGTTCAATTCTCGAAGAATACAGAGCCCAAAAGTAAGTGCCACGATGCCTTTACTATCCCCTCGTATGATTCCCGTTGCACCCGTTGATTGTCTCTAACTTCCATCATTCCTTTCTCCTCTAAACCCACCAGCTACGCAATGGAACTCCCCCGTAGATTCAGACAAGACATCGTCAAGGCCGCATGTTCCTCCCGTCAATACAACGCACAAGCCACCGTCTCGGCCGATGGCATCGAGAGTGTCCTCCAGAATATTGGCGCTGGCAACCGAATGTCACGATCAGAGATTGATGAGATCTTGAACGAGGTTGGAGTATGTCCCGTCAATGATGGCAATGCCCAGTGTGTCATTTCGGCATCCCAAATGATTGAGTTGATCTCGAAGCATTGAACGTGATGTGACGAGAATGACGTATTGTTGTGTTGTACATATTATGGGATCGAAGGGTTGTTGAGCGTTGGATGCTGTGTCAAGAGCTACGGCATGCATCGGCGACATACATTACATCCCAAACTTGCACATTTTCACGAGGGTGGCGTTGCCTCTTCTCAAATCATCATAGACTGGGTATAGATAGAATAAAGTTGTTGTAAGCGTAATGTTGAATCTTCATTTAGGTTTTTGGTTTTGATGGCTGATGTTAGTGGGGGGATGTATAGAAGAGGGTGCAATAATACAAAAGCCAGATAGATTGCATACTATCATCCACGGGTGGGGGTCAATCCGCTAATTCGTGTGAACCATGAAAATGACATGATCTAGATATGGTACATATTATTATTTGACTGGTCATTGAGATTGGTATTTGTTCTAGATGATTTTGTTACTTTACAACCCCAATCCAAATGCCATGCGCAAGGGGATTTTAATCATCCGGATTGATGAATCTCTTCATCCTCATATAAACACAATTTTTATTGTTGGCAATCCACAGATCCCTAAACCAATTCAATTCACTACCGAGGACCATGATAACCAATTCGTTCTGCAGCTGATTTCTTCTGAGATGATACCGGCGACACTCCGAACGAGAAACTGTCGCTATTATTATTTGGAGTATTCTTTTGTTTTGTTGTTTGTTCTTTCATGGCTAGCTGTTCTGCCAATGACTTTCGCTCTTTCATAATCTGCATAATTATTTGTTGCGTAGCCAAGACAAGATGTGTTTTTATTTTTGCAGTGTAGGACAAGAAAAGAATTTGAATTCATTATCAAACATAGTAGTTACAGCGAAGTAACCAAGACGGGCAGCAATATATTTGTGAGACAAAAGACACAAGCAATGAATAAGATATCACATAGGACGCAGCTGCCGTCAGCCCTAAAACTACTTCATTACAGACACACTAACCACACCACACATTCAGGCATATAACGATCATCTCACCTTGTCATATTCTTCAACGTCATCAGCCTTGAGCTCAATCCGTGTAGGTGGTCGTCGAAGAGCCATACTGTTTTAGTCCATAGATATTACTACTTTGGAGTCTTCGGTTGTATTGTACTGTGGCTGAGAGACTTTGCTCAGTCTTATCACTTGTCACTTGCTTGAATGTGGTGTTGCATGTAATGATAAACGCTCTCTCGTCTCTGGTTTTCCACCGCCTTCGTAGCTCAGCTGGTTAGAGCGTGGGTCTAATAAACCCAAGGTCGTGAGTTCGATCCTCATCGAGGGTATTCATTTAGACAGTGTGGCCGAGTGGTTAAGGCGATGGATTGCTAATCCATTGCTCTTTGAGCGCGCAAGTTCGAATCTTGCCACTGTCGCAGTGACTTTCTCTGATAGCTCAGTAGGTAGAGCGCGAGACTGTTAATCTTGAGGTCAAGGGTTCGATCCCCTTTCGGAGAGCTTTTTTTCTTCTTTTGCATGATATAATGTGCAATGCGTGCGTACCATAGTGTGTTGTATTGTGTCTACCTATACATACCGGGGAGTCGCTCGAACTTATCACCCGGGGGTAAGCATTATATTTTTTTCTAAGCTGAGGTTTTATGGGGCAATTTCAAGAGGGGGGTAGAATTTCAGCTTGGCATAGATTTGGAGGGGGGAAGCAAGGCAAGTTGAAGTTGGGGGATACCTAAGAGTACCTGTACTACATACTTCTTCTCTTTTGCATGGCAGCAGATGGCGGCATGCACATGCACATCATGGCATTGCTCTCCATTCTCCATACAAAGTTCAAACACATCCTCTAGCACTCTCTTCTTGCTGATTGCTATGTGGTAGGACCAAGTAGAGATACAGAGAGGCGGCCCATTTACTTCTTGAAGCTGAGGAGATATTGGTGCAAAAGCAATATATGTAAGTGGTAGCAGGCAGCAAAATGGATGAAGAACACAAATCAAATGATCAACCTGCAGAATCATCGTCCTCTGCAGACAACAAACAACAAAATGCTTCTCCGTCCACAAACAAGAGCATCAATGATTACTACGGACACAAAATTGGCTTCTTCCAGACACTCTCTCTCGTCTTGAATGCACTCTTGATGGTGTATGCTCAAGTGGGTCAATCTGGAATTGTTCTAACCAGTTTAAACCCAGATCTACTCATACCCAGATTTCAATCCACATCTAAAAATAACGCTACTGAAGGAAAGTGCAACGAAGAAGATCAGGAATTATGGATTCAGGACGGGGGGAATGCCAGTCTTGCACCTCATGTTGATTATTGCGCCCGATCCTATAACGGTGGATGCTTCATTAATACCACCTGTGTTGAAGATTGTTTTCAGGATTTATATGGCTATTCATCAAATTGCACAAGCTGCGTGGCACCGATATCACCGTGCGGCGTTGAATCAGGTTGTGCATTTTTATGTATTGCAGATGGTACGGCACCAGCTTGTATTGAGTGTTTGAGGCCATGTATAAATGAATTTCATGCATGCACAGGATTGCCCGCGGAGGAGTTTGCGGTGGAGAATCAGACGACTGTCGCTGCTGCTGCTGTCGATAGCAATACATGCAACAATTATGATTCCAGTGAAGTCGAAAATTGGTACACAGTGTACAATCTTACCTACGGCAAAAGTATCGCTGATGCATGGAACGGAGGGGCCAAATTCCTCGCCATCGTTATCGTTCTCTTCTCTGGAATTTGGCCTTATGTGAAGAATATCATTTTAGTGATTGTATGGTACATGCCCATGACTGTTAAGGTGCAAACATCTATCTTATTGTGGTTATCCCGACTGTCAAAGTACACATTGGTCGACGTCTTTGCCGTAATCGGAGTAATTGTGGGAGTTCAGTTACAATTGAATCTTGGTGGATTGGAAGTTATTACTCGTGCCGAGCCACGATTTGGAATTATTGCCTTCTTCTTGGCTACGCTTTGGGAATTCATTCAGATTGAACTGATCAAGGTTATGCATGAGAGGAAGGTGTTTGGAGGGGAAGTAGCAAATTCACAGATTTGGGGAGAAAGATTGTTCTTTGCTCGATTGTGGATTCCCGTACTGATGTTACTCGCTACGATTGTATTGTATATAGTTGGGGCTATGTCAGAATTTATCTACATTGAATCATCAAACGGAAGTGGTGGAATGTGTCTGAAATCCTACAACCTAGTCTCTATCGGGAACGCTCTCGTCAACGAACTCAGTCTGACTGGAAACATTTCACCCGGTCAAACCTGGTTTTTATACTTGGTGTATGTATTATTGATTTTGGCCTTTCCAGTCCTCACTCACACGATGCAAATAGTCTTTATCATTGCCCGTTCCCAATCCAAGACGCTCAAAAAGTTAATTAAGTGGGCATCTGCAATTTCATGTTTTGCTTCTGTGGAAGTATTACTGATTGGAACATTTGCCGTAGAGAGCAAGTTCGAAGAGTTTATCAAATCGATCGCTGGGGACGAGAATGCTGATTTGGTTGATATCAAGAGTGGTCTGGGCAGTGGTTTCTACATCTTGATTCCTTATTGTTTTGTAGGAAGCTTTTTGCAAATGTCTCTCTTGGTGAGGCGTGATGTTACTGCAGGGCCTGCGGTTGACTCGTCGAGCGAAGAGGACGTGGAAGACGTCAATAATGACATTGCTGGAAAAGGGTCCCCAGCTGAAGTATTGAATATTGAAGTGGGTAGCGACGACGTTGAGACAAAGAATGAAGTTGAGATGAGGATCCAAGAATAAACAGAAGACCACAGATAGGCAATTCTTTTGTAGTATTGAGAGTTACTTTATCATAACGATGGTTCTTTAAACAAGCGTTTTTCCTCGCACATGTAAAGAGGCGCTAATGGATGTGAAGAGGTCGACGCGGTGACACTAAAGTCAGCTATATATGTGTGTGTGAGTAACTTGGCCTCCGGGCATTACACCTCTTTCCCAACGAATGGATTACGAGTCCTCGGGCAGTGTTCGTGCAACCCCTAGAGGCGCTTGCTGTTATAGAAATAAATGACTATGCTAAACCCCAACCCTTTTATGCACTGTCATCCAAAGACGACTGCGATCCCACCTCAGACGCGTCCTCAGATACAACAGAAGAGGCAACCTCTTCACTCTCCAAGTCCGCATTAATCGGCTGATCCCGCCTTCACCGGCGGGAGCTAGTACCGCGTCGTCTCTCACCATTCCTACAAAGATCAAAGATCGAGCGATCCATGCTGGTGTAAGCCCCAATAGTCTTCCTCCTCCTGTCAATGTACTTCGTCAAAGTGTACATGGTAAAACCCAACCTCTTCAAAAACATTCTTCCGCGCTGGATACGTCCACTCTCCAGTCTGGCGGTTCTTCTTCGGTCGATTCTCCCTCTAGCCATATGGCAGGCAGCTCGATAAAAGAAGCCTTCCAGACACCTCATATTCAGTCAACACCCAAGTCTCACTCCCATACAATAACACTGCCTGTACAACCGCCTTAAAAAAAATACCGCAAACCCTGGGATTCATGTTTTCCCCACGCAAGAGCCAAGAGCCGGTGTATCATCTTCCACAACTTACCCTTACATCGCCTGCGTGTCGGTATCATCCATCGACATGAGCCGACCGAGATCCTTAAACACCTCCACCCGTTCCAGATGCTCTCGGTACGCTGTAAAACCTACTTCGAGAGCCCTTTGGTTCGCAATGGCCGCATTAGTTTGCACAATCCTTTCCCTCCCCTCCCGACAGAACTTTGACCTCTCATGCCAGCTGACACTTCGGAAGGTTGCCATGCCCCTCGACGTCCACAAAATCCCGCGGGTGACCATCACAGAACGGCGTGTCAAACGAATCAGTGGCGTCCTGGCACGCTGGCACCGGGCAGAAAAACTTCCCACCCATGCTAGCATGTGCAGTGAATGTCTCGGGCTCCCTATCTTCCAACAGAAAGTCCCGATTCAACACCCTTGACCGAAAGACACCGTGTTGTGTCTCCAAATGCTTGTTCAGTGAGGCCGCAGACAGAATCAAACCACATTTATCGCATTCCGCCCGCCGTCGGTTCCATTAGTCAAAAGAACAATATGGGGAGATACCCACGGTGTCGAATATCTTTTGCTACAACAATGATACAATTCTGACCTTTTCACGTCAGCACAAACGAGTTTCTGCAACGGTCGCGAACAACGATATTCTACGGGTCATATGTCAAATCCAAGGGAAGTCTAAACTCCACCATCGTATCCAACATGTTAAAGCGCATCAAAATGATCACTTTGACTTACAAAGGTTAGACCTCGAGGAGCAGCTGCTAATAATTAGTATGATTGTGACATACGTGCAACGAGCGGTTAAAAATACATGGCGCGCGAAGATGGAACGGAAGTCCATTATCTACAGTCTTCCTATGAAATCTGCGGCAGAAGCAGATGATAGATATTGCCAAGGCGCTAAGATTCCACATTGGTAAAGCCAACGCTCGATGATTTCATGCTGGCGAGAAGATTATGGGGAATGAGATATTTGACTCTGTCGCATGGGAGGATCTGGGAAGCTTCTACTGCGTCGGCTGAGAATGTATCAGCTTTTTGTGGCACAGGCGCAATGGTCAGTAGAGGGACAAGAATGAGTCCAGCAAATGTCTCAACTGCGGAGTACATGAAACGGCTGAACATCTCAACAGCCGTGCTCCAACAAGATACGTCATGCCCTTTTGTCGGACAGCTTATGTGGCCTCGTGGAGTGGATGGAGGACCAGACACTCATCCTGACCTGATGTTTTGGCTTCCTCTGTACATTCAAAAGCAGGGACATAGGTTGTTTGTCGACATGACTCATCCATCAGGGTGAAACATGACTCAAGAATTGAGGCAAGTTGGTAATGGCTTCAATAGGAAAGTAAATTCTAAAGAAGCTTTAAGCTTGGTGATAGCTTGGATAGAATAGGTCAGATGCATGTCACCGAAGGAAATCTATCTTTGGATCTAGATCAATGCAGGAGAACTTCTTTAGGCAGTACCACACTAACATCACGATTGATACCTGGTGAGAAGCCTCATCGACCAATTGCTCACGCTTTCTCACACCAATGGATATGTCAAAATCTCACAAGCACCACCAAACAAAGGGAGGCAAGGCACTTGCGGCTAAGGCTGACATACGGAAAGAGATAGAATTACAGTAGACATGGAGCGGATGTCTGCCTGTCGAAAGTCAATGTCTTCTTGAAATTAGCCCGAAGAATTATTCGGGATGGACACTGCGAAACAACAATACTGGTTGAATGCTGCTGTTGCCGCGAGGTCTTCAGCAGCAGCAACTTCCCAGACAATGGTGATGACACCACCACGACGGCCAACCTTCTTGCAACAGCCAGCACAGTGTCAATGCAGGTCTGCTGCCTCGTACACCTCCACACTTCCACGGGCATTAATAGCACTTCGCCAAACGACTCAAACATACGCAACCTTGTTCTAGACCCACTCACCCCAGCCTACACACCAGATCCAGCTCCGGATCCATCCTGCAAGATAAGCTTAGCATATGCATATGCAGTGCATCACGACAGATGATTCACAGGATTGCCGTATTGCCGATCTCCTGCAACACTTAATCCTCCTCGAGATCTCACCTTCCAGAGAAGCAAAAAAGGTCTCCCATTGCAGTCAGAAGACTCTGAAACCAGCACTTTGGCCTACAGACAAAGACATTAATACTTACCTCCTGCGAGTACTACACTCCAGCAACAACAATATCTACTTTTACAGCTCTTTCTTCTTCTCCAAGTTGTTCTCCACAGGCCCAGGGGTACCAACGTCCCCTGCAATAACTTCAGAGAGGCGAAACGTTGGGGATCATGACTGCGCAGAGGACAAGAGATTTTGGGATTAAAGGAGCAGTTTGTCCCCATTAACTATCTGCAAGAGCACTGGCTGTTCCTGTGAATGAAAATGGATACAAAAGGTGATAATATTGTAGGACTTGCAGGGACGGAAGGATAACATCAGTTGTACTTGCAAATGATGCTGAAGTACCTCGGATATGTGTACAATCAAAGACAGGCCAAGATGAAACTACGTGGAAAAAGATTGGGAGTTGGTTGACAAATCAGAGAGCTTTCGGACACAATTGTGGAGTCTTTGTCTGTCCTGGCACAGAAAAATACCATTGACAGCCCAAACCTACACTAAAGCCACCTTCCTTGAGCAAAACACACGAGAGCGTATTGCACTCCTTTTGTGGACTGTATGCAAGTCAAAATTGTCCCTGCCTCCCCAACCAAGACAAAGGAGGCAGGCAACTGCAGCAGTATCAACCAAGGAGGGTACAGCTAAATGAGAGAGCCCTAAATGTGCTAGAAATCGACAACATATAAAGGCGGCCAAGCTGAAAGAAGAAAGACGAGCAGCAGGCTCTATGTGCAGGCATCTGATTCTTCTCTGAGGCCAACCCCATTGCCAGCAAGATGACCCCACAGGTGGATTCATTCTCACTATTACTATTCAATACATTTACTCTAGCATTGCTTAGATATCGTAGCATTGTTGCATATGTTTGCCATATCATTCATCAAATTAATGAAATGAAAGTCGAAAGTGGCGGTCAAATTGGTTGAAATATGTTGTAACTTATGTAAAACTAATGTAACAATGACATAACATTTGTAACAAATCTGGGGTTTTTCAATAAGGGCGCAATTTTGCAGTTGGCCTGACGTTGCTAGTGTAAAGTTCTTGATTCTTAAGCGCTTCTGGTCCCTCCACATTCACAGGTTCTTTGACGCCATCAAACATATTCTTAGCGGGGGTAAGGCAATTCCAATGAGGGCGGCAAAGCACTACTTCAACATCCACTGCATGTTGTGCAACAAAGGAGAGACCGAGAGACAGAAGAGAAGGTGTCAAACAAAAACCAGCAGAGATTGTCTTGAGTGGATCCGGGCTGCAGGGGATTGTACACTCATCAGATACTGCTCTGTCTGCAAAACTAGAGTCCATTGTGAATAGGACATGTTCTACCATCTCAGTGGCAGAAGGGGGTGCGCCTGGACAGGACCAACAAATAGGATAAGAGCATAAGCTCTCAGTCTATCGATTGCTTGCTTGCAAAAGCAGATAGTAGTGTATCAACACAGTTGTCTCAAACGAGTTCTTTTATATTTCCAAATTATAAGATCCTCATCGTCGTGATTGAGGATGATTGTGTACCTATTCCCCTAAAGGTACCCGTATTTATCGTACTCATAGAATCCGTATCTACCAGTACTCTTACCCATTCTGTCACTCCCCTACGATTCGTCGTATTAGTCGATTGAATAGGGTCCTCTTGAATGTTGACTTCGTAGTATCCTTCCTCCAAGACATTGCGGGTCGCAATATTTGGCCTGATAGTCCATCGTATCCAAAGTTTCCTATACATAGAGTGTTTTCTAGTGACACAGTCCACAAGAGCTTTGCTGGAGAAGGAGTGTAGAACAACATTCACATACCTTCGGCTCAATTTGCCGTGACAGAGGTTGACGAATATGTCATATCCAGCCTTGGAGTCAACGATTTGGAGTATATGGCTCCCCATAGCACATCGCAAGAGCAACAATAATCCAACGAGAAGTCCAACACTTGCACAAAAGTATTGCCAGCAGTCATATTGTACATCACCATAACAATGTCCAATCCGATATATCATAGCACTTCTCATGGCGAAGATGCGTGATTCCAACTCTGCTGTGTTAGCCACAAAAGGCAAAGCATGATGTCTCGCAAGGATTATTGACATGATGACTGGTCTGCAGCGTGGTAAACAAGAAGCCGGCCCCATCAGTTGTTGCATGGAAGTACAAGCCGTACCATCAGCGTAGATGTTCTGCCAATTCATTGGTTGTCGTTTGGGATTGCTGTAGAACCGCGAATAATTGCCAATCGAAATATCATTGTCCTGAATAGATCTGACATGGATTGCTTTGTCGAGTCTGCATGCAAATCGCTCCCCATTTACCGGCGAAGTACAAGATGTGTTCTTGGAACACTCGGCTGATATAGGCTCCGCAGTTTCCAGTTTATCCCCCACATAAAAGCGGTCCAAACTTGATAATTGGCTTGTAGCTCCGCCATCGAAGAAATCAATAGGTACCCGATGTAATCGCCGTAGCAAAGTGGTCATAAATGTTGAAGACACACAAAACATCGCAATAGATGCGGCAGATGTGTTGAACACAATTGAAGATGACTTGTCTACAGCTTCCCATGTTGTGTCTTGATTACAAGCGTCAAGAGATGGCGTGTCTCCGTCTCCCCAGTAAGCGATGCCAGTGGCACAGGACTTGCCATCATTCATAGCGATAGTTCCACAGCTCAAACGATCATGCAGAAAGATGTAGATGCTCAATGCAGCGCGAAGATTGGGTAGAGAAGCTCCCCGTGACAAGAAGGTACGATGAAGATGAAGGTTTGTACGGTTTCCAGTTGAAGAGATATTGTCCTGGATAAAGTTGACATTCTCCGCCGTAGACTTGATGCTGCACTGAATCCCTTCGTATTGTTCTTGAAGTTCTTCCACGAAGTGATGTCTTCTCAAGCAGGATGAATCTCCATTGATCTTCTGAAGAGTGAATCTCCCCATTGCCCTTCGCGACTCCAATCCGAAAAGTGATTGTATTCCGTGTATTCCGTCTACCTCCAAGTGCCATACAGGAACAGAACTTGTCAGGTCTACAACTCCATGATGCTCATCTTTGATGTCGCTGAAATATGCCGCATCATTCGATTGGTTAAATCCAAGCACAGTATTACTAGATCCGTCGACACCGTCTCGAGATTCTTCGCCGTAGATACTGCTATCACCATGGATTGGAAGTATATCTTCTATGATTTCCCCACCAGTTACGGCATTAATTTTCCAACACTTGCCGATAACATCTGATAACCATGCTCCCCATATTGAACTGCTCTTGAAGACATTCGCATTTATCCAGTCAGGGGTCGTGTTGGATGTCATATGGACGGGCGTGTAAGGCTCCCCATTCATACCAGACGTTGCAGCTGCCATCAACACATATTCGTCGTCATAAATGATCTCACTATTCTCCATCAAGTACGTGGTATCCATGATATCTACCAAAACGGATTCGTCAATAAGCAGCGTATCTCCCCCATCGTTGCGGCTGACTCGGTCAAAGTAACGCATGACGAAGCGAGGCATGAAGTCCGTTGTATTTGCCGTCGTATGTTCATACGTCTGTATGTCGGATGAAGAGGTGGCAAGAATGTAGACGGATGACTTGGAGGCTGTTGCTTGAAGTGCTGTTGTGACTTGATGTTGATTGTAGTCATGTAAACGCTTTCCAAGAAATTTACGAATAGAGTCATTCACTCCAGGCCCATGACACGACGCACGTAGATGAAGAGACTGAGATAATACCTCCAGATAAAGCGATATAGACTTGGCTCTTGCCCTCTCTAGAATAGTCCTCGCGGTATAGACTGCAGCATCAAAAGGATCATCGTTCGTATCCGACGACTCGCCACAGAATGGGCCAACAAGCATGCAGTTGCAATCAGCACAATCACTATCCGCTGCGTACCTTGTATCCAATACCGTGGAATGAGGGTTGCTGCTTCCATCAATCCCAACACGATTATCGTTCGAGTTCACCGCAACAAAGTAGAGTAAATCCTTGACAGTACCCTGCGGCGTTGTAACTTCGTCCATACCAAATGACAATTCATCATCGCCGCATGTTGTGTATTCGAAGTAATCTCCAATAGACCAAGTCTCGGGGCAATCATCGTTTGCAAGAACATCGTTGCATGACTCGTCGTAGACTCCTCTCATGGACCTCGTGGATGCTGCTCCAGAAAGTAATGACTGCTTCGCACTGTCATTCTGCTGCATAGACTTCGCCCATCCAAGAGACACCCGATCATTGCAATCCATGAAGCTGAGGCGATCCGTACAAGATGACTCATCACTACCCGATCGTGCAGTACAGTGTGTCGTCAAGTTACCAACGAGTTCACCATCTAGTATTGCTTCAGTACTAATATGCAAAAGACTTCCACCATTGATCACACCAATCGTCGCTGCAAAATCCCTATCATCCTGAAGATCGCTCCCCATGAGTACATGCTATTCCCAACGCCGTTGTTGTAAGGTTCATTCTCCTCATGACTCATAAATCCATAGGGATCATTAATACCAACCAAAACATTTCTCAAAATGATGGTCCTTCTATCAATTGCAAGATATTCTCCTCGTACTTGCTCCTGCTTCGTCAGAACTCCTTCGTGCTCTCCCCATTCATGCACCCACCTCAATGCATCCAACTCTCCAGAGATAACATCCTCCTTTTTACTACTGAGTCCTTCTTCATTGCCATAAGTGAGTGCATCATCATCAAATACTTCGCCAGAATACGTAGGATTGCCAGGGATGTTCAATCCATCATAATAGCAGCAGCGTCCATTGCACAAAGAAAGCAATTCTCTTCCAGCACGGTGCTCCCCATCGCTCAGCCGTCTATCAAATTCTTCATTCCAAGACACATGATCGGTACCACACATCAAACAAGATCTCGTAAGTGATACACGCCTATCATGCATGTCGATCAATTCAGGAACAATAATAACCAAAACCAATGGATAGTCGTCGTTGTCAGCAACGCCGTTCTCACTCATATGCACCGCAGTGACATCGTTGTCGTGATGAGACGGTTCAATCAGGAGAGAAGCGTCATGAACTTGTGTAAGCATCGAATCTCCCCCTACATAAGCTTCATGAACTTGTGTACGCATTACATCTCCCCACAGTACCTTCTGCAAAAGGTTGGTAATAACATCGTTCCCAACAGGCTCATAGTCGACAACAGTAAACACATGAAACAATGATGGCATTGCACGTGCAAACTCTGAATCGCCGTGGTTACGCGGACCACCGGTATTCCAATGTGTCGCATCTCCCAGGCCTTCGCATCCTAGAGGGGATAACCCTGAATCGCTGTGGCGAAACAGACCACCGGTATTCGGCTGTGTCGCAATTGGATGTTGGGCCTGTCCTGCTTGAAGTTTTGAACACAAAAGTTGCTGCTTTTCTGCGCAAGTCACCACCACCATGAACTGTGCCGCCCGGAGCTCTCTACTGACCATATTCTTGGCTCTAGTCGCTGTACACCTGATGCATTCTCCGTCGGCATCCACGTAGTTGGCGAAGGCGTGCGCGCTGATTCCATTGACACCAAATAAGCCCTCTTCCATTATTAATTTACTGTTCTCAATTTGGAGGCAATCCATGTAACTGATGCCATAATTGAGCGTCTGCATTTCCTCCTCGGGTGCACCGTCTTTATTCTTCAGGGAGTTGATGGTGTTCGGGTCTACCTCCATCAATGGTCCAACAGAGGTCCAGCTCTCGGTAAACTTGGATACTGAAACGATGTCGGGATTGTTAAGGGTACTCCTGATAGTAATGGATGGCTGTCCTATAGATCGATTGTCTTTCACCAATAACAAAAGGAATGACAACGGTTGTACACGGTTGATGAAACACGGTTGTGTACAAAACATTGTGCAGTCACTCTACAAGAGTCGTCTACTGGGTTGCGTTCCACGCCGCAGGTTTGGATGTATTGCACTCACACGCGAGTATGAGTATACCGCAGGTCCTCGCCCTCTATCTTAATTAAGCTCACAACTACGATCGCCTAAAGAAGATCTATCTCCAACGTCCATACACCAACTTGGGCAATCGGTCTGGTTTATGGATATGGCATGTGCGTGATTAACTTCACAACCTCCGACCCTCACTACGTACTTGAACAATCGGTCACGTAGATGCTTGCCAGTGACTGCAGTAGCTCAGCAAACGAGAGAAATTCTCGTAAGCGAGACTGTTAATCCAACAAATAGGATAAGAGCATAAGCTCTCAGTCTATCGATTGCTTGCTTGCAAAAGCAGATAGTAGTGTATCAACACAGTTGTCTCAAACGAGTTCTTTTATATTTCCAAATTATAAGATCCTCATCGTCGTGATTGAGGATGATTGTGTACCTATTCCCCTAAAGGTACCCGTATTTATCGTACTCATAGAATCCGTATCTACCAGTACTCTTACCCATTCTGTCAAGGACAGGACTCAACGGCATGTTCCTCCCAACAAAAAAAAGAAACACAAGAAACAGTCTTAGGCTGAAAGCTTTGAGCCAAAACCCATGTTGCAGTTGCACTCTCAACGGTTACAGATGTGATTGCATCTAGGACGAGCATCACTCCTACAGAACAACACTCTGTCTTGCTGTCTGGTGATCATTTTGGCAATATAAAAGACTGTACTGTAACAAGTAAGTATATAAACTGTATGTGTGATGCTGCAGCTAAACAAGCAGTGGCAACTGCAGTTTTGATTGCCTTCTCAATGAAATTAAACTGATACAATTCCAGATTGACCCACTTGAGCATACACCATCAAGAGTGCATTCAAGACGAGAGAGAGTGTCTGGAAGAAGCCAATTTTGTGTCCGTAGTAATCATTGATGCTCTTGTTTGTGGACGGAGAAGCATTTTGTTGTTTGTTGTCTGCAGAGGACGATGATTCTGCAGGTTGATCATTTGATTTGTGTTCTTCATCCATTTTGCTGCCTGCTACCACTTACATATATTGCTTTTGCACCAATATCTCCTCAGCTTCAAGAAGTAAATGGGCCGCCTCTCTGTATCTCTACTTGGTCCTACCACATAGCAATCAGCAAGAAGAGAGTGCTAGAGGATGTGTTTGAACTTTGTATGGAGAATGGAGAGCAATGCCATGATGTGCATGTGCATGCCGCCATCTGCTGCCATGCAAAAGAGAAGAAGTATGTAGTACAGGTACTCTTAGGTATCCCCCAACTTCAACTTGCCTTGCTTCCCCCCTCCAAATCTATGCCAAGCTGAAATTCTACCCCCCTCTTGAAATTGCCCCATAAAACCTCAGCTTAGAAAAAAATATAATCCTTACCCCCGGGTGATAAGTTCGAGCGACTCCCCGGTATGTATAGGTAGACACAATACAACACACTATGGTACGCACGCATTGCACATTATATCATGCAAAAGAAGAAAAAAAGCTCTCCGAAAGGGGATCGAACCCTTGACCTCAAGATTAACAGTCTCGCGCTCTACCTACTGAGCTATCAGAGAAAGTCACTGCGACAGTGGCAAGATTCGAACTTGCGCGCTCAAAGAGCAATGGATTAGCAATCCATCGCCTTAACCACTCGGCCACACTGTCTAAATGAATACCCTCGATGAGGATCGAACTCACGACCTTGGGTTTATTAGACCCACGCTCTAACCAGCTGAGCTACGAAGGCGGTGGAAAACCAGAGACGAGAGAGCGTTTATCATTACATGCAACACCACATTCAAGCAAGTGACAAGTGATAAGACTGAGCAAAGTCTCTCAGCCACAGTACAATACAACCGAAGACTCCAAAGTAGTAATATCTATGGACTAAAACAGTATGGCTCTTCGACGACCACCTACACGGATTGAGCTCAAGGCTGATGACGTTGAAGAATATGACAAGGTGAGATGATCGTTATATGCCTGAATGTGTGGTGTGGTTAGTGTGTCTGTAATGAAGTAGTTTTAGGGCTGACGGCAGCTGCGTCCTATGTGATATCTTATTCATTGCTTGTGTCTTTTGTCTCACAAATATATTGCTGCCCGTCGTCTTGGTTACTTCGCTAACTACTTTTTAATCCATCAAAGATCTTGTCAGTCAAGTTGTTAGTCTTGTATTTGGTTCTTTAACTCTGACTGGAGAAAGAGCCGCTTGTCATCCCTTGAACTTGATGATAATACAGATATCTTTGACATACGATATTAGCCTACACTACTCCATTGCTCCAGTATTATTCTTGTTTCTCGTAGAAATCATTAGTCGAAGAATGAGAGCAGCGTTGAATTCTGTCGAGAGTCGGACAAACATACTAAGCTGGCCAAGTATTAATACATAGACGACATTGCTGCGCTCTTTGCTTGAGATCTTTGGATTGTTACCCATTTTCCAAAGCATCCTGTCGGGCCTTGAAATGGAAATGCATGTTTGCAGTGTAGTAGATGGAGAACAGCTCAAGTCAAAAACTGAATGTATACTTCCCACCTTCTGACTACTTCAAGCGATTGAGATTAGGACAGGGAACACATCAATTGCCGACTTCGACCTCAGATTCTCAGCTACTATCTCTCGAGCCGCAAGCTACAGATAATCATCTGTCAGCTGTAGAAAGTTGGGAGTTATTCTTGAATGAAAGCCAGCTTCCATCATCGCCACAATCCCTTGTATCGATTCGGCTACGCTAGACCGGACGAGAGTCTGCACATGGAGACGTTTTAGATTGTGTCAACTATTAATTGAAGAGTGGGGATGAGGAGCCGCTGGGGCTGGGCGGCAATTGTAGTGGCTGAGAGAGATGTGTTCTTGTATTCAAGACATATAGGAGAATTAGAATGGGGATATTGCTTTACCATAGTAACGAGAAGTCACCTCCACGAATCCTTCTCCACTGTAGGGCAAATGTGTCGCACGTGATGCTTGGCTGTATGTACTGATCGAAGAATGATACATCAGCAATATGCCTTCGTCGTGATCTCTGGGAGTTTCCTATTTGGAGGTACGGTATTTGTTCCAGAAGAGATCATACTCATACACTTGGTTTGTTAGTGCTTGAAGCACAATCTTGAATAGATATAAATATAATATGTGTAGTACCAGAACCAGATTTGAGCAACAGCTGCCATTGACGACCATCAAGATAAAATACCTAGTCTATTTATAGGCAATGCTTTTGTAATGTTGAGAGTTACTTTATCTTATAACAATGTTCTTTAAACAAGCGTAAAGAGGCAAGATAGGCTACTCTTCAGCTAATGGATATAGGATGGGTCGACGAGGTGGTGTTCATTTACTGCCTGGTGCTTATGCCACTTTCTCAGCCTTAGAACTACCTTTCTCGGCCTTTGTCTCTCTACGAGTTGTGTCAAGACGATGTTTGCAAGATTTGCCGCAAGCAGAAGAAGTCTTCAACAGGTGTTGTTGACCTTTTGTGTTCACAACTTCTTCTTGGAGAGCTCTTTCACGTTTGGTGGCTTTTGAGTGTTTCTCAGCCTTCAACTGGCGCTGCCCAACTTTGTGAGCCCGAAGCAATTCAGCTTTCGGGGAGCTTTCATCAGCCATGGGCATGGTAGGAAGGCAGAGGAGGAAGGATATAAGGAGGGAAATCTTCATAGTGTCGATTGCAGAGAGGTTGCTCGTGTGTTCACATGGTGTAAACTCAAAATTATACGTATTGTACAAGCAGTTCTAGCCAAAACAGAAAGTAAATGAAAATGAGAACACCATGTACATATTTTCAGCAAAACAAAATCTTTCCAAATAACCTGGCCTTCTACTTCTTCATTCACCTTCGTGAACTCCAGGCACGATTACGATAGTGGGCAAAGTAATAGAGTAGGAGTAGCTCTCATTCGGCACGGAGTCGTGCTGAGCATTCTGTGTAAACATTCCTGCTATGCAGTTTAGCTAGCACAGAGTGCAGCTTCTCATTGTTCTGAACGATGTGTACTTATTAGCACCATGCCCACCTGTTTAGAAGTTGCTTGAGAACACAGCCATCACTCAGTGTTCTCAAGTTTCTCTCTCCACAATACTTACTTCTCTAGAGAGAGGTATCCTCGAGGGTTCTCAAACATATTTTTGGCCTGTTCTCATCAGATCGAGTTCTCAACATTACAAACTCCCATGTTGGCAAAGACTACAAACCCTTACCCTAAATGCAGTGGCAGGCTCACAATAATGTCAATGCGGCCTCGTTCTTTCCTTCTCCATCGTCGCACAGGACACGATTCAAACGTCTCGACTGATGATTTCCTGCCATTGTCCTGTGATGAGCGCCCAAGCTCCAAGAGAAGAGTGAGGTCAAGCATTCAGAATTCTTCGTTCACAAAATCTATCTTGGCCTTCAGCTTAGGAATGCTTGCGTTCATATTCTCGCTTTCATTGCTGCAAAACTCGGATAAATCTATCCCTATCCACATGAAGTTCTTGGCAAGTGCTAGTTCAGGTATTCAACTATATGATGCAGTCATAGTAGGATCTGGATGGGCGGGTATAACAGCAGCAAAAGCACTGCTCAAGGACGAGGTAGATAATATATTGGTGTTGGAAGCTCAAGATTACATTGGCGGCAGGTAAGTGTTCGCTGATCTCGTATGTTTTTGTACATTCTATATTGCCCTAATCTTAATTCGTGTAGATCAAAGACTGCCAATCTCGATGGATCTATCAATAGCCCTTCAATGCACGGGAACTTCACGAATATTCCAATTGACATAGGTTCTGAGTGGCTCTACGCAAACAGTGAGCTGGAAGGTGAGTACGAAAAGCAAATGAATTTATACATTTTGTGTTTGACTTACCTATCTCATCCACACACTCATCACTTCACTTTCAAAGGCAATCTAATTCGCGGTGGACATTTAAAGGGAATTGATACAAGTAAGAAACGTACGCTTCCTGTCCCACCATTTGTTGATAGTCCATTTTACTTGCAAACACTTGTGAAGGAGAAGGAGGAGAATATTTATGCTGCTGATACGCTGAATACGGAACGACTGGAAGATGGCAAAGCAAAAGATTTATATGAAAGAGTATGGGGAGGTTTTTTAGAATACGTTGAGGAATACAGAAAGAGTTTGGGGAAACATTTTGATGGAAGCTATGGGGGTGTTGCAGAGAAGTATAAAGAAGAGAAATTGACCAGCGATGTAGATGTTCAATTCATCAACTTGGCCATGGCTTCCTCAGAGGTGGATTATGCGGGTGGTAGAAACGAGCTGTCTATTTTCACTGTTGGTGATATGAGTTCAACGCATTATATGAGCGTTCCTGGTGTTGGATATGGTAATACTGCGGCAAAGTTTGCTGCTCCGCCTGCTCACAAAATTCATCTGAAAAGCAAAGTTACGGAAATTGATTACAGTGATCCAAATAATGTCATCATCACCTTCGTAAGGAATGGTGAAGAAAGCAAAGTCGTGGCCAAGACAGTGTTGGTCACAGTATCGCTGGGCGTTCTAAAGGCAGGCAACATCAAGTTCACTCCTAGTCTTCCGGCTTGGAAGCAAGAAGCGATAGATGGAATGGGCTTTGGCGTGATGGATAAGTGTGTAATGCAATGGAACAATCCGGATGCAGCTGTGTGGCCTGACAAAGAATGGATTGAGCTCATTACACCAAAAGGAGAGAATAGTGGCAAATGGACCACCTTTTTCAATCCTACATCGTACAAGGGTGTGCCCATGCTTGTTGGATGGATTGCTGCAGAGAATGCTCGCTATATGGAGACTCAAACAGATGAGGAGGTGCTATCTGATACGATGGCGAAGCTCAAGGCCATGTTTCCAACAATCACACCACCTGATCGATGCATCATTAGCAGATGGGGCAGTGAGGAGAATGTGCTTGGTACATACTCGTTCAAAATAATCGGGAGAAATTTCCGTCATGATAGCCGGCAGCTTCAAAAGACAGTCAAGAACGTTTGGTTTGCTGGAGAGGCAACTGATGGTGGCTGGTATGGGACAGTCAATGGTGCGTGTAGGAGTGGTGAAGCGGCTGCGAAAGGAATGTTGGAGGTACTCTTGGCCAGCAGTCCTGCAACTGCAACTGCAAGGTCTGCAATTTAGTTATGTACCTACTCTAGAGCAAACAAATTTACCTACAAATTGTGCTTACTTACTATTAGCCGTCTATCTTCAGCGCTTCGGTATCAAAACATCATGGTGGCAACGACGACCAAAGCGATGAAGAAGCGCAACAAAGACAGTGGAGAGACAAGTTATGGAAGTTGGGTATTATTTATGTGTGTCACAGCGACAGACCCTCCGAAAATCATGCAGGCACGCAAAAGTAGATAAGTACCTAACAGGCTGCAGAATCAGACCACCTCAACATTGTCAACATTATTGTACTTTTGTCAACATTATCTTCGATCTTATTATATTATGTCTGCAGCTGACATCACCATCTCCGATTCAGCCGGCGCCACCGGCCAAGAAATCAACGCCATCTGCATCGGCTCCGGCCGCTTCCTACGCAGTGTCCTCGTACCCCTCCTCTCATCTCATGCGAAGCCATGTGTCTTTCAAACTCGTGGTCGGACATTTCTCGATTCCTTCGAAGACGATGGCAATGTCGACAATAACTCTCCGAAATTGTTGACGTATCCTGTTGATACAGTAGAGTTTGATGGGACGACGACCACATCTGACATTGAGATTTACGCCGCCGGCACTCTTGGCACTGCTGGTGGACGATCCCAACTGATGGATAATCTTGTATCCAAAATCAATTCTCTCACGGTGATTGGAGTGGGTGTCACCGAAGCTGGATTGCAAAATGCTACTAATCAGTGTATGCTTGATTTGACTGAGCTGCTGTTCAAAGTATACACTCGAATGAGTGCAGCTGCGGATATTTTGCAATGCTCAAATCCAAACGGAGGAAAGATATGTATTATTAATACAGATAATGTGCCCAACAATGGGGATGTGATTCGAGACCACGTAATGCAGAATGGGAGGGATATTTACAGTGACGACGAGGGGTTTATTGATTTCCTTCAGAGTAAAGTTGCCTTTCTAAACACAATGGTTGATCGTATCACATCTTCGCGACCAAACTCCAATGGATTAGTTCCTTTATGTGAGCCTCTCCCAATGAAAGCACTTGTAATCTGTGACCCTGGGAGAGATTTGCCATCGTGGATGTCTAATGATGAAATTCAGTCTAAATTTGGTGTGAAAATTCGTCACAATTCCAAGGAATTGGAATGTGATATTGCACTCAAGTTGCGTGTAGCCAATGGGACTCATACAGCCGTGGCACATGTAATGGCCTTATCGTCACTAGTAAACACCGAAGCGCTATGTGATGTTTCCTCCCCAACATCACCAGCAGCAAATGTACTCGCATACGTTGATTCACTCTATCAATCACAAATACTACCAGCGGCTGTAAATGATGGTATATCAGCTGAGGAGACTGAAGCAACGTGGTCAGATTGGAGGCAACGATTATTACATCCCAAATTCGGGCTTTCGACATTTTTCATTACTCAGAATGGTGCTGCCAAGTGTGGGATTCGTTTGGGACCAACAATTAAGGGATTGGTCAATGCTAGCGCGGAAACAAATGGGAAGGAGAATCCTCTATCTATGTCGATGGCGTTTGCTGTGGCTGCCATCCTGAGATTCCTGACTCCTTCAAGTAACACGGCATTTAAGCAGCCTGAAAATCAGAATGGAATATATACTGGTTGGTTGGATACTCTTAGTGATGATGCTGCTGGCAGCTCTGTGGATACAGTATCTTATGCCGATGGATTGCGTTACAATCTTCGAGAAGGGTGGTATGAGTTCCGCTGCTCAATGAAGTTGATCTCAAATGGTGTTCAGCGAGAGATGACATTGCCGGAGGCGCTTTCCAAGTTTAAAGAACCCAGGCAGCCTAGTGCATACCATGACATTGTAAAGAACTATGTGCTGCATCCCCAGGGAGGAAATCTGCAATCATTACTCGACGGTGCAGACGATGACGATGCGTTGTTCAAATCGACGACGTTGGATGTATTTGTTAGTGCTGTATCCGTATTGTACGCCCGAATGGTCAGCGGTGACAATATGATTCAACTATTGGTTGAAATGCTGCAAGGAGATCATGCTTGCACAAGTGGTCTTGAGACATCCTGTCAATTTATCGCTGAAGTTCCTCTCCATGTGCAAGACAGCGTCACTCCGCTGCATTACTCAGTGTCGCATATTCCGACAGACAGCTCCCTAATGAAAAGGAAGGTAAAAGCGGCAGATATTCACTCGGTAGTATGGAGTGAGGTTAGAGGCCAAGAAGTTATTGATTTGCATACGCATCTTCTTCCCCCATCTCATGGTGCACTTTGTCTATGGGGCATCGATGAAATGCTTACTTATCATTACTTGGTCTCGGAATACTTTATGACTGCTCCTGCTGACATTACTCCTGAGGGCTTTTTCGCCATGAACAAAAATCATCAAGCAGATCTAATTTGGGAATCTTTGTTTATCCAAAGGTCGCCCATCTCTGAAGCTACGCGAGGAGTCTTGACAACGTTGCAAGCATTGGGACTTCAATCTGAGATTGACAATCGTGATTTGGATGCAATCAGAATATTCTACGATGGCTTTCGGGAGGAAGGTTTGGAGGGTGTTGAGAAGTTTGTCGGCGAGGTTTATAGAATTGCTGGAGTGAAGTCGGCAATCATGACGAACATCCCCTTCGATCCCAATGAAGCGCAGCATTGGAGACCCATGAAAAAGGAATACCCAGAGACTTTCAAGTCTGCTCTTCGTGTCGATCCATTGCTTGCTGGTGATAGAAAGACGGTCGAAAACGCCTTGAGGGCATCGGGCTATTCCACCAGTCTAGAAGACGCTCGGAAATATCTACATGATTGGTGCGATACAATGAAACCTGAATACTTGATGGCTTCGACCCCTCACGACTTCTCTTTGCCTCCAAGTGAAGGTGGTGGTACATTGTCTGGTGTGACAAAGAAAGGAGTCAATGAAAGTTCACTTCAGTCCCCCTTTGCATTCGCTGATTTAACTGGAAATGACTGCAATGATTGTGAAGCAACAGACAACTTGCCAAGCATCATTAATGAGACCTCTGACTTTTTGACAGAAGTACTGATGCCTGTGTGCGAGGAAAGAGACCTACCTTTGGCATTAAAGATCGGTGCACACCGAAGCGTGAATCCAGCTTTATTATCTGCCGGTGATGGATTGGTGGCTTTTGCTGATACAAATTCACTTGCCAGACTTTGTGGCAGGTTCCCCAAAGTAAGGTTCCTTGCTACCTTCTTATCTCGCAATAATCAACAGGAGGCATGTGTACTGGCATCGAAATTCCGCAATCTTCACATCTATGGCTGTTGGTGGTTCTGCAACAATCCGAGTATAATCAAAGAAATAACTCAAATGAGGGTTGAGATGCTAGGGACAGCCTTCACTGCTCAACATAGTGATGCGAGGGTTGCCGACCAACTCATTTACAAATGGAGTCATAGCAGAGCAGTTATTGCTAAAGTATTGGTAACAGAGTACGAAAAGGCAATTGCTTCAGGATGGAGACCAACCCGGAAGGAGATACGAAGAGATGTAGGGAGACTATTTGGAGGATCTTTCTCCGAATTCATGACGAAATCTCTTAAATGAGTGACATTTTAATTTTAGATTCATTATGTTCTTGTTGAATAGACGTGATACATGATTGACCGACGTAAAAATGCTTCCAAGAATTGGCGTCAGTGGAAATGCCTTGCTATCAGACCCAAGCCCCTCATCTTGTAACATATCTATGTAGAAATTGTTTGAAATAGTCTGAGTGATTATGACATACACTCACAAGTTCCTCTCCTAACAATGAATAACACGCAATTAAATGTTTGACCGATCTTAGTATGGTGATGCCGGCAAACGTGACGCGGCCACGAACTTTGGTGGAGTTCCTCTTCTAGCTCTGGAAAGTCAGGTGGCTCCGGTAGCGGTGGCTACGGTGGCTGGTCGCGTGCTCTCGAAGCCCAAGTTTCGCACGAAGATATGGAGGCCGAACGCCAGTTGAGTGGAGGAAAGTCTGGCAAGGGTATATCTAGAAAGGGTGACTCCGGTGGTTGGAGGCGTGCTCTCGAAGACCAAGTTTCGCACGAAGATATGGAGGCCGAACGCCAGTTGAGTGGAGGAAAGTCTGGCAAGGGTATATCTAGAAAGGGTGACTCCGGTGGTTGGAGGCGTGCTCTCGAAGACCAAGCTTTCTAAGAAAATATGAAGGCCGCAGCAGTGCAGAAGTGATGCCAATTGAAGCTCAGTTGAATGACGGCATCTCTCATTGAGAATGATGCCTGATATAGCTGACTTCTTTGTCTTCACTCGTCTTATTCTTCTCTTCTACATCTATTAGCTGAAGCGTAGCCTATCTTGCCTCTTTTTGTGTGCGAGGAAAAACGCTTGTTTAAAGAACCATTGTTATAAGAAAAAGTAACTCTCAACACTACAAAAGCGTTGCCTAATGGAGCTTATTTCATCTGACGGTCGTCAATGATAGATGTTGCTCAAATCTGGAGTCACAAACTTATCAAGATGATACTCCAAGCACACACAGACCAATGGTGTATTGCATCGCATGAGTGAGAGATGATCTGTTCTGGAACAAATGGACTAGCCAAACCGTACTTATCATTCTTCGATCAGTACATAGCCAAGCCACGCGAATGGGGCAGCGCATATGAAGAAACTGAATGCCTCACAACACCCCGCCCACCTGAGCTGCCTCAATATTTCAGAATTTCTCCCTCCCTCCGCTCTAGCGCTAGCCAAGGGGAGCGCTAGTATATATGTCTATAAAATGCTCCTCGCTCCACCTTGGTAAACATGTTCACGACTTCTTTTCTAGCCTAGCACGAAAATGTAACTCGAATAGTCTGCTATGACACAAACACTCACTCACAAATTATTACCGAAGTGTTATCAAGATAATAAAAGTACGATTGATATTGTGCACACAGACCTTTCAAGAGTTCATTGAGAATTCTATCGTATTAGATAAACTGCATACTGTATATCATCGGGCTTAAATACATATTGCCCCTGATTTGCCTACATATTGCCCTATTCTTTCGGAGCGAACAGGTTTCCCTTGAGATAACACTTCATGCAGAATAGCTGCTACAAACATTGTGTTCTCATTACTTCATGCTTCTTGTTGTTCTGCTTTCGCTAGCGCTGCTTGTTCCCATAAATTCTCAGCTAGCACTTTGTCCCTCGCGGTCCCAATTTTAACGTGATGGTAATGGTTATCACTAACATTCTTCAGAACCAGATGCAGATTGACGAGGAGGAAACTGGTCTGCTGGTTCAGCAGCTTCCGGGAGTACAATGTGCTGCACACTCCAAAGTTTATAAGACTGTTTTCGCCGGGCGCAACAAATTCCTAACCTTCTTCGTGGGGTTTACCTTTGGTGCCATCGTTGCATTCCTGCTATCATTATCATGGCAATCGTGGATTACCCAACCTACCAAGGATTATCTCCAGACGGTCACTTGTCAAACAAAGACAGATCTGAGCACCATTCAAAACACACCTTATGTTGAAGAAGACTGTGCCCAGCACACCTTTCCCGTGTTGCACAAGTATCAACCAGAGCGTGCTGGAGGAGGAGGAGGAGGAGAAGAAGAAGAAGCAGTAGAAAACTCCTGTAGAGGAATGTTACTACGCGATGATATCATTCTCACAACTCACGCATGTTCTCAGTCGCCTGCCTTCTTCGAATTCATTAGTGGTTCAGGAGTATTCCTCAAGGCATCACCGCACACTGCACTCAATGCTATTATGGGTCTGCATCCGTTAGGATTCTTGCTTGCGAAGGATGCTCCTTGGCACTATCCCTTTAAGCATGGCTGATTATCACGATGCAAGAACAGTCCTACCATATATTACCTGCATAGGTTATGCCAATTGCCCACAACTTTCCCCTGCCGAATGGAGAGTCCCTTTCCTAATTTTCTACCTTCTTGTAGCCGCCCACCCCATCCCCATGCATCCATCCAACCATAAGGCGCCACATATTTGACTGGAAACGAAACAGGCAAGCATTCTACCCTTCGCTCAGAGCATAATGCAACCGTAACCCATACCGTCTAACTCACTGGAACGAATCACTCCATACTATTTTCTTCGGAATTGGCGTGGTTTATGCAACAGTGATGCCACATCCAGTAGACTAACCAACAGGTAGATGTAGCGATTCAAGAAATGGATTCTTACATACCTTTGCTTGTTGCGTTCAGTCTCTTCGTTTTGCAAGCGTACCAGCCCACGTTGTTTTTAATTTCATCCTCTCAAAGGTCGGAGTTTCTACGTCATGAATATCAATTTATGGGCGGTTATCTGAGTAATTACACCACCCTAAATCTCTATGGACAAGAACATTTGCATTTTCAATCTACGATATGATCATGGATAAGCATCTGCATATCTGCAAATTGTCTCTCCCAATAGCACAAACTTTTCTGCCGTACCAGCTCTCATTCCACTCTTTATTTGACGGGCCACCATTGGTTGCCCATTTGGAAACTCAGCTTCTACACTGCACACCATTCGACATGAATTCTTCCCAGTGTTCAGAATAGAATATTGAGTCCAGGATATAAATGTACTTCCATACGGAACTTCAGGCGTCAGCGTTTTCTCCTTGATGACGAGGCTGTTTGCATCATATTGTAATATCTCCCACGTAGCATAACACATATTCGCTGAGACGAAGGCTGACTTTGGCATCAAGTAGGAATACTCCATAGTTGCACCAACAAAAGAGTTTTCATCGATACCTTCAGGAGCCTTTGGCAAGCCGATATCACTTTCATTCGCAGACCAGGTACCCATCGTTATCTTGTCATAATTCAAGTCTACAAAGAAAGCATCCTTCATAAAGTTAGATTCGGCATTCAGCAATGACCAACGGAGCCTCAAAAATCCAACTGGCAAATCCACTTCCAGCCCCACAAATTCCAACGATTCGGGTACAGAAAACCCTGGAGGAGGCGTGACCTCATTCTTATCCTCTTTAATGGCAGGACCCATCAGAGGTCCGACAATAGGTTTGGCATCCTCGCCAACTTCAGCCTCTTCTTTTCGTTTATCCTCCCGCATCTCTCGGAGTGCAGCAAGCATGAATGTAGCTTGAGAGCTCCTTCCTTTTATCTCAAGCTGCATCTCCATTCCTTTCTTTTCAACGTATCTAAAGATATCATCTGAGACCACTCGTAAGATGTACTTATCAACTGAGTATTTGAGACCAAGAGCATATAACACTTGAAGAATAGGCAGACTGATGAAGAAGTGAAGCTGGTAAAAACTAGCCAGCAAATATGCAATCACTTCATTTCGAGATGGGAAATAACGACGACGTATGGCAATAAGAATTTCAGGCACTGATCGTTTCTTCTTAGTCTTCTTCTCGGAATCCTTGTTCCCCAAGTGTTTCTCACTAGCAGCCACACTTTGTCTTACGCGTTGATCTCTGATCCATTCGCGCTTCTGACGAGCCCACTGATTGGCGGTGTGCTCCATTAAGAGGATCCAATCAATATTATTAACTTCAACAGCGATGACGAAGAAAGGTCCAGTCCTATATTCGATATCTGTCTGAATGCTAACGCCGCGCTGCTCGAGACGAGGGCCAATCAGGCTGCAAATGAGCATATGAAAGGATATTGGAATGTTGTGAGCACAGTTAAAAATACATCATGAAAAGATGAAGCACCATGTTTGTCTCGCTTACCGGTACAAATCATTTGAGAGCTGCACCGCTACTTTGCGAGGAGTGAAATCACTAGCCAACGCAAGCCCGGCCAACTGTATGACCTTTTGCTGAGTAACTGCCCTGATCCATTCAAACTGAAAGTCCCGGCCCCTTTCATTCTTATTATCCTGCCACCACCCCCTAGCCATTCTTTCCAACTCATTATTCACAACTTGCACCGAGTTCCTGACAACGACATTAATATACAGTGTGTTCTTCGTATGCTTAATATCACGTCGCTTCTTGTCCCCTTGATCACTTTGCGACCGCCCCTTGTCATGATAAAGATCCGTATTGTCTACAGCAGGGCCCTTCTTGATCAATTCATGCGCATGCACAAATCGGTCTTTAATGGGTGAAAACATTTTCGATTTCAGAGACTGTGGTTCATCCTCATCATTTTTCTCCCCCAAAATGTTCTTACTCAAGATATCTCCATGAGTTAGACGAGCGCTGCGATAGTAATAGGCATCCCGATGACTCCACCCTTTCCCATAGCGACGTTCTAACGAGTGTTGTTCAACTGTGGCATAATAATGTCGGTCACGTGAGGCATATGCCAACTCCCGCTGCGCATCAAATGCTTGAATGAGGAGCAGCAACGACTTTTTGTCGACTGCGGGAAGTAGCGCAGGAACATCACGATCCAAACAAATATTGAATAATTGACGATGACATAGTCCTTCGAGGACCTTCCATGTCCGATGGGCAATTGTCACTGCCATCTTGTCCGTTATCATCATGTACTGTTGTAGATCTTGAGACGGAAGGGTGATTTCTCCTCCCGTGCGGGGTGGCTCGTACAATGATGAATTGTCCATGGGTCCATACCCGACAATTCCCCTTACATCACTGTCACCATGTACAGATCTCGGGCGTGGAAGATGAATGCTTGGAGTGACAGACAAATTTAGAGGAGGGGATGGTGCCTCCGATGAATCGAACGAGATCAATCTTGACATAATGGATGAATTCGCCATAGTTAGAGCACTAACGTGGTTGGTACTGGTAGTTGGCACGCGACTAGATCGATATGATTTGAAGTTGTTACTGCGTTGTTGGAAGGGTGATTCGGAGGAAGTGTTTCTACTCCTAGCAGACATGTAATAGAGGCGTTTCTGCTCGTCTTCGTACTCACTCTCACCATCTAGACTATCCAATGATACTGCCCTTGTCCTCCCCTGAGACTGTTGACTCAATTGTCGATTTGAATCTAGCAAAGCTGGATTCTGTTTCTTGCCAGTGGAAGAAGCAATCAATCCACATCGTATCCAATTGACAACACAATGCAACTCATGAGAATCTGCACTCTCCAATGAATCAAACGGTGTTCCACACAAACTACACATCCAAACATCCCCCGATGATAATAGATCTTGTGCCTCTCGGGCTAATTGCTCTTGATACTTTTGATACGCTGTTAGACTCGTGCTGTGATCATCTGTTTCATTCTTTAGAAGTGGTGCAAACAGCTTTTTGGGTGTGAACTTCTTGCCTCCCTTTTTATTCTGTAGAGAGTTCACTCCTCCCCCCTCTTCATTGATGGATGGGAGTGCATTATCATCAGCCTCAGTTGTTGCATTAGTGATGATGGTATGGGAACCACCACCATTGGTTGTTTGAGAGATGTAACTAGCACTCTCATCGTCATCCTCCGAAATCTTTTCTTCCTCTTCTTCATGATATGTATTCTCACCATTAGATGTTGTCCTCTTGACAATCTTCGCAGTTGTGTTCTTCTTCTTCTTCTTCCTTTTCGGACTTGATTTAGGTTTGATCTTATTACCAGTAGCGTTGCTATTATTATTCCGGTTCGTAGTATTATTATTTTTGCCATCACTGAAATCACTAAATGTAGTAACCACCCCGGTAGAACATAACCGAGCAGTTTCAAGTGCCACCTTTCGTGCCTCAGCCTTCTTCCTGGCTAGTTCACGCTGTCGCTGCCGATTACGTGCTTCATGCTGCGACGCTGTGATGGGAGGACCAATGGATCGTTCGGTACCATCGACCGCATATGTTGAGCTGATTAGAGTGGAGGATACATTAATTGAACCGGATGTACGATGGACAATATTGTTACTGCTGCTGTTGTTGTTGTTGTCGCTGTATTGTTCTCCGGCTGCTGCTTGGGCGGCCGCGGTGGAGTTTCGGTAGGCCACCTTTTTAATGGGGAAGCTTGCGGTTGTTCTGGTGCTTTCTTTGTTCATAATACAGTTATTATTTTGTGCGTTTGTGTTTTGACTTGACTTCGCCGCTCCGATTTGACGGCGCTGCGTTTGCTAAAATGGCAGAACGAAATAAATATCAATGGCTGCTGTTATGAAAGGAGTGGAGGTGTAGGTGGACTAGCTGGAAGAGATAAAGTGTGTAATGCCGTCGTTGTGTACTTACTACTTCACGTCATCTGGATCTCAGCTCTCAGCTTGGATTTTGCATTTTGCGCCTTCGCACCATACATACATACGTACTAATAATACTATTACCTACTGTTTTTTGGCGGGAGCGCATAGAACACTCAGACATCAACCACACCACCTCATCATTTCATTTGACGTCGCACTTTGACAACCCAATCAATTCTTTTGTCAACCCCTACACGTAGCCCCGAAAGCACCACCATTTAAAATGATAGAAGCATTGGTTATCTAGTGCAAGCATAAAGGATGAGGTTTTTACTGAAGTCAACTGCAAGCAGAGCGGCGGCATCTGCGGCCCGCGATGCAAACAAACTCCTATCAAAGAACAATGCACATAATGCTGTCACAGAACATGCCACCAACAACATAACTGGCAAAGCATGGGGTCAACATTGCTCACCAGACTGTGGTTGTGTTCTACGCTTCGAGCTACAACTAAGCAACGACCACTTATCTCCTGCTCTATCGACTACAGAGACTGTTGCAGCGGCAACTTATCATGCGAAGCGTGTCATGGTCACCAAGGCCAAGCACTCGTCAGACAATGACGAGAGTAGAACATCATCATCTTCGTCGCCATCATCCACCAACCTGAAGCCACTCTTAACCTCCGAACTTTCTTCAAAATCGCAACGGCCTATACTCACATCATGCACATGCACGACACTACACGAACTAGCGCAACAGGTGGTCAACCATTTGCCAGGAAGAACATTGCAACAATTACGCAATGACACAGAATTGGGAGTTGTGGGTGCACGAAGTTCCATGGCCTTTCGTCATACGGTTCTACGTGAGAATGTATTGCCTGCATTAGCGGAGAAGAAAGCTCAATCGTGGAAGAAGTTTGGTGAAATGTCTTCAAAAGAACAACAGCAGCAGAATGACGATGCAAAGAACAGCAGCGGTGGTGGCATACACGAAATGAATTCCACACAACATCATGGACACTGTTTTGATCTTGTAGAAGACTCCTTCCTCTCCATGATACATGAGCGTGCAATGCCACCCCGTAAAGATGATAAGGTCCATGCATTCTCTCCTACAATGGGTGGTTATTTCCGAATGTATAGCCCTTCTGGTAGGCAGCAGAAGCAGAGGCATTTGCCATCGCAACATTCACTGGATGAAGATGATATTGCTGCAGAATATGCTACGATGAGAAGGAATGACTCTCTTGCTTCTCAAAGTGGAGACTGGTTACAAAAATCACCGTCATCCTACTTCTTATTTGGAGATGAAAGTTCCAACAATAAATCGAGCTACTCTGATGGAATCTTGAGTCTCTTCATAGACTATGCCAAAGAATCAATATTTGGTAGAGATGGTAATGCTACTGCAGCAGCATCTGCAACGGTGGAGAATGGAGCACGTCCCAGCAACTACTTACAGTTACTAGACATGTATGGAGACAATCATTCTGACCATGGTGAGAAGGAAGAGGAGCCATATGATGATTGGCTTGATTATGTTGATACTCAGTCGCAAGGGCAATCGTAAACTATTGGTTGATTGAATGTATAGATGGTTCTTTGCGGGGTTGATACTGATAGAGATAGAACATTATTAAGCTTAAAGAATGACAAAATTAAAAATATTACCATACAATCTATTCTAACGAGTCGGGGTCGGGAAGATCATCCACGTTGATGTATAACCATTATCATACTCTGATTTGTAATGTAAGAGAAGATAAAGATGGGGTGAACCATGTGCTATGTCCCAATAGCAAATTTAGACGAATCGACTCTATCCATCTCTATCTCCTCTTTCGTCCGCAATGCCTTCATTAATCGAGCAGCCACAAAGTAAATTGTTCCCGTACCCTTGGGCACTTCAATACCATCATTTTTATTAATACTACCATCATCGTTGCTTTTCGGAAAGACCAAAATCTTGGGAAAGCGCTTGACATCGAATTCATCACATACCGATTTATAAACTTGACATGATACACCAAAAAATTGTACATTCGATCTTTGTTCCATTATCTTTTTTGCAACTTCTATGTAATTGTATTTGAATGCTTGACAAGCTCCACATTTTGGATCGTAGAATTCGATAACTTTGGGTGAGTTTGATTTTCGAAAGTCATGGTCATTGGGGTTGTAATCGAAGACATACGGGTGTGCTTCTTGTGGTGGATAGAGGTAGGATGATGTCTCACTTTGTTTACTTTCAGTGTTATGGCGAGATTGGCCGGTAATGTTGTTGTTATTGTATTGAGGAGAGGAGCGATAATAATGAATGATGCCAAGGATAGTAATTGCGATGAATAATGACCGCTTGTAGTTGACAATCTTTGTCATGCGGCTCGTCACATCATTGCGACGCCGAGAATTTGATGGATGTTGCTGAAGACTGGAGAGAGGAATGAGCATTGTAATTATGATAAGACTTCTTCCACCAACATTTGCCACTGGCACTTGTCAGCTTACTGCTTGGTGTACATACTTGTCGCAGGCTGTGCAGGTATACTTAGGTAGCAGGCATCACATCTTGAATCTTGAGGGGTGTGAGAGCAGGAAGTGGATGGTGGCAAGCGGGACTGTACCTGCTCTCAGTCTCGGATGCCAATCTCACTTGTCAGTGCCGCCCGCCAACCAAGCTACTTTCCACTTTTTTCCCGCCAGTAGCAAGCAACAACAAGATACAACATCGACCACCTTCTATCTTGCAGACTTGAGGGGATACTCGCATGCACGCATCGTCACTCCCGACAAGACAATATCTTGCCTTATTACTACTCAGAGTGGTGAGCACTCGTTTTCTCTGTGTATGGTTGGCTCATAAAATCAAAACAGCAAAATCAGAACAACAACAACAACTTCCAAAAGATACTGTATCTAGATTAACAAATATAGCAAATCATTCTCAACTTCTCACTTTCAATTCACTCTTCAATTGACACCTTGCGAAACTCAGAATGATATCAGTTCGAATCATACGCTTGCTAGCTTGAAGTATTATGATACCACCGCCACCAAATAATATTGTCCAACATCTGCACTGTTCTTGTTCAAACGAGAAGCCCAACGTTGAGTTTCCGGAAGAAGCTGTTGTGATGATGCGGTCTGTCGGTCACCTCAACAAAACCCAAATCGTACTTAGCCTAACTAACTCAGTGTGTTTGTTCGATCACCATGCCGCATCGTCGGTGCTAACATGTTGTCTGTTGTCTAAATGTCTCACGAAACACGACTGATTTCGGACCGTGAGGAGCTGCCAAATTTGGGTTCGCATCGTTGAGGGGCTCATGAATCTTCGAAGGGATGAATGCATAGAGCTGTGTCACGTTCCATCACGGAACACATTTTGTGATATCAAACCATGGTAGCTTGAGTGGACGTGAACACGTGAGCAAATGTGAACCGAAAATCTGATGATCTCAGAGTATTTTCTACGAATAGCGTGGAAATAGAAGAAGCTCACATAGAGAAGAGAGTAGAAATACGCCGATTCTGAGGAATTCGGTCTCACGAATTTTCACGTGAGAAGGGGTCGCGTGATGGATTTCACGTTTCACGTGACTCACGTGAGACCTCACGCTCCGTGACACAGCTCTATGAATGCAAGTGTTCACCTGCATCCGCTCCGGTCCGCTTTGTTTCTATCTACGTTTTGCGTTTTGCCAATATCTAGCAGACACCTGGTCCGTGCTTCCTGTGAGGCTTTCTCGTCTTTGCTTGCTCTCTAGAAAGCATCATCGCGGCCGCGCGGGTAGGTTAACCCCTCTTTTTTTGTCGGGAGGCCGAAATTAGTCCATACCTGCTTAGGTACTCAGAATTGACCGGAGCATCCGATTCGAATCTTCTTCCTCAATAATTTCTTCCTACCTCAAGCTCAAGTCGAATTCCTGAACAGTCAGTTCGCAAGCTAGAATATTGTACAACGCATTAAACATTTACACAACCAGCTCAACCAGCCAACTTGAACTAAACGCCTCCTGTAATCATGATGGCCTCTCCAATGCCAACGAAAACACGCACAGTAACAGCGAATGCTGCTGCTGCTGCTGACCAGTCTCAATCGGAATCATCTACTACCAAGGACAAGGAGATGATGATAGCTTCGGAAGATTTTGACGTCAAAAACGCTGATGCTACGACCCCTCCACCTCCACCTCCACCTCAAGAAGCGGCAGCAGCTGCCCCAGAAGGCCTGATCCTCCTATATGCCGCCTCACAAGCCGAGACCTCGCCCAAGGCCGAAGCGGAAAGCGACGTCAAAACAGAAGAAGCTCCATCTACCATCAGAGTCTCTAGAGACGGAGGCGGAGGCACCGCTGAGGGCAGATACGGGAGTAGCAGAGATGCGGAAGAAGCTTCCCCATCTAATGTTGATGCTAATGACTCAGAGAATCTCGCCGCCGCAGCCCTCAAGAACGATGTCAAGAGCTTTCCTCAAATCCTTCAGGATATCCTCGCCACGCAGGAATATCAACCCATTGTTCACTGGCTCCCCGATGGCTTCTCATTCATCATCGCAGATAAGCAGCAATTCTCTGACTTCATTATCCCCAAATACTTCCGTGAGGCTTTATTCCACAGCTTCGTCCGAAAGCTCAACCGCTGGGGATTCCGTAGGATCAAGAGCCGTCGCAAGGGAGAGGAATCATCATTCGCTAATGTCAATTTTGTCCGTGACAAGCCTTGGCTGTGCTTGAAAATGAAGTGCAATTCCAAGCCAACTTACCACAAAGGCCCCTCTACCAAGAAGAATGCTGCGGGGTCAGCAAATAAACTTGCCAAAGCTGCCAGCATTGTTGTACCCGCACGGGCTCCTCCTCGCTCCTTGGGTGCGGGTGGAATGGTAGACGCAAGTAGGGCGTTTGTCGCTACAGGCTCGCGTGTATCAGTGGGAGAATATGAACGTCTACCACTTCCTAAACGGCCCATACCCACGGTTACTACTGCTGCTGGCTCTCTTTCCGCCGCTGTCGCCTCAAACATCCAAGAGAGGCAGCACCTTGCTTTCATCCCTCCTCAGCATCACCAACGCATCTTCCATGAAAGGCAGATCCTTATCGCTCAAATGCGTCAGCGGCATCAGCTTGAAGTGGAGTGGCAGCGTCTCAATGCTATGTCTTCGCATATTGAAGGGCAATTCGCCGGCAGACGTAATATTAATATGCAGAGTGCCATGATGGCAAAGTATACACGTGATTTGATGAGCAGTAGGAACATCTATTACAGACGAGAGAGGAAATGAGAAACATAACGTTGTATTATTTGTAAACACTTTAAATGGGGGATTTTGAACATGATATCAACCGGTCTACCTCAGTCTCAGTTTACTCTCACTTGACTCCTACACCTACACATGCTCTGTCATACCTATGAGCTATGCGCTCATCTTTGGTCGGGACATTGTTATGTGTTGTGATGATCATACATATTTGATATTATGATAAGCCCGGGCTCATGTTATGAAGAGGAAGAGACAACATGAGAACTTCCACTTTATTGTAGTGAATGATCAGGTAAATACATATTTTTTCCCCAGCTCGGCTGGGGGGAAGAAACGGCGGCTTAGGGGGGGGAAGAAGGGGGAAGAGAAGGAGAGGGAAAGGAGGAAGGAGAGGAGGAAGGGAGAGAGAAAGGGAGGGAGGAAGGAGACTTCAAGATGTTACTACTCCTTACAGCATATTATGTTTGGAATGCTTACTGCCTGTTCAACTTCATTTTGTTCCCCTCCCCCCATTTCTCTTTAGAGAGTGGTCATCTGCCAGTGGCAGAATCGTAAGCTATTGGAGGCTTGGATGTGTGATAAGTCCATGAATACGTAACTCCTATTCTTCCCATCTGGCACACAACGGGGCTATTGTGATTTATTGTTTTCATTTTGTTTTGTACATCAGTTGATTGTTGTTATTTATGTAAGTACCAGATGCAATGATTGTTCTGCTTTGATTTAATGAGTTTGTTCCTAGAGCCATCATCGTAACAAAGACCAGCTAGGAGCAGGGCCTGTCTTCCGTTTTAGTCATCGACCGTAGGCTTGCGTTGCTGCTGACATTTTTGATGACTATCTCCAGACTTCCAGACTGGTATTAGCTGTTTGTTCTAAGTATGACTTCAGAATGCTCTTCCATTTGTTTGGTATCTTCTTCTCGCTTGGAAGATGTCGACCTTCTGCTGCAAGTCTCTCAATGTTCCCGCTACAATAGTTGAAAACTAATAAGAATCCATCACATCTCACTTCTTTACATGCGCCTACTATACCATCGACTAACTAGTGTGCTATGGATGGCCAAACGATGCTCGTCCAGAGGATCGTTTGTTTGTGATTTTGTGCTGCGTTCGGATTGTGGATTGTTTACGAATCATATTGAGAGGTCCCAATATTATGTATATCGTTGCAGCCAGCTGGCGGAAGTACATATTAAATGGCGTCTGATATGTTGCCGCATAAAGCACAAACACATGTTCTTACGACAGATTGACATATCATGATGGGTGGTGATGGGTAGCTCGGCTTCCGATGGTACGGCGGAGTTGTTTGATGACGAAGTAGTTTCAGTTGAACGTAGCCTCATCCGCATGTATAATTCTTTTCTGTTGGCGACGTCGTTGTTGCTGTTGCAAAAGAAAGTCTACCGACGTTGACATCGAGTGTATGTGGGGACGTCTAGTGTATGTGGGAGTGTCTCTGCACAAAACTATATCATCGATTTGCGTAAACAATCCCCCTTCCCAGCATCCATCCTTCGTACTTTCCATTGCCAATGGCAAGATCATTGCTTTAACAATCCAGTGTGATTCTGGCTGCCCCACTATGCGTTATTTACGGTTAAAATAAGGGCGGAAGTCATGGTGATGGGCGCTTTTGCAAGCCTTTCTCCAGTGAGTGGACACAAGTAACCAACAATTTTGCAAAAATACCCAAGTAGATACCCGATTCAGACGTGTTATGCTTCGCGTTCGATATTGTTTAGCGAAGATTGCATCGCTGGCCATCAAAACACATCAAAATAATTCCTGTGCCGTTTTGGTAAAAGCGGCACGACAGGGTCTCTCTAGAGGTATTAGCAGCGGCAGCACTATTGATGCAATAATTTTATTATAATTGACGACAATGATAATGAAAAACTCTCTGAGGGCGTTCATGAAGCAGCGGTCTGCAAGCAGTGATGGATCTTCTGGAACAACGAAGAAATCGGCCGAAACAAATAATAATGATTATGTCGTGGTTGATACAAGCAACGGTGGTGGGGCCGCAATGGAGGAAGATGGTGGCGATGAGCTATTTTTGAGATTACGTAGGGAGGCTCTAGAGGTGGCAGAGTGAGTAGTTCAAGATGCTGTGATGTGCCTGCTAGAGTGCACATCTACTAAATTTATCATCAATGGTGCTAACTGCTCCTCTCGTTATCTCGTCGATTACTATGTACATTACAGAAAAGAACCGATGCTAGTCCACCTCCTTGCAAAAGTTGGTCTCATCGATAGCACAAACGCTAAGTGTAAATTTCAACCGGCCAAAACTTTTGAAGAAGCCATTTCACGAATAGTTTCCCATCGTCTAGCGTCCTGTTCGGGGGGAGCAGAAGGAAATTTATGTCCACAGAGTTTGTTGGAAACAATTCATAATGCTTTTCTATCGGATGAGCTTGAGTTAGGGCATACTATGTCCGAGGCAGTAAGAGCAGATGCTCTGGCAGTGGAGAAGAGAGATCCTGCTTGTGAGACTCTATTGGAAGTAGTGTTATTTATGAAGGGATTTGCTAGTTTGGTTATCCACCGTGCTGCCAGAAGAGCATGGAAGCCAAATGATGGAGGTAGTGGCACACGATTTGCAGCTTTACTCTTACAATCACAAGCGAGTTCGGCGTTTGGAGTCGATATCCACCCAGCTGCTCAGATTGGGGCTGGTGTCATGTTTGATCACGCCTCTGGAATAGTCGTTGGGGAGACTGCAATGATAGGCGATGGGACGACTATATTGCATGGAGTTACTTTGGGAGGGACAGGCAAACAGAATGGTGATAGGCATCCAAAGGTTGGAAAGGATGTGCTCATTGGCGCAGGCACCAAAATCCTTGGCAACATCCATATCGGAGATCGAGTTAAAATTGGAGCGGGGAGTGTAGTACTACGTGCCATCCCCAGTGGAGCCACTGCTGTGGGCGCCCCTGCTAGAATTATCGGATTTACTCCCACAGGAGAACGTCCCGGAAGCAATGTTGATACTAAATTGGCGGATGTCGAGCCTTTATCGGGACTTGCCGATTCATTGGTGGGGAGTACTATCACAAAGAGCACAACGGATACGTCGCTATCAACGGCCGCTACGGAGATGCAGACGGTCAGTGTTTCGGAAGAGCGGTTGGAGTCTTCATCTTCATCATCAGATATTGTGGAGAGTGGTGATTCTACCGATGGCGATGAGGCAGATGAGAAAAATTCAGATGTGCCCAAGAAGGAGGCTACGAGTAAGAAGATTGTGTTAAAAGATTCCGAAAAGGACAGCAATGAAGGAGGCGAAGAAGATGAGGATGACGGTGATGAGGATGATGACAAAGTAACAGACTTTGGTACGCCTGCATTGGTGCGCTTTGCAAAGATGTCCAAAGATGACTGCATGTGTCCCTTCTCAGGGTCATTCCGAAAATATCCTCGAGCACACTCTGAGGATTGGATCTCTCATTCCAAGCTCCAGACACTTTTAATTCAGCAGGGTTGCTCTGATGGAGAATGCGTGGAGGTCTACTTCGCATTGCTGCATCTCTTACCACTCTGTTCACCTGCCAGAAAATACGGTTGCATACCAACGGATGTTTTTTCTGAGAATTTTGTTGACATCGCTCTAGAGAAGACGTCATTAGACATCGCTACTTGTCAAGCGTTGGCGGACGGTGACTTGAGAGCCTTGGGATTGAGCAGAAAGGCATCGAAACGCTTCAAGGGCTTGTTCTCAACACTAGGCCAACACTCGACTCGTGTTCTATCTCGGATATCTTCTGCGTCTGACATGAACGAAAGCACTCGAAAGGATGATTGATTGAGATGGTTCATGTTGGAAACAAATAATGTTGTACTATGTATGTTACGTCTGTGTCTATTCTCTCATATTATTTATTCGCTGAATTTTCATTTACAAAATGACACAGCAATCAGTCGAAGCCTGTGTTGTATTGCCCCTATTCCCTTCAGGCCGTGACGACGCTTGCTTCACTTGTTGTTTGTATCTAGCAGCAGCCGGAATATCCGATGAAGTTGCTGCTGAAAGAAAGTCATTGTACAGCGAAGGAAGCTGCCTCACAAAAGCATATTGGAAAGATTTCAACGGAAGCTTCTTTTGGGCTGCAATGAATTGCGTAAAGTAGTAGTGATACTCTTCTTGTGAGGATTGGTAGCCCAGTAAACTGTCTAATACTGCTTTTGTGAAGGGCAAGCTCTCGTCCAAGGCATCAAGATCATGGGGATTAAATGCTGCAACGATTTGAGCTACAATATGCAATCCAAAACTGTATGGGAAGGCATTTCCTTGATCCTTCAAAACTTCCCTTGCTTCGTCAAGGTAATCATCAAACTCTGAACAGTAAGGAGCTTTCTCCTCTGTGATCTTCATCCACTCTACCTGCTCATCTTCATTGGTACAACTAATGAAAGTAAAGGGATTATCGCGGGGGGCTGGACGATGAATGATCATGTCTCGAATTTGTTTGCATGCAAACTCCCCTCCGTTAGGTTGACCATCGCCTAGGAAATAGCGCATCACTTTCATACTCCCGTTCCGACTGAGAGAAGCCTCAATAGCTTCCAAGGCAGGTGTAGTACCACCAGGGTTACGCCCAAAAGCTCCCATCAGAATAGACTCGGCACGTTTGATATAATCGGAAGGTAGTTCGCCGCTGCTTTTTTCAATAGAGATAATATCTCTTCTGTTCAAGAAATAAATCTTGATCGGAGGAGCAGGCACATATGCAAACAATTCTATCATTTGGGATATACGCCACTTTGCCTCCCACCAGCGGTTCATAATGTTTCCAGTGATAGGATCCAAAGCGTCCGTACGACAATTCATTGAACCTGAATCGTCCACAATAATCTCTATTAGCTGAAATTCTTTCACCTGCAATAGCTTTGCCAGCAGACCAGCCGGCACTTCATATTTTGCCATAACATTATTTAGTTCCTCCAGTGAATCACCTTCTCCATTGTAACCCCCAAAATATATTTCTGGTTCGGCCTCCTCATGATAGGCGACTACTGCTGCCTCGTAAGTGGCCGTTGGTATCACGATAATCTCTTCCTCTTCGAGAGAAGGAGCAGTTGGAGATGGTATTACGAGAAGCGCTGTTGCTTGATTGACGAACGGAGCAGCTTTTGTAGCATTTGGCGGGGGAACGTATGCTGGATTGTATTTGCGTATGCCATTGGCTGTTGTATATTTTTGCGTCATGTTTTCTTCTCTTTGTATTGTTTGCTTTTATGAACTATATCATTATCGCATGAGCTGTCGTGCTTGCTACGTTGCTTACAAGCAAGATGCTTCTTCTTTCTTATCATCAAAGCGTTGAATGCATTATTTTGAGTCTTGTTGATTGACGAGACATTTAGATTTTCTTGGAGGATCTTGCTTCTTCTACTTACATAGAGAGCGGGACACAACTTCTTCCATAACTTTTCGAACACGCTGGAATTCACATCATGACCAACAGCTCCTCTCAATCACCTTAGCTACGTTCTGTCGATCCAAGGCGGGTCTGCAGCATAAGTTCCCATACGTGTTATAAACATTGGTTCCAACCAATATTGTGATTATGAACACGGTGATTACATGATGTTTGACTCTCTTTCCGCCGCGAGTGATTGTTGCTGAGGTCGTCCGTGAGAGTCATTGGTGTGTAAGGATATTGCACAGGCACTATCAGATGATGAAGAAGATGATGATGCACGGTCTAAACTCGTACAGCGTCTCGGCAAGGCAGCATGGGCACTCGATAGCAGCAATGTACACAAGATATGTACAAGTCACTGTTCAAGTTCAAAACAGATTGTCTACTGCAAATACTCCTACTCAATCATGCCAAAGTCCTACAGCTCAACTACTACATAGTTCCACAGTCAACATTGGTATATACGTATTTGCTTCAACATGTGGTAATCAACCTGAAATATTCTTCCAAGAGGATGGACGAAAAAAAAAGAGATGCAATGACTATGAAGTAATTTTAATGGTCCGTATAATGTAGAAGAGAAATTGGGCTTTATTTATGTACACATAAGTAGCTTTACAGCTCCTCAACCTCTTCCAAAGACACTCGCACTGCTCAAGCACATATTACTATGTACGAGCGGTGTTCCTCATGTACAACATGTTATTCTTTTGCATCTATAACATAACTGAATCGAATCTATGAACAGACAATTTATTGAAGGTGTCCAATGATGGGAAGATCGGGATCATATCCAAGAGGCTGGATCTCCTCGTGAACCATAAGTCCGAGGATTCCGAACATGGCAGCACGGCCATTGTTCAACTCAATGGCACGCTTCTGAAGCTTGGTCTCTTCATCAAAGTCATCCCAGCCGAAGTCAATGTATCCGTTACGGAAGTCGCCAACGTGCTCGTTTCCAGTTCCAGGAACATCACGCATGAAGGCAATCTCCAACCAGCCAATGAAGGCGATGATCTGGCCTTGTCCCTCAAAGGGGATGGAGTCAGGTCCGATCAAGGCGGCAACACCGTTGGGGAAGGAGTCGAAGGCGTTTCCGGCGTAGTCAATGTTTCCGGGAAGGTGAATTCCGGCACGGGTGACAACCTGGCCAAGGAAGGCAAGCTGAGCGATACGTCCGTGCTTGATCTCAACGTAACGGAGACGGTCGAAACGCTCTTGGGAGCAGTCTCCGGAGAGCATGCCGAAGGGATCGAAGAATCCAAGAGGAGGCTGGACTCCAAGCTCATCCTCGAAGGCATTCAAGGCGGTGGTGGCGGCCTTGTTCTGGGCGGGGGCGAATGCGGCGGCAGAGCCGATAAGGGCAGCGATGATGGCAGACTTCATGATGGATGTTGTTTTGATTTTATGAGAGAGCATATCGATGCTTTTTGCTTTTTGATGTTGATTTTCTGCAAATCTCAGATCTTGTGCTTCAAGCAACGTGGGCATCTCTCTTCTCTCTTGAGACTTCTCCCCAACAAGATCGAACTTGAAGTTGAAGACCTCCAAGATTTGCAGAGTCTCCCCTCCAATGAATCCACTTGAATTGCATTCTCATAATTATCAAACATATCCATCATGAAGTCTGCCATCATCGCTGCCCTTATCGGCTCTGCCGCCGCTTTCGCCCCCGCCCAGAACAAGGCCGCCACCACCGCCTTGAACGCCTTCGAGGATGAGCTTGGAGTCCAGCCTCCTCTTGGATTCTTCGATCCCTTCGGCATGCTCTCCGGAGACTGCTCCCAGGAGCGTTTCGACCGTCTCCGTTACGTTGAGATCAAGCATGGACGTATCGCTCAGCTTGCCTTCCTTGGCCAGGTTGTCACCCGTGCCGGAATCCACCTTCCCGGAAACATTGACTACGCCGGAAACGCCTTCGACTCCTTCCCTAACGGTGTTGCCGCCTTGATCGGACCTGACTCCATCCCCTTCGAGGGACAAGGCCAGATCATCGCCTTCATTGGATGGTTGGAGATTGCCTTCATGCGTGATGTTCCTGGAACTGGAAACGAGCACGTTGGTGACTTCCGTAACGGATACATTGACTTCGGCTGGGATGACTTTGATGAAGAGACCAAGCTTCAGAAGCGTGCCATTGAGTTGAACAACGGGCGTGCTGCCATGTTCGGAATCCTTGGACTTATGGTTCACGAGGAGATCCAGCCTCTTGGATATGATCCCGATCTTCCCATCATTGGACACCTTCAATAAATTGTTGAATTAGTTGTGTTATAGATGCAAAAGAATAACATGTTGTACATGAGGAACACCGCTCGTACATACAATAATAGTGTGTGCTTCAGCAGTGTCTTTGGAAGAGAATGCTATAGATAATATGTACCATAATAAAACCCAATTTCTCTTCTACATCATCAAGCTTGTTAATTTGTTTACATCAAGTACCACGGCTGTGATTCTCATGGCATCTTTTCACCCACCTGGAAATGGGTGTCTTTAGCCTGAGACACAAGGTACACGAGAAAGTAAACCCAACCTACAAGTGGCTATTGTACTTACTTATTAATTAGTTGAGCTGTTATTGGATGCACAATCGAAGGTAGTATTGCTCTTGCACATGCTTATATGAAGTGCTGCGGGAGCATATCTTCGAGCTTGCATCCATGCGTAGGTACTTATCGTACGGATGTTGGTGATAATTCACTTTCACTTAGTCAAATGATAGAGTTCAGAGAGTTCCGCATTAGTTTGTCAGTTGGCCAGCTAGGAGGAATAAATAATGCATTCAAGAGACTGCTTAGAAGATTTACTATGGATTGCTAATTATCATTCGCTGCATACCCTACATTGTATTGGTTCGTAAGCAAGAAGTTGTGTCCCGCATTTGAAGAAGCAAGATCACCCAAGATCCTCCAAGAAAATGACTCAAGGCTCTCAGGTACAATAACCAAGCAAACAAGAAGCATCTTGCTGTGTAAACGAGCACGCACGACAGTTCAAACAATGATGTATTATTGAGTTCATAATACTAAGAGAGAAAACATGACGCAAAAATATACTACAGCCAACGGCATACGCAAATACAATCCAGCATACGTTCCCCCGCCAAATGCTACAAAAGCTGCTCCGTTCGTCAATCAAGCAACAGCGCTTCCCGTAATACCATCTCCAACTGCTCCTTCTCTCGAAGAGGAAGAGATTATCGTGATACCAACAACGACTTACGAGGCAGCAGTAGTCGCCTATCATGAGGAGGCCGAACCAGAAATATATTTTGGGGGTTACAATGGAGGAGGAGATTCGCTGGAGGAACTAAATAATGTTATGGCAAAATATGAAGTGCCGGCTGGTCTGCTGGCAAAGTTATTACAGGTGAAAGAATTTCAGCTAATGGAGATTATTGTCGACGATTCAGGTTCAATGAATTGTCGTACGGACGCTTTGGATCCTATTACTGGTAGCATGATGAGCCGCTGGTGGGAGGCAAAGTGGCGTATCTCCCAAATGATTGAATTACTTGCATATGTGCCTGCTCCTCCAATCAAGATTTATTTCTTGAACAGAAGAGATATTATCTCTATTGAAAAAAGCAGCGGCGAACTACCTTCCGATTATATCAAACGTGCCGAGTCTATTCTGCTGGGAGCTTTTGGGCGTAACCCTGGTGGTACTACACCTGCCTTGGAAGCTATTGAGGCTTCTCTCAGTCGGAACGGGAGTATGAAAGTGATGCGTTATTTCCTAGGCGATGGTCAACCGAACGGAGGGGAATTTGCATGCAAACAAATTCGAGACATGATCATTCATCGTCCAGCCCCCCGTGATAATCCCTTTACTTTCATGAGTTGTACCAATGAAGATGATCAAGTAGAGTGGATGAAGATCACAGAGGAGAAAGCTCCTTACTGTTCAGAGTTTGATGATACCTTGACGAAGCAAGGGAAGTTTTGAAGGATCAAGGAAATGCCTTCCCATACAGTTTTGGATTGCATATTGTAGCTCAAATCGTTGCAGCATTTAATCCCCATGATCTTGATGCCATGGACGAGAGCTTGCCCTTCACAAAAGCAGTTTTAGACAGTTTACTGGGCTACCAATCCTCACAAGAAGAGTATCACTACTACTTTACGCAATTCATTGCAGCCCAGAAGAAGCTTCCATTGAAATCTTTCCAGCACGCTTTTGTGAGGCAGCTTCCTTCGCTGTACAATGACTTTCTTTCAGCAGCAACTGCATCGGATATTCCGGCTGCTGCTAGATACAAACAACAAGTGAAGCAAGCATCATCACGGCCTGAATATATTGCGGGGAATAGGGGCACTACAACACAGGCTTCGACTGATTGCTGTGTCATTTTGTAAATGAAAATAGACAAAGACGTAACATACATAGTACAACATTATTTGTTTCCAACGTAAACTATCTCAATCAATCCTCCTTTCGAGTGCTTTCGTTCATGTCAGACGCAGAAGATATTCGAGAGAGAACACGAGTCGAGTGTTGGCCGAGTGTTGAGAACAAGCCCTTGAAGCGTTTCGATGCCTTTCTGCTCAATCCCAAGGCTCTCAAGTCACCGTCCGCCAACGCTTGACAAGTAGCGATGTCTAATGACGTCTTCTCTTGGTAAGAGACGCAGCAATGCGAAGATGACCTCCACGCATTCTCCCTCAGAGCAACCCTGCTGAATTAAAAGTATCTGGAGCTTGGAGGTACATGACGAAGTAAACCCGACCTACAAGTGGCTACTTATTAAGAATCAGTTGAGCTGTTATTGGTGCACAATCTAAGACTAGTATTCCTCTTGCACACATATATCAAGTTCTGGTCTTCCAGCTTGCATCCATCGTATCTTTGGGATGTTGGTGATAATTCACTTTCACTTAGTCAAATCTAGTTCAGAGCTTTAGTTCCGCATTAGTTTGTCGTCAGTGGCCAGCTAGTGTATGAAGAGATATATATATTCAAGAGCCTGCTTAGAAGAGTTACTAAGGATTGCTAATTATCAGCAACTTCCCTGCCTACCCCATGCAGTCATCACTATGTACGTTCTACTTACTTACGTCCGAAGTTTGATTTTGCAAGTCTGCAAATGTCATTCACGGATAGAAGTCACATGAACGAAACGAGAGAAGAGAGATGCCCACGTTGCCTTGAAGCACAAGATCTGAGATTTGCAGAAAATCAACATCAAAAAGCAAAAAGCATCGATCGATGCTCTCATAATTAACAAACATATCCATCATGAAGTCTGCCATCATCGCTGCCCTTATCGGCTCTGCCGCCGCTTTCGCCCCTGCCCAGAACAAGGCCGCCACCACCGCCTTGAACGCCTTCGAGGATGAGCTCGGAGTCCAGCCTCCTCTTGGATTCTTCGATCCCTTCGGCATGCTCTCCGGAGACTGTTCCCAGGAACGTTTCGACCGTCTCCGTTACGTTGAGATCAAGCACGGACGTATCGCTCAGCTTGCCTTCCTTGGCCAGGTTGTCACCCGTGCCGGAATCCACCTTCCCGGAAACATTGACTACGCCGGAAACGCCTTCGACTCCTTCCCCAACGGTGTTGCCGCCTTGATCGGACCTGACTCCATCCCCTTCGAGGGACAAGGCCAGATCATCGCCTTCATTGGATGGTTGGAGATTGCCTTCATGCGTGATGTTCCTGGAACTGGAAACGAGCACGTTGGTGACTTCCGTAACGGATACATTGACTTCGGCTGGGATGACTTTGATGAAGAGACCAAGCTTCAGAAGCGTGCCATTGAGTTGAACAACGGGCGTGCTGCCATGTTCGGAATCCTTGGACTTATGGTTCACGAGGAGATCCAGCCTCTTGGATATGATCCCGATCTTCCCATCATTGGACACCTTCAATAAATTGTTGAATTAGTTGTGTTATAGATGCAAAAGAATAACATGTTGTACATGAGGAACACCGCTCGTACATAGTAATATGTGCTTGAGCAGTGCGAGTGTCTTTGGAAGAGGAGGAGGAGCTGGAAAATTGTTTATATAATGTGTACCATAATAAAGCCCAATTCTCTTCTACATTATATGCAGTCCATGTAAAAGTACCTATTTCTTTGAAGTTTGAGTTGGTGTAATAGTCATGGCATCTCTTGTTGTGGCTCTTGAAATGGAGATTCCTGGCTGTATATCATTTATGAAGAAACAGACGGTTGTGGTGCCAATGCTGAGCTGTCATTGGATGACTCGTGCATGTAGAGGCTGTGAGCTTTAATGCTCCTACATTAAATGTGCTGCTGTGTAGTGTGTCTTCTTCCAGCTTCTATTCAAACGTATTTTAGGGCTGTCATTGATAATGCACCAAGGCAAATGATGGAGTTTAGTGTAATGTTGTATTGTCAGTTGAAACAGCGTATTGTAGATGACTTCCACATCAATTTGGAGTTAAATGTATTCAAGAGAATGCTTAGATTGCTGCTACGTTTTGCTAATTATGATCATTACATCAGTAAGTGCCTACCGCTAATGAAGAATGTGGATGTTGTGCAAATGAACAAATCTTGGCAACGGAGCGCCTCGGCCTAAGGAAGTGGAAGTACTTGGGAGTGGAAAATCTATTTTGAACTTGAACAGTGACTTGTACATATCTTGTGCACATTGCTGCTATCGAGTGCCCCTGCTGCCTTGCCGAGACGTTTACGAGTATTGACCGTAAACCACCTTCGTCTTCATTATCTGATAGTACCTGTGAAATATCCTTACATACCAATGACTCTGGCAAATCTACTGACCTCGGTAACAATCACTCCGTCCCTGAATGGACGAGTGCGGAAAGAGAGTTAAAAATTATCACTGTGTTCATGATTACAACATTGCGTCCTACGGTTTGTAATAACACGTATCAGAGCTTTATTTGTGCTTTAGACCCACCTTGGATGGACAGAGTAGGTGATTGAGCTCATGGTAGACATCAGCTACTGTCAGCTTTTGGTCATTGATGAATTCCAGCGTGTAGTGTCGAAATCGTTTGATTTGCAAGTCTGCAAATATCATTCACGGATAGAAGTCACATCGTGCGAAACGAGAGAAGAGAGATGCCCACGTTGCCTTGAAGCAGCCAAGCACAAGATCTGAGATTTGCAGAAAATCAACATCAAAAAGCAAAAAGCATCGATCAATGCGCTCATAATTAACAAACATATCCATCATGAAGTCTGCCATCATCGCTGCCCTTATCGGCTCTGCCGCCGCTTTCGCCCCTGCCCAGAACAAGGCCGCCACCACCGCCTTGAACGCCTTCGAGGATGAGCTCGGAGTCCAGCCTCCTCTTGGATTCTTCGATCCCTTTGGCATGCTCTCCGGAGACTGCTCCCAGGAACGTTTCGACCGTCTCCGTTACGTTGAGATCAAGCACGGCCGTATCGCTCAGCTTGCCTTCCTTGGCCAGGTTGTCACCCGTGCCGGAATCCACCTTCCCGGAAACATTGACTACGCCGGAAACGCCTTCGACTCCTTCCCTAACGGTGTTGCCGCCTTGATCGGACCTGACTCCATCCCTTTTGAGGGACAAGGCCAGATCATCGCCTTCATTGGCTGGTTGGAGATTGCCTTCATGCGTGATGTTCCTGGAACTGGAAACGAGCACGTTGGTGACTTCCGTAACGGATACATTGACTTCGGCTGGGATGACTTTGATGAAGAGACCAAGCTTCAGAAGCGTGCCATTGAGTTGAACAATGGCCGTGCTGCCATGTTCGGAATCCTCGGACTTATGGTCCACGAGGAGATCCAGCCCCTTGGATATGATCCTGATCTTCCCATCATTGGACACCTTCAATAAATTGTTGAATTAGTTGTGTTATAGATGCAAAAGAATGACATGTTGTACATGAGGAACACCGCTTGTACATACAATAATAGTTTGTGCTTGAGCAGTGTCTTTGGAAGAGGAGGACCTTGAAAGCTATACATATAATTTGTACCATAATAAAGCCCAAGTTCTCTTCTACATCATGATGTACCTGTTGCAAGACTATCCAAGGGTATTGCAGACCATCCTAATCAGCAACCCCACGCAAAGCAGATTGCAGCAATTTTTATACATGCAATATCACCAACACTTTCGATGCGTTTGGATGAAAAAGACAGCCACGCACGTGACGTGTGTTGTTGCCTTCTGTTGCATCGATGATGGCATCTTCATTACATTGGAGGCGCCACCGCTGGCACTGTGCTGCTTCCGGCACTTTTCTCTTGGCTTGGGAATGTGACAGATTGAGCTGGACTTACTAACGCCACTGGAATTTGGCACATGCAGAATGACAGCGGCTTTTGCAAGCAAAAACCAACAACAGCCACTCGCAAAGTCTTCTTTGACCATGCCGCCTCCACCACCCCCACCACCGCCAAGACAATCCCTCGGAGGCTCCGGAGGGTACTACAGCTCTGCTAGCACTACTGCCGGCGGCAGTACATCGTCGTCCTCTGCAGCCAGACAGCGCCTAGGTCTAAACAATAACAATCAGCGTCGACCAGCCCCCGGCACCACAAATAATTCTCAAACGACGACCAATGCTCAACAATGGGGAGGCACCACCACCACGGCATCCACTGCGCCATCATCATCCACTGACGATTGGTTCTCATCTCCACCCGCTCCAGCTCCAGCTGCTCCAAATTCTGGTTCTGGATTTTATTCCATGAATACTACAACTGCTGCGGGCAATGCAAATAATCGGAGTAACAACATGTACGGTGGGTACAAAACCAACAACAACAACATGGGCACCACCACCACATCATCTACCGCCAATGCAGGATATTATGGAAACACTTCAAATGCCACCACGGCATCATCTACAATGAGTGGTGGTGGGGGGATGACAATGATGATGAGTGGTGGATCAATAAACACAAATACCACTAATTCAATGATGATGGGAAATCAATCTACACAACCAGCAGCAGTAGCCTCTACTTCGTATAATAATGATGGTAACATGATGATGATGAGTGGAGCAATGGGCAGTGGTCCAATTGGTGGTACAGCACCAGCTACCACCTCATCATCATCTACTCCTGCACCACACATTTTCGATCCCAACGCTGCAAAACAACAACAAGAAAACAACAACATGACCTCTATAGACAACAATGACGAAGACTACGAAAATGAACCCCCCCTCCTCGAAGAACTCGGAGTCAACTTCCCACACATCTATTCCAAATCACGTGCAGTACTCTTTCCAATTGGCAAACATGCCAAATCACTCGAGGCGGGATTGATTGAAGATGATGCTGATTTGGCGGGACCATTGGCATTTGCCTTGGGGTTAGGAGGGGAGTTGGTCCTGGTTGGTAAAATGCACTTTGGGTATGTGTATGGATTTGGACTATCGGGGTGTCTTGCCATGACACTATTGTTGAATCTACTCAACCCCAACGGTGCCGTGTCCATGTGGACTGTGGTGAGTATCTTGGGATATGCACTCCTCCCCGTGAACTTGTTGGCTGGTATCAATATATTGTACCGAGTGCACAAGATGAATGTGGTGGGTATGGCATTGGCAGTGTTGATTATATTGTGGTGTACTGCGGCGAGTACACGGTTGTTTGAGCGGGGGTGTCAGATGAGGGATCAGAGGTTTTTGGTGGCGTATCCTGCTGCTTTGCTTTATTCGGCGTTTGTGATGATTACAATTTTTTGAAGTTGGGGGATGATGATGATGGCGGTGGTGGTCGGTTGGGTGATATTGGGATGATGGGTTGAGTTGAGTTGTGGAGTGGAGGATTGGTTTGGTTTTAGAGGTGTGTTTTTTTTGGTTCAAGGAAAGTGGTGGGGAACTGACTACTACAACTACAAGATGCTGCATTCGGTAATAGTTGACTTGTATGTTTTTTGGTATTTCATGTGACGAAGCACCTAATCAGTTTTAGTAATTCAAGTATGAAGTGTATCATACTTTCCCCACGTACATAGCCGTATTGAGTCACTGCATTGTAATGTTCTAGCAAGATACACAGCAACACTTGTTGTTCGATCTTCAGTGTCCTCTCTCGAAGTGTATGAAGAAAACTTCATGTACTACTTTAGGAAGCTATCTCCATGCAGCAGCAGCAGCCACAACATTCCTCCAACAAGTGCAACTTAATCACTAAAAGCCCGAGGCGCCCAGAGCCGAGATAAAGCGCAAACTCCTTCAGACGGATCAGAGTATTCCACTACACACGGTAGCAACCAAGATCGGTCGAAAAAATGACACAAAGGATCCGTACGAGTATCTTTTCCCTACCTATCTCAATGAAAACAGTGGGCATTGCCCCTCCACAACTCTACGTCATGGATATTTGATGTGACATATGATCCATATGATACAAATTATACCCAATCTTTGGACACAAATCCTTGAAGGAAAGAGGGCCTCCCCGACAGAACGTTTGCCATATGTGACATAAAGAATTCGTACCAAATGTACCAGTACTGTTTTCGTACTAATTCCAACGCACGTAGGCTGCATGCCGAGGATTGGTTTTTCATCATTTCATCGATTTTTGTGCACGAGAGAGCTCATAAATCCATTGGCCGCACAAATGCAACAACCCCATACACCATTCTTTCTCCTAACTTCCAACAAATATCCTAAGAAACAATGAATCTTTCTACTGTCTTCGTTCTCATCGCCGCTGCCTTCACTGGCTCCGCCCACGCCGCCGAGGTATGTTAGTTGTGTGTCGTCGTCTTGTGTGTGTATGATATGTTTCACGACGGCAGCGTCGTGTCGTCTTGTGTGTAGATATATCTTTGTGGTTCTCGCCTGCTCATCCGCACTGATCTCACCCCTCTTCTATTCATGTGTGCTTCAAACGATTGCAGATCAACAACGGCAACCTCCGTGCCAACGCGCTCCAGAAGAATACTGAAGTCTTCGAGGACATCGGCCTCCTAGATGATGAAGCGAAGATAGCCTTCGATAATTGTGCGGCAACATGTGCAGTTTTCAAGAAGCCCAAGGACAAAGATGTCGTCAAGATTGGTGAAGATGATATCGAGAGTGACATTGCAGCGTGCGTTGACGGATGTTATAACAGTGCTTCTAACAGCGACGCAGCGGTAAAGAGCGCCCTGGAAAAAGCTATCAACCCTGCATGTGCCATGAAATGCACTGAGTCAGCGGCCAAGAAGTTCGAGGAAGTTAGTAACAAGTGTGACAGCAAGAAAGATTACAACTGTAAAAAGTGTAAATTTGACTGTGCTGATGATGATGACTCTTGTAAAAACAAATTAGAGAAATGTGAGAAGGCGTTGAAAGCGTGCAAGAAATGTGAGAAAGAAGTAAGCGAGGCTCGATCCAGTGTTAAAAGTGTTGCCAAGGCTTTCCCCAGATGGTAAGTGACAGACTATTCTTGACGCCAGTCGTTTAACAATCCATTACTATCGTCACTCATATCCTGCTCGTATGTGTCATCTTTTCAGCATCTCCAACAAATGTGTTTTCCCTTCTGAGACCGCAATCGAGATTGCTTAGACAATGACTTGCATAGCAGTTGTTTGTCTTGTGAGCCGTTGCTCCAAAATTGTAGGGAGTCAAGACTGTAGTCTTGGCGAAATGGTTTGATGCGCCCCTTGTATGAGCATCCTTTCGTGTGGAATGTTTCTCTGCTCGACTTTCAACTTACGTCGATAACTTCGTAGTAGAATGTTGATAAGTAGAAAGCATTTGGTTATTATATTATCTATTACCTCGCTTATGATCTTAGCTTTCATTATTTGTTATTACACTCTCGCTATTTATATTGGGTATAGGAATGTCCGACCCACAGCTTCCACAACACATGCTGAGTAATAAATATCTGATCTTCCATATCTACTACTTCGTATCGTGTCCTCCGGAAGTTCCTCTCTGACATCAAATAACAAAAGAACCCGAGTATTTTACCGCATGCTTTCATGCATGGTATGTAAGATACACCAGCATGATTTCTTCCCTGTACTGTACATACTTACTCATCACTTGCATGCTACTTATGTGATGTTGAAAGAAGATGTGATTGATTCAGTCACACTGGTACCCATGACGTTTTTGTACTACAAAAACTCATAGTCACCTCCACCTCCACAAACAACAACAACAACCCCAACACAACTCCCCTGCAGGAGGAGGAGACCGCACTACTTGAGAATGAATACTGCATTGATGATCCAACTCCTGCTCGGTGCGTGTGCATTGCAATATCATTATGCACATGCATCAGAGAAAGTTGATAATAATGAAACAATATCAACTTCCATCAACGAGGAGCACAGCACTAACTATGAAGGAGGAGGGCTGCGATGGTGCAATCTTGGCGTGTCGGTGACTTCCTGCCCATTAACAACAGCTGCCATGCTGGACAAATATTATTCGAGTACCTCCACCACCATTGACTCAATAGATGATGATATTACTAAAACTAATGACCACTGTCTGGAGGATTCATCATGGTTACTCCATCCAACTTCGGGATATGTCCCACGAGGATCATTATGCGGTATAATTGGACCTTCTGGCGCGGGTAAGACAACATTCTTGAATTCATTGGGAGGGGCAACAGTTCATGGAGGCCTTCATGTCACGGGAACAATCTACTATGACGACGGAGAGCAACAACAGTCACAGAGATTATCTCAACAAAATGGTGATATTGCCTATCTTTCACAACATGACAACTTCTTTGCCATGCTGACACCTCGGGAAACATTGGAACTGGCTGCCAAATTACAGAATCAAAATACAGAGATTAATGGCAATAAGGACTTGGTGGAGAAGAAGTTATCATCACTGGGATTATTGCATGTAGCTGATAGAAGGATTGGAGACAGGACAAAACTTGATGGTGGTGGGGGTGGTGGTGGTGGCTTTGGTTTGAGAAAGGCTACGAAAAGGGCAGGTGGTGGTGCAGCATCAGGTCTGAGTGGGGGAGAACGACGCCGACTATCTGTGGCATTAGAATTAATGACGGAACCTAAGATCTTCCTTGCCGATGAGCCCACGACAGGTTTAGACTCAAGTCAAGCAGGGAAGGTAGTGAGTCTCATTTCCAAACTGGCGAAGGATAGAAATATACCATCGATATGTACTTTGCATCAGCCCAAATCATCCATTTGGAAGATGCTAGATGAATTCATTTTGCTAGCACCTGGCGGGAAAATGTGTTATGCTGGCAATCGAAACGATGCCACTGCCTACTTTAAAGAGATTGGGTATGAATGCCCACACGACACTAACCCAGCAGAGTGGTTTATTGATCTAGTTACGATAGACACTGACGATCTGGAACAGGGTACGAAAGACATTGATCGGATCAATTTTCTTCATCATCGTTTTTTGGAATCTTGTACTTCACTTCATGCGGGTGACGAGCAAGCTTGTTTGGACAAGCAACAATTGGCAACAAACAGTAAAGATGCAGGGACAGACAATAGAAAGAATAGAAAGATGTTTAGCATATCAAGGACGCTGCAACGATTTGGCGCTCTATTCCAGCGTTCCCTGAGACAGAATATACGCAATACACGAGTTCTAATGCTTCGACTTGGTGCAGCAGTACTTCAAGCCAAGTTGTTTGCATCAATATTCAAGTCGGTCCGACATGACAAGTCTTTGACAAAGAGTATAGCTGATAGAGTGGCCTTGTTGACGTATGGATGTATTAACTTGAGCATCATGGGTAAGTGAGTTTTTTTTAGTGAGTGAGTTCTCTTAGCATTACCCCTCTTTGATCTAGAACTAACCTGTTGCTACAAATTGGATTAATCGCTCAGCACTTATGAAAACGTTGGACCTGTTTGCAAAAGAACGTGGAGTTGTATTGCGTGAACAGATGCGCTCATCTTACTCAAGTCTAGAGTATCTACTTGCAAAAGTATTCGCCGAGATGCCTCTAGATGCGAGCTTCGCTCTGATATTTGCGTCTGTGCTCAAGAAGTTGACGGGGCTACGATCGTCGATGGGGACATTGATGAAGACGTACTGTTTAATGACCATGTAAGTACTCTGCCCTAGCTGAAAAATGCACCATGATTGTTCTATTGCATGAAGTCTCACATTTCAACTCTTCTCTCAACAGATCTTCGGTCTCCCTCGGATTTGCTATTGGCAGCATTGCATCGACTGCCGAAACGGCAATGGCATTGGGAGTCCCGGTTCTTGTCATCTTGATGGTGGTGGGTGTAATCAATCCCAGCGGAGTGAATACCGATGAAGCTCCCAATCGTGTTATGGAGTGGATAAAATTGTTTTCTCCAATAAAATGGGCAATCGAAGCTCTTGTTACAGCTGAATTTCGAGGGATGACATTTGAGAAAGATCGTGATTTTTGGGGCAATCTGAAGGAGCTGCCTCGAATGGGAGGGCTTGCCATGGTAAGAGATGGTGACGAAGTCTTGGATGCTTTAGGTCTTGGGAATGCAAACTACAATGAAATCATGATTAATTTGGGCAAATTAACTGGTACATTCCTCATGTTTAGTTGGCTGGGCTTGGCTTTTGGTGGACCAAAATTTCAACAGACATAGATTGATAATACAGGCTTACATTTATCAATTGAGAAATTTATTATATGCACATGCATTTAGAGAGAATGCAGCAGTCGCAATACCCAGGTCCATATCCAATACTGAAAACCTCATGACCAAGAGCTGTGTGGCAAGCCTTTGAGCACGTCATGCAAACAAAGCGGTCAAACTCAATGTGACATGTTTTGCACCCGAACATCTCTTGCGCTGTACAATCTGCTTTGCTGAACCCTGTCAACTGAAGGGAACAGCAATTCAGCGACATCGAAGCAGAACCAACAACACAGCTCTCTCTGGCATTTAGCGACTCTCCTCTTTTGCGCTTATTTGACCCTCTACTGCTTCTCTCCCTCGCTCCAATTCTCCACTGATAATTCTGTTGATGCTGCTTAATTCGTGAAGTTCCCATTGCTGTGCATCGATTGTTTAGCTTCAGAAGACTTGGAAATGCATCTCTAATTGTTGATAGCGGAACATCCATAAAAGCATCGCGTACGTCGAGATCAAGCAGTTCCAGGTGAGGATTTATGGCTTTGGCCTTCGTCAAGACGCTAACTTCCAATTTTGAGCAGCCATGCACACTCAAGTGCAGCAACCGCTTTGTAGTTGACAGGAGTACCTCCATGTTATGGTCTTCAATGAGCAAATGATCGAGTTTCAGACTTCGTAAATTCTCCATCTCTGAAAAATTGGTACCATTGTCGATGAGAGCATTGCAACAAGATAGGTCCAGTTCACAGACATCTTTCACGTTGATTAATGAAGTCCATCTTTGATCTACCCTAATGTTACCAGTGACCCTAAGATATGAGGCTTCTATGCATTGGAGACGGGGACCCGATGCAAGAGCTAACGAGGAGACCACAAGGGGTGAGATTGATAACCCAGACAAGTTTATCTCTCGGAGCTTTCCTCGGTTCAACCAAGATATGACGGCAAGAACTCCAGCGAGCTCTGGGTCAGATAAACAAAATATAGGATAACTGTCGGAAATGTCTAGCTTCTCCAGTTGGCCGAACAAAGAGTGTTCACCACGCCTGTCCACCCACCTATGATGATTCGCCCACCTTTCTTCGTATTCTTTGCATAAACCCAGTAATCTTTCTGATTCGTCTTGCTCTGTTGTAAAAACGGGTCCATCCACAATGTACTTCAGTGCAGCGATAACAGAGTCGACGTAATCACGAGTGAGAAATGAGTTATCATTGTTGTTCCCCTCCATCACATTGTGGCGAAGCACTGAAATATCGTCTCCACTATACCACCATTGCAAGAGCTGATTCACTGGGAATTCCCTGGCATGGGAATAAAGCAAAGTAGTGAGTTTCACGGACTCACATCCACGTAAACTCAAACAACGGAGCGTGCTTCTGCAAACAAAAGCTATAATTGCAACACCAAAGGTTGTCAACTTTCTCGATCCAGATACATTGATAGATTCAAGATTGTGACAGTGTTCAGCAACTGATACTGCTGCGTCATCGCCGATAAGTGTGGAACAACCGCTGAAATCAAGTACACGGATGTTGCTCCCCGACAAATGCGATGATATACAGCATATCTCTGGTGTATTCAACTTTGAACATCCGCTAACATCCACATGTTTCAAATGTTTCATTGCAGCCATAATGGATGGATCGTTGAAGTTGTTTGCGGTGATATGGAAACGTGTCGCCGACGACAAAGATAGCCTTTCAATATTAGGCATGCTCCTTAGGCAAAATAGGACCCCCTCGCCTTTCAATTTGCGACATTTAGATAGATCTAATTGCTTGGTTTTGAGACAGGTAGAATCCCCGAGCATTCTTTGCACGAGACATATCAATTGATCATCGTTGATCTTTCTTAGATGTGGACACTGAGAGAAGCTTAAACATGCCGCTTCTTGTAGATATGCAAGGATGGCACCACGAAAGATTTTGTTGACGAGCAGAGGCGAAGATAGTCCATTGAGGAGAGATCCTACGGGAAGATAGGAAAATATCGTGGGTCCAACTGCTGCCACGATGTCAGTGAGGTCGACAGCTGTTGTGCTGCTGCTCATGGTCGTGGAGTGGTCAAATGAATGATGTCTAGCTTGCGATTCATTGCCTCATTGCCTAATTGCCTATGATGTGATTGATCCGCTGTTTGAGGAGGGAGGAGTGAATGATGTTTGAGGGATTGGGCTTCAAAGCACATTCCCGAGGAGCGAGAAGAGCTATTTATTGTACTGAAATAATTTTTCCTTGTTAATTTGACAATGAGAGATGCAAAAAACGTTTTACCTCTACAAATCTGTAACGTCAAAAGTGTCACCCCTGCGGAACAGTCCTTCACTTCCAAGTCCAGATAAAAATTCTGCAGAACAAAATCAACAACTGAAAGATTGATGTGAGTATATAACATCAACTCGTCTTTATAAAAGATGAGCGAGGAGGAAGAAGACTTGGCTGTGCTCATTTACAAGTCTAGCAAGACGGCGAAAGCCAGGGCGGCGGCTGCTGCTGCTGCTGCCAAGGAGGAGAGGCAGATGAATGCTTCTTCTACAGAACGCCGAACTTCAACTCGAAAAAGATATTCTACTAATCAAGACAATGATACATCGATGGATCGCCCCAGGAAGAAGAGGGCTGCAAGTTGGAAATACAAATCCAGAGGACAATCTATTTGTTCTGCTGATGAATGCACAAATGTTGTGGTCAGTGGAAGAGTGTGCAGGAGGCATGGGGCAAAGGTCAAACTGTGTAGCAGCGAAGAATGCACGAATCAAGTTGCAAAAGGAGGAGTGTGCGTAAGGCGTGGGGCAACAGAGACAAAAAAGGAATGCAGTAGTGAAGGATGCACGAGTCAATCCGTAAAAGGAGGAGTGCGCAAAAGGCATGGGACAAAGGTGGGGTACAAGAAATGCAGCAGCGAAGGGTGCACACGTAAAGTTCAAAGTAGAGGAGTATGCATTAGGCATGGGGCAACATGGACAAAAAAGGAATGCAGTAGTAAAGGGTGCACAAATCTAGCTCGGAAGGGAGGAGTGTGCAAGAGACATGGGGCAAAGACCAAGATATGCAGTACTGAAGGATGCACGAATCAAGTCGTAAAAGGAGGAGTGTGCAAGAGACATGGAGCAAAGGTCAAGCACAAAACATGCAGCAGTGCAGGATGCACGAATCAAGTCGTAAAAGGAGGAGTGTGCGTGAGGCATGGGGCAAAGGTGGAGTACAAGAAATGCAGCAGCGAAGGGTGCACAAATAATGTTCAAAATAGAGGAGTGTGCTTTAGACATGGAGCAAAGACCAAGATATGCAGCAGTGCAGGATGCATGAATCTAGCTCGGAAAGGAGGAGTGTGCAAGAGGCATGGGGCAAAGACCAAGCTATTGCTATGCAGCAGTGCAGGATGCACGAATCGAGTTGTAAAAGGAGGAGTGTGCATTAGGCATGGGGCAAAGGTGTACAAGAAAAAATGCAACAGCGAAGGGTGCACAAATCTAGTCCAGAGGGGAGGAGTGTGCAAGAGGCATGATGCAAAGACCAAACTGTGTAGCAGTGAAGGATGTGCTAAGAAAGTTTATCGAGGAGGATTGTGTTGGAGGCATGAAGCAAGTCGCACTCCTTGCGATGGATCCACTGCTTTTGGATCAGAATACGAGAAGACTACTGCAACTGTCACTCTTCCGCAGCAGGCACTGCTGGAGCTTCAGACGAAGTAAGTGCCAAAATTTCTGGAGAGGTAGTCATCTGTCAAGAAATCGTAGAAGTCTAATGCTCAAGAGCAGATTGTCAATCTCGCTGCGTAAAATTAAATTTGCAAATTAGAATATCGATAGTACTGGGCGCAACTGATTGTATCGTCTCTGCGCATACTCCCCCAATCGGATGCGCAAATTATATCGTCAAAAGAGGAGTATGCATGAAGCACGGGGCAAAGGCCCATGTGATGGATGTACACATCAGTCTCATTTTCGTGTATAAACAATGAATTATCATGTTAGTGCATACCCTTGATTTTGAGTCCATAGAATTCTCGATCCAATCCTTGAAATTCACTCAACCTTCTCATCTGTTAAAGAACCCTACGCTCCCTCTTCTTCGGCAGCCTCGCAGGTAGCAAAGCATGTATCCCACGTATTCATGTTGCAATACCACTCGTCTGGCAAGGTATCCGGGGACATGTTGGCTGGGAGCTTCCTCCATTTGCCACAGCTGCATAAGACAAATTTATCATCGTGTGAGCATGATATCAATTCATACCGATCATTACACGAAGAATATACAAGCTCAAACTCACCTGTCACATCCAACCCACTGCTGCTCAGAAGTGGAAGAAGCAGAAGAAGAATCTCCTTTCTCACTGTCGTCACTTGTATCATCATCATCCTCGGTAACTTCCTCACTCTTCACGGGAGCTTTCTTCTTTGCCTTCTTCGCCTTCTTCACGGGACGGCACTCCTCCTCCTCATTTGCCTCTGCCTTGCTTTTCTTCTTCGTGGCCTTCTTCTTTTTGGGGGCATTCGTAGCAAGGGTGATGTCGGCAATAATTTGAGCAAGAGTTTCAGGGTCGCTCAAGACGTCGTCATTGGAACAATCCCTGTGAACAAATTTTAGCCGATGAAGAAATTAGAGAATACAATACCGAGTTAGAGGTGATTCTGACGTAAATCATGGAGCGTCAGCATGTTTTGTTAACAGCCTTGAATGACGCTGGGGGGAAAGTAGTGAGAGAATAATATCGTAATAATATAATTGACACTCACTCCAAATGCTCGTCCACAAACTCCTCAGGGGAAACACCGGCCATCGCACGAGGGGGCACCTTGAAGCACTGAGTATGATAATTGCTTGTGAAGTCCATATCTCTGGTTTCAGAATACGCTTCCGTGACAATCCTCAGCTCTCCATTGGCGATGATCTCCTTGCACCTTTTGCACTTGGATCTTCCGGACTTGGCGTTCTCGATTTTGTGAGTTGACGGAGGCATTATTTTTGTGGTGGTATGTGAGGGCGATGGTGCTCTGCTTTGAAGAGCGTCGGCGATGGAGGCAATGATGAGAGGACAGAGGGAAGGCTCGATGAGGCTTGCATGGGCGATAGTTTGTAAGAGCCAAGAGTCAAGAGGGGCGTGGTTCCAGAAAGTGAAATTCCGATGAGATGCAGATAGTTTTGAAGTCTTTTCTGGCGGCATGTCGCACCGAGAACCGCGCTCTTCATGGTATTATATTGAACGGCAGCTTGCTGCGTTGCTATGCTACGGAAAAACGATATAGAGGTAGACATTTATTGCCATTGCATGGCATACTCATGCTCTCTATACGTCCTTTCATTTTCATAACATTAATATGCAGCAGTCTTGTTCATGATGATAACAACTATGCGAAGAGGCACGTCTATCTGCTTCTATCAATTTATTCTGTAATCAGACTCCTGTTTGCACGCACAGAGAGGATGGTGTGAGATGAAACATTCTTTCAAAAAGACTTTGCAGACTGGTCATATTCAGACTATCATAATCAAGTCGCTATCAACCTGAACGTCTTCATTCTAGTATGAGAGACCGATGTCGTGAGTGCTATGTGATTCGTTCTTTGGAACCATGTGTGTCACTCTAGATAATTTGCGAAGGAGGCACTGAAATTAATCAGTTTCAAATCTGCAGCATTGTCAGATCTCATCATGCTTTGAAATGGTAAACGCTTACAAAGAAGTCCATAGAAGTTATTAGGAACAAAAATCATAGCTTTCACCATTGCCTATGGGGATATCTCCAGATGGATGACTCCTCTTGCCGAGCATCTATGTTCTATGTATGTATGACTTGGCAATGCATCGCAGAAGCCTTGCGGACCTATATATTGAGGCTTCTCTTTCAAGAATGCCTATATACGGCACAGTATTGAGAAACGTAAGAAGATGCAATGGCAACACAAGTCGTATAAAATTAAACCATTAAGCTTACAGGTTCTATACTAGTTACATCATGTCAGCGCAGCGCATCAACTAGCCTATTCAAGAGAGAAGATCTTCAACTTCTTCAACGGACGTGGATACAACTTCCTCTTGGGCGACGATGGCGGTGAAACCGTCGCCCTCTTTCGAGAATCTCTTCGTGTAGGTGTAGCTGCTGCTGCGGCTGGAGCCATGAGAAAGAATCCAATGGGCCGTCCATTGCTATCTGAAAAGTCTTCGTCGTGTAGATCTACCAGATTGGGAAGTGAGGGGAATTGTATCATCCTCGTAGTTGGGCTTGGTGGAGGAGGTGGGGTTAGGTCAATAGTCGATTCTTTCCTTACGGGTGTGAGAAGAATGGAAGATTTCTGTCCGTGGGATGATGATGAAGAGGAGGGGGATGACGCCGACATAGTGGAGCAGGTTAAGCTTGGGTAGTGTTGTTATGATGCAGACCAGTTGAGGACAAAGTTGACATGAAACTATGAGAACAATCAGCTGCATAAGAAGGGAGCAAGATTCACGATAAGTGCGTGGTATAAGTTGCTTGAGAAGGGAAGGGAGTTGCTGCCTACAAAATGGCTGGGCCTTTGCATCTATCTTGCCAAGAAGCTACATAAAAATAAAGTCATAGATTTATGTGAATCTGTAAGTGGGTACCGCATCGTGGGGGCATCGATCCCGGGAAGTGATGAGAAGGGTGAGGACGCACGAGTTAACCCTAAAAAGGCTCGAGATGCTGCATACTTAGTTAAGGTGCTCGACAGTGTTCGTAGTGGTGGGTAAAAGTAGGTGCGTGGTACAGCGAAATAGGTCGAACTGTCCCCCCCGGGGGGGACAAAATTTTGGCTAAGCTGAGATTCAGGGGGGGACACCAAAATTGCACAACCTCCACGTCGATTGGACCGCTACAACATAATCATCATGAGCGGCATCTTGTGCATTGCACTTAACACTGTTGAATCTGCTACTCTCTGTACTATCATCACGCTGGTATTGTAGAGACAATAAATTGGCATGCTATCATAATAAATAATTAACCATCAGACCAACAACAGCATGCTCAGATTTTTAACAACAAAAAAAAGTAGGCCTCCCGTCGAAGCACTCTAGTATCAATCCAAGCATTACCGTGCTTTTGGCAATTCGTGTTTGAGAAAAGTAGTAACAGAAAGCTTCGTGTTGTGAAGCCATACGATATTTCAGAGTATGGAGCAACTACTCTTGTTCGGATTGCATTCAAAGCTTACGAACTTGGCTTTCCCTTCACCTGCAATATCGATCCAACAGATGACACTATTGCTGAGTCGCAGAAATTAAATTTTGACAAAATGAAAGATTGGAGTAGCAGTCCCTTCCATCCATACCAATGCAAGAAAGTCAAGACATATTACAAGCTTGTCAAGAAGCACACAAGTGTGAATTGCGTCAAATGTGAGTCAAGCAAAGCGAACAAGACATGCGCAAACAAAATGTGCAGGCAATGCTGTTTGAAACATGGAGATCCCTGCAAAGTTACTTCACATAAGAAGGAGTAATAAGTACTCTTTAAGATAGGTTCTATGTATGTATTCAATGGTTCTCCTATTAAGACCCCTACGTGTGAGCGAATGAGGGGGGACAAATTTTCAGCAGGCTGAGACTTGGAGGGGGGGGGACATGCAAAATTGGGGGGGACAGCTCGACCTATTTCGCTGTAAAGATTCTGAATTCTGAAGGTTGCAGATTCCAGATATTAACCTTGTTAGCTGTTTGTCGCACCGCGACTCTTCCATAGATGAACAACAGATAAGCAGGTTGCTTGGCTTCCATATAATGCCGACAAAAAAGGTAGAAGGCAGTCATTCATTGCCATTGCATGGCATAATCATGCTCTATGTAGCCCTTTCATTTTCATAACAGTCTGTTCATGTTCATAATAGCATCGTATGTGAAGAAGCACGTCATCTGATTCTATCAACTCCTGTATGCACAGAGAGGATGGAGATGAGATGAACATTTCTTCAAATAAGAGTTTAACAGGCTGATCATATTCGAATATAATCAAGTCGTTTCAACCTGATGTCATTTTTGAGACTGCCTTCGAGAGTTGATTCTTTCTTTTGGGGTCATGTGTCATGTGTGTCACTCTAGAGAGAGATAAGTAATTTGCGAGCAGTCGACAACACATTATCATCTACAGCATTAAGATTTCATCATACTTGTGCAAGGTATCCTTCAAAGAAGTCCATAGAAGCAGGGATAATGCCAGCAGAAGAACAAACATCTTAGCTTTCATGATTCATGATGGATATCTACAGATGTAGGCATGACTCCTCTTGCCGAGCATCTGTGTAGACTTTGGCAGAGCTCTACAGAAGCCTGCGGACGTGAAGATGTTAGATGCTATATCGAGGCAATCAAGAATGCTGTCCACGACATAATATAAAGAAAGTAAGAAGATGTAGTGGTTGGTAACTTGTGCTGTTCTATTAAACCATTAAAAGCTACAGGTTCTATATACTATTTACATCATGTCAGCGTAGCGTATCAAATAGCCTACTCAAGAGAGAATACCTTTATCTTCTTCAACGGACGTGGATACAACTTCCTCCTGGGCGACGATGGCGGTGAAACCGTCGCCCTCTTTCGAGAATCTCTTCGTGTAGGTGTATGCGTAGCTGCTGCTGCGGCTGGAGCCATGAGAAAGAATCCAATGGGCCGTCCATTGCTATCTGAATAGTCTTCGTCGTGTAGATCTACTAGATTGGGAAGTGAGGGGAATTGTACCAGCTTGGTAGTTGGGCTTGGTGGCGGAGGTGGCGTTAGGTTGATAGTCGATTCTTTCCTGACGGGTGTGAGAAGAATGGATGATGATGATGATGATGATGATGATGATGATGGCGACATGGTGAAGTGTTCGATAGGTTAAGCTTAGGTAGTGTCGTTCTGATGCAGACCAGTTGATGGACAAAGTTGATATGAAACTATGAGAATAATCAACTGCATAATAGTGCTAAGAAAGATCATGATATCAAGCCGTGCACATCAAAGGAGCAAGATTCACGATAAGTGCGTGGGAGGAGTTGGGAGGGCGGGTGGGAGTTGCTGAGATGCTGCCGACAAAATTGCTGGGCATTTTTGGTGATCTTGCCAAGCAGTAAATGAAGAGAAATGCAGTCGTAGGCAAGTCGTAGGTGACTCCGTAACGCATCGTGGGAGGCGATGGTGGGACCAATTTCGGGATCGATGGGACAGGTTAGCGAGAAAGCAGAAGTTAACCCTAAAAATCCTCACCCATGTCCATAAGCCCACGATACAACTAATTACTTATGCCCTACGCCAAAAGTTAGTATAACGGTTGCCGAAAACTCAAAAAAGATTTGAACGGTCCGACGAACGGACATTTCTTGCTTCTCCATCTCCGTTCCCATGTAAATCGGAGTGCAAAATCGTGTTTCCCGCCTCTCTCCCGCATGAACAACAACCAACAACTACGAACCACAACAATCGTTCACAAGTAATCCTTCGAGACAACCACTTAATCGAGAGCACTACTTACATGCAATAGCAGCAGCACCCATAGAGTTGTTCGACCGATGCAGCAGACGCAAATCAAGAGACAATACTCCGAAATATCCATCGGAGCATCAGGCAACAATAGCAGTGACGACAGCAGCACGAACAACGATACTAGCAGCAAGAAGGGCAATAATCCTTTGGAGGGAATCTTGAACATGTTTAGCTTTACAAGGAGACCGGGTCGTCCACAACGGCAGCAGCAGCAGCAGCAGCAGCAGCAACGACATGATAGGACGGCCTCACCACAAGAGTACGTCCCTCCCACCAACACTGCAGCCAAGTCTTCGACCTCCTCATCCGCTGCAGTAAACGCAGACATCATCCAACCATCCTCCTCCAAACAACCAAAACCATCCTCCACCATGAACACCACCAAAAAGTCCTCCTCCTCCTCACCCGCAACCTCCCCCACAGCATGGCGCACAGCCCTCTGTCCCAAAACCCAAAAGACCTACTACTGGAACATGTACACACGTGAATCCCGATGGAAGAAGCCTCTCGAACTCGCCTCGGACGAGGAACGACGTGAAATTGAAACCAAGGAACGGGTTCAAAAGGAATTCTTTGAGGAGATGGAACAGAATATTTTGAGGAGGATGAGTACCAAGAGTACAGTGGTGATGGGTAGTGGTAGCGGTGGTAGCATGTTGTTTGAGAGTTGTGGAAGTAGTAGTGATGGAATGATGTTTGGTAAGAGTACCATGAAGGATATGGCATCCATTTCACCGGGGACTGCGGATACTGCCGAGATTAGTGAGAGTTGGACCCAACCCTCGTGTGGTGAGGAGGGTAGTCTCATCAGTGCCAGTGGTGGTAGCAATGACTGGATCCAGGGATGGATAAGTGCCGATAGTCAATCTGTACTTTCCTCCTCATCTTCATTGGAGGATAGTCCCGGTGGACGAAGTGATGGTGCCATGAATGGCATGGATGACACTGTCCGTATGAACAGCTTCTCTCCCACATTCAGCATTGGGAGCTCTGAATCTCGTGGTTCCTCACTCCTCTATGAGCAGGAAGAACGGAATGACAAGGTCCTCCCTCTCGTGAAGAAGAGTAAGTTGGAGCGTATCAAGAGTAATTCCTCCAAGCCGGTGATTGATAAGCCCGAGTTGGTCCGTACCATTTCCAAGATGGAGTATGATCTAGCGAGGCAATTGAATCCTCTCATGGCCAATGATGATGTCGTCTTTACTCCTGCAATGGGAAGTGGTGGTGGTCAAAAGAGTTTCCATCCAGAGTGCTCCACACCCACGACTCAAGCGATGGATATTTTGTCAGGACTTCATCTCTCTCCTGAAAGTGAGGGTGTCAATGTGTCCCTGTCAGACTCCTTATTTGAATATTCTCCATTGACACCGTCAGAGGAGTCTATTCTATCCACCACATCAAGCTTTGGCTCTCCAAGTCAATCTACCAATCCCCGGAGAGAGTTATCAAGACCATCCTTGGTGACCAAGCGTAACACTTGTGGCACTATTCATGTGAACACGACACTCGCTGCTCCTGATCAGGATGCCATGATCAAGTGTGTCTGTGGTGTCTTTCGTGCTCACTTGCTGCAATCCAGTGCTGCTGCTGCCAATAACACCGCTGCAACATCAGCAGCTGCTGACATCAACACCTCCCCCTATCTATCAGCACCACCACAAGACCCCAAGTATGCAGTATTCAAAGACTGCCGTCCCCACGGCGACTACCGCAGTCTCGACGTTCAATCCATCCCCACCCTCGAGGCCATTACCGACTTTTACCGTTCCATCTTTGTACGTTCTCAAATGGAGATTGAATGTATCATCATTTCATTGATATATGTCGAACGTCTCATCAAGAAGAGCAAGGGGGAGTTACGTCCCCAGTCGGACAACTGGAGATCCATTCTCTTTTCTTGTATGGTCCTTGCGAGCAAGGTATGGGATGATTTGAGTATGTGGAACTGCGACTTTTCCAAGATTGGTCCTTGTGGAATGACCTTTTCGTTGCAGAGGACGAATGAGTTGGAGATTGCACTGTTGAGTGCTCTCCAGTATAGAGTCAAGGTTGGCGCTTCGGAATATGCCAAGTATTACTTTTTGTTGAGGGGGATGCTCTGTCGAAGTGGCCTTGCCAATGATGATCTGACTAGGTTGAATCCATTAGATGTCAAGGGTGCTACGAATATCAACTCTACCAGCGGTAGCAGTGGTAGGAAGTTGATCAAGAGACGAAGCAAGAGCTTCTCGGAATACTCCAGTAGAGAGGAGAGTGAGAGAGTGGGCACAGAGAGGAGGGGTGTATCGATTAGTTTGGAAGAGCTTGTTCCAATGTAGTTGTTTGTGCTCTTCTAGCTGCGGTGCCCTTTTTAGAAACGTTCTGCGTTCATTAGATGAATGTTGTTATAGTTCAAATGTGTTTGTTGCTGTTGACGTTGTCGTCCCAATATGTTGTAGAAGAATTGATGATGTAAACAGAAATTATAGATGAATTGATTATAGTCCAAATCAATATGAAATAGTATGATGTACGTCACACCCTCTACCGAGAGCATTTGGGTGTGTTTCGATAAAGTCTTTGTTTACACTATTATTCTCATTTAGCCCGTTATGATTTCTACTCTATTATACTACTTGAACAGCTGTCACTCGGCGTGTCACACCACTATTGTCTGCCGACGTCTGATCATCAGAATGTGTTGATGACTCTACATCCTCTGAGGCCTTGTCTCTGTAGTTCAATGAATCGTCTTCTTTATCATCACTCTTCCGGCTTTGGAACGGCACCTTCTCTAACTTCTTAAAGATGCTCGCAACCATGCAGGCACCCAACACCAACAAGCTCCCATGAACATAGAGCCACGAAAATCCCTTGGGGAAGAGAATGAAACTCAGCACTAATGTCATGGCCTTGCGTGCCGTTGTAAGCAATACCGCAGTAACACCCCCAAACCTCTTGACAAGCGTCATGTAGCACGAAATGCTAATGTACGATAGGACAGTGTACACCCCAAAATAAAGTGCAATAGTATGATCTTGCGCCATGACCTTTGCAAACTTGAACAAAGTCCCATTACTCAACGTAATAAACGCCATTGCCAAAAATGTAAAGAGGTTACTAAACACAGTCACCTCCAACCTTGAACTTCCCTGACGAAATAGGCGTTCTTGGGCATTGGGCAATATAGCATCCGCAACGACACTTCCACTTACTAGTGCCAATCCGGTAGCATCAAATTTCATTGGGTTGAGGGTGTAATCTGCCAAGGCGAATAGGACAAGTCCCGCACAGATGGCCAATGCACAGACGTATTCGTAGGAGGCGAATATGCGTTTGTTGACAATGGTGGCGATAATCATTGTGGGGACCAACTTGCATGATCGGAAGACTACCTTGGTGGGGAAGTTTATGAACTATATAGGCACACAGGCGACAGAACATATCGTTAGAGTGTACGATACATGAAAAACTGAAACATAAAATAGATGACAGCAACTCACGGACAAACTCATATTGCATAGACTGCTCGATGCAAAGAGACATAATGTTAGGAGTGGATAGGCCTTTAGGGGTGCGACTCGTTGGAAGCCAGCTTCTTTGGCAATGTGAACTCGTTCGAGGTAGCTGAAGAAGAGTACTCCTGTGCATTCGGCGAAGCCGAGCATGATGGTCCCGTCGGCCTTGGAATTTGAGGATGATGACGTGTTGGCTAGCAAGTTGACGATTGCCTCTTGTAAGACGTTGTGCATGCCGAAGAATAAAAACATGGCGAATGATAGGAGGATCATTTGCTGTGTTGGATGTAGTGTCTCTAGGAAGGATGAGCCGAAGCCGGCGTCGGACTTGGTGGTGGATGACTTCTTTTTGGTGTCTTCCTCCACCGTAATGTTGGGAACAGATGGAGAGTCATCTGTGTCGGCGGAAGTGTCTCTTTTGATGAGCGGCTGCCTGATCGTCTCTTCTTCTTCTTCGTGCAATGATGATGAGCCGAGCTCGATATCACAGTCTTGTTCTATACGGGGTGACATATTTCTACACATGGTTGGTGTTGCAATTTATGGCAACGAGTATCAGGGTGAACAGTGAATGAACACAAGATGAGAATTGGTTGGGAGTTTGAGGAGGTGAATGGCCCGCAGAAGATGGCATCTCCGGTTCGTGAACGAACTGTAGCGATTGCTACGTATTCCTCTGTAAAAATTAGCGATAACGGGATGTTGGAAGGTGCCTTTCTTCCATTCCTTGTGACCGGAGAAGCCAGAAAGGTCGCTTCCATTCATGACCCCGGTAAATGTCGCATTGGGGTCATATGACCCCAGGAAGTGCCGGCGTTGAATCAGGCAGCGGCGGCGGAGACGCCGCCCTGCCTCCTCGCTTGGGTCATGAAGACAAGGCGAATGGGTCATTCAGCTCAGGCCTTGAAGCTTGAATGGTGATCCTCCACCCGTCAGATTGCTCTCAGGAGATGTAGCACTGCATTGCAAACAAACTAAGTATGAAAATCAGAATCAAGAACCTGATTTAATCATAAACTGTCTGCTTGAACACTAATGCGAGTGCAAATGATGATCTTCCATCCGAAGATGATTTTTAGCGCAGCCTTGCTGGTTGCAACAAAGTTTAATGAATATTAGATGTAATCTCTCCACTCCTTCTTTCCACTGAGTTTCTCAACGATCCTATACCAACTCCTGCCATCCGTCCATTACTATCACTTACACCCTCCAACACGGACCATACGTCGATTGCTTGCTTATCTTTCTCCAAAAATTGCAGATATGCCTTGACAACCTTTACAGCATCATCTCCTTTCTCATCTACAAGTTCTATCCGCACGTGACCAACACCTGCCTTTACCCATTCATTCAATGAATAAACACCTGATTGCGACTCGGCCTGGAATACAGTATTACGACAACCCATGTCTGCGAGCACTAAGTTATCTTTTCCATTCTGATCTCGTAAGTGTACAGTGTTCCTTGTGCACACGTGACCGCAGTCTTGATATGAATCTCCCTTGCTTAAAAACCTCGCAAATACACAATGCTCTGTGTGGAAGATTGGCATGTGTTGATGTACCACAACTTCAAGCTGAGATGCCTTTCTTCCCAAAAGAGTTGCAAGCTCAGTGATAGAGTTGGCATTGAGATCATAAGCGGCAGTGATTCGATCAAGTCCAGACTGAAGCAGTTCAAAAGCCGTGATTGCATTTGCTGCATTCAAAGAGAAGTCTCCTATCAGCTCAGGGATGGCAACTTGAATCGTTTCGTCACCCTCGGAACTCTGAATAGTCACTTGCTGGCCTGCACCGCCCAATTGCGTTAATCGGTGCAGGAGCCCTGTTGATCGAATCATGATCCCATCAGGTTCAGTTCGCAAAAGTGTTCTCCAAATCCCTTCTTCTCCTGGCTTGATGATTCTCGGGCTAGCTACAACTACGCGGACATCATTCACTTCACGTATACGGGAAACCGCAGCCCGAATGCCATCAATTTCCAAAAAGTCAACAACGATTTCATACACAGCGTGAGCTCCACCACTTGAAGATTCTATCAGTGAGCAGAGCGAGTCTACCTGCTCATAGCTCCTTGCAAGGACTGAAACTTTAACACTGGCTGCTGGCGAGTCATTTCCTTGCATGATGGTTGTTGAAATTTCGTTGAGCAGTTGGTCGACGACAACTTCATCATTGTAAGAAAGGTTTGTCTGCCTTGTTCTTTCATCATCATCCTTCGGAGTGCCTTCAACTGCTTCTACAAGATTATCCAGTGCTTGGCGCCTCGTCTCCTTAATGAGTGACATTGGGCACCATACATTTTCCTCCAACGAACTGGAGTCAATATCATCGTCTCCCAAATTCCAACGACTATTGCCGAGCGTTCCAATTGCTTTACGAATTGTTTTAGCACTCAAGCCTGCCTTCTGAGCCTCTTCAAGAAGATCATCACTAGTCGCCTCGCCCACCTTCCCGCTCCTGGTGTCAATTACCTTTACAGTCAGCGGCTGGCCAATTCCTCCCGACACCACAACCTTGGCAGGTGATTTGGGTGGATCCAAAACAGCCAGTCTCTTCATCCGCTTTGATACATCAGAGTCGGCAGTCTTCCAAACGTGTGCACCATTTGGTGCCATCTTTTGTCGGGAGCGCCTATCATTATCCATCCAGCGGTGTTCAACTTCTCTCCCAAATCTAATATCTGCAGTTCCATCTCTAGCATTCCAACGGACGTCGTAGATTGGTCCACCAAGTTCTTCATCTTGTGGCATCCCTCTATCAACGACAATGCCGTCTCCTCGTTTCAATGGAAAATCTGCCTCGTCCATCAGACGATCGTCAAACTGAATAGTTAACACACCACTGTTTGAAGATACAACTCGACCTAAATGCACACCTCTATGACGAGGCGATCGACCTCTCACCAATCGTTGATGCTTTGGTCCCTCAAAGAATCCTGCAGTCAAACCATCATGATTCTCATCTTGACCACGTGCAAAGACATGTGTCAGATCTGATCTCGATACATGCTCATCGGGAGAAGATAGAATACGTTTGGTAGAGGAAGATGTAGTGCTTTGTTCTTCTAGTACCTTGCCCCATGCTTCATCGATAGCCTGTCGGTATGCTCGAGTTGTAGCTGCAACATAGGATGAATCCTTTAGCCTCCCTTCAATCTTTAAGCACGAAACACCAGCTCGGACTAATCCTTCCACATGTTCCAGACCACACAGATCCTGTGGACTCAACAAATACTGCACCTCATCAACATCATTATTCTGCAATTGTTTATTACTACCCCCCATAATCCCTTCAATACCATCAAAACTCAAATGTTTCAACTCCCCATTCGCAATCAATCCATACGGCAACCGACAAGCCTGAGCACACTGACCCCGATTCGCCGATCGTCCACCCCATGCCTCACTCGAAAAGCACTGACCAGAGTACGAAACACACAATGCACCATGTACAAAGGCTTCAATTTCAATATCCGTATTAGACGTAATCTGTGCAATCTCCGTCAGGGATAATTCCCGTCCAAGAACAACACGTGTCGCATTCGTTCGTTGAGCGGCAAATTCCACCCCATCGGCACATGTGACAGTTTGTTGTGTCGATGCGTGAATCTCCATTCTTGCCCCGTCCAATCCCTTTCCCATCCTCCCCAATCCTTCCTCTTGTTCCATCTTGGCCGATAGGGCATCCACCACCTCCTTGACAATTTTGGAAACACCCACATCTTGAACAATAACTGCATCCACTCCACATTCCCATATTTGTTCAATCAACTCTTGAACTTCATGTAACTCTTCATCAAATACCAGTGTATTAAAAGCTACATATACTCGTACATGATGCTCATGTGCAAATTTCACCGCTTGCGCCAAAGAAGCTGTCCCTTCATTGTTCGGTTCATACTCCTCACTTTTATAAATCAATGTAGGATCCGGATCAAAATTGGAAGCACGAGCTCTAGCCGAATAGGATGTGAGTCCCAAATATACGGCATCGGCACCATTGGCGACTGCTGCTTTTAGTTGGGGCCATCCTCCTGCTGGGGACATTAGTTCGGGTGGTTCTGTTATAATCTTTTGTTGTAGTTGGATAGATGGTGATTGCTGTTGTTGTTGGAGGCCTACGGGTGCAATGGAATATTCAAAATCATTTCTCCATAGTGCTGGTGACTTTCGTCTATCGATTGTACGATCATGTTGTGGCTTTTTCTTTTTGTTGTTTCCTTCATTTTGAGATGATGCATGTAGTTGACTGACTGCCAACGGACGATTGTTGTTATTTCGTTGTGATGGAAATGAGGATAGTTTGGAGGTTGATGGCGGTGTGAATGAATGACATACGACACATAATAGGCCGAAGAAGACGACAGTTATTGAGGAGTTACTTATCATCATGATGATGTTTTTGTTGTGCTCCATCCAACAGATGATTGCTGGCTGGCAGATCAATGGTAGAAGTGATGGCCCTCGACAAGTTGTCGGATGGCCACCACCAACCATCAACATCACACACTTGATGGTGTGACAGCTACAGACAGCTGAGACAGGGCTGAGACAGGTTCAGAAGACAGATTGTCGTTACGCGAGCATCCGGATGCTTGCTTCTTTTCCCTAGAAAATGTACCACTCCCTAGATAGGAACTGGTACAGCTTTACCTATTGAGGAATTCCATACACTTTATGAGAAAGTTATAAGAAAGCAGATGTGTGTGCCAACCTGTTCAAGAAAGAGAACTTTGTGTATGCCTGATCGGCGAGGAGGCTTTGATGAACTTGCGAGCCACTTTGTGCATGCATGCTGCATGCCAATCAAGGCAAGTTGATGTCTATCGCCAACAATTTCTCAAAGAAATTGCTAGCAGCAACAACTCACAACACCCCCAACAAGGAAGCAGATCAGTTAGTATCAATCACCCACAGCAACGACATGCAAGATGATGATGGAATCAAGTGTATCACCGGAAAAGTTCATTGATCGATCCTCCGACATCGAAGACGCCGACGACCAAGATGTAGCACCAAGAGCCATACTACAGCAAAACACAGCAGTTCTATCCTTTATAGATTTTATGGATCGAAACTCAAAGAGAGTTCTCCTCGTGGCAGCAGTCTTTGCATTGATCGGTGTCATTGGGCTCACCGATAGTCACAGCAAAATGTTGAATAGAGAGTCATACTCGCTGGGGAAGAAGACATCTGGAAAGTCGAAGGGATTACGGGGTAGCAAGAGTTCAAAGAGCAAGAGTTCAAAGTCGAGTAGTAGATCGAGTAGTAGCAGTAGTAGTAGTCTGGACGACATATCATATGATCGGTTTCAGAACAATCAAGAGAAATTGAGCAACACAGAAGACACAACAGTGTTGGTTGATGTTGACGGGCTGAATGCAACACAACCACAACAGCCGGACGCCGATTTGATTCAGGCTGGTTTGCCAGATGAGTTTGTTGAAGGCGGCTTCCTAGATGAGGAGATGGTGGACATATCAGAGACCACTAAAGAAGAGGCCACATCAACCGTGGATGGTCTACACGATGAGACGTCAGGGGCGGCAGAGAGTGAGTTGAATGATATAGACACAAATGAGGATTCATCGTCTGTGGCAGCAGGTGAAGCGATGTCTTCCATCATAGATGTGGCAGACGATGAATCATCCACCGAGGCAGCACCAGCAGTAGAGACTTCAGCAGGAGACACATCAGCCAACGTAGACGAGGAAGAAGGGCCATCCTCCGAGGCAGCAGCAGACGCAGACGATGCAGGAGACAAGTCAGCATTAGATGATGTCGATGCAGCAGGCGACGCTGATGAAGGTTCTGAATCATCATCCGAAGCTGCTACTGCAGCGGGCGAGGCTGATGCGGTGACTGAATCATTTAGCGAAGCAGCAGATGCTAACACCGGCGCTGCTGTAGAGACTGAATCATTCAGTGAAGCAGCCGATGCTAGTACCGAAGCGAATACAGAGACTGGATCATTGTCCGAAGCAGCTGATGCAGTGGGAGATGCTGACGTAGAGACTGAATCACTTACCGACACAGCCGATGCTGCTAACACCGGCGCTGGTGCAAAGACTGAATCTTTGACCGAACCAGCCGATGCAGCGGCTGGAGCTGGTGTAGAGACAGAATCATTATCTGAAGCAGCCGATGCTAACACCGGCCCTGATGCAGAGGCTGCCGCTATAGAAGGTGGCGAAGAATCGGCACCTGATACTGCAAACGCCAATAACGAGAACTCAGAGACAGGTAACAACTCTGTTGATGGGAGTTCATCTGCAAGCGAACTTCAAGATACTTTATCAAGTTCGGCACCTGATGCTGAAAACGCAAGTAACGAGAACCCAGAGACAGGTGACAATTCTATTGATTGGAGTTCATTTGCAAGCGAACTTAAAGATACTTTCTCAAGTTTTTTTGGTGGCAATGGAGGCGACAGTGACACTTCTACCAGTAGCGCATCAAATCTTAACGGGGGTGATAACACTTCCAGCAGCGCATCCGGTACCTCGTCCAATGTCGACGGAAACAGTTCCTCAAGTAGCAACGGCTCAAATGCTGCAGGAGGCGATGACACATCAAGTGCCTACGGAGATAGTTCCTCCAGTAGTAACGGATCAAGTACCACAAGTGATAACACATCAAGTGCCTACGGAGAAACTTCCTCAAGCAGCAACGGCTCAAGTACCACAGGTGATAACACCTCAAACTCCTACGGAGGCGATTCTTCTTCTTCTTACGGCAACAATGACTCATCTGAAAGTGAGTCGACCAATGAATCTGCAGAGGTAGAAGAAGAAGAAGAAGAAGAAGATCCAACTGCAGAAGAAGACATAACGATGTCCGAAAACTATGTCAATTTGGGAAATAAAACAATCGGTGGAAGTACTCCAGTCAAATCAGGATTCATATCGATGGTGGCTATCGGTACTGTCGCCTTCCTTGCTGTCGGATTATGGACAAACTTAAAACGCCAAAGGAAAGAGGCAGCAGAAGCAACTGGAGGCACTTTAGATGCGATGATTCAAGAAGATGATTCATCCATTTGGAGCGCAGATGACGGCATTGGAGACATGGCCGGTCCCGCTGCTGTGAGTGCAGTGGCGGCAATGGGCGCAAATAGTAGAGTTGCTATACAGCTAGGCGCTGACGCTTCTGTTGTATCAGCTCTTACTACAGAAGAATTATAGTAGAGTCAAAAGAGGACAGATTAACATTTTTTAGAGGTGTAAGGGTGCTGATGGACAGCATCTTTCGATTCCTCCGTTTATACGAACATAATGTAATAATCTTCCAACAATTTTAGAATACACTAGAGTTCTTCAGTTGATTTGTGGGCACAATTAATTAGAGCACATGAGTGTCAATACTTTTCGGCAGTGATTGCATGATGTTGAAAAGATGCAAGTATGAAGTGGCCTCCATTACCACAACTTGCCCTGCCAGAATTTATTCCTCCTCAACATACCCCTCAAAATACCATCACCCCTCTCTGCCATATTCGATACCTCATTCACTCGTCCATGAGCACTATTCATAGTTTCCCGCTGCCGACTTAAATCCTCTGTAATTCCCATTGCCACACCTTCCGTCTCGGCAATGGCACTTCGTGCATTTTGGAGTGTTTCATTTTGGGATCGTATTGTGCTTCGTGCATCGACTATGGAGGAGCTTGTATTGTAGTTATCATTGTCCGCTTTGGTTAGTGTTGCTAAGTCGTATTCTGAGCGTAGATTTGCTAGTTGTGCTTTGTATTCTTTTACCTGGACGAAATGTAACATTATAGATAAATTATGATAAGCAAGTGTTCATGTCGGACGATGCATAACACACATCTCATCTCACCTTTAACAACAAATCACGCTTCACAACAGCATCATCCATCCCTCTCCAAGAGTAAATAAGCAGGGTCCGCGACGTGGGCTCCCGCCAAAATTTTACCTAGTAAAAAAATCGAGTCCCGGAACCGTCTCGTCAGCAAGTTCAGCTGTCGCACCTCAGTACCGCTTCGAAAGCTCTCTCAAGCAAGAGGCAAGAGCACAGAAGGAGCAAAGAACATCATTACAACCACAGGGATTTGGAACGGTGAACAGAGCAGCGGGTGTACTATAAATAGGCGCAATTATAAATTATGTCATGCTGTGATTGAGTGCTGTTTTGCTGTGTGTGAAGCCCATTCTTTTTATCCATCCAAACACTTTTCAAGAAGTCGTATCTGTCTTTTGTGGCTTCTTATCTCAGGCGACATCAGTCTTTGCATTATTACGGCGTGGTGGTCGCATTGACAGTCTGTAACGTTGATATTTTCGCTGATTTGTTGGGTCATTAAATACTGTTGCCCTGCTGAAGCAACAAATGAACCATGGGACAAAAATATTCATCATCGCATTGTTGAATGTGAATTATTTGAATGATGTAACTGAGAATTAGACCCTAGGGTGGAATAGAGACAAGCAAAAATAGTGGATATAAGTCGTACACTGCAAGGATCAATGAATGCAAAAATAAGGGGGTTCTCACTTACCTCCTTCAATCGAAGTGAAAAAATAAATGACGAATAAGGGACGCCTGCGCCACCACCATAGGGCCAATCCAGGCTGATAACTGTGCTCTTGGTGTGTAATAAAAATTTATTATGAATGAATCATGATGTGGGTATTGGTGTTGTTACTGCTGTTGCGTCTGCGGCGCTGCCTCAACGGCAGTCGTTTAGATTGGAGACGTTCTGCTAAATAATTCACTCCTCCGCCCTCCCCACAGCGGCCGCCGCCGCTGCTGCTTGCTCCACCGTTGGACGTGGCTATCCCGATGTAAAATGGTTAGCCATATCCCCCCCCCTCGTCCATTATCTTCTGTCGATCCACTCGACGACGACGAAGACTTGACCGAGCAAAGCAGAATGGACTTGCTTTGGACTTTGGATGCGAGTTGAGAGTTGAGTTCGATTGCCAGCTAGCAGTCGCAACGTCGAGTTGATGGCAATCAGCGGCACTCGGTACAAAGGAATCAATACATTTTGTATGTGTTTTCTGATCACTGCTGATCATACCGAGCGATACGTAGGAACTAGGTAAAACTCGCTAAAATTGAGTACCGACTTGCTGACGAGATGGTAACGGGATCTATGGGATCTAACAAAACGACGCGGACCTTAAGCATCGCATTATTTCAGTCATCGGTATCATCGGAGTAGTTCGACCATCAACCCCAGCGCCATGAATGTGGGAGTCGACGTCTTAAATGGGGCCTCTGTGTTATGGTGAGCGAGAGAACGTCAAGGTTTCTTTGATGGGATTCAATGGGTCACACCTGTGATCAACGAGAGTGCTGTGGCTGACGTTTAGAGGCGACTGGCGGTAAAGAAAAATTCGAGCAGATCGATGAACTATTGACGTGCTTGATGATAAAGTCCAGAACGGATCGCTTCGTCAAGACGATGAGAATGAGTCACCCATTATTGACAAGTATATAGCTGAAATTGAGGGGGGCGACATCGTGGCAGCCTTGCTAATCCGCCTGAGACCGAAGGAGCAGCAGATGGAGACTCTCAGAGAACATAAGGAAAACTAATAAGTTGGCGGATGAAGGCAGTTCTATGCAACCTCAATGAGTCTAAAGACATTGCTGTTTGGTTCGGGAAGAGCCATTACACAATTACTAATTACTACGTCCGCACGTACCTTCTTGACGTCTTCGACAATGAGTACGATAAGGCGAGGGTGACATGACAAGGAACAAATTGTCGAAGGCAGAGCAGAACGGACGAAGGCTGTGATCAAGGTGGCAAAAGATCTGAACGACATCATCTCCGAGAAGGTATTTCGGGGGAAAGATAAGGACATCAGGCAAGACACAAAACAACCGAGGAAAGCCAGTATAAGCGGAAGACGACTGATATCAGGAAGAGTCTGTTGAGGTGGTGTGCAGATGAGGAAGAGGGGGGAGGAACATTGTAATCCCTATTGTAGCAATATAACTGATAGAATGACAAAGTAGTTGTTGGTGTTTATAATGTTGGTGTTTATAATGACATCTTCTTCCCTTTTTGATATTGGAAACTCCTGACTTCGTTCCTGCACAATAATCCGATTGATTACCTTCTACCCGCAGTGTAGGTTCATGATCACATAAGTTCCTCTCATCATGAATGAGGAATGGAAAGAGTAATCTCTTAAAAAGTGGAGCATGTGCGTTCAGTCATATTGCACACCTGCGCCTGTTATCAGCTATCCCATCACCCTGATGGCTCTTTCATGACCACGCAAAGTCAGCAGTGCTTGGCAAGCTGTCTTTTGGTGCGGGATCTTGTTACACGCCCTCCATCTCTTATCCATTGTGGCCGATCTCCCTCGCCTAGATGTCATCGAAGTTACACAGACTTTCCATGTGTTCATACTGGCTGCATCCGGCTTGCGGACGTTAGCCTTCTAAACAATTCATTCGAGTAACAGAGTTACCTCGTATTACGCTAATTACTTATTGGATGGAGAAAAGCAGTGCCAACATCGGATCAAAACTCCCCCAACCAAACGTTTTCAGCTGCGTAGTGGATAGCGGAAGGACAATCTGCACTGCTAGCAGCCCACAATCATCTCGGCAGTTGAGTATTTGTTATATCTATGCATCATCTAGAAACCCACGCAGACTCGAAATTTCAATGCGCTCACGTGTCAATACTTGGCTACAGAATTGACGAACACAGCCATGCAAAGACATTTCAAAACTATTGCAGCCATCCCCCGATCCGAATAGACATTGACGCTATTATGACGCTCCCTACTTTGAGTAGCTGCTATGTTTTGACTTTCCCCTGCTCAGACTTGCTCTCCCTCATCTATCCGATCCATCTATCCCAAAGCACAAAGCAAAAGTTCGCCATCGCTGGCCATACTTTTGACTTCGTCCTTCTTCATCGCTATCATGTAATTATGGATGACGTTGCTGCATAACTTCGTCGTCTTCTGTTGAAAAGGATGTTGCGTAGCTTGTAGGATCTCCATCGGGAGGGCGTGAAGCAGAGAGGAATTTATTGGAGCAATATGCTTCCCAGACGGACAACTAGAGCGACTTCCTTCGCTCTGCATGGACAGTGAGGAGGCACTGGCGCAAGCGCTGCACTTGCACATATATAATTGGAACATTCACTATTGTATGGGGTTTTTCCCGGTTCCCGACGTCAACAGCATGACATCGTCGGCGTGTTTGAGGCTCTGGTGACCCCGCCATGCTCTACTACGGCAAGCCGACACTCGGGTATGTTTTAGTAAGGACTGCAGACGTGTTGGATTGGTTAATTCGAGTGGTTACTGTCTACATGGACTGCACATCGCGGCGGCGGCGGCATGGTGTTGTGAGTTGTGAGGAGTTGATTTTTTTTGGATTTTTTGGTTCCAGCATTTTTGCGGAACGCTGTGTTCCGGTGGCGGGGGGGAATTTAGGATTCTCGAATCTCCCCATCAATAGATCCAAAATGAACCCCATCGAAATGATCATTTTCACTACTACGAACGCTCTCCCTTTGATAGCATTAGCAAAGCAACCATCAGTTCTACACCTGATAATAGACGCAACAACAATAGCAACAGTGCACTATCATTAATATACTATAAGTAACAAATTTCCACCATGTCCCGCGACAGCAACTACGACCACCACATCTCCATCTTCTCCCCCCAAGGCCGCCTCTACCAAATGGAATACGCCTTCAAAGCCGCCTCCTCCGCCTCCGGCCTCACCGGAATCGCCCTCCGCGGCTCCGACACAGCCGTAGTCGTCACCCAACGCAAGGTCCCCGATCGTCTCATCGTTCCCGACTCCGTTAGTCACGTGTTTAACATTACTCCGAAAATTGGTGTATTGGCCACGGGCATGATTGCCGATTGTCATTCGGCAGTACAGCGAATGAGGTATGAGGCGGCCGATTTTGAATTTAAATATGGGTATGCCATTCCTCCGGCTGTTTTGGCCAAGAGGATGGCGGATTTGGCACAGGTGAATACTCAGAGTGCATCGATGCGTCCCTTGGCGTGTGTGTTGTTGATTGTGGGGGTGGATGAGGAGAGTGGACCGACGGTGTTGAAGGTGGATCCGGCGGGGCATTATTTGCCGTTCAAGGGCACGGCGTCTGGGGCGAAGGAGCAGGAGGCGACTAATTTTTTGGAAAAGAGGGTGGAGAGGATTGAGAATTATACGTTTGAGGAGACGGTGAGGACGGCGATTGTTTGTTTGGGGAGTGTGTTGGGGAGTGATTTTAGGGGGAATGAGATTGAGGTGGCGTGTGTTCAGGGGAAGGAGGGGAGGTTTCGGTGTTTGACGGAGGAGGAGATTGAGGAGCATTTGAATGCTATTGCGGATGATGCTGATGCGTAGACGAAAATGATTACATGATGTGTTACGTCATTGGCTTAGTTGTTGCTGCTTGGTAGGCACAGACATTCAGGCAACAGTACAGTGCAATCATTAAATCTCAATAGATAAATGATGAATCAAATGATTCAGTTGAGTGCAATGCATTACTGTTTAATCAACAACTCCCCCTTGTTAAATTCTTCCAACCCTCCGTATTGCCCTCGCATTTGAGGATGCACCACTAACCCTACGCACCCTAAATATCTGAACCCGATCATGATTCAATGTTGAAAAAGAAGGATCTGTTGCAACATGCCTCCATCTAATCTCCTCCCCCTCTCCTCTACCACATAATGGAACAAAGGAACTTTCATAAAAGGCCTCACATAAATTAGTACCTGGAGCAGCACCCGCTGCACTCCCATTTTCATCCTCAAGTCGATCAAGTTCTAACCCAAGTCGTTTCACTATACCAAAGAAATTAAAGAGTGGTGAATCAGTTCTAAATGGGCAGGCAATAATTGCCACAGGAGGCTTCTGCCCATCAATTTCATCACTTGATGGTAGATGTGACGCCAATGTTCGGGCAAACAGTCCATCCATTCCAGCATACAGAACATCCGCTGCTACGACAAGATCATACCGATTACTCTGATGATGACTGTTTGTTATTGATGGATTCAAAAATGTCGATGGATCTCTCCAATCCAAATTATAAATGTTTATTGATGTAATGTCAATGCCATTTGCCTCGATTGATTTGCGTAGTATAGGCCAAAGTTCCGATGCAGAATCGGATAGAGTGACATGCCTTGCTCCGAGTTTGGCACAGGTTAGACCAACTACGCCTGTGCCACATCCCAATTCTAAGATACGAGTGTTGTTGTCGATAATGCCTACATCATCATCGTTTGCCCGTTGTTGTTGCTTCCAATACAAATATTTGGCAAGACAGGATCCCGAAGGCCATAGGACTGACCCCCACGTTAGACCTAGACCAGACGATGCAGTATTTGGATCTGCTTGAAAGATTTTTATACCTTCATCGGTGATGAGAGGTGTAGAGTATTTATTGTCGGTTGTAATGTCTTTGTTACTGCTGCTACCAACAATTGTGTCTGGTGATGTTATTACTGGAGCAGAAGAAAAGCTCCTTGATTCAAATTGACGCTGAACATTTGATGATGCTGCTATCTTTCTCCTGTGATGTTGAAGCCCAACTAGAGAGCGGCAGTAAGCGCTGTTTCTCTGGAGATTGAATTGGATGAGGTTCATCGTCGTAGATGCACGTATTGACGGTGTTTGCTTTTTACGTTCAGCACGTATCAAAACTTGTGAGTGCATAGCTAAATGTTCTAAGAATATGTCTTCATCAAAAATGAGTCATCGTCATCACTCATCACAACCATGGTGAAGAAGCATCGTAGTAGACCATTCATAACGCAATTTCCTCAGTTTAGTACAGCAGAAGATGATGAAGATGAATATTTTGCTTCAAGCTCTCTTGTTCGTCATTCGCCACGGCACTGCCACCGCAGACAACTACGTCCCCAAGAATGTGTACGGCGACACGCTCCAAGCTCCAACCGTGCTCATCGGACGGCAGCGCCCTCACGGGCTACACACGAAGTGGTAGCTGCGTCGACCTTCAGGATGACGCTGGATCACATCACATCTGCATTAATCTTCACTCAATGTCCTCCAGTGGAATGAACTTTTGTCAAGTAACTGGCCAATCAGATTGGTGTTCCTCCAGCATGCCATGTCACGAGAACAAGTATCAATCTTGTCAGGTTGAGAATTGGTGTGTGTGCCAATGGGCGTTTGCTTCATACATTGAAAAGGCAGGAGGCTGTGATGCTATCCAGTACATTCAGTGTGATGCGATCAATATGCAGGCTTTGAGTGCATATGCTAGTTCGACTCAGGACAAACACAAAGAAGCACTTGAATGCATCTACGAGCGTTGTATGCAGACTAGTTAGGTTGATTAAAGAGGTGGTTGGAATGTTGTGGTTTTATTCTGTACATATATTTCTCGTAAAGATTAACCAAAGTAGTTAACACAAGTTATACAAACTAAGATCTGTCATCGTTTTATACATTCAGTGGACTGACACGCAACTAATTACGCAAGCAATCCAGTCACCTCATCATCTGTACAACCATCCAAATGAACTCTCCGTTGTTCTTCCCTTTCAAAACTATCAGTAGCTCTGCCCAATTGCTTTGCAAAAATGAGAAGCCAAATCGGTAAGAAGATGACTCCAACTAGAGCTTGAGTCACCATGGCAATCCTACTAAACAATGGCCAATTAATGAAGCGTAGAACAGCCGCTACAAAGTCAATCGCTGACAAGAAGCCAACGAAAAGACCGTAGTAGGTGAAGCATTTTGTAAATGTTGGTTTCACCGCAACTTTTGTGGTTGCAGACACAGCTGCAAAGGCTGACGACGGTGGTTGTTGCGTAGTGGGTACTTCCTGCGAATCATCATCAGGACTCTCCTCTGCCTCATCCTCAATAATTATAGCATTCTCACTCGCTGGACTACTTGCAACTACGCCAGTGTCAACACTCAAAGATCTCTTGACAGATTTAAACTTTGGCTCCAACCCTACACTATACCAAATTATAATAACAATACCAAATATAGCCAATGCTTCAAATGAATCGATCCATAGAAGCATGCCTCGGGTGACGATATGAATCATTTCCAAGACACGCCATCCATCCCCGCTGCTTTCTCCCTCACTTCCCCAATCGCTTAGATTGAAGTCTTTGGCCAGCCATTCTTGTGCATTATTCATCCCTACCGCTATGAGACGAGTTAATAATTCGATGATTCCGCCAACAACTCCCAGCTGTTTAGCAAAGGAATGCACAATGAGAAATCGTGTGCTGCAATTAAAATGAGACAATACTCGGAACACCAACTTACCGAAGCCATGAGTAAATGTGGACCAACAAGCCTCCTCCCACCCCTGGACAAAATCCATGCACTCTGCACAATGGGAACCATGAGGAAGAACCAGGCTAGTGTTCCAAACAGTGCAGCGGACATCATGAGCGCACGAGAATCTTCTCGTTGTATCCATCGACTTTGGATGTAGATGGGGTCAAGATCTTTCCAGTGCTATTTATGATTGACAGTGCGGCAAAAACAATACAATATGAAAAGTTAAGAGAAGTAGGTCGATGAAAATATTATAATATATAAATCAATTACCAAACTCACTGTAAAATTGAAATTCATCGGATGATACTGAGACTGTGTCTGCGCCTGATTATAATTGTTGTTATCATCGTAGACACCATTGTTGATAGTGGCATCATTTCCATCGGCAATCTGTTGAGATGACGAAGAATTCTGTTTCATCATGAGAGCACCGTGGATCACGTACAGAATGTTCGATGTGGTGAAGCAGACAGCTGCTGCAATGCATTTAGAGTCCCACATGATGAGAGGGAAGAGAAGGGCTATGGAGGTTGTAAATTTGGAGACAAATTTAGAAAGTCTCCAAACGATGATTATGATTCTGATGATGAATGGCAAAGAGGCACGGTGTTTTTGCTTGCTGAAGACGGTGTTTTGACTGTGTTGAGTATTGTAGATTACGGCAAAAACTTTCTCTCGTTTTGTGTCCTACCGCGTTTTAACTGTACGTAGGAATTCATAATGACATACCACAAGCCAATCCATTTCCTCTACTTTCACTTGGGTCTCCTTCATGTATCTAAGCAAGTAAGATGTTGTTACTCATGATGCAGAAGCAACCTTCATCGAGAATCCCCAGTCGTTGTAGCACAGCTTAGCTTGGCGAAAGAAGTTAACCGCATGATCGAACTTGTCGTTCCTCTTACAATGAAATGCTGCGAATTCACAGGCCAGACCCTGCTCACATGAAGAAACTTTGACACACGCGCTGCCGTGATAGCGGCCCCGTACGCGGCTTCGGCTTGTCGATCTTGCCTTCGTGAGAGTGTATCTCTGCTTTGCAACAAATACACCTAATTATAGTTCCATTTGAGACTTCTTCTCGCACTCTCAACACTATGAGTGCACCCTTTTCACCTGCTTCAGCTTTGCCGCTTGATGAGTTGGCCCTTCCTTGATAGACGCCTGAATGAGTTCAAGCCATAGTAAAAAGCAGCTAATATACGGTAATGCCCTACAAGCTGAGTCATTCCAAGCAACAACCTCTCCTTCCACTACCATTAGATAGGCACTGCTTCCTGGAATGCATGCATTTTGTCCTTGATTTTGGGGGGACGGTTTTGGTCTCTTGATTTCGGGGGGACACTTTGATGCGCACTTTGACATAAAGCATACATATTAGTACTCAAGCTCTAGATATCTTTGTATTGATTCCAACGTTGGGGAGGTCTTGCTTTTTCCATCCCTCCATCTCCATGATGTGACCATGCCAAACGTGAACCTGCACCTGCAATAAACATCTTGCCAACTACGGACGCACTACATAACGTAATCATGAAGCTATCTTCTGCTGTCGCTCTCTTCGGTGCCGCCATCGCGGCCTTCTTCCCTTGTGCCTCTGCCGATAAAGCGGTGAGTTCTGTTTGTTTTTGTGTTTCGTTCAAGTTCAAGTTGTGTTTGATGCCCACTGCCTTTGGTGCTGGCATATCCGACACACATAATGATGCACTTATGCTGTGTATGTAGGATACTACACGCTGCTGGATGTGTATATCCTAGTGTCTACGTCACACTTTCCCTCACTTGCTTCTAACACTAACATCTCCTCTTCCTCTCGTCTTTATCTTTACACCACACTCTATCCATCTCTGTTTGTAATGGTCTACACCAACGTCCGTCTCGTCCCACCATTGCAACGACTGCATATGTCAGTCTCTCAGAGGAACCACTCCCGACGAGGAATCTTTCATTGATATGATCAACTGTTCCTACAAAACAACCTGTGAGTATGGCATTAGGACTTGCCAGATATATCATGAGCAATGTCAAGGCGTTTGTGTATGGGTAGGAACCAAACAAGACGGCTATTGTACGGGCGGTAGCAGTCGCAGCTGCAAAAGTATTTGGGATATCGACTCATGCCATAATAATGGATGCATCTGGAGTAACAATGCCTGTGGCAACCCTTCCTCCAGCTGGCCCAGCCCCAGCTCTACGTGCAGCAACTACAATGGCAGCAGGAAATGTTTAAGAAAGGGCTGCTTTTGGGATGGTATGACTAGTACTTGCAACGCCAACATCATCACTCGCGGCTGCACAAGTATTTGGGACATCGACTCATGCCATAGCGATGGATGTGTCTGGAGTAATAATGCTTGTCGCAACCCTTCCTCCAGCTGGCCCAGCCCCAGCTTAACGTGCAGCGATTACAATGGCAGCGGGAAATGTGTGAGGAAGGGCTGCGCTTGGGATTGGAATGATGGAGTTTGTCGCAACACTTCTCCATCCATCTTCAATTGCAGCAAATACGATGGTACTAGCAGCAAGAATTGTATGAGCAAGGGCTGCGTTTGGGACGGCAACAAACGTACTTGCAACGCCAACACCAACGTAGACGCCACCTTGTTGCGTACTTGATCATCTCATTTAATATACATGGGTTGGTGATCAGTGTTTTATTTTGTTTGTCGGGTGGTGATCCTTGTCATATTGTACTATTGGGAGTGCATTCATCGCAACGAAAATATCATCTAGATTATTATTGCGAAGAAGTCCAAGGACTGCCACAATTTGCATGCGATAGCAAAGACAGAGTTTAAAGTCAATAAACAGCTATCGACATGAGCATTGCTTCGCTCTGTTCCTGCATATGGATTCTGTCTTGATCACATCTGTCATTCTCAACACAAATTCGCATACTTGAAATCTCGGATTGCTCTTCCGTAAAGGCAAACCACATTGGATCATACACGTCCTTCCAAGACCAAAAGCATTTCCAATCCTCATCTACTACATGCATCAACTTTCCATTGACATGCTCCTTATCAGAATCGATGTATACTCTCAGAGCCTCCACATCTGATAGCCCTGGGCCAAAACCAAAGAATATAGAGCGTGCATTTTGTATGGGTTCATCATTTTCTGGAACTCTGACAGTCGTGTAATCACTGATCGAAGCTCCAGCGTTGCAACATGACAGGGGAGTACTTCCCTGACGATCCATTCTCAAAGGATCTTGCTTTCCAAGAATCATTTTGTCAGAGGATGCAATATCAAAGAACATCTGCCTGGAACCTGACACAGCGTCATTACGAGGAGTCTCTAGAGTCGCTGTCCCCAATGGTGACCGCCATCTAGAGAATATCCCGTCGTTGTCGTCGCCATATTCTACGACCTGGCTTTGGACGAACCTCTTTGCCTCACTTTCAGTACCACATAGCCACTTATACATTGGTGGCTGTTGCTGACGTTTTGATGGCACATCCGCATCATTTCTTATTTCAGATCTGGACGTACCATCCGTCTCCTTGCCTCTGATTAAATCCAGCAGTAGGAAAGCAATTGCCAAATGCCCAGTTGCACTTGGATGGAGTCTGTCAGCAAGAAAGAGCTCTTTCATGTCATTCTTCTTCATCCCCAATTCATCGAAGTAAGAAGCAACATTCACATGCCCGACCACGAAATCAAATTCTTTTGCTAGTTGCGCGTGTGCATTGTAAACAGGATTCTTAATTTTTTTTCCTTGTTGGTTGCCGTACAGCTCAACTGCAAATGGAGTTCTCCAAAGATAGATCACTATAACCTTTGGAGGATTTGTCGGGCGCATCTTTTCAACTTCACGAAGCCATGCAATAAATATAGACCGCTCTTGCTCAATATTCATATTAATTTCGTTGGGGAATTTGACAGCTTTAGAATCTCTTCGGTTGATGCGTTTATTATTGTTATAACCGTGTTGTCCATCATTGATGGAAAACTCCCACAAGAATAGATCTGTGTTCTGAGGAAAGAAGTTTGGAGCAAACACTGCTGAGTGAAGTGAATTCCTAGTACCGTGCCCTCGCCCTATCATTCTGACTGCTCCTCCAGCCGCATTGAGATTTAGCTCACTGATGTAATTTGCTAGTTTGGAATAGTATCGATCTGATTCTGCCTTTATATGAGCACCTGCTGTAACAGAGCCACCATTTGCGCATATCGTTATGTTTGTTTTTGTTGTCATGAATGTTTGGATTAGTTCATGATATGCCCTTTCGTTATATATTTGTACTGTGTCGGCACTGGCAGGAGAGGGGAATGTTTCGAATAGTTCTCTAGCTGTCAATTTGGATAATATCCCGTCATACTCTGATGTCAACGCTGCTGGAAGTAAACCAGCGATATCCCAAATCTTATCCCAAGAATTTTGTGGTTTAATGTGGACTTCATCGCCACTTAGATTGGAGTGTAGGAAGAAATGAGGAGCACGAATCTCTCCTATCCATGATCCTACCAATAATGGAATAAACAACAACACTAATGAGTAGGTGTAGTGCGCTTTCGTCCATTGCCGGCGGCTGCAGCTGCACATACTCATCTCTCTCACCAAGAAAAGCTCTCCGCTAGTACTTCGTGGTGTTACTACTCTCCCTCCCCCCTGGTCTTCGCTTCATTGTGGATTGCTGACTGACCTCTACGCTACAATACTGCTACAATAGCACGATATTGTACCTTTTTTAGCGGAGGCGGGCGGAGGCAAAGACAAAAAAGGCAACGGCCAAAAACTGTGAGGGTTTGCGTTCTCCGCTCGCTCCCCCTGCCCTGCCTCGATCGAGACTTAAATTAAACAGTAAGATAAATCGATTCACGGACGGACAGATATCTTTGGTAGTTCGTTGCAGTTGGTGGGTCACAGTTCGCTAAACCTGGCAACCTATCGCCTCCATAATACCCAAGCACGAGAGCAGCTGGTGCTGACCAGTCGCTCGACCCGCCCTACGACAACCTACCTACTTCATAACGGCTCTGTTCTCAGTTCTTATTATTTATCGAAGATGAGCGAGGAGGAAGACTTGGCTGTGCTCATTTACAAGTCTAGTAAGACGGCGAAAGCCAGGGCGGCGGCGGCTGCTGCTGCGGCGGAAGAGAAGGGACAGATGAATGCTTCGTCTACGGGACGGCGAACTTCAACTCGAAAGAGATCGTCTAATAATCAAGAAGATGAAGCATCGATGGACCGCCCTAGAAAGAAGAGGGCTGTAATTGAATTTAGGGAACAAAAAGTCGGAGAGAAATCTATATGTTCTGCTGATCATTGCACAAATTTTTCCATGACAGGAGGAGTACGCATCAAGCACGGGGCAAAGAAGAAGAAACGATGCTGCAAAAGTGAAGGATGCACTAACCAAGTTATCAATGGAGGAGTGTGCAGGAGGCACGGTGCAGAACTCAAATTATGCAGCAGTGAAGGATGCACAAAAATTTCCATCCAAGGAGGAGTGTGTATTAGGCATGGAGCAAGGAGGAAGACTTGCAGCAGCGAAGGATGCACAAATATTGTCATCATCAGAGGAGTGTGCAGGAGGCATGGAGCAAAGAGGCAACGATGCAGCAGTGAAGGATGTACCAATCAAGTTGTCCAAGGAGGGGTGTGCAGGAGGCACGGGGCAGAACTCAAATTATGCAGCAGTGAAGGATGCACAAAAATTTCCATCAATGGAGGAGTGTGCATGGAGCATGGAGCAATTCGAATGAGGAAGACCTGCAGCAGCGAAGGATGCACGAATATTGTCATCAATGGAGGAGTGTGTATTAGGCACGGAGCAAAGAAGAAGACTTGCAGCAGTAAAGGTTGCACGAATCAATCTCAGAAAGGAGGAGTATGTAGAAGGCATTGGGCAGAAAGGATACGAGTATAGCAAGGATGTGCTACATCTGTCCTCTCTCATGCGGCGGGGGGGACTCATCATATCTAACATTATTTCTTCGATAATTTGAATCACATCAGGCCAGGAATCGGCTGTGAAAGCAAGCAGTACCCTTCCTCTTCGATCAATTACAATGAAGATTTCTCTCGTTCGATTCTTCCTCCTCTACCTAGACCTAGACCTAGCTGCCATGACTAATTGACCTCAACTCGCTCCTCATTAATATTTAAGAGCTAGCTTTAATGATGCATGACTGTGCCGAACAAAGATTTGTGTGTATAAGCAAGATTACCATGATACTTTCAGAGAGGCTGCACACAATTTCTTTCTACACTCTCGTTTCGTAACATCAACCATTTAGGAATCAAAGCTCAAGAACCTCCAGCAGATAAATCCTTTCCCTCACTTTTCATTGTAACCGTAACCCTCACACGAGTTAGTCCTTGTGATGGCAATGTACATAATGACGTTCTGAGCAAGGTAGTTGTAGTTGAGTTGTAGCTAAGTAGCTGCTCAGTGTATGTAATAGAAAGTTGACGCTCTGCATGCATGAAGCACTTGATGGGAGTGCTTTGTATGGCGGTTGTGACATTTCGAAGACTCTACGACATGTTGTAGTTGTAGTAGCCACACTTCCATGTCCGTGAGCCACATGACATAGACATAGCTAGTCCGAACCGACTCCAATTGGAAACCATAACCTACGGCTAGTATCCTACACTTATGCTACCTACTTCAGTCGGTATGGCAACCGTTAATTACTGGTTGTTAGACTCAAAATCCTTCCGATTCTGAAGTTGTAACTCTCCTAAAAACACCTCTTAATGATGAAAGAATTGGAATTGGAGACACTGACATACGAGTGGACAAATGAACTTGATCAAGGCTCATTTCAAGCTATCAGGCACAAAATTATGAGTAGTATGGCCTATAAATTGGTAATTATAACTAAGTACGGGCAATATTCAGCTTCAGCCTGCAGATTCGCATCATTATCATAAGTGGCATGGCATTGGATTAGATTGGAAATGAAATCATGATCGTGTCATGCTAACACTGTTAGGTACGCTTACAGTGAATTGTGAATTGTAGACGATCAAGTTCAGAGCACAGCGACCAAGCTATAAGTACATAAAGCAAGGAGAGAGCAAATGTGCATTTCCTGTCTTTCCGTGTCTAAAGTTTCTCCGGACTCCGAAAACCTGCGTTTCAAGTTCGCACTGCCTCTCTACGTATTGGGAGAGAGAAAAAAGTCATACCATAGCCGTTTGCTTGGCTAAACACAACGGCTCTCTCTCTCTCTCTGTTCAAAAATCGAAGATGAGCGAGGAGGACGACTTGGCTGTGCTCATCTACAAGTCTAGCAAGACGGCGAAAGCCAGGGCAGCGGCGGCGGCTGCTGCCGAAGAGAAGGGGCAGATAAATGCTTCGTCTACGGGACGGCGAACTTCAACTCGAAAGAGATCTTCTGCTGATCAAGACGATGAAGCATCGATGGATCGCCCCGGCAAGAAGACGGCCAAGCAGGGGGCAACGAAGAAGAAACTATGCAGCAGTGAAGGATGCACGAAACAAGTTGTCAATGGAGGAGTGTGCAGGAGGCACGGTGCAAAGCTCAAATTATGTAGCAATGAAGGATGCCCAAATTTAGCTCAGAAAGGAGGAATGTGCATTAGGCATGGAGCAAAGAAGGTGACTTGCAGCAGTGAAGGATGCACGAATCAAGTTCGAAATGGAGGAGTGTGTATTAGACATGGGGCAAAGGTTAAACGATGCAACAATGAAGGATGCACTAATTATATTGTCCAAGGAGGGGTGTGTAGGAGACACGGTGCAAAGCTCAAACTATGCAGCAATGAAGGATGTCCAAATATTGACATCAAAGGAGGAGTGTGTAAAAGGCATGGAGCAACGAGGAAGACTTGCAGCAGCGAAGGATGCACTAATTATGTTGTCAATGGAGGAGTGTGCAGGAGGCACGGTGCAAAGCTCAAATTATGCAGCAGTGAAGGATGCACAAAAATTTCCATCAATGGAGGAGTGTGCATGGAGCATGGAGCAGTTCGAATGAGGAAGACCTGCAGCAGCGAAGGATGCACAAATATTGCCATCAATGGAGGAGTGTGCATTAGGCACGGAGCAAAGAAGAAAACTTGCAGCAGTAAAGGTTGCACGAATCAATCTCAGAAAGGAGGAGTATGTAAAAGGCATTGGGCAGAAAGAATACGAGTATAGCAAGGAAGTATGTGCTACACCTGACCTCTCTCATGCGGCGGGGAGTCGTCATATCTAATATTATTTCTTCGATAATTTGAATCACATCAGGCCAGGAATCGGCTGTGAAAGCAAGCAGTACCCTTCCTCTTCAATCAATTACAATGAAGATTTCTCTCGTTCGATTCTTCCTCCTCTACTTATAGACCTAGACCTAGCTGCCATGACTAATTGACCTCAACTCGCTCCTCATTAATATTTAAGAGCTAGCTTTAATGATGCATGACTGTGCCGAACAAAGATTTGTGTGTATAAGCAAGATTACCATGATACTTTCAGAGAGGCTGCACACAATTTCTTTCTACACTCTCGTTTCGTAACATCAACCATTTAGGAATCAAAGCTCAAGAACCTCCAGCAGATAAATCCTTTCCCTCACTTTTCATTGTAACTGTAACCCTCAAGACCTTTCTCGAGTTAGTCCTTGTGATGGCAATAGTACATAATGACGTTCTGGGCAACTCTTGCTTGGACAAGCATCCAACAAAATATATTGTTCAATGAAGTAGGACCGATTCGGTCTTGTCAAACAGGACAGGACGAAACCAATTTGTGTTGTTTTTGTGCAAATCTGTCGACTGACAAGAGCTCTCCGCACCTGCATATGATCTATCAAAGGAGTGCGATCGGGAAAGGAACATAGTCGACCCAGATAGAGATTTCGCCGCCGGGGAGGCTACAGACGATCTCAAGGATTATTCTCTGACAGAACATCTACTTCTCCAGCTCCAGGCTCCAATGTGACTCGCGTTTTTTGGCGCCTTCCTGGCTCCATCTCCATCTCTCCCAACCACCTCCATCACTCCACTTCCATATTGCTGGCTAGTGATTGGGCACTACTTACCCAACCTTGGCTCTGAACTATTTCACAATTTCGTAGTATCACCATGGAAGACGAGCAACAGCTGGCATCACTTGTATTGCTACTCAGATTATCAACTGCTGCCTCTTCACAAAATACCAATGATGATCCCGACAAAGTCACATCATCATCATCCAAAGTATCTTCCGCTGAAGGTAATTCCACGCCGCCACCGTCACCACTGCAGAAGGCATTAGAAGAGAATGATTGCAATCTATTACTCTTCATTGGCCGGCTGGTCAATGCCTACAATAACGCTGTGACGTCTGATAATAATTCTAAAGATAGTACGAAAATACCCACAACATTTGCCCTTCTTCGGCTTGCCATCCATGTGATCTTTTTGCGCTACACCGAGGAGACGGCTGGGATCAATTATCACACCAACAACAACAACAATCGAGTGGTGGAATGTGAGCAACATTTATTGCACAAATTACTTCCTGCAACATTGCATGCACGTGCCTCTCTCGAGATAGAAGAAGTGGATGTTGAAATTGCATGGGTTATGAGAGGCCTAGTACTGAGACATACTCAACAACAAGGTTCGGTGATATTAGATCGCAAGCAAATGAAGAAGAAATCTCTAGGTGGTGATGAATTATTGTGGGTGAATTTCATGGAGACATTGGTAAATCGTCGGATGTTGTGTAGAGGGGAGGGGGCTTCGTTTTCGCCATTGCAGAATGCAACAACAGCAAGTGCTACTGCTGATAATGATGACGATGACGAGGCGAAATTGATGGTTCAAACTATTCATTCGATTCTTGATGGAGGAATCCGATCAACACCTTCAGGTGATACACCAAATAGCAATAGTGAGATCCAGAACAGCGATAATAATGGCACTGATTGGAACTTGGAATTTGACAAAACGCTTGTTGGCTGTATACAATCGTTTCTACAGTATGCTACTGCTGTTGCTGTTGGGGACATCTTCCGATTGAAAGGGGGCACTGTTTTTGGAATGATCCAATTTTCACAACAAAGCGATGCTCAGTCGGTAAATGTATATGTGCTGGTGCTTCAATACCTACAACTATGCATGCAGTCATCAGACAATTCAGTGTCATCATTTAAGAATTGCTTCATGGCGCAAGAAGTCGGTGTAAATGGCAACCAAAGCGAAGAGGCCGTAACCGCTTCAATCCGGTCATTTGTATTCTACGGAATGGTGGTGCTTGGGAATACTGTTGCATCGTCTTTATCAAATAATCAACGAGAGTCCAACGCTCAAGAGGCAGCACTTTCAACAAACAGCGATATATCTCTGAAGGGATTGCGTGGGGAGATTTACACACTCACTATGGACTTATGGCGCTCATTCGCTCCTGATTGGTTGTTCTACGATTCTAATACACGATCATCTTCTGTATTGAACAATGAGTTCTGGTGGTTCCGTTCAAAGAACACGGAAAGTCAGCTTGGTTTGACATGGCCATTATGTACTTTGGTTCAACTTGCTGCTGGAGATTTACGACTAAATTTAGGCCGGTGGGTCACAATAGTTGAAGACGGCAATGTATCTTCTGAGGACAATGGATTTGTTTGCTCTGAAATCGAATCATGTGCAACTGTAATCTTGGAAACTGTCCAATTAATGACGAGTCTGGCAGATGATGGCGAAGGAGTAATCGCATCTGGAGTGTGGGTACCGGAGGCTCTTTTGCACATCCGTAAATCGTTGGAGGATGCTTTGAATTCTTCTGTTCAATATTTGAATTCTTTCTCTTGTGGTGGTCAGGATGAGACTCCAATTTCGGTATCTGATCAGGCAAACAATGTGGGGAGGATCTGTTGTGTGCTTGTTGGAACGATTGCCTCAGAGTTGGAGGTTGAAGACTTACTTATCAGCCCCAGCATTGATGAACGAAATATGGAATTGACAAAAGAAGCGGAGGCGTCTTGTTTTGCAACTGCTCTTTCTGCTGGTATGTTATTGTGTAATGCTATGTGTGAAAAGAATGTCACACACGCAGAGCGATTGGAAACAAGTGAGCCATTATGCTGTTTGCTACCATGTATCATGTCCGTGGTGGCGTGCTCAAATACAAATGAAAGTGTTCAAACTGCGGTATCATCCTTGGATCGCCCTCTTGTGTACGTGATGTCTCGATTTCTCCATCGGGCAGGAGAACGCTGGAAGCATTTGGATAGACGGTCCCAAATTGATGAAGAGTTTACAATTCTATCAATCACTGGATTGTGTTTACTTATAATTGAAGAAATGGTTACATCTTCGGCATCAAGAGCGGGTTATCAAGAGTTGAAATCACCTTTGATTGTGTGGAAAGAAGCTTTATTGGAAGTAGAAGATGAAGTGGAAGATACGCTGAAAGAACACGTTGACACGACTCTTCAGCAAGTCGGTAAATGTCTGATAGTTCTGAAGACGTATCAATGATTAGCAGCTACTTCAAGTTTTGTGATATGATTGTCTTTTGCTAACATAACTCTAACGTCTATTAAGTACTCCTTGCTGATGGCTCTTCGTAATGGCTCCATCGCCATCTTTCTCAAGGATATCAGCTGATGAACAAGAAGTAGACTGTGGTGCAGCTGCGACGTGTCGCTCAAGAAGAGATGGAATGACTTACATGAGTAGACAGGTTCGATCTCCACTGAACTTGTATTTCTAGTTCGCCTTCATCGGCGTAAACATTGATAGGAAATGATGTCATACTTTGGATGTTATCAACGTTATATTATGTAATCCTAAAGGGCGAGCCAATACGGGCAAGAAAGATGCAATTGCGACAGAGAAGAGGAAGATAGTTGTAAGCTAAGCTAACAAAGCTAAAAGAAGCGTGTCTTTGTCTTAGTGACTCCTGATAGCATCCTCGACAATATCAACTGCTCGGTCTACACCTTCATAAGTCTTTCCGCACACAAGCACGTAAGGTTCACAAAGGCTTGTTGGAATCTGGAACTCTGTTGCTACAACTCTGATGTAGGCACCGGCGGCTTGGATTCTTTGCAGAGTTTGTTTGGACAATAGATACGCTGCGTGAACTGTTTTCCCTTCTTTTGTGACTTTGTATGGGAGTTCAACGACACTCATGAAGAATTCCTTACCACTACCACGGTCTTGGGGAGGAAAAAAGGGGTTGATTTCTTTCACGGCATTGCTGGTTGATTGGCTAGGACGATGAACCCCCCAACAGCTGTGGGCTACCTCGTACAAAAGTCTACCCCTCGAGCCGTCATTGCCTACAAATTGGAGAAGAAGACTCTGGATCATTTGACGCGCTACAGTCAGGTCCTCAAGTGCTGTTGGTGTATTCATTGCCTCGACGTGGATTGTCATTGGGACGGATGACATCACTTTTTCGCCGAGGATGACCTTGATATAAACCCTGCACCGCGAGTTGTATTCGATGCGTTTCGTATTACACCCATTCGCCCCAATGAGATGGAAGAATAGATCGCGTTGGGATTGAAGATCCTTTTGAAGCCAAAGTGGCACTGCAATCTCCATACGATTCGCGTGTGCTTTCCGTGAGGTGCCAATCTCATACTCGCTCAAATACCTCGGCTTCTTTTTTCGAGATAAAGACAAGGAATCATCTGCAGACGCGTTGCTGTTGGTATTGGTACTATCGAATGAACCGGTAGCTGAAAGACTAACATTGGTAGCTCCTGGTGCATTCGCGCCAGCATTGCATGTGATTGAGGATGGAACAAAGCTTGCAGCTTCCATCGGCATTCCCTCTTCGTCAACATGATTGTTACCACATTTATGCACACTCGCCATCATTGAATTGTTTGCTGTTTTTGATGAATTCTGCTGAGATGACGATGCATCCGCATTGTCATTCTTCACACCAAATGCAGCACTACTATTCGAGCGATACACCACCCTCTTTTCTTCAATCCCACCTTCATATCTGAATGTTGATGCTCCATCTAGAAAAATCATTGCAGTGTAGACGAACGTGTTTGGATCGGTAGTTGATGGGGTAAACAGTACAATCTCCCCTTCCAAAGGATCTGCATCGACATCGACATTGTTGGGCAGAATAGTGACGGGACACGTCGCACCAAAGCCAAGCTCGCCATCTTCCACTTCCTCGGTGATGCTACTACTCTTGTCGACATTTGTGACTTCATAGAAGAGTTTACCACCTCGCAAGAGTGCTCCTTTTATCACTCCGCGCTTCAGAAAAAATGACGATGTCGACGCCGACGCTTCTTTTACCCCTACATCGCCTAAGTTGTACCAGACTGGACATCCAACTGGAAATTTGAGCTGTGCACATTGCTCGACGTTGAATCTCATCGTTGCCATTGTCGACATTGGGGATGGGGTTGCTGTTGTACAGGTTAGAGGTGCAAGAACAGCTCAAGGAAAATAACTCGCGCGATGTTCCAACACTTTGTGACGCATACTTGCTACCTTACTTACTTTAATGACAGCACAGTATGGCGCCATACAGCCTGCTCAGATGGGACTCCTCAATAAAAGCGCTTACTTGTTACTACTTGCCCGCCCGTAGAATCGTATGGAATTCCTACATAGAACCAGCCTCCCGTATCACCATCACCCAACTTTTTAAGGTGAGGACCATGACGGCCTTTTGGTGCTATGGCAGCGGAAATGGAAATAGTTTTCGGCCCTACCGTGTTGCTTATTGAGTAGCGAACTCACAGCGGAGACTTTCTCCGTTGGATTGCTGCCAATTGAGCGAATAGAACTCACGATCTCGGGCAGTTTCCATCGACGACCATTATCGCCTCAAACAAATCCCGAATAGTCAACTAACACCTCCTCTTTTTCTCTTCATCCTTGCAAAATTGCAAACATCAGTAATAAACTATTCAAAATGGTTGTTTCATCCCTCGAAGGTCTCTCTGACGCTCAAAAGCAAGAGCTTGTCGCATCTCTTTCCGCCATCGTGGTCGGATCCGCTGGTGCCGATGTTTCCGCCGACTCCTTGTCAGCGGTTGCTACTGCTAGTGGAAATAGCCTAAGTGGCGCTTGGGCCAGTGTCTTTGCCACTGCTGTGTCAAAGGTGCGTGATTTGTTGTATTTTGGTCTGGTAGAAAGAAATGAATTATGTTATTCATTATTATTATTTAACTTTTTGCTAACTTTACCCAAATCTCTCCATCAACCATTTTAGGCCGATTCAATTGATAAATATTGCTTAGCACCAGGAGGTGGTGGAGGCGGAGGAGGAGGAGGCGGCGGAGGAGCTGCTGCCGCTGAGGAAGCCGCCCCTGAAGCAGAAGAAGAAGTTGAGGAGGCTCCCCCAGCTGTTGATATGTTCGGCGGTAAGTACACACATCAACTTTTCTCTAATTGAATGTTGCCATTTATGTTTCATTGTCATCTGATCTCATTCATTTTCCATTTATTCTTACTTTAGGCGGAGACGGCGGAGACTATTAAACAATATCCAGTCAAAATAAAGGAATATGTAAATGCTTATAATTTAGTATCAATGCGAGACCTACTACTGGAAATCTAATTTCAAATATTGCTCCATTGATGCCCAAATATCTTTACAACATGAAATACAAAGAGAACAACACAAAAAGCAACCCTCTTTTGATCACGACTGAGTGTATGGATTCTTCATTGGATTCGGGTTACCATCCGCACCGTCATTCTTCCTCTTTAGAGATTGCTGCGATGATGTCATCAATGCTTGGCTCATTCCACCACCCCTCTCAAACATAGAAGGTGCACTGCAAGTAGCAGCAGCAGCGCTAGTAGGAGCAACGCCACCAAACATGGAAGGTGCAGCGGTAGTAGCAGAAACGTCACTACTGCTTCCGTAAAACGCCTTCATAACTTCATCTCCACCTAATGAGTTGTTGTTCCCCACACCACGAGATGTACCCGGTCGTTTAGGCAGATTCAACCCTCCAGTCTTCGGTGGAGGTAGAAGCTTTGTAGTTTGAGGATTTGCATTCTCATTTACCTTTGCAGGTCCTGATATAGCTGTAGTAGGACGTGATGGTGCGATTCCATTGCCTGGAGTTCTATTTGAATTCATCATTCCGTGGTGAGGCGTAACGTAAGGCTTGGATGCATTGCTATTTTTCGTCTTGGGTTGATTGGATACGTTTGATTGTACCGTTCGAGGTGTTTGCTGCTGTGCTGTTTGTGCAACGCAGCCTCCGACGTAAAGTGGAGGTGGAGGCTTGGTGTAATTGTTGTTGTGAGAATGTTGTAGTCCTCCTCCCTTGACAGCAGTTTGAGATGTCGTCGTTGTTGTTGCCGCAACAGAAGTCACAGCTGTGGACTGCTGCTGCTGCTGCTGCTGAGCCGGAATCATCTTCTTCCTATCCTTATCAAACCCAAACCTCCCCTTGGCCCGCTCCAAATCCAACATGTCACAAGCATCCTTCAATGTATTCGGAGCCTTATTCACACTAAAATCATCATGATACAACGAATTCCCCAACTTTTCACCAAAATGCCGTGCCGCACGTTTCATTGCATCTGTCACAGCACCCTTTAATGCATTCCCACTTGCCGAGGCCAAACTTCTATCAATTGCGTCGCCTGCTCCACAATCCTCACGAAAGGCACCGGTACGTAAATGAGTGATTCTTACAGTTGCAGTGAAGGCGACGATGTACCGTCCTTTGTCATCCTTCATTGGATCGAGTTGGGTCTTGTCTTTGACTTCGAGGGACCATCCGTCATATCCAAATGCTTCATTGTGTGCAAAAGCTCGTTAGTTTTTTGTTCGCTTTCAATGAGGTGGAATTCTTAAAGTGGCACAGCTGGAAACAACTTACCTTCATTGAGAGTTTTAGTAATGACGTCTCCACCCATGTAGGATAGTTTCATCCCTCCGGGACCTTGACGTGTGGATACTTCCTTGCGGAGGGGTTTGGTGGAGAGGAATTTGTCGACGCTGATGGGTTGCTGAATGAGGAGCGAGGAGAACAAAAATGAGAATTTTGCCAATGCCGTAAAAGCAAACGAGGAATATAATAATAGTAAACGGCAAATATATAGCACTCACTCCTTTATGATCCAAGAGGAGTGATCCGTCAGCGTTTTCGATGAAGTCCTTTTGATTGCTGCCGCCGTCGCTCATAGTGTTCAGTGGTTGTTTGCCGACGAGGCAAACTACTGAGTGCAATCAAGCGAGGCAAACAAACGTCAAGAGGTTCTTAACGTACATAGGATATATTATCTTATTTAGTGTATTTGTATGTATCAATCTACTTAGGTTGAGGGAATGTTGTGTCGCAACGAGATGAGGCGTAAATCAAATGGGAGTAGCGGCCAGATGAAACCACAAACTACCACAAGTGCGTCGATCAAAAATACCACGTCGCCTCGAAACTCCTCGACGTTGTCACACCGCGCACTAACTGGCTGAGGTGTTGGGAAGTTGTACCATTGTAGCCTGATCAAACTCCTATGTGATGACCGGAAGTGGAAGAATAATCAGCTGCCGATTTGTCGGTCGTCGTCACGATGAATGTCAAATCAATCATTGGCACGATACGCGACCGACGGCCGGAGGAGGTCTGCAAATGGGAGGAAGCACAGTAAATCATCGACGCGATATTAATTCGACGTCGAGAGGCCTATTCAGTATTATTGTTATCCATCGGCGGCAGTAGTTTCCACGAAGAGATTGCCATTATAGATAATTATATAACTCACCTTCACAAGAGAGGAGAGTGTCGAAGACAGCAGTAAGAATATTATGAACTACTGCAATAAGAGGAAGTCAGAATTCCCCCAATCATCTTTTTCAATAATACCATCATCCAATAAGTGGCAGCGGCTAGACGAATCATCCATGTTTGGCATTAAAAAGGGAGTAGAGTTGACGACGGAGGCATTTAATTCTTCTTCGTCATCATCTTCCGAGGGGGGTGATGAGCCAGTTATGAATAAATTGAGTTGTGGCGAGGCAGCGGCTGCGGCTGAATCATCATCATCATCGTTGTCAATTATTGACAACATATTTCCTACTAGCAGTGTCCCACCACAGAATCTCATAAAGCAGCAGTCACATGCACAGTCGAATAATAATGAAGCTGCTACAGCTCATCCGCAGGAGACAACGTCAATTGCTCCATCGTCATCGACCATGGCGGCAGCAGCAGCACTGCGGTGTAATAAAAAGAGTATGGTGCAATCTCCAAATGATTTCTTTACTGCCAAGTTAAGATCGAGGGGGTATCCTGCGACTACATTTTGTAGTCTTAAGGGTGGTTATCATAGCACTCCTACGGTGAGTTCACAGCATGAGTGCTCTGTATGTTTAAGTTCATTCATCGTCCAATTACTTATTACTAATAACTCCTCCTTTACCCTCCCCCACCGCTTCAGACACATCAAACATCAAGCTACGGAATATCACTAACCCGCGCCATCCGATCCTCCGACAAACCCCAAGTCCAAACCCTCCTCTCCACCGGTCTCAATCCCAACGCATGTAATAAATTCGGCGAATCCATCATCCACGCCGTATGCCGTCGTGGCGATCACGACATGCTACGCATCCTCCTCGATGCTGGTTCCTCTGTCCAGGTCTCGGATGACTTTGGACGGACCCCATTGCATGATGCATGTTGGACTGCGTCACCCAACTTTGAAACGATATCATTATTGTTGGAGAAGGATCCGTGGTTATTGTCCATTACGGATTGTAGAGGTTCTACTCCATTGGGGTATGTGAGGAAGGCGCATTGGGCGGTTTGGAATGGATTTTTGGGGGCTATTATTGATAGGTATTGGCCTCCCTGTAGTATAGATGATGGAGTTATTGATGCTCGGGGTTGTATTGCAAGTGATATTGTGAAGAGAGAACAGGACAGTGACCATCAAGAAGAAGAGAATGGTACTACATCCCCCAAGATCCCACCATTATCACTGTTGGAACCAGACTCCTCACCTGTCATCGACCCACCCCAAGGTCGAATCAAGTGTCTCGATTTACTGGAACTATTGGCCAATGGCAAAATTGATCCCCAAGACTTGGACAAGAAGAATGCCGATACAATAATGAAAGACCGTCTCAAGGAAGTTGAGGTGAATCGTCGGATAACGTTTGATCCGCTGCGGACTAATGGTTTGAATGCTACCGTTATGAAAGGGTCAGGTTCAAAAATTGCACAGGGATATGTTAGAGTGTCCACTGATGGAAGATGATAAAGATAATTACTAAACTCTTTCAAACAAAGTTCTCGTGTTATTTCAACAAGCACACTAAGTGCCCCAACATGGTCCTAAGTACTTACCCCATTGACGTAGAGAGGTTGGCGCTGCAAACAGACAGCACTTTTCTCAAACACAAGGGGCGGGACTCGTTTTCTTCCTTCACCCATTACGCATTCGTCATTCAAAGTAAGTAGACTCTTGACAACTGCGAACTTCTCACTGTTCTCATTTTGTGCCAAGTCAAATTCGCTTTGAACATGAAGCATTGGTGGCTTTGATCATTATAGCAGCTGATCTGGTTGAATTGACTACTCTCGAGGACATTACATCAATAGCAGCCAGGAAGCAAGCAACAAACGCCATAATGCTACCACCGCTACTCGCCGAAGGTGTCGCCTTTGGGTCGCTCAACGTTATCGGAATGCTTCTGCTCGAGTTCGGTCTCTCAATGGATGATGTTCAGCAGCTCCGTAAGCGAGAAGGCGGAAAGAAACTTCACCTAGCCGGCATGGCTGCTACTACATTCAACAGTATTGTTCTTGGATCAGTCACCTACGCTGTCATTATCAAGCATTGCTGTGTCCAGGGTCACCTTACACTTATTGAACAGATTACCTCAATCATTGTGTTCTTGGTAATCGAAAATGCCTGGTACTACTTAGCCCATATGGCAATGCATAGACCCAAACTATACTGGATGCATCGCTTCCACCACAAGTTCAACGTGGTAGTCCTCCCAAGCTCGGCCAGTGCTGTCTCCGTCCCAGAATTCCTACTTTCGTACATGGCTCCATTCCTACTTGGATCCTACCTCGGTGGAACTGATAAATCATCTGCGATCGTTGCTGCAATGATTGTCATGGCTTCTAATTTCTTCATTCATACACCTGCATTGGAAGAGGTGATGAGTCGCCTACCCTGGATATTTGTCAGGCCAAGTGATCACTTTGCTCATCATCGACTACTCACGTGCAACTATGGTGCTCCTGTCTTTTCTATCGATAGGATTCTGAATGCTGCCAAAGGGTTTCTGGGATTGTGCTCGTCTGCCCACGGAGACAAGCCTGCATCTGTTGAGGAGACGGAGAGTATCCCATCCCTTGATGGAGAGGATAGTGATGAATATGGAGAGAGTGATGAAGATGCTGTGGAAGTTAAGAAGAAACTCTGACGTGATGTATTTGGTAGTTGGCCACAAATGTGTAGTGCTGTTTTTGCTGTAGGATAATATACTATTAAATCTGTTTTGTTCATTTATTACTCAATCGCTTTCAACTCATGACGATGCAAACGCCTTCTCTATATCCGGCGTCACAACTATTGACTTGTTGACATTTCCCAACGTTACAAAGGTCGACTCGTCTGGATCAATAGACACAGCCTCTTGCCGAAAACCACATTGAAGACCTTCATGTACGAGCATTCTAACTTCGGGCTCGCCTGAGTCACCCCCTCCAACAATTAATTCTGTCCGCCCACTCTTTCGAACGACAATTCTTCCATACCTGCCGGGTGGGATATCCTTCAATGTATCATCGTACCCAGTAGCTGTCGATGGTCCTGCGCCAACAGAAACTGTCGCATGAGTAATATCAGTCACGTCGTTGGAAGAACTTCCAACAAAGTCTGGTTCATCCCCCTCGGACATTTCACTTTTAACATTCGCTTTCAATCCACCACTCCCAGAATTATCCAAATGGGGCAATCGAGTTGGGAACTTCATTAAAAACCAAGAGTCCAATTCCAACTGCTTCAAATGCTCAGATGCCTTGTTCACATCTATAAAGGGAGATTCTAAAACCGGATCACTCAATAAAAACGATGATTGTTGTTCTGTCGCCATTTCCACATCTGCTGATTTCTTCTCATCTGCAATCAATGAAGACTTAGTAGCATCTTGAACATCATACATGGACTGTTGATGTGGAGCAACCGGAAATGGCAACTGATTGGGAGCCATACGAAAATGACTAACATTCCCCTTTCGACGTTGTTTCTCCTCCTCAATACTCGAATCAGAATCATACTCAAACGCATCAATATCCACAGTTGTTTCTTGAACATCATCATCATACAATGAAGGTCCCTCCCTCTCTGGACGATCTTGCTCCAACACACTCTTCTTCTTCTTTCCACCCTCGTCATCATCGTCATCTTCTAAGTCCATTTCCATGACAACAATTTCTTCTCCCTCCCCCTCACGAGCACGAGCAGCCGCTGCAGCAGATTTGGCTGCCTCTCGTGTCACGGTATATTTCTGTGCGGTTGGTCCTAGGGCCGCTGACGTTCTAGATGGATCGATTGGTCCTCCTCCTCCCCTGGCGGCTCTGGTACCAGCAGCGGCACTTGCATTGGTGGTGGTTCCTCCTCCTGCAGAGGCGTTACCGGTGAAGAATGCCTGTCCGGTTGGAGCGATGAATCTGCCACCGCGTCCACCACGTCCACGTCCTCGGCCACCTCGACCGCCGCCTCGGCCACCACCTCTTCCTTTGGGACTGCGACTACGTGAACTGTTTGCTGATGGTTTAGATGCAGTGGAGGTGGTTGTAGAGCGTGGTTTGGCATCATTAGATGATGTGGCTGCGGCAGCAGTATTGGTGGAAGCTGATGGATCTGCCGTTGCTGCCTTCTTTGTCGGTCGTTTGAGCGGCTTGAATTTGCCTGCTTGGACTGGCTTCTTCTTTGGTGGCATGTTAGTGATTTGGAAGAGTGTTAGGGAAGATTATTGGGGGACTAATTGCAGAGACATTGACCAGTAGCATGAGATGGATCTCATGATCTAAAATTTTGATGTTTGGTTTGTGGTTTTAAATTTCCCGCCATTTTTGATGAACTCATTTTGATCTCTTCGTGTTCCCTTGAAAAGATCACATCAAGTGTTCCATCCATTGTGTTGCGTTGGCTGTCTGACTGAGCGTGTGGCTGGGTGAATCCGATCTCCTTCTGGGAAAGTCATTCGACAGAGATGGGAAAGTCGAGGAAGGTGACGTACGAACTCCGCACGACAAGTGCTCGTAACTCTCCACACATTGCACAAGTGAGTCAAGAGAAGGAAGGTGAGTCAAAAAGAAAGAAGTGAAGCCTCGACCATGGGAGCCTGGGGTTGACACTCCTCGTTGAATCTTTCGCTCGACTTGCTGGATGGAAAACTTCGAAAACTTCAAGCGCCCCATTCCTACAGACTCAACTCACAACTCACTTCTCTTTAACTTTGTGTAGAATTCCTAGGATGGGCGGTGAAAGGTCTTAGCGTCTTTTGTGCCATAACAACAAATGTGAATCTCCTCGAGGTGGCAAGACTTTGGTCTCATCCAAGCAGGAGCCCCGTCGTTCACCAGAACTGCAGTACAGGGCAAGCAAGTGGAAAATCGGCCAATGCTCTCCTTCGCAGCATCTTCAACGAGATTCGCTATGCACTAGATAGGGGCGAAGACAACCTTGCAAGAGCTCTGATTCTTTCGGAAGCCTGTTTCACAGCGTTTTTCCTAAATGGCACACATGATGTAGTCACATTCCTCGAGTCGTTCACGTCATGGCCTGATCTGAATGAGGATGATCTTGAGAAAATGAGATCTAGCTCAGTGCTCAAGAATGTCTTCGCCGGAACAAACACTTGTACCAGTTTGGCACAAAACGTTGAAGCGGTCAAGACTAGAGTCGGCATGGTTAGGTATTTGCTGCTCCCTCCTTGGCTACTTCAGAGCAACACGGAACGTCTGCACAGAAGCCTAGAAATTGTAGAGATTAATTTCATTGAAAAGGGCGTCTTCACTAAGCACGTTGTTCGCCTTAGAAGTGGGCATACGTTCAAGACATTAGTCATCTTGTTGGCGCACGAAGTCAAGACAGACTCTCAGTTTATCCGAATCACTCATAACGAGAGGCCATTATTTTCCAGTGCATGTGCTAATCGTAAGATTGAAGATCTTGGGATTTGCGATGGTGCCGTAATGACGTATTTTAATGCTCAGCGCTTACGAGCAGCGTCACAGGATGTTAAAGCAGATTCTACAAACACCTCGTCTCGGAGGAAGAGTAAACCGAAGAAGGTGGGTGGACGAGCGAAGACACAGAAGAAGCGGAACAGCAATGAACAGCCTAGCTACATTTCGTCAACTCGAGAGAAGGTCAAGGAACGACACTCCAAATTACTTACAAAACTCTTTGAGGAGGCCGAACCAGTGTTTAGGGAGATTAGGAAGACTCTCAACGACTTGGCCGTCCAAAGGTCAAATACTAGCAACAACAAGAAGAGGACTACGAGCAAAGCTCAAGTCAAGATGAACAATCCATCTGATGTAGGCATAGGAAATTCTCCTGGTCAGATAATGTTTCCAATTGTAGTCGGAAATGTTGATGACCTGTACAAATCATCGAAGCGTAGTAGTGGAAGGAAGCAGTCACAGTCAAAGAATGGCACCAGACGACTCAGTATCGACCTGCATGGCTGCACGACTGATGAGGCTTTGAAAGCGCTAAACGAGTCGCTGCCTCGGTGGATTGATAGTGCAATGAGAGGATCACATCCATTTGTCGAAGTGGTTGATATCATCACGGGGAGTGGCAAGCAAATCTTATCCGAAGCTGTTGAGGGGTGGATCAAGTCACATGGAAACGTGGCTCGACGCCCAAAAAGCTTTTGTCGCGCATAAGAGGCAGAGAAAGGCAAAGACTCAAAGACACGATTATTTCGCTTTGTTAGTGAAGGCTTGTTTGTATGTTATTGGGTCTGTGGCAGAACTCTCTTTTGTAGATGACATTGTCACCAAATAGTTCTTAAATATTTATTGGGAGAATGATCTATCACAGAGAACTGATTAGCGTGTTGTTGCTGCTGGTATTGTAGGTAATTAATTGAGGGCAGTTCGATGTCTTCTTGTCCAAATAATTGATTGTCGAGATCAAAATATCCATCTGCTGGTCATACCCCCTTATTCATTCTCAACAATAAGTACCTACTTCGACTTATTTATCCCTACCACTTATCCCCCGGGGTCTCTCGCTTCACTCAACCTCAAAATCAAGATCTCTTCATTGTGCAATCAAGCTGATCCCGCCCGCTCTATCTAAGATGCCAGCGTCTCGGAAGAAGGCGAAAGGCAAGGCTCGAAAGGCGGCCAAAGCACAGAGGGAGGAGGTGGAGAAGGCGGCAATGGTCGGTCAGCAGGAGGATCCTTCATTTGAAGCGGAGATGGCGCGGCTACGGATCGAAACTTTGAGTGGATGTAATAACAATGACAACGTTCTCTGCTCACATGGCTTCGATCTTCCAAAAGAACTCTCGCATGTAGATTTCATTCATTCTTTTTTATTAGAATATAATGCTGCTATTGTTGCTGTCGGGAACATGGAAGAATCCTACAAGATTGCTCAGGCGGCCACGATGAAGAAATATTCTGATGTGTGGAACAATTTAGACAGCATGGAGTGGGTGATATCGTATTTTCTACGTATTGCAACGCAACGGCTTCTTGAGGGGGTTGAATATGAAGGAGCTTGTGTAGATGCGTCTTGTTCTTCTAGCTTCTTGGAACAATACGTAGCGGTTGAAATGCACAAATCTCAAGCGAATCTCTCAAACTATTGTTCCAAAGAGTGTCAGGTAGCCGATTGGCCAAGGCACAAGATTTTCTGTAGGACTGCTCATGAAAGAGCTGAGTTTGATTCCAAGCAGCAATCATAATTTTGGCTTGCTGCAAAGTGGTCGGATGACTTTGATTGAAGTGTACGATACTCCTGTTACTAAGAGGGAATATTGCGGTGGGTTTGTTTGTCTAAAGTAATTTCATGTTCTATATCAAGTCTGCATCCCCTATTTTTCTACTCGTGCATACTATCATCCTACTCTGGAGTTATCTAAACATTGCGAGAAGGGGAGGATTTCAATTTACATGATGCGAATTTCTTCTTCGGCAACGCTCTCTTTCTCCTCCCGCATCATGTATTCTAGATCACAAATTTGTATTGTGCAGTCCTAAAAGGGAAGCGCTACGATCTCTTGTCCCAATGAGGAAAAGAAGGGAGGAGAAACACTTGTCATGCCACTGATGGAAGTTATTCCACTTTATCTGAGTACTAGCAAGCCGCCCTTGCTGACTTCAATCGACTGGGATAATCTTCGAAGCACAGTGAAGTGACAGTACAGTTGATGATGAGAAGGCACCTTTAGTCAACTATGCAACAAAGCATCTTGCTAGAGCATCATGTTGATATATCAGTGAAGTCACACTCCATACTTCATATCTACATGAGTCGACTTGGAGCATACCTAGGATATGATACAGTGTTGAAGAAGTACAACATGATTCCAACGGAGATAGCAACGGAACGATGACCTATACAAATCATCGAAGCGTAGTAGTGGAAGGAAGCAGCCACAGTCAAAGAATGGCACGAGACGTCTCAGTATCGACCTGCATGGCTGCACGACTGATGAGGCTTTGCAAGCGCTAAACGAGTCAAATGAGTGGGTCACATCCTTTTGTCGAAGTGGTTGATATCATCACGGGGAGTGGCAAGAAAATCTTATCCGAAGCTGTTGAGGGGTAGATCGTATATCAAGAAACAAAGCCAGGTTGCTCGAAGGCCTACAAGTTGTCGAACAGAAGAGGCAGAGACTCAAAGAAGGAGACTCAAAGACACGATTGGTTTGCTTTGTTAGGAAAGGCTTGACATATTGTTGGGTCTGTGGCAGGTCTCTCTCCATTAGTTCATTCTAGTTGACTCACCCAAATAATTGTTAAATATTTATTCAGGTAAAAGTTTTGGAAGCGTTAACGTAATGCCCCAAAACTTAATTAAGCAGCTTCAGTGGCCATCTTCTCGTTCAACAAATGAATTGTCAGATCAAAATGCCTACATCTGCATGACAATTATTGTAACTTCTCATCTCAATTTAGCACCCCCTGCCCAACATCTCGCAAAGGTCCTCTCTCTTCTTAGCATTATCCCTCGACTTCATCTCCTTCTGCTTATCCATGGCAATCTTGGCATTCTCTACCGCAGATCTCGATCTCAAATTGACCGCTGCCTCGGGATTAACATCACTCCTAATATCCGTGACCGGGGTCGTTCCTCCACCGCCTAATCCACCACCGCCGCCTCCGCCACCACCCGATTTGGACTTATTGAGCAGTTCCATCTTGCGTGCAATTCTAGCCGCCATTTCTTCATCGCTTAGCACTTGATTATCTTCAGCTGCATTTGCATTCTGAGTGGGAGTGAAGAAGGCAGCGGTGACACCGATGGAAAAGATTGATGCGGCGGCATCTCTTCGAGAGATTGTTTGTGCGGCTGGTTGCTTTGCGGGTGGTACTATGCTCAGTGCTGAGGCTACCTCCGTGCAGAGTAGAGCTGTTAGTAAAGTTGCAAGGAATTTCATCGTCAATCTTTGTGTATGTAGTACGAATCTAATGAAGTGATGAGGTTCTTCATCTCACTTCAATCATCGATGATTTCGATGCGGTGAGTGACGGATGAAGGCCTTGTTGGCGCCAAAAGAAGTGAATCTTCCCTCTTCCCTCCTTCAAGACTGTCTGTCACCAAATTCTGCGTTTCAATCTGCGCAAGACATGCGACAGCCAGACAAATCAAATCCTAAATGAAACCAACGTGAACGTGAAGTAAAACTCCGCGAAACCACTCCTCTCACCAAACCACGCTACCACTACCATACCATAACAAAGAAACTCTCTCCACCGGAACGCTCTCATTCACACATATCTTCGGAAGATCAAGTAATGATGCCCACAAGAAGCGTTGTTCGAATAGTCCCCCCGGCCAATGGTGGTGGTGTGACCGCACCGTCAGCGGGTAATGATCCCTCGCCCTCGTCGGGCGGTACCGCCGCCGCTGATGGCATCGGCTCAGGTGTAGATGATGATGCCGCCACAGCCATAACTTCTCCCGCATCCAAATCAGCTAGTACCATTGCCGACGGTAAGAACGAGACAGCTGCAAGCGATACCACCGACAGGGCGGAATCACAAGTCGATGGAAGCAATACAACTCAAGAGGGGAAGGCATGTGATGTCGAGGCAGAGGTAGTGTCCATATCCACGACAGCAGGGGGGCAGTCCAAAACTCTCCGCAGAGAAGACTTTAACAGTGCTCTAGAATATTTGGAAGCGAAATATGTCAAAAGTATCGTGATTGAGGACGATGCTGCTGCTGCTGGCAGTGGTAGCGAACAAGCTGCTGTTAAGAGCCGGAAGAATGAGGTGAAAATATCCGACTCTGATGATCACAACACGGAGGACAAGAGTGGGAAAGCGTGTCAATTGGAAAAGAGAGCGATTGGGCAAAACGCCCAGAGTGATAATAAGGCAGAGAAGCTGCGAAATATTTCGTCGGCGGGTGAATCTGATAATGCTTCATTCGGATTGGGGGAGAAGAAAGTGGAGGGGGGAAACGCTGCGGAGGCAAAGAAGTCACCTGTTGAATCGGTGGTCAAACTTCCCAGTGATAAATCAGCAGCCAACACTCTCGTTCCTACTGCTGCGGCTGATGCTACAAGCAAGAAGACTGGTGTTTCCGCAGCAGAATCTTCTGCTGGAAGTGTACCACCAAAGGGTTTTGAGCATTTACCTCATATGCCACATTTGCAACAACCTCCACAGCAACAGATTCAGAATACTATGGCAACAGCGAACACACCCACGCCTAATCAGTATCCTCAGGGCTATGCACCCTGGCCACAGTGTCCCCCCGGTTGGCCATTCCCGCCGAATCCATTCGGAATGATGTACCCTCCGTATCCTCCTCCATATGGATTTGGATATGGTATGCCTCCTTTTGTTCCTCAACCTCAGTTGCAGCCCATGCATGGTCAACATAATGCATCTAAGCCTCCAGATGCTGGGACGAACGAAGCCGAGGAAAAGCCAAAGTCTGAGGTGGCGGATGAAGTTGACGACAAGGCAAAATCCACGAGTAATGAAACGAGCTCGACGGAATTTCCTCCACCCCCTGTCCTTCCACCAATTGACGCTACTACTTTGGGTGAGAATTTGCTTGCAGAGAAAGCAAAATGGTATCCCCCGCACCCTCCTCCATTCGGATTTGGATTTGGGATGCCTCCTTTTGTTCCTCAAGCTCAATTGCAGTCCATGCAAGGTGGAAATAATACTCAGCCTCTAGATGCTGGGAAGAATGAAGCCGAGACGAGGAAAAAGTCTGAGGTGACGGACAACATGGCTAAATCTACGAGCAGTGAAACTAAGAAGACGGAAGTTCCTCCTGTGCCTGCTCTTCCGCCAATTGATGCTACTGCTTTGGATGAGGACTCGCCTGCTGAGATGACAAAAGGGTACCCCCAGCAACTTCCGTACCAGCCATTTGGATTTGGATTTGGTGTATCGCATTTCGTTCCTCAAGCTCAGTTGCATCCAATGCAAGGTGAAAAGGATGTATCTCAGCCTCCAGATACTGGGAATAGTGAAGTAGAGAACAAGGCAAAGTCTAAGGTGACAGATAAAGTTGATGACACGGCAAAATCCACGAGTGGTGAAACAAATGAGAGTGAATCTCTTTCGCTGCCTACTCTTCCCCCAATTAGCACGATTTTTGATCGAAAGCATGACGCGCCTGCTAATTTGGATACAGATGCGCTTGTTGAGAAGGCAAAAATGCTAGTCGAACAAGAAATGCTTGCAGAAGAAATGGCGGCCAAAAAGAAAAGAGGGGAAGTGTGTACTCTCCCAACTCTTCCTCCATCCGTAAGCAAAACACAGGTGCCACTATTGCCTGCAGCTGCAGGTCAGTCATCCTCGAGCTGTGCTATCCTCGAGCTGCTACGCAGTAGGACGAAGTTGGGAGCAAATTCTGTTCATCAGTCATCCTCGAGCAGTAGGCGCAGAAAGAAGTTGAAAGTAGATCCTGCGAAATTGGCCGCATTTACCGCAAAGAATCCACAGGTGGAAGATCTTCCTCTCCATGCTCTTCCTTCGCCTTCAGCTTCAGCTGTAGATCAGTCATCCTCGAGCAGTAGCAGTAGCAAGAAGTTGAAAGTGGATTCTGCTCGATTGGCCGCTTTTAAAGCAAAAAATGCACAGGTTGAAGATCTTCCTCTCCGTGCTCTTCCTTCGCCCTCAGCTTCAGCTGTAGACCAGTCATCCTCGAGCAGTAGCAACAAGGAGGATGTAAATTCTGCTAAACTATCCGCGCAGGTGGAAGTTCTTCCTCTTGCGGCTGTTCCTCTTCTTCCTCCAGTTGAAGATACAACAGAGGTGCCCCTATTGCCTTCACCTTCAGCTTCAGCTGTAGATCAGTCATCCTCGAGTAGTAGCAAGAAGAGGAAATTGGAATCTTCTCAACTTCTAAAGATGTTGTAAAGTTGAAAGTGCAGCTCTAGCTGAGGTTGAGTTAGAGGTGATGCATTTATTTATTGATTGTGACATGTTTCGTGAGCAAAGCATTTGTAGAAAGAAGTAATATCTTAGTGAGAAAATTTATAATGACTGTTTTCAGTTGTGTCTGATTCCGAATCTTATATCACTTAATGCATATCAACACTGCTATATGATGAATTCATTGCTTGTTGGAGACCAAGCATCAGTTTCCGCAAATGCTGCTACTTAGTACTGTGCTTTTTGGTTGCGGGCTGCTACTTAGTACTGTGCTTTTTGGTTGCGGGCTGCTTCTTGGACGCGGTGCTCTTCCTCTTCTTGGTATTCAGTTTCGAGGCTTCTTCGCACCACTCACAGTCACAATTGTTGCTATCCTTCACTCTAATGTGCTTCTCCATCACCCCCTTTATCTTTTTCAATTGCTCACTTGTAGCTTGTTTAATTAATGAAGAAGAGGCGGCACACATGCTCTTGTGACTTTGTAGGCATCATACTCTCCATATATGCACAATTCGACCTCGTCCTCCAGAAATGTCCATCACTTTTCCAGCAGTTTCACACCGCGCTATGTTTTTTGAGAGCAGGGGTCTGGCGTTGGGGGCCGCCTTCTGATCTAATAAATCAGCTCCATCTGCAGCCAGCCCTCATCAAAAGAAGCGGCAGAATTGCTCCAAGGAAGTCGCCGCGATGTGTGGCTTGAATTCACTGCCACCAAGTTAGTCAAGACTGGAACGACTGTCTGCGTACAACTGATTATGAGTCTGATAGAGTAGAGTAGGAAAGATGGCACAGGAGAACAAACCAGAAGTCTGCTCGGTTTGTTTGGTATTAGTTGAAGGTTAGACAACTTATTAGCTTTGCTTTATCACAACAGACATCACCAACACACAGGAAAGGGAAAGGCCATTAACGTCATAAATGCTACGCCTCAAACATCCTTCTTATCGTCATCGTCAAACTTTCGCAAGAGTAATTGTAACTCATGAAATAAATCGACTTGGGAATACGATCAGACTTTTCCACATTTATGCCACTTGTTTCCATTGAACGAGTGTGACTGGATGCGCAAGATTTGTAATACTTGTAATAATCCATCACAATCTGAGGGTCTTTAATCTTCGGACAAGCACTCTTCATAACTTCTCTATGCTTGTTTATAACATCCCTAATCGCTCTATCCAAATCATTGCCAGACCGGAGTAGAATTTCATGGGCGACTTTGAATCCAAAGAGGGAATCACACAGGCCCAAGTGCTTTCTGAAGCTATCAACTTTACACTGTTCATCACTTTCACAAACTTCCCATTGAGATATATCAGTATCACTCATAATCGAACTCAAGCTCAAGCTCTATGACTTATGACTATGAACAGTTGAAACCTAACGAGGAAAGCAAACGATAATGGTTGATGTTGCCACGTTTGAAATAGATCGATTGCTCCTACACTGCAGTTATTAGCCAAATAGCTAAAGAACAAAAAAATTTCAAAAAGAACAAAAAGGCAAATTTTTCCACGACTAAAGGAGAAAAGAACTATCTAGATAGCCAGGTAGGGTCATCTGTCATCTGTCATTGGCAAGCAACAACCGTCGGTTGCTGGGCATAAAGAAGCAGAAATAAGCAATAACCAACTATTTTTCACCATGGTAGACACAACAAAAGAGCGGACGGCAATAGTAATATGCGATCTTCAGCCAGATCTATTGGGGAGCTTGAAACAGCGAGATAATCTCTTACTAAGTCTCAGAATCCCATTGGAGGCGGCTCGCAAAAACGATTGGCTCGTTGTGTACTCTGGACTGCAATTCAAATCAAGATATGAAGGAGTGTCTCCAAAGCACAAATTATATGGAGCGCTTTGCAAACTGAATCAGAAATTGGGCGACAAGGCCGTCCACTGGTTCATGGAGGGATGGGATGGATCTAAAATTGTATCAGAAGATCCAATTATCTCTCCAAAAGAAACTGATAGTATTGTGTGGCGGGCACAGCATGTCCCTTATGAATTAGCCACACTATTGAAGGAGAAGGATATTTCCAAAGTGTACATAGTTGGTGCGAAAGCAAGTGGCTCGGTACAAGCAGCAGTACAAATTATAATGGACAATGGGATAGATGTATCGGCGATTAAAGAGTGCATACAAGATGACAATGAGGAGAGATTGAATGCAACAATTGATCATTTGTTGCCCGTGTATTCTAATGTGATCTCACTGAAAGAGATGATGGAAGATGTCGGAGGATTAGAATCATATTCTACCGAATCCAAAGATATTTTGGTACATCTGTTATCCAAAGGGGGTGAAAGCAGCGACAACAATTTACTATTTGCATCAGATTGTGGTCGTCGTGGACATGGCTCTCGATACATTCAACTCTTGCAAGAACGAGGAGGGTGGAAGACATACCCAACACAAGTTTGGTATGAAGATTTTATTCATCAATTCCATTGTCCACTTGCAAAGAAGGTGGTTGATTTTTGTGATGAGCCAGAATTTAGTAAGGTTGCAATGTACTTGTCAGGAAGAGAGTATCTAGACGAGAAGGATAAGGTTATTGAATTCGCTGGAAAGTTCATGCCGAAAACGTTTTGTATTCATGACGGTAAATGGATTGGAGATGAACCACCATCTGATGACGAAGACGGTGCCACTGATGCACCGTGGTTTATAAAAGAGTCGGACAAGAACTTAGGGGGAGCAGCGATTGATATTGTTGGTAAACCTTCCGAAATAATGGCACATATCAAAAAGGATCAGAGCTATGTCGTTCAACAACATATTCGGGAACCGCTGCTAACTGATGATGGGAGGAAGACACACCTCAAATTCTATGTGTTGTTAATATGCAATGATGATGGGGTAACATGGACCCTTTACACCTACAAGGGTGCCCTGCTATCAATCAGTCCAAATGTTTGGAGCTCACAAGATTTAACGCACGACACTCAAATCACCATTCATCGCCATCCAGAACCTCCTGGTAAAACGGATGGATGGAAGCAACACTGGGAAAGCACATACGAAAAGTGTAAGCAGGGAACAGTGGAAGTAATCTCAAGAGCTATTGAAAGTGGCAAACTAAAGGGAAGGCGGAATAAGAAGCAATTTGAAGTGTTTAGTGTGGACTGGATGCCAGACAATAATGGTAATATCTGGATGTTCGAGTTTAATCTGAGTCCAGCAGTTGCGCAGCGAGAGTTCGATGACGCAGCTAAAAGAGATGCAAGGAGAGATTACTTGATGCAGCATGATGAGATAATGTTGAGAGAGGCGTTGGACATTGCCATGCCGTGGGACGGTGGTGAAACACCTGGACAGTGGGATATTGCTGGGGAATTTAAAAGCAGTGCATGAAACAACATGAAATGTTTACACTGTTAATTGAACAGCAGTGGTATAATTAATGCAATGGGATAGGAAACTAGCTTATCTTTCGAAAGTGACTTACTTAATCTTATCCATGGTCGGCTTATTAAGTCTTAGCATGAGGAGCAGCTAGAAAGAGTTGCTATTCATGGTGTCACAATTGCCATCAGCATTCACAAGCCCAGAAATTAGTAGTCAAGCATTTCATGTACCTATTTTGGGATGTAACGCAACCTTCTGAGAAATTCCGTTATCTTTGCAACCAAATCAGTTGGTGGAGGCTGACCGATATATTCTAGACCTTCCGCCCCATCCCTTCCTGAATTGCCATTCCTTTGACTCAACAGCTTTAATGCATCACCCTCTGACGAGAACAGCACGCGACCATAATCTTTAGATACCGTTACAGGAGACGGATCAGAAGTTAGTGGAACATTTCTTGATAATGTCGCGTTGCCATCATTGATTCTCTTGACCAGACTTGCATGACTCTTCTGTATAGATACATATCCAAACAAAGGTAGTACATCAGTTGTTAGAAGGTCCAATCCTTGGCGGCATCCACTTTGTGCCAAACATTTCCTCCATTGCTCGACACTCTTCTTTTTGGGTATAAGGTAAGAGTTTGAAGGTACTCCGAGCCACAAATTGGCTCTCTTCTTGGGATTGCTAATTCCACTTGCGCCACGGAGATGCAACTGCCTCCGAAACCTGCCATCGTCACTATAGTTGCCGCTCATGTTCAGTTGATCTTGCTGCGTTGCAATAGATGTCAATCCAAACCTTTTCATGCCACTTTTCACAACCTCCATCAATTCCTCTACAACCACATCATGATATTCTAATAATGCTTCGTAAGTTACAACTGCATACCACTCCACTTTACCCTCATTGAGCAACTTCAACACATGATGATATGCCATTGCCCACCCATAGCCCATATACGGCACCCCCCACGAATTAGATGTCATGGGATGACGAACTACAATGACATGAAGTGTAGGTAACCTCTTGGTAGATTCCAAAAACTGCACATCCAGTGAAGGAGTCTTTTGTAATAGAAATTTTGTGCTAGATGTAACGTTCCAATACCTCGACCATTGTTCCAATAGAATGTTGCCGATTCGTTTATTTTCGGTATCATCGTTACTCAAACAATAATCGGCCAAGTAAGCGATTTTTGGAAGCTCAAATTGTGCAGTTTTAGCCTCTTTGAACACTTGGGCGCGTGTATGGAACGAGGGATACATAGTTTGTAAATGTTGCCCCTCCTCTTCCATCTTGTGGTGATCTTTGTACAACTCTGTTTTGTTGTTGTATAAGTGCCGATAAGGGAGGAGGCTATCTTGTATACATGCCGCTGGTTCAGCTGGCGACGGAGAGAATTCATAATTGAGTGCATTGAGTAAAGTCTTTCGAAGATATCCCGTGCCACTGTGATGCATGCCGTGAATGTGTATCATTACTTTTTTGTTGTCCACATCTCGAGCTACATTTTTATTCGTTGGTGTAGTTGTTTGTTGAGTGGCAATCCGACAGTCGACAGTTTTCCCTCTATCTGACACTGCTAATGACCAATATTGCGACACAGTATTGTTAGTTGTTGATGGTTGAGCATTGAGCGACACTGCTTCGACCCGATCGACCGGCGTAAGTACAGCCTTTTGGAACTGTATTGTCGTTATGATGCAAAAAGTCATGTTCAGAACCACCAGGAACAACGCCAGCAGCATCTTCTTCCTACGAGGAGTCGCCATGGTGATGATTTAACTGTACAACTATGCTGCTGGCTGCTGATCACTACATCATCTATCACTCACTGGCGCTTGGCGTTTCGTTTTTCGTTGGTCGGTGTCGCGACTCGGTGGTTCGTCTTCGTTGGTTGGTAGGTGGAGTAAAACCGGATAGTTTGTCGCAGCGCTATTCACGTGCCATCATTCGCTCCTCTCTCACTCACCGGGAGGATAAAGTAATGGAGAAGATGTTGTCGTGCTTAGAGCAGTGCCTTGAGATTGAACTCTCCTCTATACTATGGTTGTCTCCTCTATGTTGTAGTCAGAGCCGTTCATTAAGATACAATTCATTGGAGTCATATATTCCATATTCATTGCACCTTCGTCGCGGTTGCATCTTAGATCTTAGTCTTATTCTTATGATAACTTGATGTAGAAGTAGAAAAAGACTGAAACTTCTTCCAACGATGATTCAGTATACATAAAAATTACTATACTATGTTGATTACTAATTATCATTTATCATCTTATCATTCTAGTACTAGTAATCGACTTCACATAACTCACGCCTCACACTCACATTCCACTTTTTAAATTTTAATTCTCTCTTTGAGCTCCGTACATACGGTTTGCCCACAGGACATTTAATTCATACAATACAAAAACACAGCATAACAGTTGCCAATGGACTCATATCAAGCATAATAACCGCCATATCCACCTGCTCAAGGAGGAGGACAAGCACAAAAAGTTCTAGCTGCATTGCAGCAAGCAAAGTCACCATTGCACATGTCAGGATCTATATCACCAGTAACCCCACAACAAGCTTTTTCTCCGTTGCTGGAAGAAGCCGAAAACAAGTGAGAGCTGGATTAAAACATTGTGCTCGTGCGCTAGTTCATAGTAAAGTTCAAGAGAAACTTACCAGCTGTTTGAGCCTATTGTGCCTGCAGCGTAGGTACAAGCCCTAAAGCCATTGCTGTGAGAAATCAATCATGATCATGAGCATGAGTCGTGAGTGTATATTCAAATTTTACAAGACAAATAACTTGTACAGTCATTATCTTACCAACTTTCCGGTCCTATTGGGCCACCACTATCACCACGGAATATACATGCATCTTCACCATTGCTGTGAGAAAACAAAGAGATCATTGAATAATATATATATATAAGGTAATGTGAGTGCTAACAACCATCATCATTGACAATGACAAGAGATTGGGATGAACTAATGCACTTACCAGCTGTCACTATTGATGTTGGATTTATTTTGTGAACATGACCTTTTACCTTGACAGCTTCTGTCCCCAATGTTACCTCGATTACCAAAACATGCAGATGTCCCTCTACAGCTCTGATTACCGATGGTTCCTCCGATATTTCCACACGCATTTGCACCAACACAAGAGTTCAAACTAGGTTGGCTACTACGACTGGGCTGAAGCGAGATTGAGGGCGTTGATGAGGGCACACTTGAAGTTGATGGCACTGACGACGGTGTAGTTGATGGCATTGATGATGGTGAGGCAGATGCCGACGGCAAGCTTGAGGTTGAGGGCATTGACGATGGCAAGCTTGAGGTTGAGGGCATTAAAGAGGGCAAGCTTGAGGTTGAGGGCACTGACGACGGTGCAGTTGATGGCATTGATGACGGTGAGGCAGATGCCGATGGCAAGCTTGATGGAGATAATGATGGTACATCTGTTGGCAAGCTTGATGGAGATGATGAGGGTGATGCGGATACTGATGGCAAGCTTGATGGCCCCGTCGAAGGTGAACCAGACGGGAGGTTGGATGGCCTTGAAGAGGGCAAGCTTGATGCGGAAGGGGAGATGGATGGTGTTGCGGAAGGTCTGGTCGACACTGATGGCAAGCTTGATGGAGATAATGATGGTACATCTGTTGGCAAGCTTGAGGGAGATGATGAGGGTGATGCGGATACTGATGGCAAGCTTGATGGCCCCGTCGAAGGTGAACCAGACGGGAGGTTGGATGGCCTTGAAGAGGGCAAGCTTGATGCGGAAGGGGAGATGGATGGCGTTGCGGAAGGTCTGGTCGACACTGATGGCAAGCTTGATGGAGATAATGATGGTACATCTGTTGGCAAGCTTGAGGGAGATGATGAAGGTCTGGTCGATGCTGATGGCAAGCTTGACGGAGATGATGATGGAGCGCTTGATGGAGTTGATGTTGATGCCGATGGAAAGCTTGATGGAGATGATAAGGGTGACTTCGACGTACTCGGAGATGTCGTTGGAGATACTGTTGGAGACGATGTTGGCATATCCGTGTTGACGCAAAGAGGGAGAAGCTGTTGTAGCGATCGGCCATGGCGATCACCTCTCCAGCCACCACTTCCCCAGCTATCACCTTGCCAACTGCTCACACTTACACTCCTCTGACAGCAGTACTGCAACCTCACCCCTTGAGCTCGGTCCAACCACTGCCGATGCGTCACGACGGGGGTATCGATTGGGCAATTCCCAGTAGTTTGACAGCAATAGCTCGTTTGAACGCCGCTCCATCCATCGTTCCTCCACACAGTCCTTACGTGAGTCGGCTTGTTAGTTGGGCGGAACGTCGGCCTGCGAGTGCGAGGAGTGTAATAATTACACACGTCCTGACCCTCACATCCGTAGCAAATGTTACGGAAATTCCAGTGATTCACGTTGAGTGCCCAGCAGCACATAGACTTGTTACAGTAGAACGATTGATATGAATAGGCAGATACAGATATTGAATGTCTGCAGAGACATCTCGAGATTGTAAATGCAACAGCACAGTTGTTGTATTTGTGTAATGTGTCACGCATGAAAGATTCTAAAAGGAATCTTGATCGCTGAAGATCGCTGGATAAGATCGGCCATCTGTCGATACTTGAAAATCTTTTTGAAGCATCAAAATCCGCAATGATCGCACTTCTAGAAATTTTGATACTAATTGTTTGTTTTAACACTACTGGTTCGGCGGAGGCTTCATGCCACCCTACATCCTTTATTACATTTCGTAGTCTCGGTGGAACGTCATAATAGCGATGGGCATGCAATAGCGGTCCTTCCACGTTCAAGATAACATCCTATTTTACCGTCGGCGAAGTCGGAAACTTAACACCTCAAATCCAAGCCTCCCTATCACCACCGTCCGCTCAATCGAGGAACAAGCAAAGTAAATCCCTTCCCACTGTAATCTCGCTGTCATCTAAGAGATTAACAGTCTCGTGTTTCCTGCCTACTGAATAAGACCATCGAAGGAAGAATATCTTTACCGGGATCTCCATTACATCCCACTACTTCAGAAGACGTCGAGAAGATAATCTTTGGACCCTTATTCCAGACACGGCCGTTACACGCACAACTCTAGAGTATCGTGTGAATAGAAAGTGGGGATATTAGCACTAGCGATCTTGAGTCGGGACCGGTTAACATCCATAAAGCTACGCTTTTCATCCGAGCTGAGAGCTACCCGTGAAGTCATTACAAAAGATGACATCTGTGAGAAATAATCCGCAGACGACAAGTCGGCAGAAGGCGGTACGCTTCGACGAGGACCTACAATTCGTCGTTGATCACCTGTTTACTTGCCCCATCAACCTAACTACCGCTCTCAAATGGGCTCGAGTGTTCACGATCCGAGACCTACATCGCGAGTTGGGTAAGGCTGACATCCGCAGGAGGGTCCGTTTTAAAGACGGAGATGAATCAGGAGAAGAGTTGTTTGATGATCGCGAGTACGAGGATCTAATGAACATCTGTAGCTACCTCAATTGGCGGCAGAATGGTCGTGGGAGAGTGGAGGAGGTGAAGATTGACATCCAGACCGAGACTAGCAGGGACGGCTTCTGTGATTTTATTTCTCTACCACCCAAGGGTAGGAAAGGAGCGAATACAGCAGGATTTGTTGATTATGATCCTGACCTCGCTTTAAAGTTTGAGGAGATCAACAAGGTGGGACAGTTCGCACCCTCTGCATCTACCAACGCTACGACACAGCCAACTTCCAACGCCGGGTCTTCGTCTACGGCAAACAACAAGCATACGCTCACTGATGACGAGAGGAAGTTAACTTCCTTCTACAAGAAGTTCAAGCCACAGGATTCAACATTCCCTGTGTTCAAGGCAGCGAAGGATTTCGCCAGATGGAGCACCCTGTTCTTGTCGAAACTGAAATTGCTGTATGAGGACAACATCTTAGATTCCACCTACGTCGTGCCAACCCTCGCAAACGGCGACTCCCAAGCGGCAGTAGACTTACATGAGAAGCAGAATACCCATCTGTATACTCTATTGTCTGAAAGTGTTACCACCCTTGTTGGTTCCCGTCTCATCATGGATCATGTGGATGATGGTATCACTGTCTGGGAGAAACTCTTGGCACACTATGGAGATAACGTAGCTGCAGAGGAACGAGCCGCCCAGATCTTCCAGATCATTATCACTGGGTCAATGGATCCCAAGTGTACTGAACTTGAGAAGAACAGTCTTGGATTCGTCAATCTGATGAAGGAATACAATCGTTACTGTAAGCCATCGGAAAGACTTGATGATCAACAAATGCTTACCCACTACGAGAGATACATCCGTAATGTGCCAAGAATGCGTGCCTTGAAATCTCAGATGAATACTACCGATCGGGTTGCTAGTTCCAACGGATTGAACCCCTTGCCTGTGGCGGAAAGACTGCAGAACTACTTGAATGATGCCATTACTCTGGATGGAGAATACAAGACATCCGTGCTGTCATCCAAACGACATGCCAACTTAGGAATGCTTTATACTGGAGATATAGACGTTAGTGAGTTTTTGGATATTGATGCACATGCTGCTCATGTGATTTCTGATGATGGGTACATTAATGGGGGCACTTCCACATATGATGTCAATGCAACTGCCATTGCCGAAGTTGATAATCCAATGGAGGATGAGGCGATTGAATTGATGACATGGGCCGTCCATGCTGCGGAGGGAAAGGATGAAGAGAATGCAGATGGGGGGCGTATTACGGCCAACGTATGGGATGGCATGAATAAGAGTCAGCGCAGGGCGTGGTTGCAACTCGGTCGGGATCTCCGTATGCAATTATTACCAGCAGGAACGGTAATTCGTCCCCCTCCTCCACGCAATGGACAGAATTTCGGCATTCCAGGAAATGGAGTCACTGGTACTCGTGGGCGTGCTACTAATATGGCGTCTACCATTGTTAATACTGCCGAGGGAACACCTGAGGGAACACCGCTTGATCCTACTGCAACGAGAACTGCCTATTCCGCGGATGTATCTGAAATGTCACTTATTAATGCGATGAAAGCCAATACTCTCACAGGTATCACGCCTTCTGGAGGTCTACACTCGTCTCGTCGTCAGATGCACGTCAAGGAACCATTGGATCCCACGCGCCTTTTGTCCAATAAGAACGTGAGTCCAAATCAACTCGTTCCATTACCCAAGAACACTGCTGCAAATCTGGCTCTGAATGGTACTGATCGACGCGTCAACATGGTAATTGCATCACCTCCCTACATGACTGAGAATCGTATCGCGTCTACAGCCATGCGCACTGCTCCTGTGTCTATTACCCGTCGTAATGTCTCCAAGGTCCTTGACTCTGCTGGGTTTCCTGACATCCCAACATCGACTGATGAACATGCCACCCCATGGTCTGTCAATATGACGATTATGAACGCTCGTCCTAATGTCTGGTCCTTATCTGACAGTGATCTTGATGTTATTCTGGGTCTTATTGACGGGGGAGCTAATGTTGGACTTGCTAATCCAAACTATTTGAGGTTACTTCAATATGCCCTTCCTTCCCGCAAGATCAACGTCAGTGGTATTGGAAACTCTCGTTTAGACGAGCTGAGGATTGCTACTTTTGCTGGAACCGTGATGACATCATGCGGTCACCAAGTTTTACTCATCTTCAATGAATATGCGGTGATGGATAATGGAGAAGGCAGTGATGGTGGGCAGATCGTGCATTCCAAGATGCAACTTGAAGATGGTGGATGCCTTGTGAATGATCGGCCCTCGGGGCCCCAGACGGTTAGCGTAGCTTTTATCGGCGGCCACGGAGGTGCCCTCCTTACCCTGTAGGTCATTTTACCCAAAATTACCCCAGACATTTCTACAGGGATTAACGTAGGAATTACTATGTTATGGATTTAGGAAGAAATATTTCTGGTTGCACACGTAGAGCCTGTGTAGAATCATATGGCTGTAGGTCATTGTATTGATTCCTCTGTAGAATAGCGAGAAAAATGGTCCTCCCCACATGTCTTGTAGACAATATTTTTGGTAATTTCTCGATAGCAAACTTACTTTCGGTCCTCTTTAGCCAGAAGCTTTCTTGTGATTTGTTGTCTCCTTTCATTTGGGTCGTTTTGTTGGTCCATTTAAAATAGTGGAGTTGCCATGATTTTAAACGATGTGAGCAAACATTCATCAACTCTCTCAAAGGTTCTTATGCTTATGCATCGAAATATGTCCTGGGCAGCTCCCATTCCGGCTTCTTCTCGGACCAGCTGCTGTTAGGAGACTTGATCATGTTGCCAATTCTTGTCACAAGAGTCTCTCTGTCGGGTATCAGATTTCCCTCCATTGCTGTCTTGTATGTTGTGTTGAGGATCATAGTTGCCCTTTCATTGTTGTATGTCACTTTCGCCGTGTGTTCAGCTTTCTTCTTCAGGTGTTCGACCCACTTATCTCTCTTGATCACTGCCTCGCACAATTGGCCATTCATCTTCTTTGAGCAGTTGACAATTCTATCAATCGAAATGTTCGACCCGGTCCAGTGTATTGCGCTGTCCTGCGGATGGTCGCATTCCCCACCCCTGCTGCCGAGAGTCTTCCCTCTGCTGGTTGCCACATAAAGCGTGCCACAGCAATTTTGGATTTCCCAATTTATATCTGACGGGTCCATTATCATCCGAGTCCATCGATCTCCCTTGCTGAACCCAGCCTCCAGGCCCTGACATCGATGGATTGTAACTGCGTACGCCAATTTCATTGGCATAAATGTCGCAGTACAGCAGCCCCTGTCACATCTGAGGGCGAATGGCGTTATTGGCACATGCTGTGTTAATAACAGTTCGTGGTTAGTGTAAGTTAAGATCAAGATGAGGAGATCATGCATACTCGTCAGTTGTAGCACTTACCGTTGGATTATTTCTGTCCCACACAGGCACACCCTCGGGTGGTTTGAATGAGGGCACATCAATAACCACGTACTTCGGAAGATGGTCCTTCCCTTCGTTGTTCGGCCCCACTGACTTGTCATAAACTATCTCCACGACCCTCCCGATTGCACCGACGAATAGCCCAGCACTTGGCTCAATGTTTGCTGTCTCAAGGCATATCTGTGCACCGACGCAGATATCCAAGTTGTAGATGATATTCTTCCCAAAGAAGTGACTGGTATAAGCGTTTGATCCTGCGTGCGCGCTGTCAAAATTGCACCTCAGCCTTGCCACGGGCGTGTTGTTGCTCTTGTGTGTTTTCACAAGCATCTCGACATTCTTCTGGTGCATGGCATCCCGCTTTGCAAACGCCCACAAGCATCGCGGGTCCTGCTCGAGTTCCTCGACAAACTTGGCAGGGTAGTTGCACAAATGAAGATCCATCAACCTCTCTGCATCCTCCTCGGTTGGTTCGCCAACACGCAATCTGCTCATCAACTCATTATCCTCGGGTTTCGACGTCCTGAAGTTCTTCGTCAGCATGAACACTTTCTCAGTCATCATCTCTGTTAGGATTTTAATGCCCTCGTAGTCGCAGATCTGCCCATTCTTGCTCCTGTACGTTGTTGGCTGGGGAGATTTGTTGCAGTAGTACTTCGTGAAGCCAGTAATGGCCCCCTTCTTGTCCGTTGGGGGTAGCTGATAGTCATCCCCAAAGAATAGCACCACGGGTACGCCGCCCCACCTTTCCCTTGCGTTGTGACCATTGTATACACACTCCCTAACGTGCTCCTCCGCCCCAAAGACGACTTGGGAATTCAGCATGCTCCTCTCGTCCAGCATAAACACTAGCAGTTCGCTCAATTTCTCGTTTAAGATTGATCTCTTCTTCTCGTTCAGTGATTTCCACGGCACTTGTACATTGATATCCAAGAGTTTGTGGAGAGTGCACCCACCAACATTATAAGCCGCGCTGCCGGATGGTGCCGCCACCTTGACAGAGCTGTTGCAATTCGTGAGCTCTCGTATTATGGTGATGATTGTGTTGATTATCAGTGACTTCCCACATCCGCCGCATCCTACTACCGTTGCTCGCAAAGGCTCGTAATCGTCATCATTTGTGAGGAACTTTACCACTGTGTCAATTGTAGCAAGGACAATTATCTTTTGCTCGTCTGAAAGGATGTCCAATGAATACTTGCTCCCATCCGACCTCCTTGGTATTGATAGGTTGTTTGCGTTGGTGAGCTCCAGCTGTTTGCAATCCTCGCGGAGTTGCTGCGTGTACACTTCACCGTCAGCTGTAGTGTCCCGCTCACCTTTGAAGGTTGACACGCTCCAATCATAGTCAATTCCTATATCAACCTTCTCGCCCCCTTTCATCATCTCGTCTCCATCGATCCTATTGTCAAAGAAACTGGAATTTTTCCATTGCAAATATTGCTCTGCATCATTGTGGTCCAGGTCGTCCATTTCAACGTCGGCGTCTAACACTCCCTGCTTTGCAATCACCTCAATGCGTTTTTCCTGTGAATACCTTACTGCTCGCATGTACTCTGTCCACACGTTAGTTGGAACGCGCTTTTCCTCCAGCATCCTTTTGAACGTGTCGATTGTTTTCTGCTTGTTTCTTGTGTTGAGAGGTTTGTGAACGCTCCACGGTTTATGCATTATGAGCATGCCCCTCGCGTAGTTGAAGTCGATGGGATGGCATGGTCTGCAATTCAAGCCCTTCGCGATCAAGATCCTATCCTTCTCCCTGCCGCTATCTTCGTCCCTCATGAAGGATTCTTTAATCCATACCTCGTAGAAGTAACGGTCCAGAGAGTAATGCTCGTATTTCGTGTCTCTATTACCGTAGCTGTGTACTAAATCCTTCGGTTTCGGATCAGTTGACTTCCTCAGCTTCATACAGCTACCAAGTGGCACGTAATTAATCTCGTCCGAGCAAATAGTCAGGCTCAAACGATCGACCTCGTGCACGGCCTCCTGAATACTAATCAATCTTTTGCTTGTCATCCAATTCAAAGACATCTTTACCAACGCATTTACTCCGCTGATGTCGGCTGAACTCGAACTGATGTGGAAAAAGTTGGGCATTAAAACAGGTTGTGAGTTTAAAATGATGGTTAAAATGATGGAGTCTCCAGCATTTTATTTGGAGAAAACGGTCACAAAAGAAAAAGAGATCACTCACCTCTCGATAATATTTTGGATTGCCTCCCTCTCGTTCTTAGACGTGTGGTTCTTTTTACTCGCGTAGGCTACGACGTACTTGCACACATTTTCTATCTCCGTAATATCTGGCTTGTCCGGATGGGACCTGTATATCAATAGCTGGACATCGCAATTGCCTCTCCATCCCTGCAAAAGCGTCTTGCTGTGTTGAACAACTTTTCTAGACTTCGTCCTTATCAATCGAAAGTGCTCTATGCCCCTGCGATCGACAGCAATAACAGACGTATCCAACCTCTCGCGACCATCCGTGTCTGCTTTGCCGTATTCAGTCTCCTTTCCATACTCGAATCTGCATTGTCTCGGCTCTACTTTCGGGCAGTCTCCAAGGCAGTAATTGTCGCATTTGTGTACCATGCACTCCTGGCACAGCAACCTTGAATCCTCTTGATGGTCTATGCTTTCGCAAAACCGTCGTTTTAGAGGCGAGATTGAATCAGCAGATGTGTCAGTCTTGTGCTCCTCATCTACGTCAACATCTGAAGTCATGTCTAATACGTTTGTTGCGTACTTCTCCATTATTTTTGCCTTCTCCTCTTCAGTCTTTGCACGGTAAAAGTCATACAGGTATGATTTGTTTCTGCCTATGCCGAGGAGGTGTAAATGGATCTGACCCCGACCCGGAGCAAATTCGACTCTGGCCCAATAGTGTTTGATGCCCAAAGCGGTCTTCACTACGGTATCAAGGAACACTTTTGCTCGCTTCATGAAGAAGTCGTTCACGTATAAATTGAACCGTTTTGCCGAGGCGCACATAGCCTTGAAATCATCCTCAAGCAACAGCTGTGCGTGACTGTGATTGCCAGCTTGGCGTTCCAAATCTGCCAACAGCCTTCGAAGGTCTGGCCACCAATTCTCGGCACAGCTCAGCGTAGTGAAGTGAGTTGGCGGCCCATGACCCCTCCCAATGTGATAGTCAATCCAAGACTCGAGTTCTGCCGTCTTTCCTCTCCAAAAGCTGTCACTCCCTCTAATGCCCTTCGCCAGGTACCTCAATTTGCCCAGGTAAGAGAAATTGCCTCCCCTCATCTGTTGTTGTAGTTGCTCCACTGTTGGTGGATTCCTGCCAAGGAAGTTATCATTCTTGTAGAAATAGTTCCCTTGCGTGTTGTTCACATGGCGCTGAAGCATGTTAAAAATGTAAAGCACCAGCATTTGGTCATTCAAGAATCTGCCGTCATGATAATGCAGCAAGTGCTGCGCCCAGTCAATCAAGGACTTTACCTTGCCTCGTCTTGGGTCGTAAACGTCGCCTATGCCGCCCGGGAACAACCAAGGATAAGCATTCACGAATATTTGTTCCGTCGAGTCAAATTCGCTGTGAGGAAATCACGGTGTAAGTGTAAATGTAAATAATGGTGAGCTCGAACGCAATTATTGTGTGATGTGAATGTAATGACAAAAAGCACATGGAGCTGGGTACTCACTTCAATGGTTTGGTTTGGTCCACCGGTGGAAAATCAAGTGTGTCGTATTTCTGTTTCGATTCCTTTGCCGCCTCTTCCAATGATCTGATGATATCGCCTTGCTCCTGAGTAGGTACGCTAGTTCTGTCGTTTGGATGCACTGTCGAGAAGGATAGTTCATTGCCGTCATCATCGCCAGTGCATTGATTGCCAGACACAGTCTCAGTTGCTTCATGTACGCCGTCCCGCTTGCTCTGCTTGGCTTGCATCGTGTACTGATTTGCCACATCATAAACAGTGTCCTTCTTGATCCAATCCAGGTTCGATGAATTGATGGTAATGTCCTTATACCCAACGTGGTGTACCTTCAGCCACCTCAAGGCACACAGCACCTTGTCCTTATTAACCTTGAAGTGCTGTGTGTGAATTTCTCCCGACAGCCTGTTACTCAAATTTCGGACGAAAATCACCATGTTGCTCTGTTTTTGCGGCAGATCAGTACACATGCTATCAATGTCTTGAGCGAACGTCACACAATGACCGAATATCCCATACACTCCATTTCTTATGTGATGAGAGGGTATCAATGGGGAACAACGTCTGATCAGTAGCTTCTCTGCCATCGTCAAAGATTTCAGCACGTCAGGGATATCATACCGTGTTACTTTCTCACCATCCTCATATTTGAGATTCCCTTCATCGTCTCGCTCATACCAGATTGGGTGCAAATTCTCCTTCAAATATTTGTTGTTTTCTTGACACTTGTTCTTCTTGCAGATGTCGCATATGTGGTCGCCCACTGAATTTAGCGTGGGCATGTCTTTAGCAACGCCCTTGGGGAATATCAGCTTGTTCTCCCTGCAAACGCAGCACGTGGTCACTTGCAACGTCCTCATCTTGTACTCGAACTTGAAAAGCTCCTCCTTAGTACGCCTGCTGCGACGAGACTCCCTAGATCTGCCAATCACACCGTGGTTGGGATTATCCATGAATTGTATGTCCATCGATTCTGTTACATCTAGACGGATAGCTCCGCTTTTCTCTCTATTGGCCAAGAACCGCCTAAAAGTCTTCTCGTGTTCATCGAAACGAGTCTTACTCTTCTGAAGATGAATCTTTTTCTCATAAAACTTTTCCACGACACCAAATTGCAGTGACTTCACATACAACTCATTCATTTTCTGCTTCGCCCGATCGTATTGATTTCCAGGGGCAGCCCAACAGAGATAGTTCTCGGTCGGCCTTCTTCTGTCAAGTTTGGCATCTTCTCGCCGTACACGCTTGCTCTGTACTATATCTGAGATTCTTGTCTGGCCACATGACGTTCTTTTGCGCTTGGTGTTTGCTGTCCTGCTATTGGAATACTCGTCAAATTCGCAAGATTCTTCAACTTCAGGTTGCGCCGACGAAGGTTGCTGCGCTGTGACAGATGTGGCTGTGCTATCTTGATCCCAACTGTCTATCTTGTCTTCGTCCATTTCGTCTTCGTCCTCGTCGTCCGAGTACACTTCCTGGTATGGCGTAATAATCATGACCTTTGTCAAGCACTTCCAGACTGGATTTGGGTTGGGGATATGGTCGTCGTGATCAAGTTGTTTGATCAGCATCCTGCGCACTTGATGGACGCTCTTGTGGAGCCAATCACCGCTGTCCAAGCCAAGTATGTTCTGACTAGATGATAATGCCCCTATTGACACAATTGTGCCCTTCTTTGCCAGCGACTTGTGTGCAGGATCCCTGTATTCAATGACATCGCCAAGCTGTAGGAAGGTGTTTAGAGTGGTGCTGCCGCTCCCGGCTGAAGTGTCAACATTTCTCCTGACGATCAATCCCTGCAAACCAGTGGTGTCACCTGTGTACAAAAAATAGTGAAGACAATAAAAATGAGCACAGAAGCCAGGTCCGTTAAAATACTGGAGACTCCACTATTTTAACGGTGCCAAACAAGAATAAAAAATGTGAAACTCACCACTGCTGTCATACATCAACTCCTCATCTTCGTCTAGTGACAATTCGTCTATGCCTTTTGACCAGTTTGATCCACTGCAGCCAGAAGAGTCGTCTCCGATCGTAATTATCACAACATCATCGTCATCTTCTTCTTCGGACACCTCGTCGTCCGAGTCAGCAAACAGATTGACTGCTACTCCATCAAGCTCCTCTGATATATTTGTTGCCGGTGCTCTGTGACTTCGATACTGTTCAGTTATTGATCCGAGCATGTTGTGAATTTCCACTCTCATCCTAGTGATATCATTTCTGGTAAAGTTGAACAACGGCTCGTCTGATACATAACGCTTCAACCTGTCATGAATATCGCTCATTTTGACAGGTTTCTTCAGCAACTCAATCGCGTTGAAGGCATAACGACACGTGAACAACCCACAGTCAACTGAATTATTCTGGTACACGACCTTTGGTGTAAGCAAAGGCAAGCATCGATGAGTGAACGGCCTTGCTGTTCTGTCCAAGGTGACGTTGTAGTGTCTATCCCACTCACTGTTCAAGACAAGCCTGACGGCCCAAGAAATATCACGGCCACTGTGCGTGGTTCGTTGCCCGAGCGAGTCGAAATGCACCATGCAAGCAACCTCATTAGAGTACGAAGCATCACCCCAACGCCGAGAAGTCTGCTTAATGAGACTAGGATTGAACACTGCAACCAAACTCCAGTGACCAGCGCCATGAAAAGGGAACAACAGCAGCTTCTTCTCGAATATGTTGATTTTGCGAAGCCAACGTTTCAACCCTGAAGAGTAGTTGTTTGTTAAGACGCTCGAAAGGAAGTGACTCGAGAAGACATGCACTTTGGAAGCCAAGTCGTTGGGAGTTCGTGGTACGCTGACCCATTTTATCCAGAAGTTAACGATTGAATCATTCAACCATCTGTCCGGCATTAGCGTGTTGACATCCATGCCATTGATGATAATATAGTCTTTCCCGATAGTGTCATGAAGAGAGTTTTCAAAGTATTTGCTCGTACAACAATCACCATTGCTACCACTACCACCTCGGTGAGTGCGAATGACAGGTGAGTGCTCGTCACATGAAAGAAAACTTGGATTTGTCGATCTGAATGGCAAGGTGAAGCAATGTGCATTGCCGACGACGAATGTTTTATATTGAGCAGCGGGCTCAGTCTCTGTAATATTGAGAAGAGGCTGTCCACTCGCTACCTTCTTCATTGTGTCGTCTATCAACCCTTTGCACACCACACGAAACCCCGGGGACGATGGATCAATCTGTTGCAGCGAGAGTATACCCGGAGATGATATTGCAACTTGTACGTCATGACTTGATCCTGTCGGTCTGAATTCCAAAACAAAGGATTCCTCCCCCTCCTCGAATCGATCCATGATATCGTTAGCAAGATCTTGCACATCGTTCTGTCGTATGCCATGTCTGCCGTGCCTATTGCGCTTCTTGGCAAGGAACCACGAATTCAAATAAGCCAAGACGTGCTTACGAGCTGTTCAGATTGGGATAATTTTGCGTTGAAACAATTGTTAGTACCTTATCAAATGTGCAATTATAATAATAAAATAAAAATACGGAACACGTTGATTACTTACATATCTTGGTCTTGGACGGGGACGGAAGAACGTAGTTATTATTGACGTCCATTTTGATGCTTAACTTAATGATGTGCAGGCGGATTACTTCAAGATTGTTATGTGTGGATAGATGGATATCCAATTCCGTGCAGATGGAAGATACATGCGTAAATCGCAAGGTATTTGGATTTGTAGTTAGTTCGTTAGTAGATTTGAATCTAGAGAGGGGTGTGTGAGACGGGTGTCTCACTAAGAGGAATCTTCGTTGACGGGCATAAAAAGGGGGAGGAGTACAATAGGCTACGTGAGAGCGGAGAAGAAAGAGATATCTATATCTAGATGTGTGTCTTAATTATTTAGCTCTAACTGAAGAACACACAGATGACTCTGACATTGACATAATTTGGAGATCAAACTCCAAATGAATGATAACGATCCTGGCATAGAGCGCTGTGGCGCATGTGCTAACACAAGCAGTTCGCTGATGAAATGTTCTGGTTGTCGATTAGTACGCTACTGCGGCAAGGTTTGTCAAGCTAACGACTGGTCGCAACACAAGCAACTTTGCAAGGAAAAGAAGAAGGCAGACCGAGAAGTGATGTTGTTTCAAAATCAAGAAGGAACCCACCTCGGAGAGTGTCCTATCTGTCTACTTCCATTGCCTTTCGACGCTGACAGAATCATGGATGCGGAAGACGAAGAGTGTTACCATTTCATGGGAGAAATGACACACAGCCCGTGTTGCTGGACGGTAGTATGCACTAAATGTTTTGACGCTCACATCATCACTGCTTGCAAAGAACAGAAGAAACCAACTTGTCCATTTTGTCGATGCAAAACACCCGAAGATTCAGATAAGAACACCGACGAACTGCTGGAGTTGTCGATTGACCATGAAAACAATCCCACATTATTGATGAAGGTCGGTGCATTGCAGTGCAGAAAAGGAAACAATGGTGCAGCTTTCACCAGTTACAAGAAGGCCGCCAAACTAGGCGACGCACAGGGAATGTATTTCGTTTCAACCATGCTCCATCTTGGAATCGGTGTGACAATGAATCACGGGAAAGCCGCCGCTTATGTAAAAAAAGCGGCTGCAGGAGGACACCCAATAGCAAGATACGAAGCAGGGATGGACGAACTATGCAGAGGTAATACTATACGAGCTGTAAAGCACTTCTGTATCGCAGCAAGTCAAGGAGTAACAAAATCGTTGGAGAAATTAAAGAATGGGTACAGAAGCGGTTACGTTACTAAGTCAGAATACGAACAAGCCCTGCGATCGAACCAAAAAGCAAAGGAAGCTATGAAAGATAACGAAGAAACAAGGCAACAAATGCTGGCAGACTCAAAAAGAAACGTGACGTTCCACTATAAGTAACCTCAACAAGCTATATCATAAGCACGTTCTCGAATCTAACTACAACACAACTCTACAGCACTACACTCCAGTAGATTGTCTCGACTAAGACTGGGTCAAAAAAGCGAGCGTTTAAAATAGGGTAACTCCAGCATTTTAACTGAGTGTCTTAAAAAGCTGGTTCTTAAATTTAAATCTTAGTAGTCATCAAGAATCAGAATCTCAAACACCATCCACCCCACAACACGTCCTCTGGTTGTTTGATACGGTTTGGTGACCAAAGTAGTTAGGTTACCCGCTGATTGATTCCTCACTGATAGCGTCCCACTCAGGAAAGAGACCATTTCTGTAGATGAACGAGCGTTCATCATCAGAAAGTTCGTCAAAACTGCTGTAACCAAGTGAGATCAGGAACTGCTGGATTGTGAAGTCACAGAAGTGCTTGTCCAAGTGGTTGTTATAAACAATGCGTGCAAATCCATACTTGAAGGTGTCTTCGATATCAGCCTTGAACATGTCTTTGAGCTCGCCTTCGTCTTTGTAAGGGTTGCCCTTCTCGGTACCTTTCTTGTAATTGCCAGCGAGGAAATTGTTGACCATGCCAGAAGCGTTTTCTTCAAGATTGTTGAAAAGGTAAGACGCAAGAACGCTGCCATCATCGCACATGGAACGAAATGTGGACTCGAATTTCTTAGAAAGAACTTCTAGAGGGAAGCCAGACGGGTTACTCCTGAACTCACAACTGGGCTTACTAACAGGATATGGCAAAGAACCGTTGGTACTTCGGCCCCTACGTTGCAACTTATTCTCTCCGTGATGAGTTCCGCGAATAAATTTGTCATCCCATGTCGAATAACACAAAGCTGGATTGGAGTCAGCAGCGTTGGACCCCTGCACTTTAAACCAGAGCGCAAACGAAGGGTTAAGCGAGTCGGCCTTGAAATACCACAATGCATTGCCCATGTTACTAAGGATGCCAATGTGGACCTTCTCGCCTGTTCGACGATCAGTAATACCAGACGTCAATTCAAACACCACTCTGCTGCGAGAGTTGATTTGTTTCTTCTTCAGTGACTCCACGACTATAGGAGAAGAACCCCAACCACCGATTTTGTCATTGACATTGACAGTCCTGCTGCCGGGCTTAGAAGGCAAAAGTGTATCAGCATTGTCGATCTTACTTGAATCAGCTTTCAAATAAGGATTGACCCTGATCTTACTGGGAGGCAATACAATGTCGGCCTCGTCCTCGTGGTGTTGACGCTTCTGAGGAGTTACGAACAGTCCACTTCCTTGACTACTGACGTGATCAGCCGCTACAACCTTCGGAACACCAATCCCATCATAACCCCGGCTGCTCAATGGCCCAGCAATGCCGTCATGCTTGATAGTCGAAGATCTGCGATTGAGACCACTCGACTTAGATGTACTTTCCTCGTCTAAATCCGAATCAATCAGATCTGTGACTGACTTAACTGGAAAGTAACCAGTAATTTTGAGCGACTCGAAATTGACAGCGGCGCGGAACATCAAAGGTTCAACTTCGCTACGCTGAACTGCGGTCTGGTCGATGAATGCATCATCATCCGACTCCAATTCACTTTCCCCAGTAGGGAAGAACTCTGAGCCACCTTCGAAGCGATAATCACTGTAACGTGAAGGGCTAATGTTCAATAACCGAACTGTGGAATCACCAATAGACGGTGGCGATAAAACCAACAATGTACGATTGAAGAGCTTCGATAAAGCACAGAGTACGAAGATATTCCACCTGACTGTTCTCTCGCTAGACACTTTGCCGCCCAAATAAGAGGCCAACAAGTCAGACATTGCCAGTTTCTGAGACAAAGTCAGGGGAACGCCACTTGCGGTAGTACGAGACTTCATCTGCTTGCGAAGGTACTTAATAATTCTTTTCAAAGAGTCAAAATCAGACGAGCCCGCCTCAGCGAATAAAGTGACTAAGGTCTCCAACACACCGATAGAATGGTTGTCAGTTAATTCCATCAGGTTGTTGTCGTAATAAAACTCACGACAACGACGCTTGTAAGTACTTTCAAACGCAGCTTCGGTAGGAATCTCAGCTGGAGTGCAGTCATAAAGAATATCAGAACTGTCACTGCTGTCAGACATAACACTAGATTCATCATCAGACTCTTCGTGATCCGACTGCTTCGGCATTGCCTCAGAATAGACACTGTTGGCAAGCTTACCAACATTAGCTTTAGATGCAACATCCTGTTCATATGACCCACCATCGTCAATGTTGACGTCGTTTGCGTCACTGTCCTCGAGTACCTGAGAACGAGAACGTTGTACACGCCTACTCTTCCTACAACTGTGCAAACGTAAATCAGCACTCTTGACATCGTCATCGCTGCCAGAAGTGTCCTTGTAAGGATCATCGAGCCTGGCAAACTCGCTTGTGTTGCTAGTACCACCATCATTAACTGATTTGATCGAAGAGGATAAGCCATCAACCAAGACAGATGAGTTAGCTTGATGATGATGGCGGGCCGAGGAAATTGACCTCATTTTTACTTGATTTGGCCCAGCTGGAGACAAGAAGTAACTATCAACACGGTTGCTACCATCTTTGCGAGGAACATCGTATCGACTCCATCCAGGTCCAATGAGATCGTCGCAAGCAACCAAAATGGGAGCAGTGTCGTAAACACTGTTTAAATGATGGAGACCCCAGTATTTTAATGGTTAGAAATGTGACAGTGACATGACAAAAAAAGTAACATAGAGAGCACAAGCGAACACACCTGATTTTACTAGCGACCGCAGGCACAACGCCGACCGAGCTACGGCGGCGAGGCGACACAGACACCAATGAAGCCGAAGAAGCCTTGCCATCAACAGCAGGAGACAAGCCCGCGAGATGCTCGGTTGAATTATCTTGACTCAAATGATTGTTGTCGTAACGAATAGCAAGAATAGCATTGATTAAAGCAGCTTTCTTCGTCGGGAAGGGTGACTGGCTAAACCCGACTCCTTGCAAGATGAAAGCCAGGTCCTTTGCCGAGTAGGCGTTAAAGGCCGCTTTGCCAACTGCGTGAGCGGTTTTTGGTAGTTTGCTGCGACCGCCAAGCTTGTCAGCAGCGATCTGGGCCAAGAACGTATCCTCGACTGAACTCCACACAATACTTGTAACAGCTGGCGGAACGAACTTCGTTTTACGTTGGCCCTTGCCGGCCTTGCCGGCCTTGGCTGCGGAAACTGGCTGAGAACTACGATCGACTAACATGATAAGGATGACGGAGTGATTGAGATAAGGTAACAGATAATGAACTGGCAAAGCTAACACAGTCAATTAGCAGAAGAAATAGAAAGCTTGAACGGTGTGCATTTATTTGAAGTACTGATTCCACCGCAAGATGTGCTAAGTAGCAGTCCACTGGAAAGATACGAAATCTGATTGTAGGCAAAAATGAGTAAGATACAGACTTCAATGAAGGTGGCCTGATAACCAATTGGTAAAACAAGCCAACAAAACAAAACGTACCACAAATTTTACCACATCGACAAAGCAACCAAGATATACCATGGAAAAAACAGCAGTAACAAACGGCCAAGGAGTAGGTTCGCCGGCTGAGAAGCCGACCAATGACGACGAAGCGAACGCAACGACCTCAACAGTTGCAGCGTCGGAACATGGGCAAGGCGGCGACACAACAAGCAGTGCAAATCAAGTTGCGACGAACAAGACTACCGAAGTCGTCGACCCAGGTGATTCAAACATGAAGGTTGCATCTGTTGTGAAGTGGCATGCAACTGTGCTGTTGTTACTAACGCATGTTGTTGGCGGACGCGTAATGGAAGCACGTGTGAATGCTAACCCTGTTGTATCCGAAACGACAAGTAGGCTGCAAAATACACTCGCCGGGAATCCGAACGAGGCGAAATTAACCGAGGGGGATGTGATGTCGAGCAGCTTTGTCTCGGTGCTGTTAATGAACAAACCCACCACGGACGAATTGTGTGACAGAGTGAATAATGTAAGTTTACCAGATAGTGTGTGCAATTTAAGCAACTCCACGATTTTAAAGGAGAAATCATTTGATGTGAGCAGTTAAAATGCTGGAGACCCCATCATTTTAACGACGAACTATTTTGAAGCGTGCGCATAAAATGATGGAGACTCCATGATTTTAATGATGAGCTCTTCTGATGTGTGCATTTAAAATGTTGGCAATTGAATGTGAAGCGACAATTTCACTGATATGTTCTAATGATAATTATATTCTTGCACACAACAGCCAGATACTGATATATTACTCATCGACGGAATGAATGGGATGGGATCAGTGGTGCACAGTAGCGGCCCGCAGTGTACACCTTGTGAGCAAACACAAGATTTAAAAGTCTTCCAAGCATTATCACTCGACGACCTTAATATGCTGTTTAGCAACAACGTCACTACTTCAGACGGAAGAAAGAACTTTGCCGAGCAGTACAATCGACACAACTTCCAAAATAAGTTCATTTGGAAGGACGAGGAGGAAAAGGAGGTCGAATCAGACTCTGCCTGGACAGCGTTCATGAAGTTCAAGAAATCATTCGACGTCATTAATACACTTATGATCAGCATGGAGGAGGGCAATCATCGCCTACTTGCATCCTTTTTCACTTTGGCAGGTAGAAAAGCGCATCCAATGTCAAAGCTAACGATGGAAGAACCTACTCAGGGCGAAAAGCTGACCCCTGAGTATCTGAGGAAAGAAGGAAAAAATATCGACCAGAACAAGCTGACGAAGGAAGGTGGAACAGATTTGCAGACGAAAATACTAGCTATTTTTATGGACAAAGATGCCAAACAAGTGAGTGTTAATGGACTATTGTGCATTCCAATTCGGGCAAACACAAAAGAGTACCCTGTCAAAAATACGCTGAGAACCTGTGTTGATAGGAGCACATCACTTACAGTGGCAAAGCACGTCAGTTCGGAAAGAACCAGTTTAATGGAAATTGCAGAAATAATGAAAACGGGGAACAGCACAAACGTCGTTGAATCTGGCGTAGTCTTTAAAGAGTGCTTCTATAAGAGCTTGGTGGATGGAAAGTTAGCGATGTTTAAATTGAATAAGAGAGATGGTGAGAAGAAGAAGAAGAAGGGGAAGAAGAAGAAAGGAGAGGTCAGCAAAGACACCGTGATAGCAAACCCATTACGTTGCTTTACTGACTACGAGATCTTTTGCACAGGAGCCTGCATCACTCCAAAAGTGTATGTGAAAAGTAAAGAGGGTGACATGGTGATGTGTTATTTTGCAGAGAGTTACTCCGATACAGCCAAAGGCGCCAAGGACTCGTTTGACCTTCACGAGTTAAATTTGCTTATTATCGGGCCTCTGATCTTTGAAATCTGTCTGAGACAAGGTGGAATGGATCGGGAAAAACGGTTGCAAATCGCGGAATACTTTGCATCGCACGGGTACTTTAATCTGAGCTTCAACAGAAACATGCAGAATATGCCGGATATTGATTACCTGGGGGAGAAAATAGGCGATTACGGTAATGACAAGCTAGCCAATGCAGTCTTCTTGGAGAACTTGCTTACAGCAGCATGTTTGTTCGGCAGAGGCGAAGATGCCGTGAGACTAATCGACTCATTGGGAAGAGATCAGAAAGATCAGACACTCTACTGGGAAGGAATGAGTAAGTGGCTTGCACAATTCGTTTAAATGCTGGAGTCCCCAGTATTTTATCTAACAACCACGCCTACCTCCAAATCACATCTTGCTAAATTACAGGACTGTCGTACGGACAACTCACTGTGCTGACAACTATACAGTACAGGATAATTACGCACACATTGAAAGCAAAGGGCAAGCAAATCGATATGGGTTTCATGCGCAATATGTTGTACTTTGCTAACGTGGAAATGCTCATGAGTGTCTGGCTAGAATACGGGTTCAATCCACCGCTGAAAACGGATTTACAGCCGGACAGATTCACCGACGATGAGGCTACCCAGGAATACTTCACAGGCGAGCACGAAGGAACGATCGAACAAGCATTAGAACTACTTAGGGAGAGCTTAAAGAAAGTAATCGGCGATGACGTCAAGAAGCTCAGTAATGTGTATGACATTCTGGGCTGGAATCACCTTTACACATCGAGCGGAAGCTTGGTAGGGTACAACAAACTCATGGTCGCACTTTGGGTGTATGTATGGGACAAAGTGACTACCTTCGTAGACGTCGAGAAAGAACTTGGCAACAACATCACATGGGAGGAGTTTGACAAAAATGGTCTGTATTTTTGGAAAAAGAAGTTCCGTAAGGTCCCAAGGGGAGTAGGAGGCGAAACTACAACACTCAGGCAAAATCTTGAGGCAGCAACACCGACGCCGGGTACAGAAGAAGACAAATACGAGAGCGTCAGGCTGCAGGATTACCAGTCAGTATCATCTGGTAATTGCACGACCTTCCCTGATATAGTGGGTTCGCTCTTTGAGCCACTGGTAGAGAACACCGAGAAGAAGAACACAACACAAAAATTGTCGATGGGTAAGCATAAGCCAAGAGCAGCTAAAAAAAAGAAGAAACGGAAGAAGAAGAAGGAAGAAGACGTTACAAATCTGACAACAAAAAAGAAGCCGAAGAAGACCACGCAGGCCGATATGTCAGAGTCGCAAGATGACGAGAGTCGCTCGGGTGACGGAGAGACTCGAAGTAACAACACAGAAAACTCACGAACTACAGCCGTGACAACCTTGCTAGAAAATGTTGCCAAAAGATATGACCACATCGAAGATAAGACAGTGCTTCTTGTGCTGCAAAAGATTGCCAGCACTGGCGAAAGCGGAAAGTACAGCGACTTGTACAATATTATGGCGCAAGCAGTGACTGTGGGAGACGCTGAACAAGACGTGACTGATGAAATCGTGGACAATGAAGAAAAGTAAGACAGACCATTATGAAACTACTACATTGTCACGAGATTGATCGCATATTCCTCAACAAATTCTCATTTTTCAACATTATACACCGCAGCACACATGCTGAACAGGATAATCCTATTGAACAGTTGTTGAACGATGTCATTCCTTACCTTAGCGGATTCAGCTGGCGTCCTTTGGACAACATGCGACCAACAACGCTAATGTTCATGTCAGATGTGAAGCAGGCTATTCTGGATACATACAACACTACACGAGATGAGGTAGACAAAATAACTATGGAGCAATGCAACAACAGAGAGATTGAATACTACTCTACTGGCCACTTTGAAGAAGGTCAGAGACATGCCGAGAATCTAAAGCAGTGGCTAGGTGAGAACAATATAGAGCACAGTGTATACATGTACCACATGGACGAAGATGACAGGGAAGAAGATAGCAAACGGATCAAATCGGGTAAATTTGCTGCTCCACCACTCTACAAAGTATCGGATTACCGCGACAAAGAGGGAACAACAAGAACAACGGTACTACAGGTCCGGCAAAAGCCTACTAAACAAGTGGAAGGATATATATTCATTGAGGAAGCTGCGCTAAGTATTTTTGACAACCAGGACTACACATTTGAAGCCGAACTGGAAGAAACATAAGGCAAACGAACTGCGACAAGAACAGGGAACATCAACCAAATTACACAGCAGTGATTAGAATTTAACTTACAATAATTTAAAGTTGACTGATATTGCAGTACTTTATAATATTCGGGCAGTAATCAGCTGTGACGGAGAACACCAAGGAATATCGTAGCACTAATATCATAACGTACAAAACAGCTCTGGACTCCTCGACATGACAAGGAACAATATAAGCAAACGAGGAGGACGCACAAACGCCCCACTCATTCAAATCTAAAAACACGTGAAGTAAGTCGCTTGGTGGCGAAAGGCGAGTTATCATCAAATCCAACAGCTTGATTTGGTACTCGAGATAGCTGACCGACCGATCTCCATACAAAACGACCTTGCTGCCAAACCCCCATCGTTTATGTGAGACAAAATAATTGAATAAGTCAAACAAATCCCTAAATAAGCTAAATCCAACAATGGAAGATGACAAAGGATCTACAGTCAGACCGAGGGAAGACAACGGCTCTAACGTTGGTACCAAAGGTAAGAAATCACCACGACACCCAATGTTGTAAATTGAACAAAAGGATGATAAGTCCAAAGTAACCCAACCACTACGCATAACTAAAACGTCCCACAGCCGCCAGAAATGGTCGTCAAACATAAAACCGGACCTGGTATGCCAATTCACCGCTAGGGCAGTAGAGATCAATACGCCGCCAGATGCAAAGAAGGATTCACATGAGTCAATTTCCTGGCTAACGACACTCGAAGTGACAACTTCAATAGTATAATCAGCTTTGCTGCGGTAAACAGACCTAGCACTATTGAACAGCTCATCATTCAATCGACGAATCAGAGTCAACAAAGACGCCAAACTGACGGGCTTATTAACGCAAGAGCGCGACGGAACTGATGATTGCCAATCGACCATGGATGATAGAGGATTGAGAAAACAAATAGTATTACACTAGAACGAACAGAACTGACTCATCGATGTAACTCACTACATGATGTGAAGTTGAAAGGACACAGAGAATGTGCAAGTGGTGTGGTGGACAGACGAGAAAAAGATTGGCGGAAACGAGAAAAGAAGTGCCATTGGCGACGAATAAAATTATTACACCACCAATAAGTGAGCAACTACTTAAGTAAGTAGATTGGTCCATGATGGTAAAGAAGAGCAGAGGAAAGGACCAAGACAAGCAACATACAACACACGACCTACCATGAACAATAGAAATATAGGACAAAACGGGAGCAAAATACATAGTGTTGACACAATCACTGCATTGTCAAATGAGCTTAGAATGGAATTAGGCCTGGCAAATAATGCACTGGGCAACGCTGTGGTAACAAAGATAATAAAACAAGCGAGCGGCGACAGTAACTTAGCAAAAAAGATAATTCCTGGTTACAGGAAAGCAATAAAAGAACAATATCCCGACGAATTCGACGAGCTGATAATTCTTGATTACATGGATGACGAGGAGTATCACAAGACGAGCGCGCCTAATATGAAAAGGCCAGCTTGTCGATACGAAGTACGGAATAATGTGCCAAAGACAATAGTATTCATGCAACATTCGTGCTACAGACCAAGCCTAGAATGAAAGGAGAATAACCAGATAGAATGAAAACAAACCGAGGAAAACGAACAAGGGGAGCAAAAAGCCAAGACAATTAAAAGCAAATCCCACTTGTTATTGTGACACGAGTTATACAACATATTACCTAGTGACACCTACTTCGCTTTGCCGCCCTTACTCGCTAACTTCTTTGAATATAGAAGTGCGATAGACTGAGTGAATAAATTACTCAGCTAACGAGCATAACGAGAAGAACTCAAAGCCTGGGCAGTTAAAATAGTGGGGTTGCCAACATTTTAACGGAAGGAAACTTCGTCAACGGGCAAAAAGGGGGAGAAGCCAAAAGTGAGCAGGTAAAATAGTGCACTAACCAACTTCTTAAATGGTGATAAATAACCATACCAATAACAAAAGTGAGAAGTGTAAGAACACAGTCAGTATTGCAGAGCAACTTTATAGTCAGACATAGTGACTAAATGATAGGAAACACAACAACCAGCACAAGGCCCCGAGGGCCACACTGCAGCAAGGCCCAGCCACACAGACCAGCACACAACGCACAAAAAGCACTGCAGAGACACACCAGTTTATAGACCACTACAATTGATGGGAGAACAGAATATAGTTCCAATGACTGTAGAAGGATATACTATTCCTCTTACCTATGTCAACGGTCTTCCACATGTCCAGACGACCTACCCTACGGATGCACAATTGGATACCTTGCCGCGCATCGTTATGACTAAGGAAACACCATGGAATCCAAGACGATATGATGGGGATCAGGCTTCTGGGAGTACATTCACGGATGTATATACACCAAACCGGGATGAAGAGGCGTACTATTTGGACGAAGAAATCATTGGAGAAGCTGGGGAGCGTGTCATCGAGATAGAAGATGAGGATAGTGAAGATTTGATCCAAGAACTGGATGAGGATGATGAGGATAGTCAGGATGAACTTCCATCTTTGGGTTTGATCGACAGGGGAGCTAATGGAAGTATTGCCATTCCGTTCAGGGATATCTATGGTGGCTCGTTCAGGGATATCTATGGTGGCTTGAATAATTGTAAGAATCCTAGGGTGCCGAGATCATTTCGAGAGGCGATGACTATTGACGAAGAAAACGGGAACTCATTATGGGAAGATGCACTTACCAAGGAGATGAATAAGTTGGAAGCCTTGTTTGGAGACGACGTCCAATTCTATCGCTACTCACAGGGAGCTCAAGACTCGTGGATACACTTCACTGACAACGCGGAATTTCGTACCTTCAAGCCATTGTACTTATCCTTTAGTCTCAAGCGAAATGGAGCGAATGTGGTTGCAAGAGTTAGGGTGGTATCAGACAGCATCGGTGGGAATGATCCACATGCATTGTGCATCCGCAATTATTGGATTGAAACCTTGAGACGTCGTATCAGGAGTGATGATATTGTTCGGATGTTTCGTGCAGGAGGTCCCTTTGACAGGTATGATCCTTATGATTGCTGTTCTCACAGAGGGTTCTGCAGGTGTACCAATGGAGGTCTACTAGCATTGATTGAACTGATTGAAGATGGTTTGGTTGAAAGTGAGATGGGTTTTGCGGAATCTCCTGCCTATCAGATGATGCAGGCACGAGCTAATGGAATCCAAGGGAGCGTTGAACCAAGAGTACGTGAGATGTTCGACAGGATCCACAGGATTAGGGAACAAGTTCATACTGATGTAGTATGTTGGGAATGCCTTTAGAAAGGAATTTGTAAAGAAACTGGGGAGAAAATTGGGGAGAAAATAGGGGAGATATCAACGTAACAACATGCACCGTTGATTGGGGAGTATTGAATGTCTGCAGAGACATCTCGAGATTGTAAATGCAACAGCACAGTTGTTGTATTTGTGTAATGTGTCACGCATGAAAGATTCTAAAAGGAATCTTGATCGCTGAAGATCGCTGGATAAGATCGGCCATCTGTCGATACTTGAAAATCTTTTTGAAGCATCAAAATCCGCAATGATCGCACTTCTAGAAATTTTGATACTAATTGTTTGTTTTAACACTACTGGTTCGGCGGAGGCTTCATGCCACCCTACATCCTTTATTACATTTCGTAGTCTCGGTGGAACGTCATAATAGCGATGGGCATGCAATAGCGGTCCTTCCACGTTCAAGATAACATCCTATTTTACCGTCGGCGAAGTCGGAAACTTAACACCTCAAATCCAAGCCTCCCTATCACCACCGTCCGCTCAATCGAGGAACAAGCAAAGTAAATCCCTTCCCACTGTAATCTCGCTGTCATCTAAGAACAGACGCCGATGCCGATGAAGCGGATAAGAGAATGATGAGTGCGATGAGTGCCAGAGCCGTGGCGGCAGTGGCCGGGAGGGGCTTGATAATGATCATGGTAATTGATGATTTTGATTGTGTTTGATTGCGTCGTTGTCGTCGTTGTTTGCTGTGATTATGAGGTTTCTGTCAAGAAGTGCTCTCACGTATCCAAGATTGAAAGCAGCCATCTATGTGAAGAGCTGAAAAATGTGAGAACTGTTCTCAATTTCCCTTTGTGGAGAAAGCTACATTGGAGTAAGTGAGAGAAGAAATGAAGAGATCGATAGCAAAAGATAGTATCAAGGCGCTTCCCAAAAGAGATGATTCCCTTGAAGAGATCATGGTTAAGGCGCAGCCAAAAACAAACAAAAAATGTGAGAACGTTCTCACTTTCCTTTGTCGAGAAACAAGCTAAGATACATTGGAGTGAGTGAAAGAAGGAATGAGGTGATACACACTCTTCGAAAGCTAAGCTATATATCAAGCGCTTCCCCAAGATGATTCCCTTGAAGAGATCATGAGTGAGAAATAGAAGTAATGAAAAATGCGAGAACCGAAAAATGTGAGAACGTTGAAAAATGTGAGAACCGTTCCCTTTCTTCCAGTGGGGGAAAAAAAGCTAAGTAAGATACCTATTATGCCGACCACAAAAGCGTGCCACCCCACTCAACGCTCGCGAGAAACACCTTGAGAACTCGAGCTCAATTTTTTTTGATATTTTTTTTTTGATTTTTGCACCGACCATGAAGAGCCCAACCAATACCCGCCCTCTCTGCTGTAACATCAATAGCATCGATAATATTCATCTAGCAAACCCATTCTATCGTCAGTTGACCATTTTGTCACGCTCAATTCAATGGTGCAGTCGGTGGTCCGCTATCTTTCACACCTACAATCGTACTGCTCGCTACATCAGATGCCCTACTTTTTATGCAACTGCGGCACATTGTACTTTGGTCGTCGAGGAAGAGAGGTAAGATCATTGTAGAAAGCTACCGAGGTAATATATCATTTGTTATGAGCGGTCGATTAACTGCCGGTGATAGTGACGGAAGCGATCAGTACATCGGCATCCAGGAAGATATGAGTAAGATTTCAGCATCTGCCATATACCATACAAATGGCAAATGAACATTAAACGTTCCAATCCTCTATATCAGAACATAGCATTCCCTTAACACCTTCATATTAGTATACACTACGCATTGTTGCCGGGTATGAGGGCCCACTCGTTTGTTACAATCTTCGTCGGGTACAACTCATTACATATGCTCTTCACCTTCACTTCGCTCCAGCTGCTAATTATCTGCTTTTGGAAGCTCTGTGCTCTCAATCTCCCTCTGTTGCAATAATCGTTAAGCTCATCCTCCTCCATCTTGCTACGCAACCGCGGAAAAAAAATATCAAAAAAAAATTGGGCTTGAGTTCTCAAGGTGTTTCTCGCGAGCGTTGAGTGGGGTGGCACGCTTTTGTGGTCGGCATAATACATTGGAGTGAGTGAGACGCCCATCCGATTTCTTTAGATTTGCGAGTGTTATTGATGACATCAAACAGACGAGAATGAGCGAGGAAGAAGGCTTGGCTGTGCTCATCCATAAGTCTAGCAAGACGGCGAAAGCCAGTGCTGCGAAGGCTGCTGCCAAGGAGAAGGGGCGGATGAATGCTTCTTTTACGGTCTACGGTGAATTTTAACTCGAAAGAGATCTTCTACTAATCAAGACGATGCAGCATCGATGGCTCGCCCCACAAAGAATAGGGCTGTAGGTAGGAAGCAAAAGTCTTCCAAGTATAATCAAACGCTTGGAGGAAAAGTATGCAAAGATGTGCTCTGCTGAAGCTGAAGGATGCTGGATCTGGCCAAGAAAGGAGGAGTGTGCAGGAGGCATGGGGCAGAGGTCAAAACTTGCAGTTGCAGCAGTGAGACTCAAACGATGCAACAGTGAGGGATGCACGAATCAAGCTAAGAAAGGAGGAGTTTGTATTAAGCATGGGGCAAAGGTCAAACTATGCAGCAGTGAAGGATATAAAAATAGTGTCATTAAAGGAGGAGTGTGCAGTAAGCATCAAGCAAAGAAGAAACTTTGCAGCAGTGAATGAACAGCCAAGTCATCAAAGGAGGAGTATGCATTAAGGATGGGGTTAGAACATGGACAATGAATGAAGAAATGCAACATGGACAATGAAGAAATGCAACAGTGAAGGATGTACCAATCAAGTCAAGAGAGGAGGAGTCTGCTGTAGGCATCGACCAAGCCGCACTCCTTGCGACGGATCTACTGCTTTTGTTTGCGTCACGATGGATCAACTACTTTTGCTTTGGATCAAAATACGCCAAGACCACTGCGACTCTACCCCATCAGAGCACTGCTGGTGATGATGTTTCAGACGAAAGAAGTAAAGTACGAAGGGGTATATTTCCATAGCGCCTTGAACAAGCCTTAGATGGCTAAGATTGCACTTGGCGGAAAACAACGTTCTGTTGGATATTATGCTTGTGAAGAACAAGCTGCTGTTAATCAAATACAGAGTAGGGAATGCCAAAGTCTATACAAGTTAGAAGAGGCGAAAGCTCATCGATTTGACTGATGTTCCACCACAGCCTCAAATCAAAAGCAGCGGTAGGGACGGCACTGGTGTATAATACTTCCGTAAAGACTCGAAGAAATGGAGGGCGGTGATTAGGATTGACGGAAAGCAACATTCAATTGGCTTATATGATAACAAAGAAGAAGCTGCTGTTGACTATGCTCGTGCGTTGTTCAAATACAACAAAGTAGGGGAGGCCAAAGTCTATACAAGTCAGACGGTGGACAAATTGTGCATTGCAGATCTGACCAATGTCCCACCACAGCCACCTTTCTGGGAAGCAAAAGTGGGACGGCACTTCAAAGTATAAAGGAGTCACTTTCATCAAAGCGAGGAACAAATTTTGCGGCGATTACGATTGATGGATTGCGACACTATATTGGATGTTATGCTAATGAAGAACAAGCTGCAGCAGACTACGCTCGTGCGGTGTTCAAATACAAAGTGGGGAATTCTGAACTTGAAAATGAAAAGAAGCTAACGTTCATATATTTGGCCGATGTTCCACCACAGATAGCCTGCTTAATCTTGGTAGGGGTAGTTCTAAATACGAGGGAGTCAATCTCAATAAATCCACGAACAAATGGATGGCGAAGATTGAGATAAACGGGAGGCAACACTACATTGGCACTTTTGATAGTGAAGAAGAAGCCGCTGTTGACTATGCTCGTGCGATGTTCAAGTACAATAGAAAGAGAAAGCCGCTCCCTCCTCTTTTGCCCTTGCCCCGTCCCAGAGAAATGGAGGAGAAACATCGTAGAGCGCTAGCTTATGCAATGATGTCTGATCAGGACAGGGAAAAGGTGAAACGTCAGAGAGAGGCAAATCAAGCTACGTTATGCCAATGGACTCCTATCAAGACAATATGCATTTGGTCAGTATCAGCTGAGGCAACCACAAACGAATCAGGGCTTCCCTTCATCTGGGTCCGATCGACTCTTTTCTCTTTTTTAAGAAAGACCTCTTTGCTCGATTGAGAGCTATCGAGCAATCTGCAACGTCAATCGTTCACTCGGCAGCAACTGTGACAACAAACGCCCACCATGGATACATTCAACGACGAAGTGCTAACAATCGTTTTAGGATTCCTTTCTCCGGAAGACTTGATGCGCTCGCGAGTAGTGTGCAGCAATTGGAGAGAGGCGGTCACAAAGACAATTGTTCCTAACGTCAAAATAAACAGTGATGAAAAATACAACGCGTTGGTCGCCATGGCGAGAGCACTTCCAAATTTGCAGGATGTTTCCCTTTGCAAGCATGAAGATGGGGGGTATTACGCAGGAAGAACTACTAGCCGGATGTGGTACCCCTGTTTTCGCGACGACCATAAATACGCCGATGGAATATCTCCTGATGAAACCGAAGCAGCACGAACAGCTGACTATACCACCCACGATATTGAAATTGTTTCCAGATTCAGAAATCTGCGCAGCTTGCAAATTGACTATGAAGCTCCATTGAACGGACGGTATCCGTTTCTCTTCAACTTCCCCCTCCTACAGAATCTTTATGTTAGCAATTGCCATCATTTCAACTTCAATCTTGATATGCTGGCAGGATTTCCCTTACTGAAGGAGTTGTCACTCTGGAACAATAAATCATTGAGTGGCAATGTCGAAAGTTTGA